>CM069133.1:136941328-137683828 GCA_035221665.1 Okamejei kenojei
ATTCTAAGACTGTGGCCCCTGGTTCTGGACTCACCCAACATTGGGAACATTTTTCCTGCATCTAGCTTGTCCAGTCCTTTTATAGTTGTATATGTTTCTATAACCCCCCCCCCCCCCCCTCATCCTGCTAAACTCCAGTGAATACGTCTTTTCAATCTTGATGCACCCCTGTTCATGTTTATACTCCTGATGTTTCCTGACATCATATCTGCATCAAATTACTTTTTTATTCATGTAATGTATATGTTTTGCTGAGGTGCAAAGCAAGATCTCCGTTAAACAGTCACCAAAACAAGCTAACATTTCCATTGAGATTCTCAATTCTGATTTTGGTTAATGATCAAACATCTGCTAGGTTCATATTTAGTGACCAAAATGTTTTCCAAGCAGTTTTCCACAATCTCTACTTTTTTGATCATCATGTAACACATTTGGCAGGGGGCTATTCTCAGCATGAGATATATACTAATAGTGTGAGTGATTCTTGATTACGTTGACTGCTTTCCCGAGTCGGCATGAACTAAAGCTGGAGTTGATGGGATATAGGCTAGTTTGCACGATGGATTGGGCTGCATACACCACTCAGCAATTCTTGTTGTGCATCCAGATAAGGTGTTTTCTAAGATGTATCTGTAGAAATTGATAAGAGTGATTGGAAACATGCCTAATTTCCTTAGTCTTCTAAGGAAGTGAAAGCGTTGATGTGTTTTTCACACGTCAATGTGGTGGGATCAGGGCAAATTGCTGATGATATTTATGCCTTGAACCTCTTGTGAATATAGGTTGTGCTCACAATCACTACTCAGAGACTAAATCATGGAAACAAGAAATGCTTTATTTGCGAGTCTGCAGAGTCGGGTGCCTCTCCAAGTTGAGACACACCGAAGTCAGGAAAGTAAAGCCCCTTTATACACACAATTCTACATTTAACCTCCCCTTCTGGCCCTCTCCAATCAGAGCACTGAGGTGCACAGTCTATAGGTACGTCCCCCCAGTACCTCCCACATCATACATCGCATGTTCATACATGTGCATGGTAATGAGCAGTTTCTTGACCAGGGGTGTGTTAGTAATATTCGTTTATTTCATTAAGCGTGCTCAGTTGTAAATGACCTGCCCCAGTTTGCTCACCTCCAACTGACCTGTCTCAGTTCTCTTGTATCTGAATTAAAAGCTAGCCTCTACTGACAAGGGTCGCATCCATCACTAGTCTCTACTGATAAGGGTCGCATCTATCACTCCCTTCTACCGCTATACAATGCCATCAATCCTTACTCAAGGACAGTTCTGGTAACTTCATCCACAGCTGTGTCAGAATCCTCTCGCTGGCCTCTATTGGTCAGAATTCTCTCCTGAACCCTTACAATAGTGGGGTTTAATCATTTTATCCCTCACATTCTCAACCATCTTCTCTTTAGCAGACTGTATTACGTCCCGCTTTCTCAAACTGATGACTAGCATTTTATTTCACTGACATTGGGAACATGTTTGTTGTCTTGTCGCCGTGTTACAAAGCTCTCTATCTCTTTCCTGTAATCTGTCTTATCATTACCTGAGATCTGGCCCAAAGCGGTGGTGTCATCTGCAAACATGTAAAGAGAGTTTGGCCCCAGAGTCATGGGGACAATGTTCCCAATGTTGGGTGAGTCCAGAACCAGGGGCCACAGTCTTAGAATAAAGGGGAGGTCATTTAAGACTGAGCTGAGAAAAAACCTCAGGAAGGAATTTCCTGCCACAGAGGGCAGTGGAGGCCAAGTTACTGGATGGATTTAAGAGAGGGTTAGATAGAGCTCTAAGGATTGTGGAGTCAAGGGATATGGGGAGAAGGCAGGCACGGGTTATTGGTTGGGGACGATCAGCCATGATCACAATGAATGGCTGTGCTGGCTCGAAGGGCCGAATGGCCTCCTCCTGCACCTATTTTCTATGTCTCTATGTTTCTATGTCATGAGTATGTGGGAAGCAGAGTAAGGGACTGGAGGAGCCTTGCTGGGCACCAAGGTTGAGAATTAGCGTGGAAAATGTTTTGTAGCTTCGCATATTATTGTAGTCCATGGTTCAGAAAGTCAAAGATCCAGTTGCAAAGGTATCCAGGAATTATGTGTTTCCTGGGAATTATGGTGTTGAAAGCTGTAGTGAATAATAGGAGTGTAATTTATGTGTCTCCATTCGCCAGATGTTCCAGGGATCAATGCAGTCAGGGAGAGAGCATGCGCAGTGGATCCAATAGCTGAATTGCAGTGGATCAAGGCTGGCTTGTAGACTGAAGTTGTGCGACAGGACCAGCGTCTTGGCGCACTTCATGATGGTGAATGTCAGAGCCAGTGGACGGTAGTAATTAAGGCGCACTACCGTGTTTTTCTTTGGCACAAGGATGATAATGATCTCATAGATCTCTGCAGCTCTCGTGAGCGTATCTGTATATCCTATCTTGTCTTCCTATCCAGTTTCAGAATTTGTGGGCAATTTCACAATTATTTTGCAGGGCTATGTGGAAAATCAACAATGCACCAAAGGTTGGTGAAATCCAATTTCTAGCTAATTATTTCCACCAGTTGTGCAGTTCGGTGGATTACTTTACCCAATCCGTGTCAGTGTTGTGTTTCTTTAATCAAACACAATGGTCTCCTGCAAAGGGAAGCTCAGAGTAAAATCTTACTTTGTTCCAAATAGTTATCAGTTTTATGTTCCATTTTATTGGATTCATCTGGTACATGTGTCAGGGATTCTAATATTACAGTAAATCTGATGTCTTAGTAAGCTCTATATAATAAATCAGCTTTAAGTTCTATTAATGTGTTTCAGCATCCTCGACACACTTTATTGGGAAAGATTTTACAAGTATACTAATGGTCTGGGGGTGTCAGAAAAATAATGTTCTTCTCCTAGTACATTTGTACCATTGTTAATACATACAATGGAAAAGAAAGATACAAAGCCATGACTAAATTCCTGTTAACAAGCAAGAAGTGCTTCATATTATTCTACGTGAATATGTCAGTCCAGTACTGCTCTTCAAAATTGTTTAATTATTTTTCAAAACCCATTACTATCAGCAGGTTCTCAATTAACATATATTTTACATCAATGCAAATTTTATTTTTACTGCATCTTGTTGCAAATAATGAAGTGTAATATTGCTAAATTACTGAATTGAATTTACGCAAGTGATTCCAGAAGATGATTTCACATTGCAGTGGCTTCTGAACTGCTGCAATATAACCACCAAACATTTTGTAGTAAAGTTTATATTGATCCAATATCCAAATTGTTTCTGGTTGCTGAATGCAAAAGCGACAGCCAATATTTAGCTTCTCCAACATAAATAAGACTCAGATTTGTGTGGAATTGCTATAATATCGGGGACCCGTGGCCTGTTTATCTGTCACTCAACTGCAACATTGAATTCCCCATTGGGTTCAACAGCAAAGCCACATCAAACTTTGTTTGGCAGGCAATGTGCTGGTAATTTGACTTCTCTAGCCCATTGCCAGTCAGAACTGGCAGAAGAGCCGCAACACCATTGATTTGAATGGCCATTCCTGGTCATATTGATCAATGGAAATGGCTAAGTAAGTTCAGTTATTATTTTGTTCTTGTTTTATTTCAGTTTAATATTGATTATTTTCTAGTGTTGTAAAATGCTTTTCATCTGTTTACATTTTAAAATCTGTTAAAATTAGTTAAATCAATATTCATAGTTTTTTACTGCTTCTGTTATCCAAGCTGCAAAAAAAACACTGAAGGCATTGATAGATGGAGACACTTTCTAGGGCAGGGGGGTGAGAATCAATGCAAGTGCAGGGGGATGGAATCCAATGCAAGGAAACAGAGGGCCAGTAAAAGGAGGACAGAAGCAAAAGGTAGAAGGGAGACAAGAAAAACAAACCTGAAAACTTTGTTCCAGTGCGAGGATCATTCGTAAAAAGGTGGATGAATTGAACACGCAGTTAATAGTTAAGGAATATGATATAGTTGGAATTACGAAAACATGGCTCCAGGGTGACCAAGGTTGGGAGCTAAACATGCAGGGGTATTCAATATTCAGGAAGGATAGACAGAAAGGAAGAGGTGGGGTAGCATTGCTGGTTAAAGAGGAGATTAATGCAATAGCAAGGAGTGAGATTAGCTTGGATGCTGTAGAATCGGTATGGGTAGAACTGCGAAATAGCCATGGGCAGAAACTGTTTGTTGGAGTTGTATACTGACCACCAAGTAGCAGTGGGGAGGTTGGGGATAGCATCAAGCAGGAAATTAGGGATGCGTGTAGCAAAGGTACAGTAATTACCATGAGTGACTTTAATCTACATATAGATTGGGCCAACCAAATTGGTAACAGTGCTGAGGAGAAGGATTTCCTGGATTGTATACGGAATGTATACCAATGTGTAGAGGAACCGTCTAAAGGGCAGGGTATTGTCTAATGAGCAAGGATTGGTTAGCGATCTTGGGTTACACAAAAAGCTGGAGAAACTCAGCGGGTGCAGCAGCATCTAAGGAGCGAAGGAGATAGGCGACGTTTCGGGTCGAGACCCTTCTTCAGACTGGTCAGGGATCAGGGAAACGAGAGATATAGACGGTGATGTGGAGAGATAAAGAACAATGAATGAAAGATATGCAAAAAAGTATAGATAATAAAGGGAACAAGCCATTGTAAGCTGTTTGTGGTGTGAAAATGAGAAGCTAGTGCGACTAGGGTGGGGGAGGGAGATAGAGATAGTGGAAATGCCAGGGCCCGAGGGCTGAGGGAGAGGTGGGAAGGGGAGGAGACAGCAGGGGTTAACAGAATTGAGAAAATTCAATGTTCAAGCCCAAAGGATGCAGACTCCCCAAGCGGAATATGAGGTGCTGTTCCTCCAACTTGCGGTGTTGCTCACTCTGGCCATGGAGGAGGCCCAGGACCGAGGGGTCGGATATGGAATGGGAGGGGGAGTTGAAGTGCTGAGCGACCGGGAAGTCGGGTTGGTTTTTGCGGACCGAGCGGAGGTGTTCGGCGAAACGATCGCCAAGCCTCCGCTTGGTCTCACCGATATAGATCATCTGGCATCTGGAGCAGCGGATGCAGTAGATGAGGTTGGAGGAGGTGCAGGTGAACCTCTGTCGGACCTGGAAGGACTGCTTGGGTCCCTGAAAGGAGTGGAGGGGGGAGGTGAAGGGACAAGTGTTGCATTTCTTGCGGTTGCAAGGGAAAGTGCCCGGGGAAGGAGTAGAGCAGGAGGGGAGGGAAGAATTGACAAGGGAGTCGCGGAGGGAGCGGTCTTTGCGGAAGGCAGACAGAGGGGGAGATGGGAAGATGTGGCGGGTGGAGGGGTCACGTTGGAGGTGGCGAAACTGGCGGAGGACTATCTGTTGTATTTGCCGGCTGGTGGGGTGAAAGGTGAGGACTCTGCCCTGTTTGCGAGTGGGGGAATGGGGAGAGAGGGCAGTGTTGTGGGGTATGGAGGAGACCCTGGTGCGAGCCTCATCAATAGTGGGGGAGGGGAATCCCCGTTCTCTGAAGAATGAGGCCATTTGTGATGACCTGGTGTGACCTCCCTCATCCTGGGAGCAGATGCGGCGTAGACGGAGGAATTGGGAATAGGGGATGGAGTCCTTACAGGAAGCAGGGTGGGAGGAAGAGTAGTCCAGGTAGCTGTGGGAGTCAGTGGGTTTGTAGTGGATGTCGGTCAGGAGTGTATCACCTGCAATAGAGATGGTGAGGTCAAGGAATGGTAGGGAAATGTCGGAAATGGTCCAAGTGTATTTGAGTGCCGGATGGAAGTTGGTGGTGAAATGAATGAAGTCAGTCAATTGTGTGTGGGTGCAGGAGGTGACACCAAAGCAGTCATCGATGTAACGGAGGTAGAGGTCGGGGATGGGGCCCTGGTACGCCGAGAACAAGGATTGTTCGACGTACCCAACAAAGAGGCAAGCGTAGCTGGGGCCCATGCGTGTGCCCATAGCTACGCCTTGTGTTTGGAGGAAATGGGAGGAATCAAAAGAGAAGTTATTGAGGGTGAGGACCAACTCCGCTAGGCGGAGGAGGGTGTCAGTGGACGGGTATGGGTTGCTCCTCTGGTCGAGGAAGAACCGGAGGGCTTTGAGACCGTCCTGGTGGGGGATGGAGGTGTAGAGTGACTGGACGTCCATGGTAAAGATGAGAGGATGGGGGCCTGGAGAATGGAATGCACGGAGCCGACGGAGAGTGTCTGAGGTGTCTTGAACATAGGTGGGGAGGGATTTAACAAAGGGGGATAGGATGGCGTCAAGGTATGTAGAAATGTGTTCGGTGGGGCACGAACAGGCAGAGACAATGGGTCTGCCATAGCGATCTTGTTGTGCAAAGCACCTTGGGCAACGGTGACCATAATATGGTGGAATTCTGCATTAGGATGGAGAGTGACACAGATAATTCAGAGACTAGGGTCCTGAATTTAAAGAAAGGAGACTTTGAAGGTGTGACGGAAATTGGTTAGAATAGACAGGCAAATTATACTTAAAGGGTTGACGTTGGAGATGCAATGGCAAAGATTTAAAGACTGCATGGATTAACTCCAAAAATTGTTCGTCCCAGTCTGGCGAAAAAATAAAACGGGGAAGGCGGCTCAACCGTGGCTAACGAGGGAAATCAAGGATAGTGTTAAATCCAAGGAAAAGGCATATCAATTGGTCAGAGGAAGCAGCAAACCGGAGGACTGGGAGAAACAGGGGAGGACAAAGGGGTTAATTAAGTGAGGGGGGGGGGGAAGAGCATGAAAGAAAGCTTGCGGGGAATATAAAAACCATGTAAAAGCTTCTTTAGAAAAGATTAGTGAAGACACATGTAGGTCCCTTACAGTCAGAGACAGGTGAATTTATAATGAGAAACAAGGAAATAGCAGAACTGTTAAACACGTACTTTGTTTCTGTCTTCACTAAGGAAGACACAAACAATCTCCCACAAATATTAGGGATCTGAGAATCTAGTGGGAGGGAGAAACGGAAGGGGATCCACATTAGTCAGGGAATGGTGTTAGGTAAACTGTTGGGACTGAAGGCAGATAAACCCCCAGGGCCTGATGGTCTGCATCCCAGAGTATTCGAGGTGGCCCTAGAAATCGTGGGTGCATCGGTGATCATTTTCCAATGTTCTCTCAACTCTGGATCAGTAGCCAATGTAATCCCACTTATTAAGAAAGGGAGAGCGAAAAAAGGGAATTATAGACCAGTTAGCCTTACAGCAGCAGTGGGGAAGATGCTTGAGTCGATTATTAAAGATGTTATCGCAGCACATTTGGAAAGCAGTGACAGGATTGGTCAAAGTCAGCATGAATGGGAAATTATGCCTGACTATTCTTTTGGAAATTTTTAAGAGTGTAACAAGTAGAATGGATAAGGGAGAGCCAGTGGGTGTGGTGTATGTGGACTTTCAAAAAGTAATTGACAAGGTCCCACACAAGCGTACAAAATTAGAGCACATGGTATTGGGGGTAGGGTATTGACATGGATAGAGAACTGGTTGGCAAACAGGAAGCAAAGAGTAGGAATTAACGGGTCCTTTTCAGAATGGCAGGCAGTGACTAGTGGGGTGCTGCAGGGCTCAGTGCTGGGACCCCAGTTATTTACCACATATACATTAACGATTTAGATGAGGGAATTAAATGTGACATCTCCAAGTTTGAGGACACAAATTACGTGAGCTGTAGAAGTCATATTTAATGACCCTTAAATCTACTTTTGGCTTACAATTCCTACAGTTCGAAAATATATAATTCTTAAGCCAGCCACCATAATGCCCATTTCACAAATGATCCAGGTTCTAGTTTAAAGTTTACTGGATACAGTTGTTGTAGAAAAAAGACTCAAAGCAATTAATTGTGAGCTAATATTATGAGAAATGTGTTTTTGTACGCCCTCTTTTATCTTACAAATATTTATGGCAGCATTTTAACATGATCTCATAGCTTAATGGTACTGCAATTTCCCTTGTATTTGAAATTTACCAATGTACAGTATTCAAATGACTGTAAAATCACCGTCTGGTTGATTGGTTTTGTATAGGGGTAATTCATAAAAGAGGGCGATAAGGTATACACTTGAAAAACAGGTATATGAGAATTGTGTTTAAAAAAAAAATTATTAGAAGTTAATACAGTGGTACCTAATTTTAGGTGCCAACTATGTCATAACGTAATACATTCTATGTGCAACCTCTAGTTTTATGCTTTTGAAAAAGAATTAAAAATACAAAAAATAGAGCGAAGAAAAAGATGAAAAAAAGATAGTAGAAAACAGAAAAACGTGAAGTGTGTATATAGAAAAAGAAAAAGCAGAAAGTAGAAATAGGAGAAAAAAGACCCTTAAAAAAGAAAATGTTCAAATCTTTGTTATTAGATGTAATTCTATCCACGACCTGACCTGAAATCAGTAATCTTTATGGTACTGCTGCATCACATGATTCCAAAAAGTCGATGAAAGGGGACCAACTCCTTAAGAATTGGTCATATTTGTCTATTAGACGGAGTCTCATTTCTTCAAGGTGAGCTATGTCCGTCATATTACTAATCCACATTTTAATAGTTGGTATAGCTGTATTTTTCCAAAATTTAAATATCAATTTCTTTCCAATTATTAACCCATAATTAAAGAATACTTTTTGGTCTTTGTATAAATTGATATCTTCTACTATTATTCCAAATATAATCAATTCCGTATTAGGTTCTATTCTTAACTTGAAGAGCTTTGTAAATATATCAAATATATCGCTCCAAAATTTATTCAATTTTGTACATCCTACAAATTAATGTGATATATTGGCATTTTGAAACAAACATTAAACACATCTGGGAGAGACGTTTGGGTAGAATTTATTCAACCTCGTTTTTGAATAATATAGTCTATGTAATAATTTAAATTGAATTAAATTATGTCTTGCATTAATGGAACAGTTATGTGTGTTCATCAGATACTTTTCCCATCTATCTTTCGGGATCTTTATCATTAGTTCATGTTCCCAATCTTCTATTAGTGCCTCTGTTGAGGGTAATTCTCTATTTAATATACTATTATAAAAATTTGATATTAGTTTTTGTGAATCAGCCTTAATATTCATTGAGTCTTCTAATGGGTTTAAAAATGTAGTTTGAAATCTATGTATATATTTCTTCATAAAGTCACATATCTGTATATATTTAAAATATTGATTATCATTCCGTTTAAATTTTGATTTTAATTGTTGAAATGATCACAATTTGCCCAGTTCATACATATCTCCTACTTTCCTAATCCCCAGTCTATCCCATTGGTTAAATGTTTTGTCGATAAGAGATGGTTTGAATGCAGGATTGTTCACTATTGGGGTTAGTACTGATAGATTATTTAATTTCAAGGATAATTTTATTTGTTTCCAAATTCTTATTGTATTGTGAATAATTGGGTTCTTCTTATATATACTATTCAATTTTATCGGTGAGAACAAGATCGTTCCTATATCGTACGGGAAACACTCCTCTTTTTCCATTCTTATCCACACCGACTGGTGAGTGGAACTATCCAACCAGTACATTATGTTCTTACTATGCACTGCCCAGTAGTAATACGTAAAGTTAGGTAATGATAAACCCCCAACTTCTTTAGATTTACCCAAATGCTTTCGTTGAATTCTGTGTGCTCTATAATCCCATATAAAATTAGTGATATTAGAATCTAGTTTTTTGAAAAAATATTTTGGAATATATATTGGGATCGCTTGAAACAAATATATTAATTGTGTAAGAAAGTCATTTTTATAGCGTTAATTCTACCTATCAATGAGAGCGGGAGCGTTTTCCAAAATTTAATTTGGAATTGTTTTTGTGTGACTGTTTCTGCTGTTTCCATTCAAATAACATTCTTGCATTGTATAAATGCAATTAATTATTATAAGAATGTACAGATATTTATTTGAATATCTGTATATAAACCGTCAACACATTCTGGCAGCTGTTTTTCCAATTCATTTATCTTTACCTTGCTTCCCTTTATTCCCTTTGGGAGATCAATAGTGATTGAACAGATCGCGTTCATCTTTGATTTTACCTTATTCTGTTGTAACGTTAATTTCCATTTACTTAGAGTCACTTTTATGAGTGGTAATTATAGCAATATCTGTGCCTTCATTACTCAACTGCCTGTGCATAAAATACTGCTGATGCATGATAACTTGGAAACAAAAACAAAATGCAGAAAACACTCAGCAGATCAAGCGATGACAGCATTAGCATTCCGGGTGAATACTGTTTCATTGGAATAAACAGCTACATAGCAGAAGAAGAGATTGCAGAGAAAAGAGAAGTCTGCGTTTCACTAAAGAAGAGATGAATGATAGAAATAATGGTGCTACAAGGAACATGGAAGTAATAAGAAAAAGTTGAAGAGCCCATAAATCTGTCCAGAGGATTTGAGGAAATAGAATAAAATGTTGGAACATAATTACCTTCATATCTAAAATGTATAGAATAATTTCTCGAATATGATGAGTCACCACATGACTCTTGCATAGAAAATGTCAAAGAATCATCATCTTTGATTCATCAGATAAAATATCTACTGCTCTGATCATGAAAGGCCGACCCCTTATTGTGAGAGTGTGACTCCTGATTATAGGTCCTCAGCAAGGTGAAACCTCAATTCATATACTCTACGTGGAGTAAGAATATTGAATATTTCAGTGAGTCTCTTCTTTCATTCTTCTAAACTTAATAGTATCATCCCAGTACCCTTCATCTTTCCTCACAAAATAAACCTGCCATGCCAGTTCTCTGCTGAACCTTTGCTGAGATCCCTGTGTCACCAGAATATATAGTGCATTCAGAAAGTATTCAGACCCCTTCACTTTTTCCACATTTTGTTACGTTACAGTATGTATTCTTTTTTTTTTCATCATCAATCTACACACAAAACCCCATAATAAAAAAACAAAAAAAGGTGTTTAGACATTTTTGTAAAGTATTTAAAAATAAATAACTGAAATATCACATTTACGTAAGTATTCAGACCCTTGAATTGAGCTTAACTGCATCCTGTTTCCATTGATCCGTGAGATGTTTCTACAACTTGATTGGAATCTACCAGTGGTAAATTAAATTGATTGGACATGATATGGAAAGGCACACATCTGTCTATATAAGGTCCCACAGCTGACAGTGCATGTCAGAGCAAAAAGCAAGTCATGAAGACGAAGGAATTGTCCATAGAATTCCGAGACAGGATTGTGTCGAGACACAGATCTGGGGAAGTGTGTCTCACAATTTCTGCAGATTTGCAGGTCCTGTAGAGCACAGTGGCCTCCGTCATTCTTAAATGGAAGAACTTTGGAACCACCAGGACACTTCATAGAGCTGGCCGCCCGGCCAAACTGAGCAATTCGGGGAGAAGGGCCTTGGTCAGGGAGGTGACCAAGAACCCGATGGTCACTGTGACAGAGCTCCAGTTCCTCTGTGGAGATGGGAGAACCTTCCAGGACAACTATATCTGCAGCACTCTCACTCCCCCAATCAGGCCTTTATAGTAGAGTGGCCAGACGAAAGCCACTCCTCAGTAAAAGGCACATGACACAACCTGCTTGGAGTTTGCCAAAAGGCACCTAAACAAGATTCTCTGGTCTGACGAAACCAAGATTGAACTCTTTGGCCTGAATGCCAAGCGTCATGTCTGGAGGAAACCAGGCACCGCTCATCACCTGGCCAATACCACACCTACGGTGAAGCATGGTGGTGGCAGCATCATGCTGTGGGGATGTTTTTCAGTGGCAGGAACTGGGAGACTAGTCAGGATCGGGGGAAAGATGAACGGAGCAAAGTACAGAGTGATCCTTGATGAAAACCTGCTCCAGAGCGTTCAGGATCTCAGACTGGGTCGGAGGTTCACCTTCCAACAGGACAACGAGCCTATGCACACAGCCACGACAACGCAGGAGTGGCTTTGTGACAAGTCTGTGAATGTCCTTGAGTGGCTCAGCCAGAGCCCAGACCTGAACCCCATCGAACATCTCTGGAGGGACCTGAAAATAGCTGTGCATCGACACACCCCATCCAACCTGACAGAGCTTGAGAGGATCTGCAGTGAAGAATGGGAGAAATTACCCAAATACAGGTGTGCCAAGCTTGTAGCATCATACCCAAGAAGACCTGGCTGCAATCGCTGCCAAAGGTGCCTCACCAAAGTAGAGTAGAGGGTCTGAATACTTATGTAAATGTGCTATTTTTAATTTTTTAATTTTGTATTACTTAATAAGGCTGTAACGTAACAAAATGTGGAAAAAGTGAATGGGTCTGAATACTTTCTGAATGCACTGTACTTCCTGAGATCAGTCTTACCAATTCAGGGATGAAAATAATGTGATGACGGAGTTAAAAATTAGCCAAAATGTCAGCAATCTTGCTTCTATTTATTATCATCATGCTCGGCAAATCTACTAGTTATTATTGAGGATATAACTAGGAGACTAAATGGGAGGAGAACCAATGGATATGGTGTATATGAATCTTCAGAAGATTTTCAACAAGATTGATTCCATGTACAACATTTATTTTCACTATATTCAATTATTCCACCACAAGTAAATGTTCTATCAACCATCCTCCACTAATTCTAGTTTAGCTCTAGATTTTAAAGTTTGCATTTTTCATTGCAAATCAATCTATTGATTCATGTGCTTCTCCAGTTTCGGTTTTCAGATTGAGTCTGCTTTTAATTGTTCCACTTTTTGAAACTATCTCTTCAACTGCCAATAATCTGAGCTCTGGAATTCTCTCCCTACCTCTTCAACTCTCTTTTTTGTAGATTTTCCTTGTCCACCTACCATTTTTGGACTTTCAGCCCCTTAAATGGATTGAAGTCAAATATTGCTTGGCAGCACTAACATGAGGAGCATATGATGTTTAGCTACATTGAATCAATCAATCAAATACTTTATTGTCATTCAAAAATACACCAATAAATGCAAGTCTGAACGAAACTTTGTTGCATCTGGCTCACTGTGCAACATAAAAAAGCAAAAGGATAAAAAGATAAAATAGATAAAAAGATAAAATAGATAATAGTGGCGGCACATTAAATGGAATTCAAGAGTGATGCCTCGGGGGAAGAAGCTGTCGCAAAACCTGGCCGTTCTGCTCCTTATACTGCGATACCTTTTGCCCGAGGGCAGCAGAGTGAACAGTCCATGATGGAGATGTGTGGGGTCTGTTATAATGCTGTTGGCCTTGGACAAGCAACGTTTGCACGCAATGTCCCGGATTGAAGGAAGAGAAGCCCCGAGGATTTTTTCAGCCGTCCTCACCACTCTCTGCACGGACTTCCAGTCGGAGGCTTTGCAGACCCCAAAGCAGACAGAGATGCAGCTGGTCAAAATGCTCTCGATGGTGCCCCTGTAGAAAGTGGTGAGGACGGGATGGGGGAGGTGAGCTCTTCTCATCCGGCGCAGAAAGTGCAAACGCTGCTGCGCTCTCTTAACTGGTGATGCGATGTTTTGTGTCCAGGTCAGGCTGTTCTTGATCTGCAGCCCCAGGAACTTAGTGCTAGTGACCAACTCCACATCTATGTTATTAATGTGTAGTGGTGTGTGGCTGTGCCGGTTTCTCCTCAAGTCAACGATGACCTCCGTTGTTTTGTCAACATTCAGGATCAGATTGTTCGTGTTGCACCATTTCACCAGTTGTTTCACCTCCTCCCTGTAAGCCAGTTCATTGTCGTCCCGGATTAGGCCCACCACTGTTGTGTCATCTGCATACTTGAGGACATCGTATTAATAAAAGGGCCTGAAGAAGGGCCCCAATCTGAAACATTAACTATCCATGTCCTCCAGAGATGCTTCCTGACCAACTGTTACTCCAACACTTTGTGTTTTTTTGTAAACCAGCATCAACCATTTACCGTGTCATGGGCAGCACGATGGCGTAGCGGTAGAGCTGCCTTACAGCGCCAAAGACACGTGTTGGATCCTGACTATGTGTGCTTGCCGGTACGGAGTTTGTACCGTCTCACCTGGACCTGCTTGGGTTTTCTCTGAGATCTTCGGTTTCCTCCCACACTCCACAGATGTACCTGTTTGTATGTTAATTGGTATAAATGTAAAATAGTAAGATTAAACGAGAACTTACCAGTTCGAAGTTTGATCGTTATTTTATGAGGAGTTACGATGAGGGATTATGTGAAGAGCCCGCCTCACGCTGGCAAACGGCATACTTCAAAGCATCGGCATGAAATACACAGAACACCAAATAGCCGAAGTAACATAGTAAGGCTCATAATAGACTTAGAACTACCAGATGATCATTTATTTTATGAGGGTGGGAGTGGAGGGCACGTAATCCCTCATCGTAACTCCTCATAAAATAACGATCAAACTTTGAACTGGTAAGTTCTCGTTTAATCTTACTATTTTACTTCGGAGTCACGTGAGTGACTACGTGAAGATTTTAAAGCTTTCTGTGTTTTTTATGTCGTAGAATTAATCAGTACGACAGTCCGGCTAAGTAAATACATACATGAGAAACCAGACTAATATTAGTTCTTTCCATAATTAACTTTTTAATGGTTTAAAGAACATATAATAACCCTCCTTATATCCGAGGGAATAATTACAAGTGATAAAAGATATAAGTGACTACATAACTGGTTATAGTAATCAATAGTATACAAAGCAGGTGACTATATTGATCCCAATACCGCGTGGCCAAAGCTTGTCATAGTGTGAACAGGTTTATTGTAGAACTTTGAAAAAGTTTCTTCTTTACTCCACCCTGCGATTTTTAAAATATGCTCGAGTGGTACGTCCCGCACCTTCGCCGCGGACGTAGCTGCAGCCCTGGTGGAGTGAGATTTGAACACATCAGTGTCTACTCCTGCTAAAAGTAACACCTGTTTCAACCATTTTGAGATAGTTTGAACTGAAGCTTTTGTGTGGCTTTTTATGCGTAATCATTAAAGTTTTTTCATTTCCTCGAAGAGTTTCAGTAACTTTAACATATTGATTCAAATGTTTAACCACACACAAAGTAGGATCAATAGGATAAGCTTGAAAGGTTACCTTAGCTCCAGATCTCCCTGGTCTGCTTTGTTTGATCAGATCGTAAACATAGAACACAATGTTATCTGTAGTCACATGCATACAGTCAAACGCAACATTTGTAAAGTTTGCACTCTTTGAGCTGAAACCAATGACATTAACATTATTAATTTCAATGTTAATCTTTCCAATGACAATCCTTCAATTGGAGTCCATTGCCTAAGTAAGGTAAGTACAATGCTCACATCCCAAATCTCTGTGTACCTTGGTTTGGGTGGATTGATGTTAAAGATTCCTTTCATGAATCTAGATATTAATGGATGTGATCCAATTGATTTCTGGTCAGACATTAGTCCTAAATAAGATGATAAGGCACTGCGTGCAGTGTTAATGGCACTGTAACTTAAATTTTGCTCAAAATGCAATTTGGCAAGGAACTCCAAAACATTTGCAATATTCACAGTATCATAAGAAATATTTGACTGTGTGCAAAATTCTTCCCATTTCTTTATATGTGTCATATATTGTTTTTGTGTGCTATCTCACCATGATGCGACTATAACTTCCATAGTTTTGTCCGACAATCCCAGCTCCTGTAGTGGTCTGGTCAAAACCTGCAGATTAATAAATTCATATATGCATATAATGGATAAATTTCTTTAGTTACTGGATTAATCAAAATATCACTACAGTTAGGAATTGACATATATGGTTCTTTAATCATATTCAGCATTAATGGGAACCAAGGTTGTGTTGGCCAATTTGGAACTACCAACAATCCAGTGGCAGAATCTTGTTCTATTTTCTTCAGACATTTCTGAATCAAAGCAAATGGTGGAAAAGCATAAAAGAACATATTCCCCCAGTTCAATGAAAAAGCATCTACTGCTACTGCATCTGGATCGTGTTTCCAAGACACATATTTAGGCAATTGATGATTAAGCCTTGATGCAAACAGATCAATTTCTGATAAACCAAATTGGGTTACAATATTCTTAAATATTGCTGGATTAAGCATCCATTCTGTGTTATCTTTAAATATCCTTGATCTTTTATCTGCCACCACATTGTCTTTACCTGGAATGTAGTTTGCTGAAATCCAAATTTGGCGGTCAATACACCATTGCCATATTTCATTGACCAGACAATCACATGATACTGATCTAACTCCCCCCATGTGATTAATATATGCAACAGCCGTTTTATTGTCTAACTGTATTAATACATGTAGACCCTTTTTTGAACAACAATATGCTTTTAGTCCATAGAAAGCACCCAATAACTCTAAATAGTTAATACCATAAGTTTGAAGAAACGTTTCTTCTTGAACTTTCCATCTACCTCCACAACTAGAGGATGAATCTGTTGCCCTCCATCCGAGAGCACTAGCATCAGTTTGTAAAACCATTTCTGGCTGTTTAATCAGAATGTTTTTAGCAGCTTGTGGGACATTTTTAACCCACCATTGTAATTCCAACACAGCTTCTTTTGTTAATTGCATAGGCCTATCAAAGTGGCCTGCCTTCTCTTTGAGAGCTCTTATTTTGTCCCTTTGAAGATTTTGATAATGTAATGGACCAAATTCTACTGCAGGAAATGCTGCTACTAGTTTACCAATGGTTTTCGCTACTTCTCGGATGGAAGGATAAGGTTTGTGAATGAGATTATTACAAGTTACCAAAATATCATCGACTTTATCTGTTGGTAAAGTTATTAACATAGTCACTGAGTTAATTACAAACCCCAAAAAGTTAATTGATTGTGCTGGCTGCAGCTGGGATTTAATTGGATGAATCAAGAACCCTAGCTTTTCAAACAAAGCTTTAGTAACTGAAACTGAGTTCTCACCTGACTCTTGATTATCATTAATGATTAGAATGTCATTGAGATAAGCCATAACGATGTGTTTTTGTACTCTTAATTGGGCTAAAACTGGTTTCAACAGTTTCGTAAAGAGCCTGGGAGCTGAACTCAGTCCATTTGGCAAAGCTTTAAACTGCCATAATTGTCCCAGCCAATTAAATTTTAAGTACCTCCGGAAAAACTGATGTATAGGTACAGAATAATAAGCGTCTTTTAAATCAATCTTAGCCATATAACGACCTGCTGAAATTAAATATCTTGCAGTATTAAATGTTTCCATTTTAAAATGTTTGTATTCTACAAACTTATTTAGATCTGTAAGGTCCAGAATAATTCTGCAACCACCATCTTTTTTATTTCTCCGAAAAATATTAGAGACAAATTGATGCTCGTGTTCATAAGTTTTTTTCAATTACCCCTTTTTCAGATAATTTGTCAATTTCCACATTAATCTCTGCTTTATCAATAGCAGTAAAACACGAAAGCATAAGCAGGTTTATTCTGTACAGGCGGATTAACCCCTTCTTTAAATGTAATAGTAGCTCCTGAAACTGCTTGTAATATAAATCGATCAGAAGTAATAGTAAGCCGTTTTTATAAAACTTTTGTAATCTCCCTCCAACTGGAGATTTATCCGCAGTTTCTTTAAGGATAAAACAAGTCTTTAATACCTCTCCATATGAGCGTGGTGGTCTCCTTCTCCCTGAATACGGGTAAGCATTGGGCTGTGCAGGACGATAATACTTCCTTGACAAATTTCTGCCTCTATTTCCAAAGTCAAAACCCCTTCGGGGCGAAAAATATCTTTTTTGTCCAAAGACGAAAGGTTTCACACCGCTAAAATATTTAGCTTCTTCATCCTACTCTTTCAGTTGTTTAGGCAGATTTTCTCCAAACAGATACCCAGGAGCTTGAACGCCACTTGCTCGACACAGGCTTGCAAACCTAGGGTGAAATATGGGCCGAATCGCCATTTTCCTCATACAGTTAATTTCATAGAAAGAATTGCACAATAAGCCCAAAGTATCTTTTTGAATCTTATCCATCTCCAATCTCTCCATTTGTCTCCCATAGGCCGTAACGGCAGCAGAAATTAGTTTGAGGATTTTTTGAAATCTCACTTCTTGAGCTCTCATACTTGGAGTCATGGATGTCCATATCAACGGATTAACCGTAGGCACTTCCAATGAGGCACTAATTTCCTGGTGTTTTATATAATTCTGATGTTTCAATCATCACAGAATCTTGAAGTTGGTGAGATACCATATAATTAATACTGGCAGCTAGGTTTTCTTCCATAGCCTCACCACTTCCTTCAGGTATAGCAAATTCTTTTGCTATCCCAGGCACATTTGGCCTTTTCTTTTTACTTTGTGGTGTGCATTCAAAATCCAAATCACCACCAGCAGGGTCTGCCTTCTGCAGCCCTAAATCAATTGGGATTTCACCCCATGAGACTTCTTCCGGCCCAAATCCTGGGTCCGGAGTTTCAAACTCCCAACTTGGCCCACAGCCATATTCAGAATAATCAAACCCCTCAGGGCTTTTTTGGGATCCTTCTGGGTACTGTGACCCTTGTCTCATGATTTTTTGGAGAACTTTCTCCATATGCTCCATTTTTAACCACATAGTTTTATTATCTGGAGGACTTTCAGTATCAGAGTCATCAGAAACCACGGGCCTCTCAGATTTCTTTTTACATTTTTTAGGAGCATTTCCCTCCGTGGTTATTATTGCTGGAGAATCTAGAAACTCGCTATCGGGTATATCAGCGGCCACCGGTATTGGAACCGGATCCGCACTAGCTTCTTGTCCCGTATTTTTATTTTCACCCCGGGAAGATCTTTTTAACCCGCAAATTTTTCTTTGCCGATTTCTCAATTTTCTTTATTATCAGTGCTAAATCAGCACGTTCCCGCGACTCTGAATTTTTACTTTTACTTTCGCTTGCTGGACCCACCCAGCGTACGCTAAAAAACATCCCGACTTTGCTGCACTTACCTGCGGGGCCGTTCCGACCGCTGCGAGGAGCTGCTCCTTACTGCAGCTCCTCCTTCCGCCGTCAGCGTCGACGTAATGCCGTTTGCCAGCGTGAGGCGGGCTCTTCACGTAGTCACTCACGTGACTCCGAAGTAAAATAGTCTGTAGCGTGTGTATGTGTAAATTGGCAGGGATTGCTGGTTGGTGCGGCTGGGTGGTCCAAAGGGCCTGTTTCCGTGCTGTATCGCTAAATTAAACTAAACTAAACAATTCATTGTGTCTCCATTAGTAAAACTCGTTGTGTACAGGAAAGAGAGTGAGCGAGCTGTTCAAATGACCAAGATAGCAAAATAAAAATCTGGACATGGTCAAAGTGAATCGTGGAATTGTAGCCCAACACAAAAGGATGCAGTATAGGTTTAAGACTTATGTAATCCAATCCTCATCATGTAAAGTTTTTTTACGTGAGTTAATTATACCTACATTATTGATGTTGAGCAGAGGCAAGGCACTTTCCCACCAGGAGTGAAAAATAACCCTGATCCAATTATTTTAAAAGCAGCATTGCATGGTTCCTGCCATGACATTTGTTCCCTGGCCATTGACTCCATCCATCTCTTTAGCAACTGTTGGACATAATTTGAGACAGCACTACTGTGCAGGCATATGTGACTTCAAGAGAAGTTTTCACCCACCAGGCCCTCTACTTCAACCTTGAATTGACTGTCCTTATTTAACTCTTCTGACTTTCTGTCACTGGACTAAACATTTCCACCAACTTCTTGGCCATTTTTCCAACTTCTGCTCTCCATAAATTTGAATGTTTTCAATACACTATTGTTTGTGACTTTTAGATGGATAGAGTGAATGTGGAGAGGATGTTTCCATTCGTGGGAGAGTCTAGGACCAGAGGTCAAGAAAAGGACGCACCTTTAGAAAGGAGATGAGAAATAATTTATTTGGTTAGAGGGCGGAGAATCTGTGGAATTCTTTGCCACTTATGTCTGTGGTGGGCGTCAATGGCTGTTTTTAAGGTGGAGGTCGACAGATTCTTGGTGAGTCAGGGTGTCAGGGGTTATGGGGCAAAGGCAGGAGAATGGGGTTGAGAGGGAAAGATTGATCAGCCATGATTGAATGGCGGAGTAGACATGATGGGCCAAATGGCCTTATTCTGCTCCTGGAACTGATGAACTTAGACCTGCTATTCACCCTGTACCATTGTGCTTGCTAACTAACATTTATTCACAGCCTTAATTATTTAATTTTCATCTATGATTTGAAATCCTTCCATGACTTCACACGTGAAATATAAATGCAAGTTATTGTTGATAGGGGAGCAATTCAGTAGCCTGGCTGCTTGACAAATGACAGGACATATCAAACAACAATTCATGTGTAGCTGAAGAAGAAAACCAATGGAATAAAGAGATCAATTCTAAAAATGAAAAAAATACATGTAAAGATAATTGCTCAGTGCTTAGCAGGCACGGGATATATGATACATGAAGGATTAAGCTGTTAGGTATCAGATCTAATTAACTGACAAGTGCTATAGGCGTAAGAGTGAAGGACCTGATTTTCTTGTTACCACATGCTAAGGTACAATAAATATTTATCCATCCATAACTTCTTTTTAATAAAACAGGCATCAGTACAAATAGATTGAGTTCTTGCCAAGGCCATTGGTGTGCCCTGCTGTTTTTCTCTCTCTCGCTTTGTTCGTAAGATGTGGTATACTTGTGATTTATGTTATGAAATGTAATTTCGTGGAAGCAGGTGTTGCGGATATTGTCACATATTAACCAGCAAAAGTGGAAACAAAATAATTGTCATATTTTGATGTGCATAATGAAAGACCAGAGAATATATTTCAAAATGATTTCATGAGGAGCACTTTGAAATGCCCTTGACATGATTCAAAGGCTGACAACTATATTAACAGTTGGTTGGAGAAGCACTAAGGCAATTGACTGGGAAGAGTATGGTGTGTGTAATAAACCTTTGCCAATAGTGGTGACAGTGCCTTCACTAGTTAGAGATTAGAGCATCGTCTACATCCTGGCTTGCCTTGAGACCTCAGGATGGGCTCCCCAGTGATTTTTCATGGTGACTGCATCAGCCTTAAATGAGCTTTTGTAACTTGAGCAGTTGTGTGGATGATTCTCCCAATAGTCAATGAGATCTTCCAATTTCCTGAGATCTTGCAAGGGCTTGCTTCCGTATGAGACATTGGGTCTTTCCCTGTTTTTCAGTTCATTTTTGACAGCCATAAAGCAAGGCATTCAGAAGACAATCTGGAAGTAATCTCAAAATGCTCTTGCTCATGAAGCATGCAAGTTAATATAGGTTGCAGACTTGTTCTCGTTAGTACCCAAATAGAATTTCCTGAGATTCTACAGGTGGAAGCTATTCAATCTCAACCTCTAGTTGGATTATGTGACCCACCAACTTTTGCTAAAAGTGTAAGCTCTGTCGATGTTAACTGCTTGTTTAAAATTGTAAAAGATCTGATTAATGATTGGAGTTTTGTCGAAGCACAATTATACATGTGAATAATAATAGGAATAATTTAATCCAGGTGCAACTTGCTGGTAATTTTGGAATAGACTGCAAGAATGCACAACTGAACTTGCAATCATTGAGTTTCCATTCAGATAATTGGAACAAACAAATATTTTCAGATATTCATATGTTTTTTTTCCCATTTTTAACAGGGCTGTTCATTATTACGTAAACAGTAAAACTCAATTTAAAAAAAAACGATGAAAAGATTTATTATTTTTAAAACCCAAATTAGGTTGGGTTTTGAACCCTGACCTTTGTTGTAAGAGTATTATTTACTCGTCATTTACTATTTCTTTGGATGCAGATTTTTCTTGCATGTTGCTAGAAACAAGAGTTGTAAGTCAGATTTCATGGTATTGTCTCCTCCACGACAATATCTTCTTCATTGTATTGTTTCCTTCATGTTTACGTTGAATTTCTTTACACCTTTCCTCAAATTTTGTTGTGTCTTCTCCAAATTGGACAATTTTCTTAAATTACCTCGTGAATATTTGTTCCCAATCTTTTTTGTTACCGTTCCTTTTTCTTTCAAATTCTCTTGGAGAGGAATTACTGCAAAGTCTGACTGACAGCTATCCCTCCGGAACTTTCTGAATGATCATGTTATCCAGTCAATGAAACAGAAAAAAGCTGTACCTTCTATTTTTACGTTTGTCTAATAAAATGCTGGAGTAACTCAGCAGGAGAGAAGGAATGGGTGACGTTTCGGGTCGAGACCCTTCTTCAGACAAGGTGACATTTAGATGCTGTTTTTGGTGCTGTACACAAATTGGTTATTTTTCCCCTCATTACACTTGCGAGTGCACATCAAATTGCACTTAATGAAGCAAGCTATGGTGGAACGGAAGAGCTTGGAGCGAGATAGGAGTAAGACCATTTCTATGGAAAATGTATTTGTAACTGTCTGAAAAATTTAGATAAGTTGTGGGACCTATGCGGCTTAAGATGAAAATAGTGTTCAACAACTGTAAAGTATCTGTTTCATGAGAGGTGTGTTGTGCAAATATAACGATTTGGGTGATCAAAGGCAGAGTAAGAATTCTTTATTCAGTGATCATATCAGATTCACGAATATGGAGCTCATGACAGTTAGTCAGCACTTTGGTTGAATAACAGTGGGTATGATAGGAAGATTTGGAGAATTTGGTAAGTTGACTCACTAAGCTGTTAATCATTTTTTCAGCCTCTCAATCTGTTCCAGGGGATATAAATCCTTCATTTTCAAGGTCTGCCGGGGCCATGATTCACATCAGAGCAGTTACATGCAACAGCCTTTTCTCTAGTTTATGCTCTACTGGAATGTTTAATGCTTTGGATTACTCGTGCTTTGAAATGAAATCAAATTGATCTGACTATACTTCCCCTATCAATTTCTGGAGCAGAGATCATTCAGACATACTTTCAAAGCAAAATCTCAAGATGGTTAAAAAAAATTGCAGATTGGATTGAAATCCAAAGCAGAGCAGTTTCAGGGATGTGTGTTTACAGAGCTAGTTTGCAATTTAAATTATCTAAATTAAACAGGCCTGAATGGATGTGCATAGGATTTTTTTTGCTAATCCGAGAAAATATTTGCTAATTCAAAATTGAATGATTTCCTGAACAAATTTGTCAGGTAATTATTTGGATACTGTTACATGAAGCAAATATCCAAGTAATTATTGATTGTGCAGTTTCAGAATACTTATGAATGTAGGGAATTATGTGTGCATAAGTCCTTCTCTGATGATTATTTAATCTTTAAATCCGTTAATTTGGCAGGCATTATTTTGACTTTCTTCAAAACATCTTGTGCTCACTGTTGTGACTTAAACATTTCTTGTTTTAGACAACAGGAAAAAATGTGTTGCATCACACAGCTATATAAACCTATACTTAATATATTTCCCCTATATCTCTGCATTTCATCATTTTCAAAGTACTCGTATCCATCTGCCATGACCCAGTTGTTTTTACGAGTAAAGCCGAAGGCTACCTGCTGCTAATACTCGGCAAATCATGCAGAATTTGTGAAGGAGAAGCATTGAGCATTTCTCTGAGATTAGTTTTCATCCAGTAGCGGAAAATGTCACAGATGTGGCAATTTTAATCAAATATTGAGTCTTTATAAGGGGAAGAAAGTACAAAAGGATAGTCTTTTAGATCAAGATAAGAAGGTATGATGCTTAGGAAGTGAGTAGTGCGATTAGTAAGCAAAAAAATAAGACCAGAGAATTTATTAGTTACAGTTTACCAGCATTCTGGTTTATCTTAGATCAACAGCTAAGACATTGATGAGGCCACAGTTAGTATTGTGTTCAGTTTTGGTCACCATGTTATAGGATAGATGTTATATGAAAGTTTGGAAGTGTTCAGAGAAGATTCACCAGGATGTTGCCAGGACTCGAGGGACTGCGCTGTAGGGAGAGGTTGAGCAGGCTAGGGCTTTATTCCATGGAGCACAGGAGGATGGGGGATGATCTTATAGAAGTGTACAAAATCATGAAAGGAATAGATCGAATAAACACACAGGGTCTTTTGCCCATTGGGGAATTGAGAACCAGAGGACATAGGTTTAAAGTAAGATTTAATGAGCACCTGAAGAGTGGGGGTTGTATGGAACAAGCTGCGGAGGAGGTAGTTGAGGCAGGTAGTATTGCAACGGTTTAGAAGCATTTGGACAGGTACATGGATAGGGTAGGTTCAGAGGGATATAGACCAAAAGCCAGCAGGTGGGACTAGTGTAGATGGGGCATGTGGGTCAGTGTGAGCAAGTTGGGCCAAAGGGCATGTTTCCACACAGTATGACTCTATGACTAACATCTGCTGAGTCTGTATTTCCATTGTTCCAGCAAAGTTTTTCTCTGATTTGTGATTAACTGCTATTAAAAAGTGCAGACCCAAGAGATGGGAGATGCTGTAATCTGGAGCAAAACAAAAACTACCGGAGGAACTCAGCAGGTCAGGCAGCATCTGTGGGTGCAAACGGATAGTCAAGGTTGCAAGTTAAGACACTGCATCATGATTGAGGGTGTAGAGGAAATATAGCCAATATAAAGAGGAAAGGGGAGGGCTCGCAGGCGATAAGTGGAACCAAGTGAAGAGGGGGTGATGGGCTCATGTGGGGAAGGGGTGGAGTTGGGAGACAACCATTGATTGTGATAGGTAGACAGATAATGAGAAAGGGAAAAAAAGATAGTTGTTGCCATGTGGGGGAAGAGAGGGTAAAAGCAGGGACAGAAGCTGGAAGATGGTTAGTGAGGATAAACAAGCCTGCAGATGCAAGAATCTGATAAGTAACGAAGGTGAGGTGTGGAACCAGATAGGAGATGGATAGTGGGCAGATGGAACCAGTTAGGGGTGATGATATCACCAAAATAGCATGCGTATCCTCATTGGAGATAGAAGCAGGTGGGGGAGGGGAACAAAACTGCGAACAGGTGTGTGGAGCTGAAGGAAAGAGAAAGCAGTATAGGGGATGTGGGCTACTTGAAATTAGAAAATTCAGTGTTCGTACCATTGAGTTGTAAATTAGCCTGGTGTTCTTCCAGTTTGCATTTGATCTCACCCTGGCAAATGGGGAAACCAAGAACAGATGGTTATGAGAATGGGAGGGGAGTTGAAATGGCTTACAACGGAGAGGTCAGGGTGGCCAGTGCAGACAGAGCACAGGTGCTCCACAAAACGGTCGGTAAGTCTACGTTTGGTCTTCCCCTTGTCAGCTGCTGAACTATATCCTTAATGACACAAGTTTGGTGAAACATAAAGATGCCCAAGTATTATATTGAATTAGGTGTTGTATTGTTTTGGAGTTTTGATAAACAAATATGGAGTTTATTTCAACTAAAATGAGTGTATGTGCCTAAAAATATATCACCATAGTCAGGGATTTCTACTGGCTAACTCAAGCTGTATAGTTTTTCTATATCTGGGAAATTGCTTCTTAATCTCCTCACTCTAATGAAAATAGGCACCGTTTTGCAAGCCTTGCCATTTAGAAAGATTTTATAGACTTCTTTGCACATTGTTAGCTCCAAGGAACAATTGCTGATTCAATTGCTTTTGCTCAACTTATACATCAGGCCCTGAAAAGTAGTTTTGAACTCCATTTGTTGACACAGTATTGAACAGCTAGTTGCTTCAAAGAACCAGATTCAACTCTAACCTTCATTGCGATCTGTCTGGAGTCTGTATTTTGGTACGGTCACATTTGGAGTACTGTGTACAGTTCTGGTCACCGTGATAAGGGAAGGACATCATTAAACTGGAAAGGGTGCAAAAGGATTTACAAGGACATTACAACGTCTGAAGGATTGACTTACAAGGAGGCTGGATCGACTGGGTCTTTTTTCTCTGGAGTGCAGGGGGCTGTAGGGTAACCTTATAGACATTTAAAAATGTGAGGTGTAGATATGGTGAATAGCCACAATCTTTTTGTCCCAGGGGAGGGAAGGTTTAAAACTAGAGACCATAGATTTAAGGTAAGAGGAGAAAGATTTAAAGCAAGCTGAAGGGACGGGTTGTTCCACACAGCAGTTCATACATGCAAGAGCTTTCAGAGGAAGTGGCAGAGAAGGATACTATCACCACATTTAAAAGCCAATTGGACTGAGTACATGGATAGAAATATTTTGAGGAGATATGGGTGCAGGAAAATGGGGAATAACTTGGTTAGGTAACTTGCTTGGACAATTTAGGCTGAAGGGTTGTTTTCATGCAGTACAGCGATATGACTCTTCAATTTGTGGCTCCCTGGGTTTCATCTGTTTCAGTTCTCTCCCACATTCCAAAGCTGTGCGGGTTAATAGGCTACAGCAAATTACTCCTTTTTATGTGAGTGGTGGAATAAGAGAGAATAAAATTGGCTTGTTACCATGTTCCATGACTCTATGAATATTGCCAGTATTGTCATCATAATACAGGTAAATGCTTTTGCATGTTCTTGTTGCATAATGCAGAAGTTTGAATCGCTGTTTAAGCTACACACAATATTTCTTCAAAGTAAAATAGAAAATTACAGATGTCCAATTGCATTAAGATGATTGATCATTTCTACCAGCCAAATAAAAATTCCTGCACAATGCTTCAATCCTGATCTCAGAAGAAGGTGCCAACATACAGTGCCCCCCATAATGTTTGGGACAAAGACCCATCATTTATTTATTGGTCTCGACCAAAAACGTCGCCCATTCCTTCTCTCCAGAGATGCTGCCTCACCCGCTGCGTTACTCCAGCATTTTGTGTCTACTTTCCATTTATTTATTTGCCTTTCTACTCCACAATTTGAGATATGTAATGGAAAAAAAACCACACGTGGTTGAAATACACATCGTCAGATTTTATGAAAGGCCATTTTTATCCATTTTGGTTTCACCACGTAGAAATTACAGCTGTTTTTTTACATAATCCCCCCCATTTCAGGACACCATATTGTTTGGAACACATGGCTTCACAAACGTTTGTAATTACTCAGGTGTGTTTAATTGCCTCCTTAATGTAGGTATAAGAGAGCTGCCAATGAAAGTCAAATAAACCATTGTGAGACTGAGAAACTGTTAGTAACAAATAAAACTGTTAGAGACATCAGCCAAACCTTACGCTTACCAAAATCAACTGTTTGGAACATCATTAAGAAGAAAGAGAGCACTGGTGAGCTAACTATTCGCAGAGGGACTGGCAGGCCAAGGAAGACCCCCACAGCTGATGACAGAAGAATTCTCTCTATCATAAAGAAAAAGCCCCAAACAGATCAGAAACACTCTTCAGGAGTCAAGTGTGGATTTGTCAATGACCATTGTCCACTGAAGACTTCATGAACAAAATACAGAGGCTACACTGCACGATGCAAACCACTGGTTAGCTGCAAAAATAAATGGACGGGTTACAGTTTGCCAAGAAGTACTTAAAAGAGCAACCACAGTCTGGAAAAGGTCTTGTGGACAGATGAGACGAAGATTAACTTGTATCAGAGTGATGGCAAGAGCAAAGTATGGAGGGGAGAAGGAAGTGCCCAAGATCCAAAGCATGCCACCTCATCTGTGAAACACAGTGGTGGGGTGCTATGGCCTGGGCATGTATGGCTGCTGAAGGTACTGGCTCACTTATCTTCATTGATGTTGCAACTGCTGATGGTAATAGCATAATGGATTCTGAAGTGTATATACACATCGTGTCTGCCCAAGTTCAAACAAATGCCTCAAAACTCATTGGCCGGAGGTTCATTCCACAGCAAGACAAAGTGGGGGCGCCTTGCGGCAGCGGCCTCTGCAGTTCGTCTGTCTTTTTAAAATTTTTGTCCTGTTGAGTGTATAGTTTGGTTGTAGTTTATATATTGTTTTTAGCTGTGTGTATGTGGGGGGGGTGGGGGGGGGGGGGGAGACGTTTAAATCTCTTCCCTGTACGGGGACCCGACCTTTTCCAGTCCCATCGGTCTCCATAGTACCGTGAGGAGGAGATTGACTTGTGATGGATGTTTGTGTAAATTGTGTTAATTGTGTGTCCTTGTTAATTGTTTCTTCTTGTTGTATGACTGCAGAAACCAAATTCCATTTGAACTTCATTTGAGGTTCAAATGACAATAAACGGTATTGTATTGTATGATCCCAAACATACTGCTAAAGCAACAAAGGAGTTTTTCAAAGCTAAAAAATGGTCAATTCTTGAGTGGCCAAGTCAATCACCCAATCTGAACCCAATTGAGCATGCCTTTTATATGCTGAAGAGAAAACTGAAGGGGACGAGCCCCCAAAATAAGCATAAAGCTAAAAGATAGGGCTGCAATACAGGCCCGGCAGAGCATCACCAGAGAAGACACCCAGCAACTGGTGATGTCCATGAATCGCAGACTTCAAGCAGTCATTGCATGCAAAGGATATGCAACAAAATGACTACTTTTATTTACATTACATTGCTGTGTCCCAAAGGTTATGGTGCCGTGAAAAGGGGGGACTATGTATAAACACTGCTGTAATTTTTTCATGGTGAAACCGAAATGTATACAAATTGCCTTTATTAAAATCTGACAATGTGCACTTTAACCACGTGATTTTTCTCTATTACAAATCTCAAATTGTGGGGTACAGAGGCAAATAAATAAATGATAGGTCTTTGTCCCAAACATTATGGAGGGCACTGTATGCATTATCATTTGTATCCCCTAGCAACTTTTCTGATGCTTTAGATTAAGATTCCCCATTTAAAATCAATTACTGATGGTTATGGCCAGTTTTATCGTGTAAAGCAGGTCCCCATAGTTTGATTTTATGATACCCATATTCCTTTCATTTGGGACTTTGGAAAATAAAAGCTGCTGGAGGTATTATATTCACAGTTACCATCACTTTGAGTACATTTTTTTTAAAAACTTTGACTCTTATGAATTGAATTTATCTCGATCAAAAGCTTTAAAAGAAAAGCAAGAAATTAATCGTAAAAGATAATGATATAAAACTTCTGTATGGAAGACAACCATAATCTACCTGGGGAAAACTGCATATTGCCACAAAGATTAATAGGAACAGACAAACCAAAATGAAATTGAAGAATAAAACTGCAAGTATTTAACTTTACATCTAATGATATTAAAGTCAGTACAGAGGTGCAGTTTGTTGTTGCCTTCAGGTATTCCATTCCTTAATTACCCATTACATTACCATGACAGCAAACTTAAACTTCTAACTCTTGCCGTGCAGTATTTCCTCATTCTTCCAGTTGCACCTCTGGGGTACAGTTTCAATCCCGCATAAACTTATTGCCATTGTGAACATGGTTGTGATTTAGTTCATCGCTTGTTTGCCAGTCTACCTTAGAGAATGGATCATTAACTGGACACTACCCCCCCCAAGAGTTCCAGCGAGCATTATTGTGCATAACATTCCTTTAAAGTTGAGGCAGAACCTACCCTTTTCCATGAGCAATTTCCTCATGTTGGTCTGCTGTTCCCATGAGAATTGTGAACTGGTCTTTTTTTCAGTCAAGATAAGAAATCTTGATATAACACAAAACAAAGAAACCCATGGTTCTTGCCTGTTAGCTTCCCACAAGTGTGCTTTTACTCAGATAATTTATTTTCCCATTTAACCATTTGAATCCAGGTGGATAATTCCAAGTCCTGAAACAATTTTTGTTGTTGTTTGGAACTTAATAATTTCTATACTCCATATACAATCCAATAAACACATCTACCCTGATATAATTGCAGTGATGAACTTCACACAAATCTAATGAAGAAGGATAAGAATAATGTTAAGATAAAGAACAAAATTGAATTAAAGTAGCGAGAAAGGTAAAGGCATCTTCCGATGTATGAAAATAAAAAATTTCACAAAAGTTAATGTGGGTCCCTTCTTATGACAAACGAGGAGAGCATTTGGCCAAATGGTTTCATGCTGGCGCAGGGGAGCATTTGCATTGGTCCCATTTCTTCTTTCCTTATTTCTGTGTGGTCTTACAGATTATTTTCCCTCAAACATGTATATCAACATCCCATGATTTTTTTTTCTACCATTAGCGAATCTGATACATGGGAAAATCATAGAATCATAGAAAATAGTGCTGAGTAGGCCATTTCGGCTCCCTTCGAGCTCACCGCCATTCATATGATATGGCTGATCATCAACTCAGTACCAGTACCTGCCTTCTCTCCATAACCCCCTGATCGGGTTAATCTACAAGGGCCACAATCTAACTCCCGCTCAAATATCCACCAATGAACTGGCCTCAACACCTTCTGGATGGCAGAGAATTCCACAGACTCACCACTCTCTGTGTGAAAAATGATCGTCTCATCTCGGTCCTAAAAGACATCCCCCCTTATCCTTAAACTGAGACCCCCTTGTTCTGGGAGTTCCCCAGCATTGGTAACAATCTTCCTGCATCAAGGCCTGTCCAACCCCTAAGAAATAAGTCTCTAACAGATCCCTCCTCATTCTCCCTAAATTCAAGTGAGTGCAAGCCGAGTCATAAACCAGTCTTTCTCATATGGAAGTCCCTACCATCCCAGGAATCAGTCTGGTGAACCATCCTCTTACCCCTCTATATGGCCAAGAAGTCATACCTCAGATTCGGATACCAAAACTTTACCAATACTCCAGGTCTGCTGGCCTCACAAAACCTCTGTACAACTGCAGTAGAACCTCCCTGCCATGTAACTCAAATCCTTTTGCTATGAATGGTGCCGCCAACAAACCATTTTCGCTTCTTCCTGCCTGCTGCCAACCTGCATCCTACCTATCAATGACTGGTGTACCATGACACCCAGTACTCGATGCTTCTACCCTTTTCCTAATCCGCCCACCATTCAGATAAAAGGCTACCCACCTGTTTTTGCCACCAAAACTAGGACAACTAACCTATCAATGTGATGTGGGAGGAAACCAGAGTAGCTAGGGTCACAGGAGAACATATAAGCACCACATAAATCGGTGGTCTGCAGGTGGACTGTCGGGGGTGCCCACAAAGCATGTGCTCGAACTCACAACCTCGGCATTGCTCACTATATACTGCTATATACGAATCTGATTGCTCCACTGGAGCTCTAACACACCACAGAGGTTAAGATTGAACCCCAGTCTTTGGAGCTGTGAAGCAGAACTGTCAACTGCTATGTGACCACTGAGTCTGAAACGGAGGAATTACGCAATGAAAAAAGGAAATGGCAGAGGAAATAAACAAAACAGATTAAAACAGAGAATATCTCCCAGAAATAGTGAAGATCAACAGTTGTAAACCGAATGAGGAGCGGAAAGAATGAACACTTACAAAAAGATAAGCATTTGCAAAGAAACGGAATGGGGAGTTTCAGAAATTCAGACTTTCATATTTTGCTGTTGAATGCAAAAGCGCAGGAGTTACTAAGTGACAGATGGAGCCTCATCCGTCACTGTAGATTATGCTGGGGAATCACCACTCAAATCCTACCTGGCATAGGATATGTTTGTCCCCATTGTTTTCAATGGAGATTCCAGGCCTGCTGATCAGGAAGTGACAAGGAGGGAAAGTTATATTTAAAATTATTTTACTTTTGCTTATTCTTTTAAAATGTTTCCATTCATTCTATTTATTTATTTATTTTTAAAAATGTCATTAAATACTATTAAAATAAGTTTTAAGAATCAGCAATATTAAAGCAATTTCAGCTTTGATAAAATCTTCCCTACACCACTCCCTTCCCATCACCTCGCTAAAAAACATTTGCCTTCTGTCAAAAGCTGTGTCGGATGAGCCTCTCACACTCCACTGTCCGTGGTCCACTCACCACTAAGTCCTTGCTGCCTGACCGGAGATTGCCCTCTTGCTTCAGGCCCAGGCGACTATAGGCACATGGTGACTGGGTGGCAGGCCAGCTTGAGCACAATCTGGTCCCATGGAGCACTGATGAAAGAGAAATTTGCAAGAAATACCTCTTGAATGTATTCATTTGATCAACACTGCTGGTACATCAAATAACATTTTGCTCAAGTGTTCTTTTACCTGTATTCTCAGTGACAAATTACATTGAAGATTTTATAGATTGAAAATAATTGATAACATTAATTCTGTTCCTTCAGTCGCATTGGCCTCCTGTCTTTTTTGTTCTTTATTAAACATTTATGCATGTTGTGATGAGCTCTGTGGCCAAAAATACAATTTCTTTCTTGTGGATTGAATGATATGAAGGAGTATAATGAAGAAAATCTATTTGATGCACAAATAATAGACCAATTTGATCTATGCTGACATTAACCAGAATACTAATCACTTTGTTTCTTGAATTGAATCACCATAATATTTGCATAATATTAGATTAGTTAAAATGTAAATAATGCTGAAAGAGGATGTCTCATAAAATGAAACATACACAAGGATAATTTTTGAACATCTGTACTCTTGGTGAGGCACCTTTCCCAGTGGGATTGCTCATTGGTCATTCAGAATGGGTCAGCTTTTTTTTCTTTCCATTTCCCATCTACGAATTGTCATTTCTAGCCTATTGTATATTTGAATTATAATTGATTTTTTTTTTAAAGATTTAAAAAAAAGAGAGCACAGCAACTTAGTTTAAAGTGTCTTCCAAATGTATTGTGTTCTAGTCCTTTGTTGGAAAGCTAAGCATTTTGCAAGTTAATAGTTTTGGTTTATTATTATTCACATGAAATGATAAAACGTTCTTTTGCATTTCATCCTGGCAGACCACACCAGCCGTGCATTCATACATACATCAAGGTAGTGCAAAAGATATATTTTTTAAAACAGAATATGGAATACCAGTTGCAAAGAAGATATTTTTTTAAATGCTAGGGCTGCAAAGGGATAGGTTGGGAGATCAGGAATTTATCTCTGTGTTAAAAGACTATGTAGGAGTCCAATTACAATGGAAAATCAGCTGTTCTTGATTATGATAGTACAGGGCTCGAAATTAACGGTTGCCCGGGTGCCGATGGCCACCTAGAGACTCGATGGGCAACCTAAATGCCCGGTCATTTTGCATGGCTTGATACTGGTTTATTCCGAAGATAGACACAAAAAACAGGTGTAACTCAGCCGGTCAGGCAGCATCTCTGGAGAAAAGGAATAAGTGATGTTTCGGGTCGGCAGCAGCGACGGCTGTAGTGCGGGGTGACGGAGGGTCGGAACGAATCACGGGGCCCGCACAGCAGCGACAGCGGCTCCACCTCCTTCTGCACCCGCACCCTGCCCGCCCTCATAGCGGCTCCTGCGCGCTACTCCGCCAACAGCGATAACCGCTTTAGAAATAAACTCTCCCGCACGCCGAGGCTGGGAGGAGGGAGGAAGGGGAGGCCCCTTCCGCCGTCTGAAGCACCTGCACTGCTCGGCTCCGCACCTTCCTGTTGGCTGGCGGAGGAAGGGAGGCTGGGGCGAGGAGTTCCCAGCTGCCTCCCCCTTTTGCGGCTGCACTTAGTGGACAAGGATGCCGGTGTTGTCCGAGGAGCGCTGACCTTTCTTCCTCCCCACCTTCTCTGCCCATTCCCCACTCTCTCTCTGTCTTGTATGGCCCCCCTCACCCCCCTTATCCTGGGACCTCTCCTCTCCATCCCGCAATGATCCACATTCCCGCCTCTATTCAGTCCTCACTGACATCCTGTGCTCCCTGCCATCTATTCCCCCCCCCCCCCGATCTATTCATCTGCACTGATTCACCCTATCCACCGCGCATTGATTCTCCTGCCACCCACTCCATCCTACACTGGTCCCCCAATTCATCCTGCGCTGATCCTCCCCATCATCCTGCATGAACACCCCCGTTCATCCTGTAGTGATCCCCTATCCATTCTGCACTGAACCCCCATCCATCCTGCAGTGTTCTTCCCATTTCATCCTGTAGTGATCCACACCGTCCATCCGTACTGATCACCCCCCATTTAATCCCACTGACATTCCCGCATTCTCCCTTCACAATTTTACCTACTCCAACCATCCCCTGCCTCGATCAATCATTCATCCCGCACGATTGCCTTCTCAGCACCCCATCTATCCATCCAGCACTGATTCACGCCCCCTCCAAATCCTTTTGCATGAATGCCAAAAGTTATTCAATTGGTTTTGCCATGTCCATGTTCCCCATGATCAATTCATCTGTTTCAGACTGCAAGGGACCTACATTTGTTTTAACTAATCTCTTTCTCTTCACATATCTATAAAAACTTTTGCAGTCAGTTTTTATGTTCCCTGCCAGTTTTCTTTCATAATCTATTTTCCCTTTCCTATTTTAAGCCCTTTGTCCTCCTCTGCTGAACTCTAAATTTCTCCAGTCCTTGGTAGGCTGCATTTTCTGCTAATTTGTATGCTTCATCTTTTGTTTTTATACTATCCCTGGTTTCCCTTGTTATCCATGGATGCAACTACCTGCCCCGATTTATTATTTTGCCAAACTGGGATGAACAATTGTTGTAGTTCATCCATGCAGTCTTTAAATACCTTCATTGCACATCCACCGTCAACCCTTTAAGAATCACTTGCCAGTCTATCTTGACCAATTCACTTCTCATACTTCAAAGTTTCCTTTGTTTAAGTTCAGAACCCTTGTTTACTGACTTATTTATGTCACTCTCGATCCTAATGAAGAACTCAACCGTATTATGGTCACTCTTGCCCAAGGGGCCACGCACAACAAGACTGCTAACTAACCCTTTCTCATTACTCAATACCAGTCTAGAATAGCCTGCTCTCTCGTTGGTTCCTCTACATGTTGGTTTAGAAAACTATCCCGCATACAATCCAAGAAATCCTCTTCGTCAGCACCCCTGCCCATTTTGATTCACCCAATCTATATGTAGATTGAGTCACCCATTATAACTGTTTTACCCTTGTTGCACGCCATTTCTAATTTTCTGCTTGATGCATCCCAACTCCACTATTACTGTTAGGTGGTCTGTACACAACTCCCACTAGCGTTTTCTGCCCCTTAGATTTTCGCAGCTCTACCCATATCGATTCCACATCATCCAAGCTAATGTCCTTCCTTTCTATTGCATCAATCTCCTCTCTCACCAGCAATGCTACCCACCTCCCCTTTCCTTTCTCTCTATCCCTCCTGAATATTGAATATCCTGGATGATCAGCTCCATCCTTGGTCCCCTGGAGCCATGTCTCCGTGATCCCAACTATAGCATAGTCATTAATAGCTATCTGCACATTCAACTGTATTACGAATGCTCCTTGCATTGAGACAAAGCCTTCAGGCTTGTTTTTACAACACTCCTTTTGATTTTTGCCCTGGAAACCCACCACTCTTATTTTCTGTTTATTATTTTTTTATTCTTTCCCCCCTACATGTTGGGTCTGACTGCTTCCCTTCTCTGCCTCCTGCCTCAGACCCTGTCTACTGGCTTTTCTATTTGAGTCCCTCCCCCCCAACCATTCTAGTTTAAAGTCCCCCCGGTAGCTTTGCAAATTTCCCTGCCAGATACTGGTCCCCCTCGGGTTCAAGTGCAACCCGTTCCTTTTTATACAGGTCACTCCTTCCCAAAAGAGGTTCCTTGATCCAGAAACTTGAATCCCTGCCCTCTGCACCAGTCCTTCAGCCAGGCATTTATCCTCCACCTTGCTCCATTCCTACTCTCACTGTCGCGTGGCACAGGAAGTAATCCTGAGATTGTTATGTTTGCGGTTCTTTTCCTTAACTCTCTTCTTAACTCCCTAAATTCTCCTTTCAGGATCTCTTCTCTTTTTTTACCTATGTCATTGGTACCATTATGTACCACGACCTCAGGCCACTCTCCCTCCCTTTTCAGGATATCTTGGACACGTTCAGATGCATCCCGGACCCTGGCACCAGGGAGGCAAACTACCATCCGGGTCTCCGGACTGCGTCCACAGAATCGCCAATCTGACCCCCTAACTAATGCCCTCCTCTTCTTTTCCTTACCCTTCTGAGCAACAGAGCCGGTGTCTGTACCGCAGGCCAGGTCGCTGTTGCTACCCCCAGGTAGGCTGTTCCCCCGAACAGCACTCAAACCAGGAGTACTTATTTCAAAGGCGTACAGCCACTGGTGTACTCTCTAGCGCCCGCCTCTGCCCCTTGCCTCTCCTAACCGTGACCCGGATAAGGGGGAGAAGAGTGGAGAGGGGAGAAGGGAGGAAGAGGGGGGAAGGGAAGAAGGGAGGGAGAGGGGAGGTGAGAAGGGTACGGGGGAGCGGAGATGGAGGGATGGGGGCGGGAGGAGGGAAGAGGAGAGAGGGGAGTTCAGTCTACACTCACTGAATCTATCCCAGTGAAAAGAGATGGTGAACGGATCTGGAAGCAGACCAATACATCTATAAATAAAACGGAACGACTCAGACATCTTATCATTTGCACAATTGATTTTAATGTATTAATTTTAATATATTAATGTTTAAAATCCATGCATTGAATGAAGAATATTTTGCACCCCATCTGTGGTCCTCAACCCTAACCCTAACCAGGCGTCACCCACAGGACAGCATACGTCAGTGTGTGACAGGGCACACGACGTGATGAGACACCCAAATGACAGGGAAACACATTACCGCGCGTCACTACGCCTCACCACACGTTACCACGCGCCAACCTATTTTTAGGCTGTTGCGTAAATGAGGCCCAAATGTCGCCCAAGTGGGACAGACCCTTTAGCGATCTTCTTGTGCAAAGCCCCTTGGGCAACAGTGACCGTAACTTGGTGGAATTCTGCATTAGGATGGAAAGTGATACATTTAATTCAAAGACTAGGGTCCTGAACTTAAAGAAAAGAGACTTTGAAGGAATGAGATTGGAATTGGCTAGGATAGACTGGCAAATCTATTATTATATAAAACTCTGATCTTCGATGTGGATGTGTTTATTTGTGTGTGGATTTATGTGTTTGTACGTGATTCACATCTCCTCGAAAACACAATGCGCTAACGGTGAAATCTTTACATATTCCGGTAGAGATTTACCTCATGATCGCGAAAATTGCCTCATCTGAAAATTTGATTCTTTATTTCCTGAGTTTTTTACTAAAATTGTTCACCAATCGGTGATGTTTTTAAAATCTAACGAGCTGGATGGCGTCACAATGGCTCCTCTCGCTCACAGTCGAACGGCTTCCTGTCTGCAGCGCTCTGCCCTGCCCGAGGCCCAGTGGCCCTCCCCCCACCCGGGCTCTGGATTGAAGCCGATGACGAGTTACGTTAACCCTCCCCCCTCCGAATCTCAGTCATTTTGTTGGTACCTCCGACTCACAGACCACTCGCACTCGGCCAGCGTCAGCAACGCAGCACAGCGCCCGGCCAGCCCAGAGCTCGGCCCGCCGCCCTTCCACTCCCCCCCCCTCTCCATTCTCTCCCCTCCTCTCTCCCTCCCCTCCCCCCCTCCGCCACACTGCCCCCCCCCCACTAAGGAAGACACAAACATCTCCCAGAAATACTAGGGGACCGAGGATATAGTGGGAGGGAGGAACTGAAGGGATCCACATTAGTCAGGAAATGGTGTTCGGTAAACTGTTGGGACGGAAGGCAGATAAATCCCCAGGGCCTGATGGTCTGCATCACCCTCCCCCTCCCCTCTCCCCCCTCCCCCTCCCCCTCCATTTAGCTTAACTCAGTATGTTATAACGATAACCAGTTACCTTTAAATTTTATCTGCCTGTAATTATGTGGGTGGGATTTATACGTAGTCTGAGGCGTGTTTGCGGCTGGGATTCTCGTGCAGACTCCCTAGTAGTTAGTTTAGTTTGAAGAAGCATGGGGGAGAGGTCACAGCTTTCGACCATGCACGAGTATGACCACGAGTAAGATCAAAATGTATTTATACAAGAAGAAGTTTGGATGAATGTCTTACTGTTATTACTACTACAATAAAGAAACTATGAATTAAGAGACTGTGTTTGGAAAATCTATCTTTCGACGGCATTGATTGTCTCGTGGAGAGCTCGCGAACGTGTTTCAATTATCTTCTGACCCCCCGGAGGGTTGAGGTCCCGACCACGGGGGAAATGGAGGAGGACTGGCCAAATTTTGTGCCTTCCACCACAGTGATCAATGCTGTGGTGGATGTTTGTGTTAAAATGTTATTGTGTATTGAGTGTTCTTTATCATTGTACCGCTGCTGGCAAATTCATTTCAGTTGCACTTTATGTGCAATGTGACGAATAAAACCATATTGTATTGTATCTTCTGGAACTTTTTGAGGATATAACAAGCAGAATGGGTAAGGGAGAGCCAGTGGATGTGGAGTATCTGGACTTCCAAAAGGCCTTTGACAAGGTCCCACACAAGAGGTTAGTGTGCAAAATTAGAACACATGGTATTGGGGGTAGGGTATTGACACGGTGGTTGGCAGTGGTTGGCAGACAGGAAGTGGTTGGCAGACAGGAAGCAAAGAGTAGGAATCAACAAGTGCTTTTCGGAATGGCAGGCAGTGACTAGTGGGATGCCGCAAGGCTCAGTGCTGGGACCCCAGTTATTTACAATATATATTAACAATTTAGATGAGGGAATTAAATATTAAATGTGAGCTGCAAGGAGGATGCTGTGAGGCTGCAGGGTGACTTGGACAGGTTGGGTGAGTGGGCAGAGGCATGGCAGATGCAGTATAATGTAGATCAATGGGAGGTTATCCACTTTGGTGGCAACACAGGAAGGTAGATTACTCTCTGGTGTCAGATTCGGAAAATGGGAGGTGCAACGAGACCTGGGTGTGCTTGTACATCAGTCACTGAAAGTAAGCATGCAGATACAGCAGGCAGTGAAGAAAGCTAATGACATGTTGGCCTTCATTGCGAGAGGATTTGAGTTTAGGAGCAAGGTGGTCCTACTGCAGCTGTACAAGGCCCTGGTGAGACTGCACCTGGAGTATTGTGTGTAATTTTGGTATCCTAATTTGAAGAAGGACATTATTGCTATTGAGGAGTGCAGCATAGGTTCACCAGGTTAATTCCCGAGACTGATATATGATGAAAGAATGGGTCGACTGGGCTTATATTCACTGGAATTTAGAAAGATGAGAGGGGATCTTATAGAAACATATAACATTCTTAAATGATTGGACAGGCGAGATGCAGGAAAAATGTTCCTGATGTTGGGGGAGTCCAGAACCAGGGGTCACAGTTTAGGATTAAGGGGTAGGCCATTTAGGACTGAGATGAGGAAAGACGTCTTCACCCAGAGAGTTGTGAATCTGTGGAATTCTCTGCCACAGAAGGCAGTGGAGGCCAATTCACTGGATGTTTTCAAGAGAGAGTTAGCTCTTAGGGCTAAGGGAATCAAGGAATATGGGGAAAAGGCAGGAACGAGGTACTGAATTTATATGATTAGCCATGATCACATTGAATGGCGGTGCTGGCTCAAAGGGCCGAATGGTCTACTCCTGCCCTTCAGCCCAATATGCCCATGCTGATCAAGATGTCCCATCTACACTGGTACCACCTGTATGTGTTTGGCCCGTATCCCGCTAAACCTTTCCCATCCATTTACCTGTCCAATTAACTGATTACTTATTTTCTTATTCAGCTTTACATGAATATTTTGTTTTCTGCAGTCATTTTATTTTTGTTGTCTTGTAACAGTTATGCATAATTTATGTTTAAATTACATTTTTGTGTGTTATCTATGTGCCTGTGATGTTGCTGCAAGGTAGATCTTCATTGTATCTGTACCTCACCATGCTTGTGCATATTCATAAAATTGACTTGACGACACACCTCATTTGCTGTGCTGGCATTGAGGGGAGGTTGTGGTCCTGACACCATAACACTTAGCTCCCCATGTCCTCCCTGTATTCTGCCTCCTTGTTGTTTAAATCTGGCCCACTATTCTGGTATCATGTACAAACTTGCCGATGGAATTGAAGTAGAATTTGGCCACGTGTGGTATAGGGAGAGACTGTTGCTGCCTTGCAGTGCATCAGCATTGAGGAGTAAAGTCAAGTAAAAGTAAAGTAAGATCTACGAGGTGATGTTGTCGGTTATCCTACTGTTTGGGGTTGATTAGTTGTCCTACTGATTGTGGTTGAATGGTAAGGAAGTCAAAAGATTCAGTTCTCATCGAGGAAGGATGCATTGTTGCCGGCATTTTTTGCCAAGCTTCACTTTGTGGCCTGTTACAGCATGCAAGCCTCACCACAATCAACGGGTGTTGGCGTAGTTAGTCTGGGACTCCAGCATGGACTGGTATTGTCTCTTGGCATCCTTGATGACTTTGCAAGAGTCATACCTGGATTTCATGTATGGGTTTGTGTCAGCTGACTTGAATGCCCAAACCTGGGTAACACTTGGATCGACTTATTTGGCATGCAGTCCTCCGCACTGTGCTTTGAACGTACAACACTGTGTTCTATTCTAGTTTGCTTATTATTTTTCATATCCAGATAAGGGATGTAATGAGCACACTAGAATAGAACACAGAACAGTCATAATAGGATAAGCTGTGAACAGAGATAATTATACATTTAGAGCCAGGGAGTATGTTCTCAATCATGTTGCATCCTCAGTGTAATGTTCAGCTTTCACATTTTGCTGTGATCTCAAGTCCCTCGATAAGACTTTAGTTTTATAAAATTGTCTTTCTTGTTTTTTCGTCTCTATTGATTTACAACTATTAATGGAAAGCTCCACAAATCAAAAACTCACCTGTGGTTCCTTGGTTAATCACATCAGAGAAAATCCACAATGATGTCTGACTACATGGCCTATTTAATCATTACTGTACTGTGGATTAGACGATGAGAAATTATAATATCCATACAACAGTTCCAAAGAGGCATCCAGAGTACCTTGGCAGCAAAGATGGGGATGATGTTTTTGTTAATTATGCTAAAACGTAAGGATGAATATAAATGATGAATATCAAGGAAGAATCCTGCTTTGTACTGAAGCTAATCTTACAATGCAAATTTTGATTTGTCAAACCAAACTGCTGCCTACCTATTCGAGTATTTATTAATGGAATAGAGCATTTTTCCTTACATCCTGGATAGCATTCCCCTTTTGCCAATATATGGCAATAACAACAACCACTTACATGTACAGTGCATTCAGAAAGTATTCAGTGCTCTTCACTGTTTCCACGTTTTGTTACTTTACAGCCTTATTTTGAAATGGATTAAATTCAATTTTTTAATCATCAATCTATACACAGTATCCCAGAATGAAGAAGTGAAAACAGGTGTTTAGAAATGTTTGCAAAGTAATTAAAAAGAAATACCTGAAATATCACATTTACATAAGTATTCAGACCCTTTGCTATGACACTCAAAACTGAGCTTAGGTTTATCCTGTTTCCATTGATTATCCTTGAGATGTTTCTACAACTTGATTGGAGTCCACCAGTGGTAAATTAAATTGATTGGACATGATTTGGAAAGGCACACACCTGTCTATATAAGGTCCCTCATTTGACAGTGCGTGTCGGAGCAAAAACCAAGCCATGAAGATGAAGGAATTGTCCGTACACCTCCGAGACAGGATTGTATTGAGACACAGATCTAGGGAAGAATATAAAACAATTACTGCAGCATTGCAGGTCCCGAATAGCACTGTGGCCTCCGTCATTCTTAAATGAAAGAACTTTGCTGCCACCAGGACCCTTCATAGAATTGGCCGCCAACCGACCAAACTGAACAAGCGGGGGAGAAGGGCCTTGGTCAGGGAGGTGATCAAGAACCCGATGGTCCCTGTGACAGAGTTCCAGAGTGGAGCTGTGGAGATGGGAGAACCTTCCACAACTATATCTGCGCCACTCCACCAATCAGGCCTTTGTGGTAGAGTGGCCGGACAGAAGCCACCCCTCAATAAAAGACACATGACAGCCCGCTTGGGCATCATGCTGTGGGGATCGCTTTCACAGCAGGACCTGGGAGACTAGTCAGGATCGAGGGAAGGTGAACAGAGCAAAGTACAGAGAGATCCTTGATGAAAACCTGCTCCAGAGTGTTCTGGACCTCAGACAGGGGCGGAGTTTCACCTTCCAACAGGGCAACGACCCTAAGCACACAGCCATGACAACGCAGGAGTGGCTTTGTGACAAGTCTGTGAATGTCCTTGAGTGGCCCAGCCAGAGCCCAGACTTGAACCCGATCGAACATCGCTGGAGGGACCAGAAAATAGCTGTGCATTGACGCTCCCCATCCAACCTGACAGAGCTTGAGAGATCTGCAGTGAAGAATGGGAGAAATTACCCAAATACAGGTGTGCCAAGCTTGTAATCTCATATCCAAGAAGACTTGAGGCTGTAATTGCTGCCAAAGGTGCCTCAGCAAAGTACTGAGTAAAAGGTCTGAATATATATGTAAATGTGATATTTCAGTTATTTCTTTTTAATTTGCAAAAATTTCTGAACACTTGTTTTCGTTTTTTTATTAAGGGGTATTGTGTGCAGATTGATGATATAAAAAAAGAATTTAATCCATTTTAGAATAAGGCTGTAACGTAACAAAATGTGGAAAAAGTGAAGGAGTTTGAATACTTTCTGAATGCACTCTATGTATTGCATTTAAAATATCTTCAATTGATTATTTTGTTCGTATGCAGTTATTGTTTAAGTCTACAGAAGCTTTATGCTGTATCAAGCCATCTCTGGGATTGAATATGCGACAACTTAATTAGAAAAAGACACATTTTATGGTTCCAAACCATAGAATTGCTGCTATCTCCTGAAAATATATTTTTCAGATTTACCTTGAAGCCAACAAAAAACAGAATTGGTTGTTGTGACGTCTGGAAGTTTTATTCTGCTGACAGATTTTATAAGATGTCGGTCTGGTCAAGGATTTTTTTTGAAATGTAATTCTCACTCAGTAATAGGAATGCTAAGTATTTTGTGGTGGCACTCATCTCATACTATTAATTTGTTGTATCAATCTTACTGCAGTACAGAAGGATGCCATTCAACCCATTTGGTCCATGCCAGCCCCCCGAAAGAGCAATCCCATATCTCTTATTGCCCCTCTTATTCGCCTAGCCCGATGATGTTGAATCTGTGGAATTCATTGCCACAGATGACTGTGGCGGCTAAAGAATTGGGTATTTTTAAGGCAGCAGTTGATAGGTTCTTGATTAGTAAGGGAGTCCAAGGTTACGGGTGGATGGCAGGAGAATGTTTATAACAAGAGGAATCGAATACAGGAACAAAGAGGTCATAGAATCATAGAATCATAGAAAATAGGTGCATGAGTAGGCCATTCGGCCCTTCGAGCCTGCACCGCCATTCAATATGAGCCTGCACCACCACTTACAAGCCTGCACCACCACTTTCAATGACTGGTGTACCATGACACCCAGGTCTCGTTGCATCTCCCCTTTTTCTAATCGGCCACCATTCAGATAATAGTTTACCCTCCTGGTTTTGCCGCCAAAGTGGATAACCTCACATTTATCCACATTATACTGCATCTGCCATGCATTTGCCCACTCACCCAACCTATCCAAGTCACCTTGCAGCCTCCTAGCATCCTCCTCACAGCTAACACTGCCCCCCAGTTTCGTGTCATTCGCAAACTTGGAGATGTTGCATTCAATTCCCTCATCCAGATCATTAATATATATTGTAAATAGCTGGGGTCCCAGCACTGAGCCTTGCGGTACCCCACTAGTCACTGCCTGCCATTCTGAAAAGGACCCGTTTACTCCTACTCTGCTGCTTCCTGTCTGCCAGCCAGTTCTCCATCCACATCAATACTGAACCCCCAATACCGTGTGCTTTAAGTTTGTATGGTAATCTCTTATGTGGGACCTTGTCGAAAGCCTTCTGAAAGTCCAGATATAACACATCCACAGGTTCTCCCTTATCCACTCTACTAGTTACATCCTCAAAAAATTCTATAAGATTCATCAGACATGATTTACCTTTCATAAATCCATGCTGACTTTGTCCAATGATTTCACCGCTTTCCAAATGTGCTGCTATCCCATCTTTAATAACTGACTAGCATTTTTCCCACTACCGATGTTAGACTAACTGGTCTGTAATTCCCCGTTTTCTCTCTCCCTCCCTTTTTAAAAAGTGGGGTTACATTAGCTACCCTCCAATCCTCAGGAACTACTCCAGAATCTAACGAGTTTTGAAAAATTATCACTAATGCATCCACTATTTCTGGGGCTACTTCCTTAAGTACTCTGGGATGCAGCCTATGTGGCCCTGGGGATTTATCGGCCTTTAATCCATTCATTTTACCTAACACCACTTCCTGGCTAACCTGGATTTCACTCAGTTCCTCCATCTCATTTGACCCCCCGGTCCCCTGCTATTTCCGGCAGATTATTTATGTCTTCCTTAGTGAAGACAGAACCAAAGTAGTTATTCAATTGGTCTGCCATGTCCTTGTTCCCCATGATCAATTCACCAGTTTCTGACTGCAAGGGACCTACATTTGTTTTAACTAACCTTTTTCTCTTCACATATCTATAAAAACTTTTTTATGTTCCGTGACTGTTTTCTTTCATAATCTATTTTCCCTTTCCTAATTAAGCCCTTTGTCCTCCTCTGCTGGACTCTGAATTTCTCCCAGTCCTCTGGTGGGCTGCTTTTTCTGGCTAATTTGTATGCTTCATCTTTAGTTTTGATACTATCCCTGATTTCCCTTGTTATCCACGGATGCACTACCTTCCCTGACTTATTCTTTTGCCAAACTGGGATGAACAATTGTTGTAGTTCATCCATGCAGTCTTTAAATGCCTTCCATTGCATATCCACCGTCAACCCTTTAAGAATCACTTGCCAGTCTATCTTGGCCAATTCACGTCTCATACCCTCAAAGTTACCTTTCTTTAAGTTCAGAACTCTTGTTTCTGAATTAACAATGTCACTCTCCATCCTAATGAAGAACTCAACCATATTATGGTCACTCTTGCCCAAGGGGCCACGCACAACAAGACTGCTAACTAACCCTTCTTCATTACTCAGTACCCAGTCTAGAATAGCCTGCTCTCTCGTTGGTTCCACTACATGTTGGTTTAGAAAACTATCCCGCATACATTCCAAGAAATCCTCTTCCTCAGCACCCCTGCCAATTTGATTCACCCAATCTATATGTAGATTGAAGTCACCCATTATAACTGTTTTACCCTTGTTGCACACATTTCTAATTTCATGTTTGATGTCATCCCCAACTCCACTACTACTGTTAGGTGGCCTGTACACAACTCCCACTAGCATTTTCTGCCCCTTAGTGTTTCGCAGCTCTACCCATATCGATTCCACATCCTCCAAGCTAATGTCCTTCCTTTCTATTGCGTTAATCTTCTCTCCAACCAGCAACACTACTCCACCTCCTTTTCCTTTTTGTCTATCCCTCCTGAATATTGAATATCCCTGGATGTTCAGCTCCCAGCCTTGGTCACCCTGGAGCCATGTCTCCGTGATCCCAACTATATCATAGTCATTAATAACTATCTGCACATTCAACTCATCCACCTTATTACGGATGCTCCTTGCATTGAGACACAAAGCCTTCAGGCTTGTTTTTACAACACTCTTACCCCTTATACAATTATGTTGAAAAGTGGCCCTTTTTGATTTTTGCCCTGGATTTTTCTGCCTGCCACTTTTACTTTTCACCTTGCTACCTAATGCTTCTACCCTCATTTTTACATCCCTCTGTCTCTCTGCTCATACTCCCATCCCCCTGCCACATTAGTTTAAATCCTCCCTGACAGCACTAGCAAACACTCCCCCAAGGACATTGGTTCCCTTCAAGCCCAGGTGCAGACCGTCCTGTTTGTACTGGTCCCACCTCCCCCAGAACTGGTTCCAATGCCCGAGAAATTTGACTACCTAAAGTGCCTGTCCCACTTACGCGACATGTTGCGGGGTGATGCCTGTTTGGTGGTGAGTAGTCGCCCAAAGAGTCGCCGCCGGATTTTCAACTATGACGGGCAAGTCGCCGAAAAAAATCATGGAAGTGGGACAGGCCCTTAACCACTTAAATGCCATAATTGTATCTGCCGCCACCACCACTCCCAGCAGCAGCAGGTTCTAGGCCATCATCACCCTCTATGTAAACACATGCCCCCCACATCGCCTTTAAACCTTGCCCTTCTTGCCTTAATGTAATGACATTAAGGCCAGGCAGTATCTGCAGAGAGAGAAACGCACTACTGTTTCAGCTTAATGACCCTCATCAGAACTTCACAACTTAAATGTGAGCTCTGGTTCAGTCTCCACAGCTGCTTCTTGACTTGCATTTGCATTCTTTTTCTCACTCTTCCAGCAGCTGCAGTAATTTGTAACTTTGCTTTGTTTCAAGTTTTGAAATCCTTGCTTGATTGATTGGTTAGAAAACTATATTGATGAGAAATTCAGTCCTGGTTGGTAGCGCTGTTTCCTGCCTATAGTCATGGAAGTATGTTGTATCTTGCCTCCTTCAGAGGCAGGGTATAACATGCTGACATTCCTCTTCAGCTGAGCATTTATGTTTTTGTTTCATTTACACAGAATATATGTGAATTAAAAATACAAAGTTTAGCACATTCCCGCCTCCCCTCACATCTCCCATGTACTGGTGTGTTACAGACATTAACTTGGCACTTTGCCTTTCAACAAGACGAGTAGCTTCATTATTAATTTTAGTTTGCATTGGGCTAATTGATCCTAATAGTAAGTGGCTTACAATTAGCTTTCACATCTGGCAGAGGAAATGGAAAGAATTGCCAAGTTTCTGTATTTGTCCTTTTCAGCTGTTTATAGGTGGGCACAATTAAAGGGAAATGGTACAGAACAATGGTACACAAAAGGCTGGAGAAACTCAGCGGGTGCAGCAGCATCTAAGGAGCGAAGGAGATAGGTGACGTTTCGGGTCGAGACCCTTCTTCAGACTGGTCAGGGATCAGGGAAACGAGTGATATAGACGGTGATGTGGAGAGATAAAGAACAATGAATGAAAGATATGCAAAAATGTATCGATGATAAAGGGAACAAGCCATTGTAAGGTATTGTAAGCTGTTTGTGGTGTGAAAATGAGAAGCTGGTGCGACTAGGGTGGGGGAGGGAGATAGAGAGAGAGAGAGAGGGAATGCCAGGGCCCGAGGGCTGAGGGAGAGGTGGGAAGGGGAGGAGACAGCAAGGGTTAACAGAATTGAAAAAAATTCAATGTTCAAGCCCAATAAAGAACAATAATCTGACTTCAGGCTGTGTTAACTGCTGACAAGCCTCAACATTGAAAATTGAATGTGTGGGAAAGGTATCACATGTGGATCCATGCCCTGGCAGCAGTAAACTCGTTTGGGAGAAAATTGTGAAAAATACAGGTTCCTTTTATCAACTAAAGTATCTTATCTTATTCAAAAGGACAAAAGACTTGCCACATGGTGGCAGTGTGGGAAGGTGCAAAAGGTTTTTTCAGATAAAAATCTATGAAGAAAATGTATGTATTAACTTATTCCCTATAACGGATTATGTCAGTTGAGCAATATTGCAGCTCAATATGGTTTTTATTTATTCAGTGTTTGAAAATGACAAAAGAGGGTGATTAGTGGTTCAAAGTTGATATTCTGTAAAGTACTTTTGGAATGTTATAGATCATTCTGTCAAAATTCTCTATTTTAGAAATGTTGCTATTTTTATAACAAAGATATTTAACGTGCTTTCAAAGAAGCATATTACTGCAGAAAGATGCCTTTAGATTCCTGCCTGAAATTTATGCTCATGTTAACGATTCATCTGTTGTGACAAATAAAATTTGTTTTGAGCTTGGAGCTCTCTCTGGATATGGGAATATTGTTAAGCACTACTTCATAGCCATGCAAAAGCTGTAGTGAACTTCTCAGTACACAGAAGCATCTGTTACACACATTTAAAAAAAAGCATTTACAAGCTGATAGCTTAAAATGAAAGGTGTTGCTTCTTTTCTACAACTAAGATTCATTACTTGTTTTAACCATTGCAGTCTGATTTTGTTTCACTTCTCTGAATCTTGTGATTCATTGTATGTCAGATGTGTTAGCGCTGGCTGTTTCTCCTCGTTCCATCCAAGGTCACTTTGGGCAGTTTTACTACTGTGGCTGTTAAATAAAGTTGACTCTACCACACAAGCCAGGAACTAAAACTGAAGCCCTCTTGCTCTGTTTTATCCCAAGTGATGGATTAACCTGCACAGTTTGCAGGGACATGGAGGAGGGAGGAGGGAGGAGGGAGGGGTCGGGAGAGATTTCCACGTTTGCTTTGCAGCAATCCGTGCGTCTCTTATAAAGCAGATTCCATTTGTACTACGGCAATGTCAATAAGTAGTAAGCACGAGCGTTGAAAAAATATTTTAATCAAATATTTTGCTCTTTGGGCAATATTGGCAACGGAGTCCAGTTCCACCAGCTCAGTGTAGGTTTCCAGACATGAATGTCTACTTCAATAATACTCATCCACCTGTTTAACCTGCATGCAATGTTCTTAAGCTTTCAGCAGGATAAAAATAAAATCACAAGCACTACTGGTGACAAATACATACTTGTTTGGACAAGGTAAAGAGAGATGCTGAGACTAAATATAAATAAGCTACTTTTATACTGCTATAGAACTTCTTAATAGTTTAACTTAATTTCAATGTGAGTTTGAGACCCACAATATATTTTAACCAATTGATGTTTGACAAAGAACAACCTTGAAAATATGCGTTATTGTGGAAAATGCAGCCACATCATCTGCTTGTGATAAAATTAAATTGTAGCCAGTCATTTATGGTTGATTGCATTACTTCCTCTTGATTTTATGTAGTGCCACAAATAATGGTTAAAGATAAGCCTTTCAGTTTGGCATTAGATCTAACTTATCTTGACAAGGAGTTAGATCACAGTTTAAGTCTTTGTTCATTTGATTTATATGGGACATTTGGAAGGGAAATGCACAAGTTCCAAGATTATTCATGTGAAATTTATAACTAGCATTTTTGATCTTTCAAAATAGAACCCTGAATTAGATAATTCTAATTTACACGGGTGGGCTGGCGCGACCCACGTCGCAGCGGCCTCTGCAGTCCGTCTGTCTTTTTTTTGTCCCGAAGAGTGTAGTTTATAGTGTTTTTTTAACTGGGTATGTGTGGGGGGGCGGGGTGGGAGAAACTTAAAAATCTTTTCCCTGTACGGGGGGGCCTGACCTTTTCCTGTCGGGTCTCCCTTGTCGTTGGGGCCTAGCACCGTGGAGCGGCCTCCATCCGGAACGTCCTGGGGGCTCCAGTCGCGGAGCCTGCGGACTATTCACCGTTGTGGAGCTGGCCGAGTTAGGAACGGGAGGAGCTGTGGTGGCGCGCTGCTGCGGCCCGACCCCGGAGCTTCGGAGGCTCCAGCCGCAGGCCTGGTGGACGGTAACACCTGGAGCTCCCGGGTCCCTGGTAGGAGACCGCTTTTCGGAGCTTCTGCAATGGCAACTTCTCCCGCCCGAGTTGCGGGGTTGAAAATGACCTGGAGCGGGGTGTTGCATCGCCCCGCACGGCTTTAATGGCCGCAGGACCTGCTAGAGCCCGCCGGGGCTCCAACATCAAGACCCGGAGTGCGGCCTTGCATCACCCGGAGCAGCCTTATAGGCCACGGGACCTATTTACCATCGCCCGCCGGGGGCATTGACTTTGACATCGAGAGGAGAATGGGGAAAGCAGGAGAGAGATAAGACTTTGCCTTCCATCACAGGGAGTAGGAGATTCACTGTGATGGATGTTTGTGTAAATTGTGTTGGTGTGTGTCTTGGTTCTTTTCTTGTTGTATAACTGCAGAAACCAAATTTCATTTGTACCTCAATGAGGTTCAAATGACAACAAATAAATTGTATTGTATAAATTATATGCCGTTAGATTAAGAAGCAGTTGGGGTATAAAGTTCTTCTGAGCATGGCTGAATATTTGCAGCCAAACTTCCTGTTAAGGGAAGAAATAATCTGCATTTATAGTGTGTTTTTCACAACTGCAACACATCCAACATGTTTGCGGTTAACAAATTATATTTAAAGTGCAGTATCTTTTGTTAGGTAAGAAATGCTACATTTAACTTGCATACAAGAGCCCACAAATGATGATGTTCTAACAAACCAGGTACTGTAATATTGAATTGGTGATGCATACCATGAACCTCACCATGATACTACACCAATCACACTGTTTAGTTTATTATTAGTTTATTAACAACACTGCTGTTAACTTGGCTCACATTTGAGGTTTTTGTTGCTATTATAGGCCAGTGTGTTGAATACAGAACTCGACACCAACTTGATGCTCATTCATCATTGGCAGTTGCTGGAGTGTCTCAGTTGCTGAAGTATAACTTCTCAAATAAACTTTTACCCACAATATCTCTTTTGTGCAATCCTCCATCCCAAATGGCCACATTACTAACAGTTTTAAATAAAAACAGAAAACGCTGGAAACACTCATCAAATCAGGCAGCATCTATGGAAAGGGAAATAGAATTAGGTTTTGTGAGAACCTTTCTTTTCAGTTAGGGAGGGGGAAGGACGGATAGGATCTCTGCTGGGATAAGGTCAGTGGTGCCATGATGATGAACTACAGGAAAGTAATTGGTTGATAGATTGAGGGCAATTCAAAGGAGAGGGAGAGAGCAGCGACAAAGGAACATTCTTTAGCGAGTCGAGACGATGGTTGGTTTCCAAACAAGCTTTATTGTTAAAGCGGCAAAAACAACGGAGATCATACAACAGCTAAACACAAACGCTCTTACCACAACGGTGGTCGAAAAACAAAAGAACGAGGCTTGCCCAGAAAACGCGCGAAAACAAAATCCCTCCCCACAGTCACATGACCGAGGTAGCCAACCGCAGGGTTCGACTACCCACAGGCACCAGCAGGTGCCGCTACAATACAAACTATGTCACGAGGATGTTTAAACAGGGAGAGATAGTACCATTAAAAAGGAATGCAATTAAGTGCCAAGCTGTAAGAAATGCCCAGCAGGGCAGTAGGTACTCATGGAGAGAGGAAAGAAAATGGAGCTAATGTTACTGATGGATGACCAAGAGCAGAACTGGGCCAGTTGTGCAGCACAAACTGAGAAAGCAAGTTATCTGAACTGCTGAGGAATTTGATGCTAATAGTTCAATACTGGAAGAATTGTCTTCCAGAAGGTCAACTTTAAAAAAGGTCTGCTCCACGTTCTGTTGGAAATTCTATCTGCCTCTTTTGCCTCGCCTGTCTTCTTGCCAGTTTAGCTGCCGCATCTGAATCTCAGCTGCAACATTTTAAATTAAATTAAATACATTTAAATTAATATTTGTTTTAGGTTTTGTGAATTCAGCAACCATAAAATGAGTTGGGGCAATATTGAAATGTCTGATTATGTTCGTTCGATTAAGAATAAAAATTGTAAATCTTTCCTGAGAGCTTTTCAATATTCTAACAGCTGCGATCATTGAGCAAATTAGAAATATTAGAAGAAAATATTTAAGTTTTTAATCAGATCAAATCGAGTAGGAAAGTGCAAAAGGGCCATTTTATATTCTGCAAACTGTCAAATCACTTGAGATTTATTAGAAACGTAGAAAAATAGGTGTAGGAGTAGGCCATTTGGCCCTTCGAGCCAGCACCGCCATTCAATATGATCATGGCTGATCATCAAAAATCAGTACCCTGTTCCTGCTCACTCCCCATATCCCTTGATTCATTTAGCTCTGAGCTAAATCTAACTCTCTCTTGAAAACATCCAGTGAATTGGTCTCCACTGCCTTCCGTGGCAGAGAATTCCACTGATTCACAACTCTGGGTGAAGACGTTTTTCCTCACATCAGTCCTAAATGGCCTAAGTTATTCTTAAACTGTCCCCCTGGTTCTGGACTCCCCCAACATCGGGAACATTTTTCCTGCATCTCGCCTGTCCAATCCATTAAGAATTGTATATGTTTCTATAAGATTCCCTCTCTTCCTTCTAATTTCCAGTGAATACAAGCCAGTTGACCCATTATTTCATCCCGGGAATTAACCTGGTGAACCTACGCTGCACTCCCTCAATAGCAATAATGTCCTTCCTCAAATGAGGAGACCAAAATGGCACATAATACTCCGGGTATTGTGATGGCCAACATTCACTGCCTGCTGTACCTGCATGCTTACTTTCAGTGACTGATGTACAAGCACACGCAGGTCTCGTTGCAGCTCCCCCTTTCCGAATCTGACACCATTCAGATAATAATCTGCCTTCCTGTTCTTGCCACCAAAGTGGATAACCTCACATTTATCCACATTATACTGCATCTGTCATGCATCTGTCCACTCACCCAACCTATCCAAGTCATCCTGCAGCCTCCTCGCAGCTCACACTGCCACTCAGCTTTGTGTCATCCGCAAACTTGGAGATATTGGGTTGGAAATCCCAGATGCAGGCTGTGGATATACTGACATCCTATTTATTTAATGTAAAACAGGCAGTCTATTACTGACATCCTATTTATTTAATGTAAAATTGAAAACATTTTAATAAGTTCAATTTTGGAGCAATAACATTTCTTATTTTTATTATGTGTATTAACTTTTGTGATTTTTAAAATAACCACGACATGACATTTTTTTTAAACATCCAAGTTGATTTGATTGAAAGGAAAAAAAGACCTAAGTAGCAATGTTACAAAATTTTGAGATTAAAAAAATCAAGTCTGCAATTTATCCCATCAGATAAAGCATAAAATGAAGTTTAATTTGACACCTAATTCACTTTCATATCTTCAGTATTAACTTTATGGCCATTTTCATACTCGGAAATTAGCATCTTGTTCCCTATTGCTTTTCCATTGACTTAAATCAAAAGCTGTGATCAAGGACAGTCAAAAGCCCATAACCTTCTTAAAAATTAGGAGAACTGATTGAAACTTTCAGTTATTATAGATTGAAGCATTCCGAAACATATGAAACAATCTTACTTGGATGACCTGAAATTAAAGCATATAATTAGCTAGTTACCTAATTGTAGCTGATTACAAAATTAATTTACTAGATCTAAACATCTATCCATTTCTTAAGAAAAGGTTAACATTTTTAAAACCCTAAGTGTCCAAATAACATTCACACAAGAATTCACAATATAACATGATTTTTAAATCTCATTGTCATGAATTTATAGGCTAAATGGAAGAAATTTAGTTTTTAATTCCCGTAAATTAATGGCCATTTAAATCATCATGCGAGTGAGATTTTGTGGAAAGTGATCGTTTGGAACGTTGCGGTTGCAGTGAATTTAAACCCCATATTGGCAGGAAAAATACTGCCGGTTCATATGGGTCCTAAGTCACCTTTTTGCAACGTGAAACTTTGATTAAAGGCATCCTAAGAAGCAAGTTTATATGAAATAATAAACGGTGTACCTTGCCTTGTCCCCTACGTGAGATCCGTCCCGTTGTCGGCATGGATGGCATTAGAAGATGATTTTAATTTTACTCCTGCTATTATATTATCCAGCGCTAATTTTAATAAACTTAATAAAACAGCAGTCGAAGCAATTTTTCTTCAGCAATTAAACTGCCTGTTCCAAATCGATTTGAATAGTCTGAAGAAAAAACGCATTTTAAACCTGCCCCCCCTCTCAAAGGCGCCAAAGTCGCGCACATGGCCAGTGGCAGAACTGCAGCGCCGCTGAAGGTACGTTTTGTAACATACCTAACGTAAGATGGTGGAAAATGCTTAACAATTGTGAATATTACTTTCCTCATCCTGGGTGACTTAGACTACTTGGGCAGAAAGCAACACAAAGTACCTTTGGATAGATGAATGCCATCGTATATCTAGCTGCTTGTTGTTCCCCAAATCAGAAGTTTTGCCCCTTAGTCTTTCTAACCTCAAAAAGTACCCCCTGCAATTTCGTACTGCTCCTGAATTTGTCAATATCTTGATGTCAAGACTCATCACAGATCACTTATCACACCTCCAAACCATGGCTTCCCATAGTAATTTAATTGCAGAAGGAAAAATATTGTATTGTTTATATTTGATTTACTTTATATCCATTTCTAATAATGATAGACATCTGCATGTCTGCATATTAGTAAGATATGTTAAAATTTCTCTTTAAAATTCACTGGATGTTTAAAATCCTTAACGGTATCTGTCATCAATCCAGTCTGAGCAATGTCTATTTTTATTTCAGATTAGATTTATCTCTTAAATTGCAATTATGTAAGAATTTGCAAAGATAGAAATTCTAATTTGATTTCCTTAAAATGCTGATGTAAGTGAATTAAATAGCGCTTTGGTACAGATTTGTTAGTTATGTTCCAGAGAGGTAATAAATAAAGACTTGAAATTTGTTCTCAAAATAAACCAGCACACTCCACAATTTCAAATGGTATGTTTCATGCACCCACCAATGAACTTAAGTTAATTCCCTGAAGATTCATGGCTTCACATCAGTAATTTTACATTTGTAGTAAATTAGGGAACTAAGCCAGCATGGATATTAGAGGAAAGTCCTTTTTTTTCATCAGGGAAAGCATTAGACATATGAATCAAAGTGAACCGATTTATTTATTAGCAATTTTTTTGATATTCAATAAGATCAATGAGAAATTGCTTACTCTTTTATCAGGATTGGTTGATAGGTCAGGTCTTCTTCTTATTGAGTCCATACACAAGATTAGAAGTTGTTCAGCCCGAGCTGACCACACTTCTCGGCATCTGCATACAATGGTGTCTGTCTTGTCGCTTCTTGTGCATGGTGGTGGAAAGTTTGGTGGATATAGGACCGCAACGTGAACGCTCTTTCCTTCATAGGTCAGGTAACATCAGATGTAATGTTCACTTGAAACATTAGGTCATAGTGTTTTTACCAATTTCTAATTTTGCATGGCAAATTTCTGAGGAGAAAAATCTGCAAGCTTGTGATGCAGCAAGATGGGCAGTTGAAATATAAAGTGTGGAAATGTGCAGTTATTGACAGTATGAAGACAAGAAACCATAATATTATTTAAATACTGTGCAACTATTGAATGCTGACATTCAGAGAATTCATGATACCCATTAAACACAAATGTAGCAGAAAGAAGCAGCAAATAATTAAGAGGTTGTGTGCGATGTTGGTCTTTGCAAAAGTAGAGTTTCACATCAACTAGACAGGACTCAAGTGAGATCACATTAAAAGGGGACGTACATTTAATTAATTATGTGCTTGCCTTGAAGACAGTGGGGAGAGGTTTTGTTTTTTTTTAAAGAAATATTAAGCAGATAGAGCCAACACTTAAGTAGATTGGTATTATCCATGCATGATTGAGTTGAACCATTCAAGTCCTAAAGTTTTGTTTTTAGAATTCTCTACCCCCAGAGAACCATTGGGACTGAGTTATTAAATATCTTCAAGGTTCCATATACCAACCACCCTCTGATTCAAGGGAGTTTTTGAGGCGTCTTGATCATTAACATAAAACAAATTTACACTTGTTGGTGCTTCTTGTGCACATACATATTGACTTGCCAACTTTAACACGTAATGTAGATGTCAATATTTCAAGATCATTTTGGGATATCCTAACAATGTGGGCATGTGTTTTACGTACAGGCTTTTTGAAACTGGATAAATGTTACAAGTTTGGCATATGTCAGCTGCTTGTTCAAGCAACTATTGATCATGTTTAATGAGTTATTTAGAGAACCGTCAGAGGGAGTATATAGGTATGATTTATATTGAAATGCTGCCTCAAGAAGACAGCTAATATCAAGAAAGATCCACCCTACCCTGGCCACCCTCTCATATTGCTGCTACCATTGGGAATAAGGTCCAGGAGCCTGAGAACTGTTACCCCCAGGTACAAAACCAGCTGCTTCCCATCAACTATCAAGCTCTTGAACAACTCTAACTCTAACTTGCACAACTCTAACCAAAATCTTACCTCGGTACGGAACTACTGTGGACTTTGTATAAATTCTGTGGACTACGGTTTGCATTTCAATAGTCTGCTTATCTACTGTAACTAATTATTTATTGTGTTGCATTAATGTGCCCATAAAACGGCAGCAAATAAGAATTTCACTCTTCTGTTCCTGGTGCATATGCCAATTAGACACTCTTGACAGTCTTTCCCACAGGACTTCCTGACAAATGACAACAAAAGTCCAATAATTTCTTACCCAAAAATCACATGCACTGAGGCAAATATCAATACTACCTGAACTGACTGACATAATGGCTTTTCAAAATGAATTCAAAATGAAAACACAGATTTTATCTCAAGGTTTCTAAATGCTTGATATTCACATTTAGCACGGTTGTTTACATCCAAACTGCTACTTCCACTTGCCAGAAGTACTTTTGCCAGGAGAAGTACTGAATGCCATAAAGGAATGAATGGAGGGCTGTGATTATGAGAGTGATTAGGAGGGTAGGCTATTATCTGAATGGTGGCCGATTAGGAAAAGGGGAGATGCAACAAGACCTGGGTGTCATGGTACACCAGTCATTGAAAGCAGGCATGCAGGTGCAGCAGGCAGTGAAGAAAGCGAATGGTATGTTAGCATTCATAGCAAAAGGATTTGAGTATTGGAGCAGGGAGGTTCTACTGCAGTTGTACAGGGTCTTGGTGAGACCCCACACCTGGAGTATTGCGTACAGTTTTGGTCTCCAAATCTGAGGAAAGACATTCTTGCCAGAGAGGGGGTACAGAGAAGGTTCACCAGACTGATTCCTGGGATATCAGGACTTTCATATGAGGAAAGATTGGATAGACTCAACTTGTACTCACCAGAATTTAGAAGATTGAGCGGGGATCTTATAGAAACTTACAAAATTCTTAAGGGGTTGGACAGGCTAGATGCAGGAAGATTGCTCCCGAAGTTGGGAAGGTCCAGAACAAGGGGTCACAGTTTAAGGATAAGTGGCAATTCCTTTAGGACCGAGATGAGGAAAACCTTTTTTCACACAGAGTGGTGAGTCTCTGGAATTCTCTGCCACAGAAGGTAGTTGAGGCCAGTTCATTGGCTATATTTAAGTGGGAGTTAGATGTGACCCTTGTGGCTAAAGGGATCAGGGGGTATGGAGAGAAGGCAGGTACAGGATACTGAGTTGGATGATCAGCCATGATCATATCGAATGGCAGTGCAGGCTCGAAGGGCCGAATGGCCTACTCCTGCACCTAATTTCTACTTTTCTATGTTTCCATTAGATGCACTGGGTTTATTCTCATTGATTTGTAGGAGGCCAATGGGTGGGCCATAGACAGAACAGATAGCCAGCTGAGAGGGTGTAAAGGTAGAGGGTATAGTTTTATGGTGATATATGTTTAAAAGATATGTGAGGATTAAGTTTTTTATAGAAAGGGGATGGTTATACAGAACAGGCTGCCAGAAGAAGTGGCAGAAGCAAGTTAAAATGTTTAAAATGCTTTTGGGCAGATACTTGGTTAGGGAAGGAGTAAAGGGATATGAACCTCATGTAGGCAAGTGGGACTAGTTTTCATAGGCACCACAGGTTATGTTGTTGAGTTGGACCGAATACGTTTCTGTGCTGTGCAACTATGACTCAATGAATGAATTCTTGATTTCAAAGTCTGTCTGTGGAATTCTCTGCCTCGGAAGGCGGTGGAGGCAGGTTCTCTGGATGCTTTCAACAGAGAGCTAGATAGGGCTCTTAAAAATAGCGGAGTCAGGGGCTATGGGGAGAAGGCAGGAACGGGGTACTGATTGGGGATGATCAGCCATGATCACATTGAATGGCGGTGCTGGCTCGAAGGGCCGAATGGCCTACTCCTGCACCTATTGTCTATTGTCTACAAAGTAAATAAATGTATGTTTCCATCTGCACAATCTCCTCTGCTGTTCAGTGAATAAGATGTGAATCAGTATGAAGAAAACCAATGTGAACCAAGAATGTGTTAAACAATTCCGAAAGAAGAAACAACAATGCTGTATGGCAAACAAATATCTCAGGGCGCTTTACCGGTTCATTGTCACCATCATTTGAACCCCAAGCTCAACTTTGAGACTTGTGAAACATTGGGACTTCTAGGCTTGGTCAAAGGAGAGGGGTGTAGACAGGTTAAGAGAGGAAGTTCCTGAACTAACCACCTTGACAATTGACACAATAATGACCAATATTTGTTTTTCATTTCCTTTTGGGTGCCTGGACATCACTGGCGAGGCTAGCATTTATTATTCATCCCTTGCTGCCCTTGAGAAGCTGGTAGTGAGCTGGCACTTTTAACTGCTGAAGTCCTGGTGGAGGTATTCTCACAGTGCCATTGGCGAGAGTGTTCCAGGATTTAGAATCAGCAATGGCAAAGGAAGGTGAAATTAAAGTCAGATTCAGATCATGAAACAGGCAGTGATGTTCCTGCGTACCCAACTCCTTTGTTATTAATGTCAGAGATAGGTCATGGTTTGTGGTGGTGAGGGTGGTATCAGAATATACTGAGTGAGTCAACGCACTGCATTTTGAAGTTGCTATACCCTGCAGGCTCGATGTTGTGACAGCAACGTGAATGAACATTGAAGGTGGAGGTTGGGGTACTTTGTGGAGTAGCACTCGGCAGACAAGTGGAGACTCCTGACATGTCTTGGTGAAGATGGAAAGACTTTGGGAAGTCAGGAGATTGAAAGTATTTAACCTGAAAATATAGAAGAATCAGTGGCTGAATCGAAAGCTGAAGTTTGTGGAATGAAAGACAACCTACCAGGATATATGATTGCAAGAGATCAGTCAGATTCATGAGAGTGCGGCTGTGGAGACATTTTTAAACAAGACCTCAGAAAACAACAAAATTATGGAGTTGTGCAGATTTTGAGCTATCAATTCAGCATAGACAAAATGATGATGGCATTATTTTATCTGTTTTGGTCAGTTATATCTTATCACCCAAATTATATGTTTAAAGAGTAGTAAGAACATGTAGAATGTGTAAGAAGCAACTGCAGATGCTGGTTTAAACCGATGATGAGGTGGATATTATGAAAGAAAAGATGGAAACGCTTAAACACAAACATTAAAGGGACATTGTTATTTTGGAAGAGAAAACATAATCACCTTTGGACACAAGTACCATTTACAATGGCACGGGGCCTTGAAGATGTGGAGGCTATTTGTCATGAGGAGTAAATGGTTTCCCATTTGGGAATGCTTGCGTTTATCCTTCTATGATTGACAGTCCAAACACACAGATAAATATTTGGCTGACCTGAAAGAGTTGCAGAAGTAGAAGAGAAAAATAAAAGTCAGAATTAGAAGTTGGGGGAAAATAAATCAGGACGTGCTGTGCAAGTTTTTGTTTTGTGTCGCAATTATGCCACATGGCCTAATTACAGCTTGATGTGATAGCTTCACCTAAATTCACTGAAGCATTATCTGAGCAATGCTCCATTTGTATTCCTTTAACATGAAAAATATGGAAACAGACAGGAAATAAATAGCCAGCTATACAGTGTGTCAGTCTTTATTCTGTTTCCTTAACTATGAGAGGGTTGAGAACTTTTTATGGTGAAGTGAACTCCTATTTGTTGAAAGAATGTAATTTTGAACATTAATACTCCGCTCCAATTTCATGTAAGTGGAACTGTCAAAGGTTCAAGTCTCACTCCAGAAACGTAATTATGAGTACAACAAAGGGTCAAAAATTCAGACTTTTTTCTTTCAACAGAATGTAATCAGAAGTGTATTGGGAATCATATGAACGGGAACTTTTATATTGATTAAACAAATTGATGTTGAAATGTGAAAACCTGACAGTCTTTTTGGATGGATGACTTGGTTCATCTTCATTCTTAACTATCATTGGATTTTGAGGTGGAAGGAGCCATTACATCACATTACATCATCCCCTGATTACCACTTAAATGGGTGCTGAGGGAATCAATGCATTTAGCACTCCTTTTAAGTAAAACGTTGAATTCTGCAACTTGAAATGTACAACAAAATTGCCATGATAAATAAATTAAGTGAATATGGAATCATTACACACATGGGAATGAACTAATGCATAGCTGTTAAAGTCGGAAATATTGACAGCTGGCTTATAAAATTTAGCTCACTCATTGTTAATGCATATCTGTTTAAAGTTTCTGCTGATCACTCTGGTAATCATTGCCTTTTAAACCATATTATTTGATAAAGCTGCAGTTTTTGGACAGCTGTTATATTAGGGACGAGGCAGAGGTGCTGTCTTACAGCGCAAGAGACCCGTGTTCAATCCTGACTACAGGTGCTGTATTTGTGAAGTTTGGACGTTCTACCTGTGACCATGTGGGCTTTCTCCAGGTGCTATGGTTTCCTCCCACACACTCCAAAGACATACACGTTTGTAGGTTAATGGGCTACTGTAAATAGTAAATTGCTCTTAGTGTGTAGGATAGTGCTAGCTAGAAGATGATTGCTGGTTGGCGGTGGGTCGAAGGGCCTATTTCCGCAAAGTATCTCTAAAGTCGAAAGGTGGAGGCATCCAACTAATATCTGAAATATGTGAACACACCTGTATTTTAATTTCAGTTGCTGCACCTTGCGGCAGTGGACGCATTCTACATTAATTTTTTACGTATTTTGGTCATACGTAATAAGAGCTTTTAAGACAGCAATTTATATTTTCTGGAGACATGTGAAACTGCAGATACTGGAATCATAAGTAAACACAAAGTTTTAGAGGGATTCAGCAGGTCCGGCAACTTCAGTGCAGGAAATGGCAGATGTAATTTCAGATCAGGACCTTTTTCAAACTGGTGAAGGGTCAGTTGGAAGAGGTCCCCGACTTGAAACGTTGTCTGTCCATTCCCTCCACAGACGCTGCCTGACCCACTAAGTTCCTCCAACACTTTGTTTTTTGCAATTTTTAATGTTTATGAAATTGAGAAAAGCAATATAACTGACACTACTACTTCCTGTGACTAATAGTTCTAGTTCGAGTTTATTGTCATATTCAAGAGTATGGTGAGGTACATGTGCAATGAAAAATATTTTCTGCAGCAGCATCATAGCTGCACAGATTAAGACACGTGAAATTCTAAAAGGAATAAGAATGAGCATAAACACAAGATATTAGTGCAAAAACATATTAATTAGAAATTTAAAAAGTCCATCGTGCTACAAGAGGTGGGCCCCAGTGTTCCATTATTAGTGTCCTGTTGTCGAAGTACGATTGGGTTGTGTAGGTTGCTGCAACAACCTGGCAGTTTTGGGAAAACAGCTATTCCTGCAACCTGGTGGTGTGGGACATCAGGCTTCTGTGCCTACAACCCAATGCAGTGAGAAAATGACATGGGCCTGATGGTGGAGATCAATGATGAAAGATGCCACCTTCTTGAAGCACTGCGTCATCTAGATGCTTTTGATGGAGGGGAAGGCTATGCCCATGATGGATCGGGCTGAGTCTACCGCTCTCTACCGCTCTTTTGCGTTCCTATGTGTTGAATGATGCTTTCAGGATACTTTCTCCAGTACAACTGTTGAAGTTTGTTTATGCATTTGGAGACATACCAATTCACTTTAGACTTCTAAGAAGGTAGCGATCTTTAGGGCCTTCCTCGTGAAATCCTCACAAGGGCATTTACATCTGCTCGAATTTTTGTTTCTGAATCCATCTCGTCTGACTAGATAAGAGTTAGGGTAAAGAAGGACCTACGATAGATATTCAATTGTAAAGCACCTGTTTCCTGAACTGTAACTCTCTCTGAGAATTTTTGTAGTTTTGCTTCAGGATATCACAATGACTGTTGCAAAAAAACCCAAATAAACAGAGGTACACTTCAGTATCAGCAATGTACAGCTCAAGGTTTCAGAAGTATACTTCGCCTCATCTGCAGATCATCCCTCATGTACAGAACTACAATGAATACGATCTTCTTCCTTTGGCATTGTCTCCCTAATTATGGATGTATTTTACTCAGAGATTGAATAATGATGAAGCCTCAGGCTGATCCTCACACGCTGGTCTCTATTGCAAATCATTGCAGCTGGTGCCACAATCTATACAGTCATTCCATGGCGTGAGTGGCTACATTTGGAGGTGTAAAGTGATCAAAAAAAGCACAATCCCAATCCCACACCATCCTGCCAGTCTAGAGCCTTCTCTGTTGCCAGGGTGAAGCCAAACATAAACTTTAACCCAATGACATGAACATTGAACTTTCTAATTTCAGACCGTCTAAGGTTCATTTCCACTCCCATCTGGGTTCTTTCTCTCTTTTTCATTTCCATCCCTTCCCTCCACCCCACTCGATGTCAAGACTCTTCCTCATTACCCTCCCTCACCTGGCTCCTACTGCCCATCACCCACATACCTATTTTTTATATCCACGTTCCAACGTTCCAATCGATCGCGTTCCACAAAATCTCACTCGCAAGATGATTTAAATGGCCATTAATTTATGGGAATTAAACACTAAATTCCTTCCATTTGGCCTATAAATTCATGACAATGAGATTTTAAAATCATGTTATATTGTGAATTCTTGTATGAATGTTATTTGGACACTTAGGCTATTTAAAAATGTTGATCTTTTCTTAAGAAATGGATATATGTTTAGATCTAGTAATTGAATTTTGTAATTAGCTACAATTGGGTAACTAACTAATTATATGCTTTAATTTCAGGTCATCCAAGTAAGATTGTTTCATATTTTTTTCAGAATGCTTCAATCTATAATAACTGAAAATTTAGTTCAATTCTATTAATTTTTAAGAAAGTTATGGGCTTTTGACTGTCCTCGATGACAGCTTTTGTGTAAGTCAATGGAAAAGCAATAGGGAACAAGATGCTAATTTCCGAGTATGAAAATGGCCATAACTGCTTTAATACTGAAGATATGAAAGTAAATTCGGTGTCAAATTAAACTTCTTTTTATGCTTTATCTGATGGGATAAATTGCAGACTTGATTTTTAAAATCTCAAAATTTTGTAACATTGCTACTGTATCAGTACAATGTGGATCGCTTGATTGTAATCATGTATCATTATAATCATATAATCGCTGACTGGTTAGCATGCAACAAAGGTTTTTCACTGGACACTGGTGCATGTAACTAAACTAAATGTTATTTAACCTGCTGTTTATTTGTAGCATTTCCTGTGTTGTAACATTGCTAGGGAAGGCAGTCCATCTAGGAGAGGGAAAACTCTGATTTAAAACCTCCACTGTCTTGTGGCCTCATCCAGTCATGGAAAAGGCTCCAGGAGTAAACCTCAAGAAAATCTGGAGTTGGAGCCCCTAAGGCAGTTCATCGTTGTCTACAGCCTCACGACCATACAGGTGTCACCCCGCGACATGACGCCTGTTTGGTCGTGAGGTAGTCACCCAAAGAGTCTTGCCTTTTTCTGGTCGCCGCTGGATTTTCAACATTTTGACATTTTTCGGCGACCTGCTGCGAGTATGACAGGTGCCGGCAGTCGCCGAAGAAATTGCGTAGGTGGGACAGGTCCTTTAGGATCCTATTAAATCTTTCACCTTTCACTGTAAACCTATATACCATCTAGTTCTTGATTCCCCAACCTTGGTAACAGGCTCTGTGCATTCACCCCATCTTTTCCCCTCATGTGTTCATACAACTCGATAAGATCACATATCTCGACCCAAAACGTTATCCATTCCTTCTCTCCAGAGATGCTGCCTGTCCCACTGAGTTACTGCACCTTTTTGTGTCTATCTTTGGTTTAAACTAGCATCTGCACTTCCTTCCTGCACTCTATAAGATCATCCCTCAGCTTTCTGCACTCTAAGGAATGAAGTCTAAGCCTGCCCATCCTCGAATAATTTAATGAGAAATATTTATTCTCATTGTTGCATCTAATATGGCTGTAAAGCAACAGCAAGTAAGAATTTCATTGTTCCAGTTCATATCTGGTGCACGTGATAATTAAACACTCTTGTCACTTTTCTTGAACACCTCTTCTGCCCTATTGTCCATGAATATGTGTTCTTATTCTGATATTTTTTAGTTTAGTTTAGTTGAGAGATACAACGTGGAAATCGGCCCTTCGGCCCACCAAGTCTACACCGACCCGCGATCCCCACACATTAACACTGTCCTATACACACTAGGGATAATTTACATATACGCCAAGCCAATTAACCTACATACCGGTACTTCTTTGGAGTGTGGGAGGAAACTCGGAGCTAACCCATGCGGTCACGGGGAGAACGTACAAACTCTGTACAGACAGCACCCGTAGTCAGGATCGAACCCGGGTCTCCGGTGCTGTAAGGCAGAAACTCTACTGCTCTACCACTGCTCCATCATGCCGCCCTCCAATATCTCCAATTTTAACAAACATGTTTTTGGTTGCTGAACAGTTATGTACTCAACACTTGAGCTGCATTCCAATGATGCCGGTCCAGTTTATTCTACTTTTACATGCACTATTTTTTTTTTTTGTAGTTTTGTAAATACATTTAGCTGAATTTTCCCAGAATGCAAATATAGAACTTTTTGGGGATTTTTTTTAAACATTTATCTTTCCTTCCAATGAAGCATAATTTTAAATAGTACAGATTAAATAAATTCATGGGGGTCGGTTGCATTTTGAAAACAAATAATGTAAAAAACAGTATGGACCGCATAGTACATGTATCGTTGAAAGGGAAATACATTAGTTGAACTTGAGAAAAGTTTGGAAAACAAAATCGTAGTCAATTTTTAACCTTGTGTTCTGAATTACATTATGTCATCAATCCTTGAACAGAGGCGAACGATCACAAATGCTTCCCCACCAACATCGGCAGGAAATGTCCACTTCACAACATTTGTACCAGCAGGCCAACCTCCAGAGCACCAGATAACAATGGATGCAAGCATTCTACACCTGCTCGGGATTGGAAAATGGAAGTGGACTTAGAAAAAAAGGCTTGTGTTTCCCCCAGACATTGTGGTTACAACACTCCGGCCAGACATGGTCCTGTGGTCCACACCAGCCAAGTTGGCATATGTTGTGGAATTGACAGTTCCATGGGAAGATGGTGTTGAAGAAGCTTATGAGAGGAAAAAAAAACAAGTACTCTGAACTGGCAACTGAAGCTTCCCAGAATGGCTGGAAGACCAAGATTTTCCCTGTCGAAGTGGGATGCAGGGGATTTGTTGCTTCATCTATGACCAGGCTATTATAGAAAATGGGGGTGAGGGGTCGCTGCCTCCAACAAGCAATCAAATCATTATCAAATTCTGCGGAAAAAAGCAGCAATTGGATCTGGATCAAAAGGAGAGACAACAATTGGGCTGCAAGATGAATACAGGAGGGTATGGAATTGAGGGGGGTGTAACTGGGACGCCAGGTATCACCGTTGAGCCCTCTGGAGATGTTGTGGGCTTATCAATGAAACGTCAAAGAAGGAGGGTGCCCACCTGATGACCCGATGACATACCTACCCTACCTTTCACCACTCCAATCCCACTGCAAATAGCAAGAGTGCTGACTTATTACAGTGATTGAAACATCAAGTCCTATTAGCTCTACTGTCATGCAATATAGAGTTTTAAAGTTTCATTCCACATTTCATTCCTTCATCACTGTTGACCCAATCAGAAATGAATCGCATTGTTTACTTTTCCTGATGCTTGTTTAGATTAAACTCCTTGAGCTACAATTTAGTACACTAGTCGCATTGTGGGAGTCAAAATTTGAGACCATCGACACAATTATAATGGGATGTGATGTTTGAAATGATTCCCTTGAATCTGTTGTCTGAAGAACCACACCAACCCCCTATTTCGCGTTCAGTTTAAACCAGTCCATCAAAGGAATATTTACTCTTACAGATTGGTCTAAAATGGTACTTGCGATGCCTCCTGGAAAATTAAATTTGGTCATGGAAGTGGCGGAAAATGGTATTGTTATCTGTCTGTTTGTCTGAATTGTGGACTTTCCGGACACAAATATACAAAATCTGGCCAGAGGCAATTATAAGTCTGGAAATATAAGTGTCTCTTACGGTACAATTTGCTTTAAACTCTGGAGTAATCTGAAGTCCCTTGCCCTAGAAAGTGAGATATGATAGCCAATATATGACAGTTCTAATTAGCTTCCCTTGGTTGTGAGTACATTGTAAACAGTAAAAAGGCCTCTCAGGGCTGCTTTTTGCTGCCAAGAACTTAGACTGTACTTTCTAATTAACTACATTCAGTCGTCATTAGTGCCAAGTTGTAGATTTATTATCACAAATGTATCCATAGATATACTTGTAATTGATTGCCAGGCCAACACTTCAAATTATCAGATTCAAACTACATTTTAGCTAGTTCATGCTGTAATAACACCTTTGTATATTTTTATCCAATTTTAACCCCTCTCATCCCTCTTCCATTCCCATCTGTTTCTAGTGTGCTGCTTCTTATTAGGATACTTTTACAAACAGCAATTGCACATTCAGTGTTGCTTGGTTTCAACACGAAAGCTAATTAGCCACATCTTCCCACTGTTGTATTGCTTAAGTAATCTGGAAAGCTAAGAATCATTATTTTTTTCTTCCAAGTGTTCGAAAAAATACAGACAGATGCACTTTACAAGTTTTCATGGGACCTGTCTGCTCCATATTAATACATGTTTCCACTCATGTTGGTACAGCTACTTTTTTCCTGAATATTTCCAGTTTTTTGCCTGCTCTAATCTATTTGGACATATATTTCTGTCATTGGTTATACCCTATGTGGAATTACATTACATTGATTGCTGAATGAATGTCTATTCAATTGCCAACATAGTTTAATTTCATATCGTACTCTTGATAAATGGTCTATTTTGTTTACTATCTTATACAGCATTCATTTCTTACAGTAACTGTGTTCTTCGTGAACGATTTACGTAATCTGTGCAATGGGAGTTGTAACGCCAGAGTTCATGAATGATTGCCTGGGTGTTTCTAGTTTTATACTGTGACATATACTGTGATTTATGTTTTTGTACTCTTCAAACTTTACTGTTTTGCATTGTGCTGAATGTACAATATCATCAGAAACATGCCAAAACTTATTTCACTGTGTTTCTTTTGGCCTTGAGATTGGTGTTTTTTGCACATCCACACAACTATATGTTTCAAGAAGGCGTAGTGGTCCAAACAGGAAAAATACTGGGATGTCGCTATTGTGATTTATACTATTATTATGTTTCTTCTCGAGACATAAAAAGAGCCCAAGTGACGATTAAGAACTCAGAATTAAATTATTTACATGAGTCGAAGCTCTTTGGATGCTTTATAGCCGCCCAAATTTTATTTTTGTGTACTTATAAGCTATTAGCAAAGTGCAGTACAAACGATGATAGCCACTGGATGCATTAACATTTGAATGCATGGAGGTATTAGATCAGTGGGAAGAACATAACGTAGTTAAATCACCATGACTGGATGGGATGCATGCCAAGATTTTGAGGAATGTATGGAAGGAAATCATGGGATGATTGACCATAATCTCCCAGTGATTGGCAAAATAGGCAGTGCAGGTGGTTATGGTACCAGAGGATGAGAGAGCATGAGGTGTTCATTCCCTTGCTCAAAAGAGGCAACCACAGGCCAGTCAGTTTAACCTCAGTTTAACCTCAGGAAGGCATTTGGAATCATTGATGCTGGACAGGATTTTGGAGAAAATTGAATTACTGAAGGCAAGCCAACATGGGTTTGTTCAGGGCAATTTATCTTGAATCAAGTTGGTATTTTTAGTCGAGATCATGGATAAAGTTGTTGAGAGTAATACAGATAATGTGGAATGTAAGGACTTCCAGATGTCTTAAGAAAGGAACTTTGAAGCACTTAGCATAAAAGGGACATTGACAGCATGGATTGCATAGGTGGTTATCCAGCAGGCAACAGAAGGTTTGGGTAAATGGTTGTTTTTCAGACAAGAGGAGGGTGAATGATGGTGAGGAGGGTGAATAATGAAACAGCTGTCATACAGTGATACAGTGTGGAAACAGGCCCTTCGCCCAACATCCCCACATCTGCCAACATGTCCCAGCTACACTCGTCCGACCTACCAGCATTTGGTCCATATCCCTCCAAACCTGTACTATCCATGTGCCTGTCTAACTGCTTCTTAAATGTTGGGATAGTCCCTGCCTCAATGACCTCATCTGGCAGTTTGTTCCATATATCCATGTGTGAAAAAGTTACCCCTCAGATTCCTAATAATTATTTACCCCTTCACCTTAAACCTATGTCCTCTGGTCCTTGATTCACCTACTCTGGGCAAGGGACTCTGTGGATCTACCCGATCAAAGCACCTCTATAAGATCATCCCTCATCCTCCTGCGCTCCAAGGAATAGAGTTCAAGACTACTCAACCTCTGCCAATAGCTCAGACCCTCTAGTCCTGGCAACATCCTCGTAAATCTTCTCTGTACCGTTTCCAGCTTGACAGCATAGAAACATAGAAATTAGGTGCAGGAGTAGGCCATTCAGCCTTTCGAGCCTGCACCGCCATTCAATATGATCATGGCTGATCATCCAACTCAGTATCCCGTACCTGCCTTCTCTCCATACCCTCTGATCCCCTTAGCCACAAGGGTCACATCCAACTCACTCTTAAATATAGCCAATGAACTGGCCTCAACTACCCTCTGTGGCAGAGAGTTCCAGAGACTCACCACTCTCTGTGTGAAAAAAGTCTTTCTCATCTCGGTCTTAAAGGATTTCCCCATTATCCTTAAGCTGTGACCCCTTGTCCTGGACTTCCCCAACATCGGGAACAATCTTCCTGCATCTAGCCTGTCCAACCCCTTAAGAATTTTGTAAGTTTCTATAAGATCCCCTCTCAATCTCCTAAATTCCAGAGAGTATAAACCGAGTCTATCCAGTCTTTCTTCATAAGACAGTCCTGACATCCCAGGAATCAGTCTGGTGAACCTTCTCTGCACTCCCTCTATGGCAATAATGTCCTTCCTCAGATTTGGAGACCAAAACTGTACGCAATACTCCAGGTGTGGTCTCACCAAGACCCTGTACAACTGAAGTAGAACCTCCCTGCTCCTGTACTCAAATCCTTTTGCTATGAAAGCTAACATACCATTCGCTTTTTTCACTGCCTGCTGCACCTGCATGCCTACTTTCAATGACTGGTGTACCATGACACCCAGGTCTCGCTGCATCTCCCCTTTTCCTAATCGGCCACCATTTAAATAATAGTCTGCTTTCCTGTTTTTGCCACCAAAGTGGATAACCTCACATTTATCCACATTATACTGCATCTGCCAAACATTTGCCCACTCACCCAGCCTATCCAAGTCACTTTGCAGTCTCCTAGCATCCTCCTCACAGCGAACACTGCCCCCCAGCTTAGTGTCATCCGCAAACTTGGAGATATTGCCTTCAATTCCCTCATGCAGATCATTAATATATATTGTAAATAGCTGGGGTCCCAGCACTGAGCCCTGCGGTACCCCACTAGTCACTGCCTGCCATTGTGAAAAGGACCCGTTTACTCCTACTCTTTGCTTCCTGTTTGCCAGCCAGTTCTCTATCCAGCATCTTTCCTATAACACGGTGCCCAGTACTGCACACGATTATAACCGATCTAACCTGTTGTCCTGTTTTGGTCTATAGTAATTACCTAGACTTGGGTACGCGTTTCTAAGTTTTTGGTTCGACCACTCTCATGACCCACCGGCGGACCGGCCACTCTCACCACCCACCGGCGGACCGGCCTGGCCACTCTCACCACCCACCGGCGGACCGGCCTGGCCAACCACTCTCACCACCCACCGGCGGCCCGGCCACTCTCACCACCCACCGGCGGCCTGGCCAACCACTCTCACCACCCACCGGCGGACCGGCCTGGCCAACCACTCTCACCACCCACCGGCGGACCGGCCTGGCCAACCACTCTCACCACCCACCGGCGGCCTGGCCACTCTCACCACCCACCGGCGGCCCGGCCTGGCCAACCACTCTCACCACCCACCGGCGGCCCGGCCACTCTCACCACCCACCGGCGGACCGGCCTGGCCACTCTCACCACCCACCGGCGGACCGGCCTGGCCAACCACTCTCACCACCCACCGGCGGACCGGCCTGGCCACTCTCACCACCCACCGGCGGCCCGGCCACTCTCACCACCCACCGGCGGACCGGTCTGGCCAACCACTCTCACGACCCACCGGCGGCCTGGCCACTCTCACCACCCACCGGCGGACCGGCCTGGCCACTCTCACCACCCACCGGCGGACCGGCCTGGCCAACCACTCTCACCACCCACCGGCGGCCTGGCCACTCTCACCACCCACCGGCGGCCCGACAGCCCGACCGATCCTCCACGGCATCCATCGATCTAAGGACAAGCCTGACCGACAGACTGACCCTGACCCTAACCCTATCCTTAACCCTAAACCTAACCTTACTCTACATTTGTTATTTATCATTTTTATTGAACAGTTCACGTCATAACTTTATAAAGATAAATCAATTGAAAAACAAAAATATCAGCAAGGTTAGCATTACCTTTATTGCAGGGACATGGTGACTCCAAACTACCTTACTTTTAAACTCTTCTATGTTTTTTATATTATTTTTCCCTCGAGCTCCTGCTCCTAATCTACTTGTGCCAAATTCTGCCCCTCATTATTGAAATCTACATTCCTGGACTTGAGAACCAACCACTTCCATGACTACCTTAAGCTTACTGAACTACGGTCACTTTCCCAAAGCGTTTCACCGCAGACCCCTCTGTTACTTGCCCCTCTTCATTCTCTCTGATAAGGTCAAGTACAGCCCCCTCTCTGGTAGGAGTCTCTGCATTATGCTTCAAAAAACTCTCACGGATGCATTTTTCAAATTCCACTCAGCCTCTTGCACTAAGGTAATCCCAGTCAACATTGGAGGTTAGAATTCTCTGGTATTACAACCTGATTGTTTTTCTTCTGCAGAAACATAAGATAAAACAATCTTTCCCTTTGGTGACATTGAGTTATTGTTGCTTTAGTACTTGTGATTGGAAGAGTGTGTAATGATGGAGAGAACTTGGCATTTTGCTTTATCTCATCAATTACAACCAGATATTGTGTCAGGAATTCTTGTTTGCTTAATCGTTTAAACCTTTGACTCCAATTTGTATTAACTGAGTGCCTTATTTTGTTTTTTTGTAGATGTGTGGAATTCATAGCTAAGGAAGGAAAGAGCCTGAAGGAGCTGTACCTGGTGTCCTGTAAGATCACCGATTACGGTGCGTACGCTGCTGTTTATCACTGTTGCCTTTGGGATATGTTTATGTCTGCAAACTTGAGATTATAGGGTCATCTAATATGTGCAGGGCATTGAGGCATCTCAAATGTGATCATAAAAAACTGAGGCATTTTTGCTGAAGTAGGATTTTTCAAATGTCTACCGTGGTCAATTATTTTGTGTTCCATTGTGACTGCATAGTAACTTCCACAAATTTACCAAAGTTTAGGGCTTGAAGTATTGAAACTAAGCAATGCTTAGCGATGCAACAGATATAGCAAATTCAATTTGAAATAACTCCCTCATATTCAAAATTGAAATGTTTAATATACACGTAGTTCTTTAAACATATTTTATAGAGTAACTTTACAAAACACTTCTGCATTGTAACACATTCCAGTATTGCATATCAGGAAAATATGTCGATGGTTGATTTTAGGTTAAGTTCATTATTAATATTTGAAGTGCAGGAGTGATGTTGCTAGAACCAAGATATACAAAGATTTTGCTACATTTTTCAGACCAACTGACTTGCAATGTTATCATGAAAGTGCTCGTTTTAATGGTTGGTTATTTGTAATGCTGAACTCAACTGGGGTACTTTGGATTATTTTGCCCTAAGCTTCGCAAAGTCTGCAGGTCCCTTTCCAGCCTCATCAGCCATCTCAGAGCTGGAGTAAAAGCAAATCATCTTCAAGCCTGCAATAGATATGTTTCTTTTTCTTTTTCTATATCTTTCTCCTCTTATTTTAACTTTCTCATATGACATTTAGTTTTCATGTTCATAATTTTACGTTGAAGGACTGCTGAAAATATTTTGACATAAAGCAGACGATATAAAATGATTGACCTTGTGATCCTACTCATCTGAATTAATTATTTACTGCATTTTTCATAGTTTGTTCTGGGATAGTTTGTACCCTAGTCTGCAGCTGTCCATTGGTTGCTCAGATGTGTTTGATCGGACTCTGTATACAACTTCATGTAAGGGAGAATGGGTGATACTTCCCTTCTCGGTGGTCTGCAATGGAGATTCATATAACTGATGTCAGGGATGTGTATACAATGAACAAACCTTGACCAAGGCTAAATGGCTCACCTAGCAGTTTTGGAAACCAGTGATAAGATGCTTCATAGCAGTGGCTGCATTTGTGAAGGACAAAGAGGTCTGATGGGCAGAGCATTAAAAATGAGTCTAGAAATCAACTTCCGTGACCCATGTCTCGGAACTACATTAAATTTTGCACAGATTTAGATAAAATATAATTGAGAAAGAAGTCATAACTCATCGGTGTCAAATGTTGCACATTAATTCATTAAACTAATTGGAAATGAGATCGAAAAAGTAATCGCCATCTAGTGTCCAATGCCCATATTACACCATGGGGAGTCCATTTCCGTGTTGCAGTCTATTTAAACCATATATTATTCATATATATTATGTGAATATGACTGTAATCATATATAGTTATGTATAATTATATTATATAAAAATAATATAATAAGTATAATTGTGTGTGTATTTTGAATGGGACTGCCACAGGGGTCCGGCTCCTGAACCAGCCTAATTAATGGGTGAGGGCAGTTCCTGTGGGTTCTCCCATTTACTGAACCCCACTGACTGCCTGTGTGCAGAGTGGGGGTCAGGGCAGTAGTGGGATTGGGGCAGTGCCAGGCTGGGGAAAGGCTAAGGCATCTTCCACTGACAGGAAAATGCCTAATCCTAACCCTAACTTGCCCCCTCCCTTCCAGAGCTACCCAAGCTGGAGCTGGAGCTGCTCTACATTTGTTATTTATCATTTTCTTTAACAGTTCACGTCATAACTTTATAAAGATAAATCAATTGAAAAACAAAAATATCAGCAAGGTTAGCATTACCTTTAAACCTTGTTATTGTTTTGATGTAATGTGGAGGCAGCCATGATCCCAGGGTCCTCGCTGCCTAACGACCATAAACCAAAGCGCGGGATTGGTCAATTTGCGTCCGACCTCAATGTGAAACATGCATTGATTGGACAATTACTACTCGGTAAATTGGAAGTTTTTGCCTTTTTTTTTTAAATGTGCGGGTTTTGGTCTTGACGCGATTCAGGAATGATTTATATAATATTTTTACATAATATGTTAAAAGTTCAGGTAGTTCCGTGTGTTGGGTCACGGACTTAAACAGAAAAGCTCCTCGGCCCACAGCCTATGAGTTTCAAAGGTTTCTGCTATATAATGTTAAAATGATTGTGAGAAATACATTTGTACTTCCTATATCAGTGACTCATGCAGTCAAAGATAGATAACATATATTGTCATCCTCATCCTGTTCCAAGAGAGTCAGTTGTTTAATAATTGAGTAGTTTTACCATTATTACTGATGGAATATTGAGCTTTACACTTTCTGGACCTTTTGTGCAGGTGTTTCTGAGTCAGGCGAAACATTACCACTTCCTGTATTTTTGATGAACGTTCTTTGTGACAGCATAACCTCGACAATGGATAACATTGCATATATTCTTGGTATAAAAATGTATTTGTAGAGGAAAATTATGGACAGGGTTAGTTCCATACAGTCTGCACATCCTCCTTATGCTCTGAAATGTTAATATATGCCTGGTCATCATTTGAATAGATCTTCTACCATGCAAGTAAGCCCCCTGGATCACCGAGGCAGTCATGAAGCTTTCTTCACTGTTACTTAAAGCAGACTTGCCCAAGCAGGCCTAGGCCCTGCACTCTTTCCCCAGGGAATCTATCTCAGGTAAGGTATCTCTTCGAAGCTTCTCCATCTCCCTGTGTCCTATACCTTGCCTGACAAAGTTGGCCATGGTGCTTCAACATCCTCTCCCTACCCCCCCATTTGCAATCCTAACCCACTTCAAGAAATCTGTCGTCACTAGGTTACACTTATTCTGCTTCCTACCCCAATCTACTTCCTTTCCTTCTCCTCCATCCCCTATATCAATCTTGGCTGGTTGACCTTTCCTATGATCTTAACATTCTCGCCCTCTCCCCCAACTCTCAAGCCTTATCCCAACCTTGCCTTATTTCCTTGGTGTATTATGGCCAAGAGCCTGAAGGCTACCGGGATGCTCATGGCAGCAGAAGACTCCCGGGATGCTACAGATCCGGGAACCTGCCCATGAATTTCTTTATTCTTTGGAGCACAGAAGGTTAAGGGGGGACTTGATAGAGGTCTTTAAAATTATGAGAGGGATAGACAGAGTTGACGTGGATAAGCTTTTTCCATTGAGAGTAGGGAAGATTCAAACAAGAGGACATGATTTGAGAATTAAGGGACAAAAGTTTAGGGGTAACATGAGGGGGAACTTCTTTACTCAGAGAGTGGTAGCTGTGTGGAATGAGCTTCCAGTGGAAGTGGTGGAGGCAGGTTCGATTTTATCATTTAAAAATATATTGGATAGGTATATGGACGGGAAAGGAATGGAGGGTTATGGTCTGAGTGCAGGTAGATGGGACTAGGTGAGAGTAAGTGTTCGGCACAGACTAGATGGGCCGAGATGGCCTGTTTCCGTGCTGTAATTGTTATATGGCTATATGGAAACCCGGTGGCAAGCCAAAGGCAGACCCAGTGGGCTGCAGGCTTCAGGGGGAAGCTGCTGAGCCTCTTGTAGCCACGCACGTCGTCAGGCCTTGCCCGCAGGAGGGGATCTCGGAAGCCGCCGAGCTTGGTGGGGTGTGGCCGGTCGGAGAGCTGCCGGATTATTGCCTCCAGCACTGTTAAGGTTGGCTGCAGGGGATGCCCCAATGGCACAAAGGCAGTCAGGCAAGGAGAGCCGATCGAGAACAAGGGAGAAGGCCCTGCAGCAACCTGGGGCTTACCTGGATCAGGATCCACTCCAGTTCATCAAGGCGTATGGACCCCACTTAGGACCTTGTAAAGGTCGCCAAAATGTGGCCACTCAAGCATGTTTGATCTATGCAAAAAGAATAACATTGTGCAGTACACGCACAACAATAAAGCAGCGCTGAAAGAAAGATTCTTCACCATTAAGCAAGGCTTTATAATAGCAAATGCATTTCAAGCCTTCCTACACTATTGAATTTTGTGTTGATGGGCCCTCAAATAAATGATTTGTTGGTCCACTATTATCATCCCATTAATATACTATATAATTTCTAGTTACATTATTCCTAAAGCAGTAATATTTCTCCAATTTGCTTTTTACCAGAAATGCTCTTCATTATAACATTATCTTCTCCAGTTCTTTTCCAGCTCAGAAAATAAATGACAGCTCTGAGCCTATTCGTTATAAGCTCATTGCAACTATTGCATGTTTCTCCTATCAGCATTTCCATAATCCTGATTAACACAAAGTAGACCCATTCATGTTCCCTTGTTTACTTGGTCCAAACCGATCATTATTCAAAAAAGTCATTATTCAGAATCCAATAATTTGCCTACCTGCTGTTAATCTACTATAATTATTTCAAATAATTATACTGTAATTAATTTTATTTTTATTTGGATTAATGTGCGACGTTTGGAAAGCATAAGAATATCAGATAGTATGCCTCTTGAGCTTGCATCACCGTTTGATACGAACAGGACTGATTTGATCTCGGTCTCAACTCCAACGTCCTGCCTGTTCATTATGGCCCTTGACTCCCCTATAGACTAGAAGTCTGTCTATAGCATCCAAGAATATACTAAATGATTCGGCCTCCTTCGCTCTCGGGAGTAAAAAAATCCAAAGATTCTCAATCCTGTAAGAGAATATTACAGAGTTGCATTTGGCGATGTCACTGATTAAGTGCAGCTCCAAGATTAAATTATTTTTAGTTTCTCCTTTCCACTATGTTAAAAATAAGACACTGACAAAGGGAAAAATATTCTTCATGGTCAGCAAATGTAACCACTATTTAACTACATGTAATGCAGTGAAAATCATAATTATTCTAACATTCGCTGCGTCCCTTCAAAGCAGAATTTGTCTCTTTGTGATAGTAATGTCAAATGTTCAGAAATCGTTGACGCCGAAACTCCCTGGCCAACTCGTCCCTTCCCACATAACCACCCCCTGCCCAGGTACTTTCCCCTGCAACTGCAGGAGATGCAATACCTGTCTCTTCACCTCCTCCCTCGACTCCATCCAAGGACCCAAACAGTCTTTCCAGGTGAGGCAGAGGTTCACTTGCGCTTCCTCCAACCTCATCTACTGCATCCACTGTTCCAGGTGTCAACTTCTCTACATCGGCGAGACCAAGCGCAGGCTCGGCGATCGTTTCACTGAACACCTCCGCTCAGTCCGTCTTAACATAGAAACATAGACATAGAAACATAGAAAATAGGTGCAGGAGTAGGCCATTCGGCCCTTCGAGCCTGCACCGCCATTCAATATGATCATGGCTGATCATCCAACTCGGTATCCTGTACCTGCCTTCTCTCCATACCTCCTGATCCCTTTAGCCACAAGGGCCACATCTAACTCCCTCTTAACCTACCTGATCTCCCAGTGGCTCAGCACTTTAACTCTCCCTCCCATTCCCAATCTGACCTTTCTGTCCTGGGCCTCCTCCATTGTCAGAGTGAGGCCCAGCACAAATTGGAGGAACAGCTCCTCATATTCCACTTGGGAGTTACACCCCAGCTGTATGGACATTGAATTCTCTAAGTTCAGATACCTCTTGCTTTCTCTCCCCATCTCCTTACCCTTCCCATTTCTCCCTAGTCTTACTGTCTCCGCCTACATTCTATCTTTGAGAAGGTGCAACAGAGAGGTAATATTATTGTGGTTATTTACCATGTGACATTATGGGAAGAATGATGAAAATATGGGATGTTTCCGTAAATAACGATACCAACCTGAGACATGGGTGGCCAAATTTGAAAGTTATTAAATCATAATGAAATATCACATCATTAAAAATGGGCCAACCCATGATCCTTTTGAGCTAACTTGTGATCAAAATTTGACCAAAAAAAAAAAAGTTTATTTATTTTATTGTCACACGGGAAGCCTGGTCCCCCAACGCAATATTCCACCACTCACCCATTCCCCCAACACAACCCATTCCCCCAACGCAATATTCCACCACTCACGCATAACCCCCAACTGCCCAGGTGCGGCTCATTTCCCCTCATCGCCCCACACTCCGTCCCCCTCCTCTTCACCCTCCCTCTTCTTTCCCATCTTCTCCTCCCCTCCCCAATCCATCCCTCACCTCTCCCTCCCTCTCCTTTCCCCTACCCTCAGTCACTACCTCCCTCCATATCTGCTCTCCCCTCCCTACCCCCTTCTATCCTCCACCTCCCCCACTCCTCACCTCATTCTATCTCCCCCCCCCCCTCAATTTACATACTCACTTTCCCCCCTCTCCCTCCCTACCTCCTCCTCTCCCTCAATACTCCCTCGCACCTCCCCAGGACGGTGATAAAGTTGTATTTGAGGCAGCGGCTGTCGGGGGTGGGGGGGGGGGGGGGGGGGGGGGGCGAGTGTCTTGAAGCCGGGGGAGGGCTTGAGGCAGGGGCTCTTGGGGAGGCGGGGTGAGTGTCCTGGAGCTGGGTGAGGGCTTGAGGCGGGAGCTGTCGGGGGGGGGGGGGGGGGGGGGGGGGGGGGGGGGGGGGGGGGGGGAGCGTCCTGAGGCCAGGGGGAGGACTTGAGGAGGGGGCTGGTGAGGCTGCCGGGAGGGGGGGCGAGCATCCTGGAGCCGGGGAAGGCTTGAGGAGGGGGCTGGTGGGGCTGTCGGGAGGGGGGGAGAGCATCCTGGAGCCGGGGAAGGCTTGAGGAGGGGGCTGGTGGGGGCTCTCGGTGCGGTGAGCGTCCTGGGGCCAGGGAGGGCTTGAGGCGGTGCTGTCGGGGGCAAGCGTCTTGGGGTCGGGGAGGGTTTGAGGCGGGGCTGTTGGGGGTGGGGCGAGCATCCTGGGGCCGGGTGAGAGCTTGAGGCCGGGGCTGTCGAGGGAGGGAGCTTCCTGTGAAGGGCTTGAGGCGGTGAAGTTAATTTTTTAAAATGTGAATAACTTTTAAAATATTCCATTGATCTGAACAAAACATTTCATTTACATAGAAACATAGAAAATAGGTGCAGGAGGAGGTCATTCGGCCCTTCGAACCAGCACCGCCATTCATTGTGATCTTGGCTGATCGTCCGCTATCAATAACCCATGCCTGCCTTCTCCCTTATCCCTTGACTCCGCTAGCCCCTCGAGCTCTATCCAACTCTCTCTTAAATCCATCCATTTGGCCTCCACTGCCCTCTGTGGCAGGGAATTCCATAAATTCACAACTCTCTGGGTAAAAAAGTTTTTTCTCACATCAGTCTTAAATGACCTCCTCTTTATTCTAAGACTGTGGCCCCTGGTTCTGGACTCACCCAGCATTGGGAACATTTTTCCTGCATCCAGCTTGTCCAGTCCTTTTATAATGTTATATGTTTCTATAAGATCCCCCCTCATCCTAAACTCCAGTGAATACAAGCCTTAGTCTTTTCAATCTTTCCTCATATGACAGTCCCGCCATCCCAGGGATCAATCTCGTGAACCTACGCTGCACTGCCTCAAATTAGGAGACCAAAAATGTACACAATACTCCAGATGTGGTTTCACCAGAGCCGTGTACAACTGCAGAAGAACCTCTTTACTCCTGTACTGAAATCCTCTTGTTATGAAGGCCAACATTCCATTAGCTTTCTTCACTGCCTGCTGTACCTGCACGCCAATTTTCAGTGACTGGTGTACAAGGACACCCAGGTCTCGCTGTAACTCCCCCTTACCTAACCTAACCCCATTGAGATGTTAATCTGCCCCCTTGTTTTTGCTGCCAAAGTGGATAATCTCACAATTATGTATATTATACTGCATCTGCCACGCATCTGCCCGCTCACTCAACCTGTCCAGGTCCCCCTGCAACCTCCTAACATCCTCTTCACAGTTCACACTGCCACCCAGCTTTGTGTCATCCGCAAACTTGCTAGTGTTGCTCCTAATTCCCTCTTCCAAATCATTAATATATATGGTAAACAGTTGCGGCCCCAACACCGAGCCTTGCGGCACTCCACTCACCACTGCCTGCCATTCTGAAAAGGACCCGTTCACTCCTACTCTTTGCTTCTGGTCTGCCAACCAATTTTCTATCCATGTCAACACCCTACCCCAATACCATGTGCTCTAATTTTAGTCACCAGTCTCCCGTGCGGGACCTTATCAAAGGCTTTCTGAAAGTCTAGATACACTACATCCACTGGCACCCCTTCATCCATTTTACTTGTCACATCCTCAAAACATTCCAGAAGATTAGTCAAGCATGATTTTCCTTTCATAAATCCATGTTAACTTGGACTAAACATTTTCCTGCTATCCAAATGCTCCATTATTACCTCTTTAATAATTGACACCAGCATCTTTCCCACCACCGAGGTCTCTGAAATTGCCTCATCTGAAAAATTCATGTTTTATTTCTCAAGTTATTAATCAAAATGTTCAAAAATCTGAAAAAAACGGCACAATGGATCTGCGTGCCCTTCTTCCTCTCGCTGCGAGTGATGTCACCCCCCACCCCTCCCTCCTCCCCCCGCTTTTCAAAGGTCAGGCCATCGACTGAAGACCAGAGATCAAAGCTGCAGACTGCGGCGGCCCAACTCGCGGTCGCTTGGTCGACGCTCATCCGCTCGCGCCTCGCTCGCTCGGCTTGGCTCGGTTCAGCCCGGGGCCTCCCCCCCCCCCCCCTCACCACCCCTTCTCTCCCCCCCACCCTTCTCTCCCCCCCACCTCTCAGGAGCTCTCGGGAGCAGAAGACGCAGAAAGAACGAGCAAGCCGGGCCCTATACCCGAGAGCTCCCGAGCTCCCCCCTCGCGCTCTCTCTCTCTCTCTCTCTCTCTCTGCACCCTCTCTCCCACCCCTCCCTTTTTCCCTCTCCCCCTCCCTCCCTCTCTCTCCCCCTCCCTCCCCCTCTCTCTCTCTCTCTGTCTCTGCCCCTCTCTCTTAGTCTCTTCCCATCTCTCTCTGGCCCTTTCTCTCTCTGCCTCTCTGTCTCTGCCCCTCTCTTAGTCTCTGCCCCTCTCTCTCTCTGCCTCTCGGCCTCTGTCTCTGCTCCTCTCTCATTCTCGGCCCACTCTCTCTCTCCCTTCTCTCTCTACGCCCCCCCTCCCTCTCCCTCTCTGTGCCTCAGTCCTTTATGTGCCTCTGCCCTCTCTGTGCCTCTGCCCTCTCTGTCTCTACCCCCTCCCTCTCTAGCCGCGCCTGTGAGTTGGGGGCTATGTGTGAGTGGATAGGGTAAAACGAACGAATAATAAATAATATCAAGGGGGGTGATTAGTGTGTGTGTGGGGGGGGGTTAGTGTGTGTGTGTGTGTGTGTGTGGGGGGGGTGGTTAGTGTGTGTGTGTGACGCCGCAGCCCCCCCCTCTGCCTCTACCCCTCTATTCTCTGCCCCCCTCTCTTCTCTGTCTCTGCCCCTCTCCCTCATTCTCTGCCCACTCTCTCTCTCTGCCCGCTCTCTCTACCCCTCCCTCAAAGGGGTCCCACGGTCTCGTACTACTTAAAATACAGGATATAAACAATGGGAATATTACATTTTTAAAAAAAAGGAAAATAACCTGGCAGTTTGGCGACCTTCAGTTTCACTACTGAGTGCTGTATTTACAGAAACACCCAAATATAAAAAGAGAAACATAGATATACCTTGTGAAAAAGCAGGTGATAGCCATGGGAAAGAGAAAAGGGAGTAAGACATGAAAAGTCAGAAATAAGGGGAGATGTGCACAAAGAAAGCAAGTAAAAATAAAGACAAATTACAATACTCTTGGACTGTCAAGTGAATTTCACTGATCATCTGAAAGCCAGAAATAAATTTACTAGATAGATTTCAGTGCCATGTTGCAAATATTTGAAATGCCCCAGGCACTTAATATTTTGAAATATATTTTGCTCTTGCTGTTGAGCTTTTGGGGAATATTGGTATAAGAGACCGTCTGTCTTTCTGGTTTACTTGAATGTATTGCAGAAATATTCCCTTCAATCAAAGTAGAAAAAAATTCAAATGCTGGCAATTTAAAATAAAAATACTGGAGATAATGAAACAGTTCGTCATATTCTGATCCGAGCAAAGGCAAGAGACCCGTGAGGTGACCTTTCAGCAGGCATTTATTACAAGGGTCTTCATCCATAATATTAATCGCCCTTTCTCAAATGGATGTTGAGAGATCTACATTTCCACCATTTTTGTTCCCCACAGCCCAGATATCATGAAGTTCGGGCTGTGGGTGAATCGATGTCTATTAAATATTGTAATGACACACGTCGTGAATATTTCCTCTGCAAAGTCGCTCCATATGCAAACCTCCCTCTGTGTGAAAAACTACCACTCAGGTTCCTGTTAAATCTTTCCCCTCTGACCTTGCATTCGCCATATATAAAATTTAGGATAAGACTAAGTGTAAAAAAATATTTTAAGTTTCAAGCAACTCTCTCTTTAAAACTCTCTCTTTAATATTTTAAACTTACCCATTTCCAGAGTTTCTTGATTGGTGATCATTTAACAATTGTCAACAGTTGATCATATATAGAAACCATAAACCTATTGATCAACAGGTGGATACAATATCATTCGTAGATCAAGGAGAGCTCCAAACAATTTTTAGACCCATCAGAAAATGACTTTAACTGAACTGCTTTGGACCTGACAATAGGGAGAATCACTTGGGAGAAGCAAAAGAAGATTAATTCAGTTTCTTATTGATGTTATTAAACAGAATATGTAGTTATGAAATAATTCAGAATAAAAGAAAAGGGAGGGGATGTTATTGATAGAAATTGTCTATTGTTCAAATAATATACAGAATCTTTCATTGGCTGCTTTACTAATATTATTGTAATCAATTAGAAACATAGAAAAATGGGTGCAGGAGTAGGCCATTCGGCCCTTCGAGCCAGCACCGCCATTCAATATGATCATGGCTGATCATCTGAAATCAGTACCCCGTTCCTGCTTTCTCCCCATATCCCTTGATTCATTTGGCCCGAAATGCTAAATCTAACTCTATCTTGAAAACATACAGTGAATTGGCCTCCACTGCCTTCTGTGGCAAAGAATTCCACAGATTCACAACTTGCTGGGTGAATCAGTTTTTCCTCATAACAATTCTTAACATCTCAGTTATGCCATTATGATAATTGAGCCTCAGTATGAGGTGAAACATTTACAAGGGACAATTACAAGGGAGTATATAGAAACAAGGAATTGCAGCTGCTGGTTTACCAAGGAAAGAAACACAATGCTGGAGTAACTCAGCGGGTCAGCAGCATTTTTAGAGAACTTAAATAGGGGTACGTTTTGGATAGGGACCCTTCAGGTCTTCTTCTGACCCAACTTCAGTGTCTTTCCTTTACAAGAGAGAGTGTTGCAAAAATGGCGAATGTCAGCAGATAAGTATGGTTGATGGCTCTTTATCAGATGGCTGGCAGATAATTGTGATTATTAAATGGATTAGAGGGTATTAGCTATTAGGAGAGGCTGGACAAACTTAGCTTGTTTTCTCTGGAACGGCAGAGTTGCAGGGCGACCTGCTGTTTATGAGAGGCATAGGAATAATTAAACAGTCAGAATCTTTTTCCCAGAATGGAAATGTCAAAGACTAGAGGACATCGTTTTAAAGTGAGAGAGACAAACTTTTGATGGGATATGCGGGGAATGTTTTTACGGGTGGCTGGAACACGCTGCCAAGTGTGATGGTGGAGGCAGTTGCGATAGTAGCATTTAAGTAGCTTTCAGAAAGGCACGTGGTTATGCAGGCACATGGTTCACGTTCAATTAAATCTGAAGCTCAGCAAAAGGTCAAACATTGATTCACCCTATCTAATCCTCTCACAATTTTATACACTTCTTTCAGATCACCCCTCAGCATCCAAGGAATATTTGCTCTAAGGTATAAAGTCCTAGCCTGCCCAACTTCTCCCTATAGCCTGTGCCCTCAAGTCTTGGCAACATCTCATAAATCGGCACTCTTTAGAAATAATGTTTTAATTTTGAGGAGGTCTTCAGCTTGATTCCCATTTTGTGGATTTTCCTGCGTTAAGATAAGGTGTATTCAATTTGAAATATATTTTACAGTGTCATAACATTATGATTTGTGGTGGGATTAAGTCATGAGATTATTGAAGTCTGTAGATAGACACAAATCATGAGATTATTGAATTCTGCAGATGGACACAAAATGCTGGAGTAACTCAGCGGGACAGGCAGCATCTCAGAAGGGTCTCGACTTGAAACGTCACCCATTCCTTCTCTCCAGAGATGCTGCCTGTCCCGCTGAGTTACTCCAGCTATTTGTGTCTACTCCAGTATTTTAGGTATATCTTTGATTTAAAACAGCATCTGCAGTTCCTTCCTTCACATTGAATTCTGCCGCACTGTTTTCTGTCGGAGTTACGAATGGAGAATCGGCTTTTTGTTTCAATTTGGTCGGTAATATGTAGGAAACACCAGCAAGACCACAATTATTTCCCACTCCTAGTTCTACCATATATTTCATTTGTTGTTTTATCCAAATTTGATATGGATCATTTGCTATGATTCAGAGAATGGCAAGACATTCAAATGCTCTAATGCTCTTCCGGTGGCGCTATGGAGGGCTAGAAAGCAACGCCAGCCAGCTCCGTGAAAAAAACCGAGGAAAAACCGGGGAGAAAAGACCTACCTGCTGCCTGCTGTTTCTGCACCGGCTGCCGTGAGTGACGTCATCAGGCGTGCGACTTGTTATGGCAACACAGCGCAGCCCACCCGTGGATAAAACAAAACTCCAGGTACACAAGGAAAACGGCAGAACAAGAACAAGGCCTGACTGGAGCCTCGGACTCAGGTTGGACACTATCCCTAGAAGAAAAAACCGAAGAAAAAATCGGAAATTGAGGAGCTCAAAGTTTTTTTTGCACAAGAAATGGCAGAGTTAAAGAAAGAAATAAAGTTGGAATTAAAGACTGAATTGGCAAAAATGAATATTAAGGAAGAAATAGGAAAAATCAAGGAAGAGATGAAGGAGTTAAAGTTTGAAATCAATACCTCGGCCACGGAATTATCTGACAAACTGCGAAAGGAAATTGCAGAAATATTGACGGATCAATCTGCAAATATAGTGGAAGAGATGAATAATAAAATCGAAAATGAGGTGGAAACAGAAATGGAACCCGTGGTGGAAGAAATCAAGGAACAGTCGACAGCCATAAAGAACCTTGAAGAACTAGCCGAAACAAGTACTCAGACTACGAAAACACTCCTCAAAGAAAATCAACGTTTATCTGACTTACTGGGCAAAATAATTGATAAGTGTACCGAGTTGGAAGGACGCCAGAGAAGACAGAACATAAGGATCGTGGGTATTCGAGAAGGGAGAGAAAAGAATCAAGATACCCGAGAGTTTACTGCAAACTTATTGCAAAAGGTTTTATCTCTGGAACAAAAGCCTTTACTAGCCCGAGCACACAGAGTAATGAGACGTTATACAAAGCAAGACGCTCCTCCAAGACAAATGATAGTAAAAGTCCAGTATGATCATGTCCTGGAGGAGATGATGAACAAAATAGTAAAAAGTAGAAATCTTACATATGAAGAGGATTCGATCAGTATTTACCGAGACTATCCAACAGAGGTCTCCAAGAAACAAAATGCGTTCAAGGCGACCAAAAGAATTTTGAGGGAAGTGAAGAATCTGAAGTACAGTCTGAGGTACCCAGCCACCCTGAGAATTACCTACAACCAGGAAGAACATTATTTAAAAAACCCAGCTTTGCCCAAGGGATTAAAGAGCGAGAGGTAGACTGAATGAAAGCTTCAAAGATGAACTATACCAACAATTAAATTGTACTTTCAAGATTGGAATGGACTATGGACTTGTTTCATCTAAAGAAGATGGAGAGGGATGCGGATGGGAGATTCGGGGAGATATGGATTGGAGACTCTCCTATGGATACAAATAATTAGTAACACTACTAATATTAATAACTAACACATACTAAAATTAATACTGTGGTATTATTATTAATTAAAGCTAATAACTACCAATTAATGATTAACAACTAATTATAGTTGATTTACTTAGAATTAAGTAAATAGTAAATATAAATACACAAAATATAAACTATGACTTTATTTACCCCCCCTGGTACTTTTTATTTTATTTTTTTATTTTTTCTATATTTTTCTTCCCTTTTTCTCATTTTTTATTATTACTTTATTTTTTATTGTAGAACTATTCCAAATTACTAAACAAATACAAGTTGTAAAACTATACCAAATTACTAAACAAATACAATTTGAATTCGGAGATAAACCACAAAGATTATTGGCTCGTCAATTACGAAAATTGGAGGGAGAAAAATTAATCCATAGGATTAAATCAGACAAAGGAGAATTATTAGTACAAACTAAAGATATAAATGAGAGATTTTTGCAATATTATAAACATTTATATTCAGCCAAAACGACAGAAAATCGGATAGGTGTAGAAACATTTAAAAAAAATTGTAATCTAATCTAAAATTGTAATCTGGATTCAGAAAATAGAGAATCACTAAACGCTGAAATAACTACTAAAGAAATCGAAGAAGCTATTAGGTCATTAAAAAATGATAAAACTCCAGGACCGGATGGTATTGGATCAGAATTTTATAAAACATTCTATGATATGATAGCTCCACGTTTGAAGACACTTTATGAACACATTTATGCACAACAGAAGTTACCAGAAACATTAAATGAATCTATTATAACATTCATACCTAAATCAGATAAAAAAATCTGGATGATCCAGGGTCGTATAGAGCCATAGCTCTTTTAAATACTGATCAAAAAATATTAACCAAAATACTAGCACAAAGACTAAATACAGTGATTAATAAAGTAATTCATTCAGATCAAACAAGATTTATACCAAAACGATACTCCTCAAACAACCTGAGAAGATTATTCAATATTATATACTCGAAAAGAAACATTAATAAAGATTTATCAATTATTTCATTGGACGCAGAGAAAGCTTTTGATCAGATTGAATGGTCTTATTTATTTTCGGTTATGGAAACTTTTCAGTTGGGAGAGAAGTTTATAACATGGGTAAAGCTACTATATACCAAGCCAACAGCTAGAATATTAATAAACCAAATATTAACAACTAAATTTAATTTATTCCGAGGCTGTAGACAAGGTTGTCCTCTATCTCCACTACTGTTCGCACTGGCAATTGAACCATTAGCACAACGCGTGAGATTACATCCTGAAATATACGGGTATGAAACCAAAGAAACTGAAAATAAAATCTCTTTATACGCAGATGATGTATTAATTTATATTACAAAGCCGGAAATTAGTATTCCTAATTAGATTTACTTATTACTTAAAACTTATTAGATTTAATAACTCAATTTGGATTATTTTCAGGATATAGAATTAATTGGAATAAAAGTGAACTTATGCCAATAATGGGAAATAACTCATATATATTACAACAATACCCTTTTAAGATAGCAAATGAAAAAATCAAATATCTTGGAATTCATGTAACAAAAAGATATGATTCTTTATTTAAATCTAATTTTCCACCCCTATTGAATAAACTACTTAAGAATATCCTATATTGGAAAACATTACCTATTTCAATGCTAGGTAGAATTAATGCGATAAAAATGATTTTTCTTCCGCAATTATTATACCTGTTTCAACTGATCCCGATATATCTTCCTAAAAAATTTTTTAAGAAAGTGGACTCTATAGTTACCAATTTTATTTGGGATTATAAGAGCCATAGAATAAATAAAAAAACATCTATGTAAATCAAAAATGAATGAAGGTTTTGCATTGTCTAATTTTATGTTTTATTACTGGGCAGTTAATATTAAAAATATGAATTTTTGGTTGGAAGAAGTAGATAAACAACCAAACTGGTTAAAAATGGAAAAGGAAGATTGTTCACCTTTCAAAATTAGCTCGATTTTATTTGCTAATACTAAAATACATAAGAAAATTTATAGAGGAAATCCAATAATAGAAAGTGGCATACGTATTTGGAAACAATTAAAGAAAACATTAAAATTAGAAAGTATACCACTGGCTCTTCCCATTGTAAATAACATTACTTTTAAACCTTCAATGATGGATAAAGGTTTTTTTAAATGGAAGAACTATGGAATAAATAAGATGGGTGATCTCTACAGGGAAAGTTTATATCTTTCATTTCAGGAATTACAACAAAATTATGGCTTACACTCAAAAGAGTACTTTAGATATTTACAAATTAGACACTATGTTAAATCAAACACACAGGATTTTAGAAATAGAAAGACAGAATTTTTTAAGTGAATGTCTAAATAAATATCCGAATACAGAAAAATTAATATCATATATTTATAATATTTTACTGGAAAATGATTTACCAAAGTCGGAAATATATAGGCAAGCATGGGAAAACAATTAGTGTAGAAGTATGGAATGAAAGTTTACAACATATACACCACTGCTCATTAAATGCCAGATACTCGTTGATACAATTTAAAGTTTTACATAGATTACACTTTTCAAAATCCAAATTAAACAGAATGTTTTCAAATGTTTCTGCTATATGTGATAAATGTCAGCATTTAGAAGCTAATCTAACGCATTCATTCACAAAATGTATAAAAATTACTAATTTTTGGATAGAAATTTTTAAGATAATCTCGAAGGTAGTTAATGCAAATCTGACTCCAGACTCAAAATTAATCATATTAAGAATATTAGAAACAGATCAACTACTAACAACACAGCAAATAATTTTTATTGGTTATAGTTTAATAATTGGTAAAAAACTAATACTAAGATATTGGAAAGGTCCTACATCCCCCACAATCAAAATGTGGATTACAGAAATGTCAGAGACACTTCATCTGGAAAGATTAAGACTTGTCCTTTTGGACAAGCTAAGATCAATTCAGAGGAATATGGTCTCCATTTGTTGAATACTTAAAGGGTCAAGGTGGTCCGGTTTGAGGGCCTGACTGAAGCCTGAATGAAGGAATAGATGAAGAACTATAAAGAATAGACCACGGATATATCTCCAATGAAGAATATCTTGCTTAATACTGCACTCATTTTATCGATTTTCTACTTCTATTTTATTTCTTTTTATTATTTCTCTTTACTATCTTCTTTCTGTTATGAAATAATAAAAAGTATAGAAGTATAAATAAGAACGACTGTAAACTTTAAAAATATTAAGAATGTATGTGACGAATAATATGTTTCTTTTTGATTTTATGTTATTCCTTCTTAATATGTATTTACTTCTAATAAAAATATTTTACAAAAAAAAAAGAAATCTGATGACGTGGCACAGATATCATTTCCACAGTGATGTTAGGTTTGGACAACAATGAGTGAAATAAGGAGTTTGCATGTAATTCAAAGCAGATTGCAAATATGATTAAAATTTGGGTGACAATCGCGGTTGCTAATTTTAATTTTTGATCATGGAATACGAGTGTCACCAGATCAGGCCACCTTAACTCTCAAAATAGCCTCCAGTAATGTAACTACTGTGCTGTTACATCATTTTAGCATATATCAGTTAGAGGCAGAGAGTCATACAGCATGGAAACACGTCTTCAGCACAAACTTGCCCATATCAACTATGATGTCCCATCTGCACTTGTTCCTGCCTGCGTTTAGCCCATATCCCTCCAAATCTTTCCTATCTATGTACCTTACCAAATGGATTTTAAATATTGTTATTGTACCTGCCTCATTACCTCCTCGGGCAGTTCGTTCCATTTACCCACCACCCTCTGTGTAGAAAACGTTGCCCTTCTCCTATTCAATCTTTCCCCTCTCACCTTAAACCAATCGCCTCTGGTTCTTGATTCCCCTATTCTGGGTTAAAGACTCTGTGCATCTACCCTGTGCATCCCCCTCATGATCTTAGACCCTCTACAAAATCACCCATCATTCTCCTGCACCAAGGAATAAAGTCCTAGTCTGCTCAATCTCTCCCTGTAGCTCAGATGCCCTGGCAGGCAGTCCTGGCAACATACTCAGAACAGTCATGTTAATAATACATAGGTGCAGAATTAGTTCATTCGGTCCATCAAGTTTACACCGCTTTTCAATCATGGCAGATCCATCTTTCCCTTTCAGCCCCCTTCTTCTGCCTTCTCCCTGTAACCTTTGACACCCTTACCAATCAAGAATCTATCAGTCTCCGTTTTAAAAATACCCAAAGACTTGACATTCACAGCTGTGTGTGGCAATGAATTCCACAGTTTCACCACCCTCTTGCTAAAAAAATTCCTCCTCATTACCTTGCCGTTCCAAAGGTACGTCCTTTTATTCTGAGGCTGTGCCCCCTGGTCCTAGACGCTCCTGTGAGTGGAAACATCCTCTCCACATCCACTTTGTCCATGACTTTCATTATTTGGTATGTTTCATAGAAACATAGAAATTAGGTGCAGGAGTAGGCCATTCAGCCCATCGAGCCTGCACCGCCATTCAATATGATCATGGCTGATCATCCAACTCAGTATCCCGTACCTGCCTTCTCTCCATACCCTCTGATCCCCTTAGCCACAAGGGCCACATCCAACTCACTCTTAAATATAGCCAATGAACTGGCCTCAACTACCCTCTGCAGAGAGTTCCAGAGACTCACCACTCTCTGTGTGAAAAAGTCTTTCTCATCTCGGTCCTAAGGATTTCCCCCTTATCCTTAAGCTGTGACCCCTTGTCCTGGACTTCCTCCAACATCGGGAACAATCTTCCTGCATCTAGCCTGTCCAACCCCTTAAGAATTTTGTAAGTTTCTATAAGATCCCCTCTCAATCTCCTAAATTCCAGAGAGTTAAACCGAGTCTATCCAGTCTTTCTTCATAAGACAGTCCTGACATCCCAGGAATCAGTCTGGTGAACCTTCTCTGCACTCCCTCTATGGCAATAATGTCCTTCCTCAGATTTGGAGACCAAAACTGTACGCAATACTCCAGGTGTGGTCTCACCAAGACCTGTACAACTGAAGTAGAACCTCCCTGCTCTGTACTCAAATCCTTTTGCTATGAAAGCTAACATACCATTCGCTTTTTTTCACTGCCTGCTGCACCTGCATGCCTACTTTCAATGACTGGTGTACCAAGACACCCAGGTCTCGCTGCATCTCCCCTTTTCCTAATCGGCCACCATTTAAATAATAGTCTGCTTTCCTGTTTTTGCCACCAAAGTGGATAATCTCACATTTATCCACATTATACTGCATCTGCCAAACATTTGCCCACTCACCCAGCCTATCCAAGTCACCTTGCAGTCTCCTAGCATCCTCCTCACAGCTAACACTGCCCCCCAGCTTAGTGTCATCCGCAAACTTGGAGATATTGCCTTCAATTCCCTCATCCAGATCATTAATATATATTGTAAATAGCTGGGGTCCCAGCACTGAGCCCTGCGGTACCCCACTAGTCACTGCCTGCCATTGTGAAAAGGACCCGTTTACTCCTACTCTTTGCTTCCTGTTTGCCAGCCAGTTCTCTATCCACATCAATACTGAACCCCTAATACCGTATGCTTTAAGTTTGTATACTAATCTCTTATGTGGGACCTTGTCGAAAGCCTTCTGGAAGTCCAGATATACCACATCCACTGGTTCTCCCTTATCCACGCTACTAGTTACATCCTCGAAAAATTCCACAAGATTCGTCAGACATGATTTACCTTTTGTAAATCTATGCTGACTTTGTCCAATGATTTCACCACTTTCCAAATGTGCTGCTATCCCATCTTTAATAACTGACTCTAGCAGTTTCCCCACTACCGATGTTAGACTAACTGGTCTGTAATTCCCCGTTTTCTCTCTCCCTCCCTTCTTAAAAAGAGGGGTTACATTTGCTTCCCGCCAATCCTCAGGAACTACTCCAGAATCTAAAGAGTTTTGAAAGATTATCACTAATGCATCCACTATTTCCTGAGCTACTTCCTTAAGTACTCTGGGATGCAGCCTATCTGGCCCTGGGGATTTATCGGCCTTTAATCTATTCAATTTACCCAACACCACTTCCCGACTGACCTGGATTTCACTCAATTCCTCTTTGACCCACAGTCCCCTGCTATTTCAGGCAGATTATTTATGTCTTCCTTAGTGAAGACGGAACCAAAGTAGTTATTCAATTGGTCCGCCATATCCTTGTTCCCCATGATCAGCTCACCTGTTTCTGACTGCAAGGGACCTACATTTGTTTTAACTAACCTCTTTCTCTTCACTATCTATAAAAACTTTGCAGTCAGTTTTTATGTTCCCTGCCAGTTTTCTTTCATAATCTATTTTTCCTTTCCTAATTAAGCCCTTTGTCCTCCTCTGCTGGTCTCTGAATTTCTCCAAGTCCTCTGGTATGTTGCTTTTTCTGGCTACTTTGTACGCATCATCCTTTGCTTTGATACTATCCCTGATTTCCCTTGTTATCCACGGATGCACTACCTTCCCCGATTTATTCTTTTGCCAAACTGGATGAACAATTTTTGTAGTTCATCCATGCAGTCTTTAAATGTCTTCCATTGTATATCCACCGTCAACCCTTCTAGAATTAATTGCCAGTCAATCTTGGCCAATTCACGTCTCATACCCTCAAAGTTACCTTTCTTTAAGTTCAGAACCATTGTTTCTGAATTAACAATGTCACTCTCCATCCTAATGAAGAACTCAACCATATTATGGTCACTCTTGCCCAAGGGGGCACGTACAACAAGACGGCTAATTACCCCTTCCTCATTACTCAAAACCCAGTCTAAAATAGCCTGCTCTCTCTACAGAGGGAGCTCTACATGTTGATTTAGATAACTATCCCGCATACATTCCAAAAAATCCTCTTCCTCAGCACCCCTGCCAATTTGATTAACCCAATCTATATGTAGATTGAAGTCACCCATTATAACTGTTTTGCCTTTGTCGCGCGCATTTCTAATTTCCTGTTTGATACCATCCCCAACTTCTCTGCTACTGTTAGGTGGCCTGTGCACAACACCCACAAACGTTTTCTGCCCCTTAGTGTTTTGTAGCTCTACCCATACCGATTCCACATCCTCCAAGCTAATGTCCTTCCTTTCCATTGCGTTAATCTCCTCTCTAACCAGCAACGCTACCCCACCTCATTTTCCTTTCTCTCTATCCCTCCTGAATATTGAATATCCCTGGATGTTCAGCTCCCAGCCTACGTCACCCTGGAGCCATGTCTCCGTGATCCCAACTATATCATAATCATTAATATCTATCTGCACGTTCAACTCGTCCACCTTATTACGAATACTCCTTGCATTGAGACACAAAGCCTTCAGGCTTGTCTTTACAACGCACTTACCCCTTATACAATTTTGCTGAAAAGTGGCCCTTTTTGATTTTTGCCCTGGTTTTGTCTGCCTGCCACTTTTACTTTTCACCTTGCTACCTAATGCTTCTACCCTCATTTTACACCCTCCTGCCTCTCTGCTCTTGTACCCATCCCCCTGCCACATTAGTTTAAATCCTCCCCGACAGCACTAGCAAACACTCCCCCAAGAACATTGGTTCCATTCCATTCCAGGTGCAAACCGTCCTGTTTGTACCGGTCCCACCTCCCCCAGAACTGGTCCCAGTGCCCTAAAAATTTGAATCCCTCCCCCTTGCACCACTTCAATGGGATCCCCTTTATTCTTCTAAACTTCAGCGAGTTTAGAAGGTTGAGGCCTCGAGCCATCAAACACCGATCATACGTTAAGCCAATCATCTCTGGGATCATTCTCATAAACCTCCTCTGGACCCCGTCCAATGGCAGCTCATCCATCCACAAATATGGAGCCCAAAACTGCTCACAATATTCCAAATGTGGTCTGACTAGTGCCCTATAAAGACTTGGCATTACAACCTGCTTTTATATTCTAGTTCTCTTTGAATGCATGCTAATGTTGCATTTGCCTACCGATTCAACCCACAAATTAACCTTTTGGGAATCCTGCACCAGCACTCTCAGGTCGCTTTGCAACTCTGATTTCTGAATCCCCTCCCCATTTAGAAAATATTCTAGTCATTTATTCCTACTACCAAAGTGCATGACTGCACACTTTACTACGGTATATTCCATCTGCCACTTCTTCGTCCCCTCTCCTATTATTGTTTCGGAGTTATTGTTATTTTTCCGTTCAAAGGCCCTTCATCCGAACTTAGAGTATCCCACATTTTAGAAACATAGAAACATAGAAAATAGGTGCAGGAGGAGGCCATTCGGCCCTTCGAGCCAGCACCGCCATTCAATATGATCATGGCTGATCGTCCCCTATCAATAACCCGTGCCTGCCTTCTCCCAATATCCCTTGACTCCACTAGCCCCTAGAGCTCTATTCAACTCTCTCTTAAATCCATCCAGTGATTTGGCCTCCACTGCCCTCTGTGGCAGGGAATTCCATAAATTCACAACTCTCTGGGTAAAAAGGTTTTTCTCAACACTACACTATCTGACACTACAGTCAATTTTCCCACATACACTTTAATAATATGCTTATCAAAAAGCTCCGACATAAAAGGATTGAATTTTGATCTCTCATTTCAACTTGTGGCCTTGGATTGGATTCAAGATTAATAAAATATTACAACCAGGGCAGGCTTTTCACCTCTTGTGCTTGTATTACTGTTCCTTCAAACCACCACTGATCTGTAGGTCAACTCTATTTAGTTTGTTTAGCACCATTATCCTTGAAGTCCTAATGTAATGCACATTCAATGATTGCAGTTTTAAAAGCTCTCAATTGATTTGGATCCACCGTATTCCCGGGAAGAATACTGCTATCCTTTGCATGGCCAAATGCTCCTCAAGTTCCTACATCCTTATTTTAAGATCACCTCCAACTAATTGCATTCTTGCTTTTAATTGCTAACAATTGGCTCAAAACAATTGAATGATGCTATTTTTGAACATTAATGCACTTTCAATTGGAATGAAAATAACCAATTCCCAGCTTGCTTTACATCATTCAAGAATTATGACCAAACAGTTCTCTCAGCACGAGTTGCTCATGCTTGATCGACACAAGTCATTCATACTTCAATATTACCTGATTATCTGACACTACAGTCAATTTGAACAAGGATCACGATTAGAAATATCACCTGAACATGTCCTCTGTGATGTGGGCTCTGATCTCCATTTTCAATTGTTACCCACATTTTGTGGCATCCATACCCGTCTCCTCCCACTGAACTTAGGCACCAATTGATCCCGTGACTTCTTCATGCTTCCACCTCCCATGACCAAAGGATACAATTGCTTATTCCAAAAAATGCAATCTGCCCATATGGTTCTCCCGAGGCAATTGAAATTTGCTCACAATTGATACAGCTGTAGACACGCCTCAGGGAATGTATACCGCACCCATTTCTCAGTTATATTTTCTGCATATTAAACATTTTAAACACATTGTCTAGATCTCCCCCAGGCTTTATTTTGCCTAATTTGCCAAACCTTAAAAAATAATTCTCTTAGCCTTCTATCATATGGGTGTATCTGATTGTATTCCATGTAAGTATTTATCAAGAGATACTTGGACGTGGTTTGACAAAGAATCTTCTGTCGTGTAGGTTTAGGTTTATGATTATCTCACATGTATCGAGGTGCAGTGCAAAGCTTTTTTTTGCATGCTATGCAAACAGATCTGATATACCATACATAGATACAATCAGTTCATATTCAAGTACAATAGATAGAATAAAGGAGAAAGATAAAGAATGCAGAATATAGTTCTCAGCATTGTAGTCCAATGTCCTCAATTGGGTGAATTGATCAGTACTCTCGCTTATGGAAGGACCATTCAGAAGCTTGATAACAGAAGGGAAGAATCTGTTACTGAGTCTGGTGATACTCGCTTTCAAGCTTCTGTATCTTTTGCTGGATGAGAACAGGGAGAAGGAGGACTGACTGGGTGGGACAAGCCTTTGATTATCTTGGCTGCTTTTTCAAGATGTTGATGGAGTCAGTGGTTGGATGTCTGGTCTGTGAAGTGGATTAGGCTACATCTACAACTATGCAATTTATTACGGTCTTTGGCAGAGCTGTTCCTCAACCAAACTATGATGCAACCCATCAATATGCTTTCTATGTTACACCTGTACAAGTTTGTACGAGTCACTGGAGACATGCCGAATGTCCTCAGTCTCTCGGGAAGTGGAGGCAATGGTGTGCCTTCTTGACTCACATCAAAGTGGTTGCTCCACAACAGATTAATGGTAATATTAATACCAAGGAACTTGAAGCTCTCAACCATTTCTACATCCACACCATGGATACTGATACTATCATGCTTCCTGGTCAATAACTAGCTCCTCCATCTTGTTGACATTGAGGGAGAAGCTGTTGTCTCGACACCATGTCACTAAGTTCTCTATTTTCTTCCTGTCTTCCGTCTCATCAATGGTCGTTATTTGGGTGCCCACCAGAGTGGTAACACCTGAAAACCTGCAGATGGATTTAGAGCTGAATTTAACTGTATAATCTTGAGTGGAATGGGAGCATAATAGTGGACTGAGAACTCATCCTTGCATGGCACTGGTGTTGAGAGCTACTGCGGAGGAGGTGATGTCACCCATCGTTATTGATTTAGGTCTGTTGATCAGAAAGTTGAGGATCCAGTGGCAGAGGGAGGAGCTGATTCCTTGGTCCCAGAGTTTGGAGATGAGTTTGGAAGGGATTATAGTGGAGAAGGCAGAGTTGTAGTTGATAAATTAGAGTCTAACGTAAAGTAAGTAATAAAGTAAAGTAAATGTTATTTATGTAAGACGTTTAAATCAACTTGCGTTGAAACCAAAGTGTTTTACATAAAAGAAATAATTAAGTTTCTGTACATCCATAGAAAAGATTAAAAATAGGAAAAATGACACAACACATTATAGAATTCAACATGAACGTCCCCCCACAACAGAATCACAATTTTTCACTGTGGGGAAAGGCATCAAAAAGTTTAGTCCTCTTCCTCTGTGAAACACCCGAGGTCGGGCCTATTTGTGGCCTCCACAGCCAGCCCGATGTTTTCAGGCCCCCTTGCCGGGAAGATGGAACTCCGGCGTCAGGTGAACACTCCTCAGCGGCTTGGAAAATGTCTGGAGCGGCCGCTTCCTCCCCGGAGACCGCGGCACCCGTAGTCCTCGGGCTCCGACTCTTGCGATCTTGGATCCCAGGCTGCGCGGTGTTCCAAATCCAGCGCCGCCCGCAGCCTCAGCTCCGCGATGTTGGGAGTCGGCGGTCACAGCACTCCGGAGCTTACCGCACGGCGACCCGGTAAGGCATCGCCCGCTCCCTGATGGTGTCCCAGCACTGTGCCGCTGCCGAAGCTGTAATCCCGGCTGGTCCCGACAGGAAACGCCGCTCCAGTTTTGATGGTATGCTGCGAGGAAGGGCCGAAGAAACAGCTCGGAGGGAAGCCTCCTCTCTAGGGACTAGGAAATAAAGTTTCCCCCTTCCCCTCCCCCACCCCCCACATACAAGACCTCCAACTAACATTTGTTTTTTCTAAAAATAAAAAAGGGTGAAAGGGTGGACTGCAGGCAGAGCAGCCATACACAACGTCCCACGCCTGCAGTCCGCCAACATTGGACACCCTGTTGTCCGGGTGTTCTGGCCGTGAGCTTAGGATCAGGGAGACGGTGCCTGCCGTGGGCCTATTGTGATGGTAAACAACCTGCAGTGGATCAAGGCTGGCTAGGAGGCTGGAGTTAATGTGCCATTACCAGCCTCTCGAAGCACTTCATGATGGTGGATGTCAGAGGCACTGGATGGTCATCATTAAGGCATACTACCTTACTTTTCGTTGGTACTGGGATGATAGTAATCTTCTTGAAGCAAGTGGGGATCTCAAAATGGAGCAGTGTTTCATATGTTCTTAGGAGCAGAATTTGGCCATTTGGCCCATCGAGTCTACACCAGCATTCAATCATGGCTGATCTATTTTTCCCTCTCAACCCCATTCTCCTGCCTTTGCTCCATATCCCCTGACACCCGTACTAATCAAGAACCTGTGAACCTCCGCCTTAAAAGTTAAAGATGTCAGTGAATACCTCTGCCGGCCGATCCGCACAGGTCCTGAGGAAGCGGCCAAGTACTCCATCTGCATTAGTTTTCCCGCGGATTCACTCTCAGGAAAGCTGATCTAGCACCTGCGTCAGTAACTGTTGGCACAGGTGCACCTGAGATTGGCGGGACAGGTGTCAATTCACCACCGACCTTCTGTTCATAGCGGCTGTAGAGTGCATTGAGTTCATCTTTGTGGGTCCCACTGTTGCCAGCGATGCTGTCCACCTAGGCTTTGTAGCCCATTAGAGCGTGCAAGCCTTGCCACAATTCCCGTTATTGCCTCGAGACTACAGCTTAGTCCAGAATACCCTTTTGGTATTCTTAATGGCTCTACGAAGACTTAATTGTAAATTTGTAATCGTTCATAAGGATAAATATCTTCTCCCTCTCGCTTTTGTCATAAGTCAAAAGAATTGCGACAATAAAATATACAGTTCATTCATAAGCCATAAATGCTTTTAAGCTGGCAATGAATGTCAAGTGCTAGTTCATTGTATTTTCCAATCTGTTCTAATTGACTATAATAGCGATGTTGGTTTTGTCAATTTGCCCTTGTCAATTCTTCCCTTCCCTCCCGCTCTACCCCTTCCCCGGGCACTTTCCCTTGCAACCGCAAGAAATGCTACACTTGTCCCTTCACCTCCCCCCTCCACTCCTTTCAGGGACCCAAGCAGTCTTCACCTGCACCTCCTCCAACCTCATCTACTGCATCCGCTGCTCCAGATGCCAGATGATCTATATCGGTGAGACCAAGCGGAGGCTTGGCGATCGTTTCGCCCCACACCTCCGCTCGGTCCGCAAAAACCAACCCGACCTCCCGGTGGCTCAGCACTTCAACTCCCCCTCCCATTCCGTATCCGACCTCTCAGTCCTGGGCCTCCTCCACGGCCAGAGTGAGCAAGTTGGAGGAACAGCACCTCATATTCCGCTTGGGGAGTGCATCCTCTGGGCTTGAACATTGAATTTTCTCAATTCAGTTAACCCTTGCTGTCTCCTCCCCTTCCCAGCTCTCCCTCAGCCCTCGGGCCCGGGCATTCCCTCTATCTCTATCTCTCTCCCCCACCCTAGTCGCACTAGCTTCTCATTTTCACACCACAAACAGCTTACAATGGCTTGTTCCCTTTATCATCGATACTTTTTTGCATATCTTTCATTCATTGTTCTTTATCTCTCCACATCACCGTCTATATCACTCGTTTCCCTGATCCCTGAGCAGTCTGAAGAAGGGTCTCGACCCGAAACGTCGCCTATCTCCTTCGCTCCTTAGATGCTGCTGCACCCGCTGAGTTTCTCCAGCTTTTTGTGTACCCTTGGTTTTCATGAGTGTGTTCCTGGCCTCCATTTTAAAGCCGTTAAATATTTGACTGTTTTATGTTTCCTTCATTGAAAACTTGAAAATTAGGTGTGTTTTAGGAAAACTTGAACCATTTAGTACAAATGCTGTTGCAAGATATCACATGCCCCCAGCCTGAACCGGTTTTGCTTATATGATACTGGTGGGAAAGAGACCTTACTCTATCATGATGATGCGTAAAGGCAAAATGCAATTCACACACCAGAAACACAAAACTAGCAGTTGATAATGTCAGTTCTATCCTCTGGAAGGGGCTTCATCGTTTACACAGTTTTGGAAGAAAGTGAAATATTCTTCAGCCATAGGGAGATTGTGTGTCAAATGAATTAGTTTGAAGCAATCGTGTGCGCCTGACAGAGCTGATAGCAATCGCACATGTAATTGTGTCACTGTCGTTTTGATTTTCCGCTCTAATTCATTTTATTCATTCCTGTAGAATTCCAAGATTTTTTGTTCTGAAGTATTTTGAAAATATTTGATTTGTTTGTTTTGCTATATTAAGCTTGTGACTAGCGTTATAATACTTTGTTTGAAAGTTAACTTTGGTTTTCTAAACTTTTCTGCTTTTTGACCTGACATGAAATGGATTTTAAGCAAAACACAAAATTCTGGAGGAATTCAATGGGTCAGATAGCATCTGGACAGATACCGTTTAAAGTCGGGACCCTTGTTCAGACTGAGAAGTGTCCCAAACTGAAATGTCCTCTGTCCATTCCCTCCGCAGATGCCACCTGACCCATTGAATCCTCAAGCACTTTGTGTTTTGCTCAATATTCCAGTATCTGCAGTTTCTTGTGTCTCCATCTGTCCAATTGGATTTTATCTGTTGTTTTAATGTATGAATGTTAATAACAGTAAGACAATTGGAAGATTTGCTTAGAGAATTAAGTATTATATGCTCACACTGCAGAACAATTGTTTGCAATATTTAATGAACTGATACTGTATTCAAGCCTTTTGCCTGCCAACAGTCATCCACAGTGAGTATCATTGTGTTGTGTTTCACATAATTGGCATAAACCGTTTCAAGCCCTTAGTTTTTCATATTCTGACCACCTATTACAAGATAATTAACTTCTTATAGGATATGGTAAATTATTAGTGTTGGTGTCACTGCTGCCCTTGACCAGTAATATTTATCTTTTATTATATAAAGAGCAAATGACTGCTCCTCATCTCAAAATTATTCAAACGAATAGCGGAGGTTAAATCATTTTAATACGTTGAAAGATATGCAAGTGTCGGCTTAGTGATACTCTATTCGGTCGTCAATCCTTATAACTTGTTTCCAATTTTCATGTATTTCTCTATTTTTTAATATATTATATTGCTGCCTGTGAATCATTTTCTTTTTTAATACTGGTGCAAAATCATTGATTTTCACTGCTTGCTTAAGTCTGTTAAGTCTGCTTTCACCTTCTGCATATCTTCCAACAAAAACTTCCTTGCAGAAGCCATTGTAATCTTCATGGATTCTCTGTGCAGGGTATTCAAAATTAAATCCTGTCTCTTTGTAAACCCAAAACAGGACCCATAAAAAACCGGAGCTTCAAACACTTTGTTATTCCGTAACATGGGCAAACTATTGATGAGTAATCAGATCGTTAAAAGGTTTAGAAATTAATTATAACATTATAATAGTTGAAAACAATTAAAAAACATTCGAACAAACTCAGTTAATGGAATAAAAGGTAAATTATCTATTTTTTTCTTTGTTCCTTCACACCCATTGCGCTTTATTGAAATTAATGGAGTCTCACTCAGCAGAGATCTAACAGTTGATGGCCCAGTTTACATTCTGGGGAATTGATGAAATGTTGAATTTTGCATCCAATGGAAGATGATGATTGATTCTGGTTTTTATTTTTTATTTTTTTCTGGAACTTGGAAATCATAGCACAGCAGGAATCTATTTGGCCTTTTGTGCCTTTATAATTCTAGCTCTAACTAGCTCTTATGGCGGAACTGCATTAACTTTATAATCTGGCTATTACTCACATTTGTATATTGCTCTTGTTCAAGCACTTTAACAAATCCTTTCAAACCATGCTAGAATTTTCCCCATCCCAAATACCTAATAAAGATCCAAACTGCTCTGTTAAATTGTATTCAAAACTCGTAGTCCTTTTTTAAATTTGTACTAAATGACTATGGAATCATCTGATTCTGCAACAAATTTTAACTTTTTAGGAAATATTTCAGAATGTATCTTTTGAATGTTCATATGGGTCACATTTTATGTTTGAATATTATTTGTTTTTTATTTTGGTTTGGTGTGATTTACTTTAACTTCATTTAATGTAAGAATTCCAGTGAGTTTGAAAGTGCTCTATGTGTTTCATGGCCAAAAGTAAACCAAAAGGAAAAGGTAAACTAATTTCCTCAGTCAGTTTGAACTGTTTCCATTTATTTCCACAGTGGAACTGCAGTCCTGTTAAGCTGTCTTTCTTTTCATAAAAACGAGGAGAAGGGCAAATACCTTTGTATTTGCAGGCAATGATCAGTGAACAAATGAATTCTCCCAATATGAGTGAACAGATCATATCAACGTGTCCATTCTGTCCTTGGCACCCAAGTTTGCCTCTGATCATGGCAGATGGATTTCAGTGACAGCCATGAAATTCAAACTGCAGTCATTTGCCTGGAAGTGAAGCATTTGATATGCTGTTTTATCAAATGAGCAAGTAAATCCCAGTTTGTTTGAGGTTATTGGACTGCTTTCAAGGATTATTAACCCCTATTCCTGCTTTAATTGGCTGTCTGTGGTGCTATTGAAAATTGTGGATATAGCATCACTGTCTAAATCAAAACCCATTCTGTCACCCGGCTTGCTTAAACTCCCTATCCTGCAGCTCTTGGAAATAATTACCGACACTTATTGCTGCTGGTAAAGCAGAACTCTCTGCCACAGTGACACCAGCTGGGTTTTTAGGAGAATAATAACTTTTCTGTTTTATTATCTATTGCGAAACTCGGCTTCAGTACAGACGAAATGAGCAAAGCATGGTGAAAGGAAAAAACAGAAAGTGACATTCGTTTCAAAATGTGAAATACTAACAGAGGTAAATACAAGTACCATATCATATAAATCAGCATAACAGTGGATGGATCACCAATTTAAGACAGGAAAGAAAACAGAAAATGAGAAATCCGTGCACCCCTTGCAAAATGGCAGAACAAGAACTAAGAGGGAATAAAATGGTTGGAATCCACTTATAATTGTTTTGGACTGAGTGACAAATGGATTTTAACTCTGATGCTGGTCACAAAACAAAAAATTACAAACTCCCCAATAGCACAGCTGCCATTTTAAACAGAAAAAGATTACAACAGCCTGACATCATGTTTAGTTGGAAGAACTAACTCCTTTTTTCCTACAAATTACCTCCTGCAAATTGGAGGAACAGCACCTCATATTTCGCTTGGGCCACTACAACCCCAGCCATATGAATATTCACTTCTCAAACTTCAAGCAGCCCTTGCTTTCCCCCTCTCGCCATCCCCTCCCCCTTCCTAGTTCTCCGACCAATCTTACTGTTTCTGACTACACTTTATCTCTGCTTTGTTGTTATCTTCTCCCAACTAACAATGATCCATTCTACATTTTCCTTGATCTACATTCCCTTTGTCCTGTTTTCACACCTTACGCTCCTTATCTATACACTTCCTTATCTATGTACCGCCCATTCCCCTGACATCAGTCGGAAGAAGGTTCTCCATCCGAAACGTCACCCATTCCCTCTCTGCCCCTTTCATTAAGCCAGAACAGGAGAAACAGAGCGAACAAATACTGCTGTAAGATTGTAGACGCTTTTAGTGGAATCCTACATAACAACTAAATTAAGGGCGGAACGGTGGTGCAGCGGTGGAGTTGCTGCCTTATAGCGCTTTCAGCTATTGGTGCTGTCTATACGGAGTTTGTACATTCTCCCCTTGACCACGTGGGTTTTCTCCGAGATCTTTGGTTTCCTCCCACACTCCAAAGACATACAGGTTTGTAGCATGGGCGGATATTCCGGAGGGGGGGACTGGGGGGGGGGGGGGGGGGCACGTCCCCCCCCCTTGTTTCGAGAGGTGGGGGACAATCCCCCCCATGTTTTATAATCCGGATTTTAACACGGTGAAAAAAATATCTATTAAAAATCTCTGCTTCCCACGAGATAGTGGGGGTGGGACTGATGATCGAGGGTGCCGATTGGACGAGAGAGATGTCGGTCAGCAGGCAGTGGTGGGGGGGGGGGGGGACCATGATTCAGCGTGATGATTGGAGGAGGGAGGTATCGGTCAGAGGCGGAAGTAGAGGGATGGGAATGAGGATAGAGCGCAGTGATTGGAGGAGAGCGATGTCCTGGTGGAGCAAAGATCGTAGAGCGGAGCTTGAATCGGCCCGTTCGCGGGGCTTTTCATCGCCCGGCACGGCTTAAAATCGGCCGCAGGATCTTCCATCGCCCCGCGGTGGATCGAGGCAATCGAGGCTCCCGATGTTGAAGCTCCCGCTGAGCTATGCAAGGCCCCGCGAACGGGCCATTGAAGCCCCACGATTCGGGGCAGACGAAGATGCTGTTGTTGGAGTTCGGAGTCGGTCACCAACCAGGTCAGCTTCCGATGTTGCCGTCCACAGGCCCACTGCCGAAGCCTCGCGTGTGTTGAATGTGAACGCGTGCGTATGTGTGTGCATGCGCGCGCACGACCTCCAAGAAATTGTGTCTCCCCCATGTTTTGATATCGATTTCCGTGCCTGGTTTGTAGGTTAATTGGTTTGGTATAAACGTAAATGGTTCCTAGTGTGTATAGGCTTGTGTTAATGTGCAGAGATCGCTGGTTGGTGCAGACTCGGTGGGCCGAAAGGCCTGTTTCCACGCTGTATCTCTAAACTAAACTAGGTTTGTTAGTGCTACACGGGTGGGTTTAAACTAAATAGCGGAGGGGAGGGGTTGACAAATTGGGAGTATAAGGATGGAGTTAAAGGGGAAGAGAGTACAGGAAAAGTTACGAAAGACACCCAAATTAATGGGACGGAAAGTTCAAGAAGGGATAAGAGAGTAAGATGTGAGAATAGGAACCGGTGTGAGAGGGGAGGTGAATACCGAATTAAAAGTGTTATATATGAATGCGCGAAGTATAAAGAATAAAGTGGATGAGCTTGAGGCTCAGTTAGAAATTGGTATGTATGATATTGTGGGAATTGCAGAAACATGGCTGCAATAGGATCAAAGCTGGGAACTGTATAATTCAGGGGTATACGTCCTAACAAAAAGAAAGGTGCGCAGAGGGGGGTGGGCTGTCTCTGTTGGTAAGGAATGAAATTCAGTCCCTTTGTGACATAGAATCAGAAGATGTAGAGTCAGTATGGATAGAACTGAGAAATTGTAAGAGTAAAAAGACCCTAATGGGAGTTATCTATAGGCCCCCAAACAGTAGCCTGGAGATAGGGTGCAAGTTACATCAGGAGTTAAAATTTATGGTGGTTATGGGAGATTTTAACATGCAGGTAGATGGGGGAAATCAGGTTGGTACTGGACCCCAAGAAAGGGAGTTTGTAGAGAGCCTCCAAGATGGATTCTTAGAGCAGCTTGTACTGGAGCCTACCAGGGAGAAGGCAATTCTGGATTTAGTGTTGTGTAATGAACCAGATTTTATAAGGGAACTCGAGGTAAAGGAACCATTAGGAGGTAGTGACCATAATATGATGTTTTAATCTGCAATTTGAGAGGGAGAAGGTAAAATCAGAAGCGTCAGTATTGCAGTTGAACAAAGGGGACTATGTTGGCATGAGGGAGGAGCTGGCCAAAGTAGACTGGAAAGGGACCCTAGCAGGGATGACGGTGGAACACCAATGGCAGGTATTTTGTGGAATAATCCAGAAGATGCAGGATTATTTCATTCCAAAGAGGAAGAAAGATTCTAAGGGGAATAAGAGGCGACCGTGGCTGACAAGGGAAGTCAAGGACAGTATAAAAATAAAAGAAGACGTATAATATAGCAAGGATGAGCGGGAAGCCAGAGGATTGGGAATCTTTTAAAGATCAACAGAAGGTAACTAAAAAGGCCATACGGGGAGAAAAGATGAAGTACGAAGGTAAACTAGCCAAGAATATAAAGGAGGATAGTAAAAGCTTCTTTAGGTATGTGAAGAGGAAAAAATTAGTTAAGCCAATTGTGGGTCCCATGAAGACAGACACAGGTGAATTTATTATGGGGAACAAGGAAATGGTAGATGAGTTGAACAGGTACTTTGGTTCTGTCTTCACTGAGGAACACACAAAGAATCTCCCAGATGAACTGGTGGACAGAGGACCTAGGGTGATGGAGGAACTGAAGGAAATTCACATGTGTCAGGAAATGGTGTTGGGTAGACTGATGGGACTGAAGGCTGATAAATCCCCTGGGCCTGATGGTCTGCATCCCAGGGTACTCAAGGAGGTGGCTCTAGAAATCGTGGACGCATTGGTGATCATTTTCCAATGTGCTATAGATTCTGGATCAGTTTCCTGTGAATTGGAGGGTAGCTAATGTTATCCAACTTTTCAAGAAAGGAGGGAGAGAGATAGCAGGGTATTATAGACGAGGTAGCTGGACATCAGTGGTGGGGAAGTTGCTGGAGACGATTATTAAAGATGTAATAGCGACGCATTTGGATAGCAGTGACAAGATCAGTCCAAGTCAGCATGGATTTACGAAGGGGAAATCATGCTTGACAAATCTTCTGGAATTTTTTGAAGATGTAACAAGTAAAATGGGCAAGGGAGAGCCAGTGGATGTAGTGTACCTGGACTTTCAGAAAGCCTTTGATAAGGTCCCACACAGGAGATTAGTGGCAAAATTAGAGCACATGGTATTGGTGGTAGGGTACTGACGGATAGAAAATTGGTTGGCAGACAGGAACCAGAGTAGGAATTAACGGGTCCCTTTCAGAATGGAAGCCACCTCCAGTTTAAATTCCATTTGGAATATTTTGGAGGACCAAGAAACCAAGAACCAGTGACTAGAGGGGTACCACAAGGCTCGGTGCTGGGACCGCAGCCATTTACAATATACATTAATGATTTTGGTGAATGTAAACAAGCACCAGACACAATATGTGATTCAAATACATCTTTAATCAGCACTGAAACTTAACAGCATAAAGGATGGTTGGTTGTCATACATCCTAGCTGCTCAGACTGGGAGTGCCGGAAACAAGTGTTAGTATAAGTGTTACAGTGGGGTGGAGTTAGTGATGCTGGCTTATGTGTGATTGGTTAACATGCAACATCAATCTACATCCTTCCCCCTGAAGATTAAGTGTGGAAGGGCACCCATGCCATGGAGTTAAACATACTCGCCATATCTGTCTGGTGGTTTACTAACACGGCCCGAGCGCATGCGGACCAAACCCTCCCCCCCCCCTCACCTGAAAGATGAGGCGGAGAGCCTGGAGGCGAGAATGACGTGATGGAGGCTTGTGGTGACCAAAAGGGGAAACATGCGGTGGGTGAGGCCCCGTGGTTAGTGGAGACCGCGGGACGTGGAGGGGTGCAAGGCATGCAGGGACGGGTGGGAGACATTGCAAAAGGCGGCTGGAACTGGAACGGTGGAGCATAGGGACCAGCAGGCGGTGGGCGAAGCTCCCTCACAGCAAGCAGGTGTTGTCGACTTCTCCGATATACCGCTCCCTCACAGTCTACAAGGTATGACCGTGGCTCGTCAGTCGGGTTGACAACAGTGCCCAGAAGGGAATGTCCAGTTGAAGTTCGTAGACGGACGACCTGGTCCGGCAGTAGAGGCTGGAACTGTCGTATGACCGTTTCTGGATGTCATGCTTCTCTTGGAGACGTTTCTGGATAGTGGCAGGCTTCAGCACCCGAGGGACCAGTTGTTGTGCGATGGGGACCGGAGACTTCGGAGGTCAGGTCACAGATCTGGCTTAGTTTACGCAGCTTAACATTGGTGTCATCAGGAGATTCAGCTGGGGTTATTACCTGGCCGTTGGAATCGCGGACTGCTGGAGCATAGCGGAATGTTCTGGATAGCCGAAGGGCATCTGGGCCCGCAAGGTTGAGTAGGAGAGAGGCCTTGACAGCATCAGGTTCACTTCGGTGTGCAATGTTCATGTAGTGTCGGTAATCAATCTCAAATGTGGCCCAGTGTTCGCTGATATCCGCATCAAAGACGAGAGGGTCAGACTTTCGACAAGAAGAGGCCATCATAAAGCAAAACAAAAACTCACAAAAAGATAAAACAAAAACCGTTATACAGAAGGAGTGGATAAGACCACTTCTGACACCATGTAAACAAGCACCAGACACAGTACGTGATTCAAATACATCTTTAATCAGCACTGAAAGTTAACAGCATAAAGGATGGTTGGTTGTCATACATCCTAGCTGCTCAGACTGGGAGTGCCGGAAACAAGTGTTAGTATAAGTGTTACAGTGGGGTGGAGTTTGTGATGCTGGCTTATGTGTGATTGGTTAACATGCAACATCAATCTACAGTGAAGGAATTAAAAGTAGCATTAATAACTTTGCAGATGACACAAAGCTGGGTGGCAGTGTGAGCTGTGAGGAGGATGCAGGGTGTCTTAGACAAGCTGGGTCAGTGGGCGGATGCATGGCAGATGCAGTATAATGTGGTTAAATGTGGATGAGAGGGGATCTTAGAGAACCACATAAAATTATGAAGGGAATTGACACGCTTGATGCAGGAAACATGTACCTGATGTTGGGAAGTCCAGAACCAGGGGCCACAGTTTACGAATAAGGGGTAGGCCATTTCGAACTGAGATGAGGAAAAACCTTTTCACACAGAGAGTTGTGAATTTGTGGAATTCTCTGTCACCGAAGGCAGTGGAGGCCCATTCCCTGGATGCATTAAAAGAGAGTTAGATAGAGCTCTTAGGGCTAGTGGAATCAAGGGATATGAGGAGAAGGCAGGAACGGGGTACTGATTGTGGATGAACAGCCATGATCACATTGAATGATGGTGCTGGCTCGAAGGACTGAATGGCCTTCTCCTGCACCTATTGTCTATGTATCTATGTAGCTGACATTTTTTGATTTGTGTCCATTTTTCAGCATATGGTTTCACATTTGCTCTCTGTATATTTTCATGCTTATTACATTGAAAATGATTGATTTTTATTCACCAGTCTTTTTTGACATGATGAAATGTTTTAATTTAGATTAGCTTGCAGAATGAATGATCAAGCTATTAAATTACAAGTCATACAAAATGACTTGTATTATACAAGTGTCAGTTACTTTTATCAGCAATATGAAAACATTTAAAATCAAACTTAAACATACAGTTTTCTCATACAAATACCTTCGTCCCTATGTCAAATAAATATATGATTTAAGAAACCTTTGGTTTATTCCAGCATGCAGTTAATGCCGCATGCACACGACCGACCGCGGAATTTGGCTGCCCTTTGTTTTGTGCAATATTGTAGTTAAAGTGACAAGACCTATGCTGTTCTTTGTAAGGAAGTTGAACTAGTAGGCGTGCAAGAATTACTTTGGAGTAGATGCTGGGGAACTGCAATTTGCAAAACTAGCTTGCTGAATTTGACATTGATATCTGAAATAAAAATGGAAGCATCTATTTGAATTACTGCAGAGCAGTCTGAGTAGTATATCTGAATAAGAAAATAAGAGTCAATCGATTGATGTGAATCACCTTTCTTTGGAACCTGCTGAAAGTTTCTGATCTTATCTGTTTTTAATAGGGCGAATGTGGGTTTGCTGATGCAAGGCTGGGTGAGCTAAGAGGACACAGTCTACAGTGGGAATTTGATAGGTTAGGTGAGTTGGCAAGGTAGCTGAAAACAATGTAACATGGGAAAAGCTTACTCACTCTGGTGGAAGAGTAAATTAATAGATATTTCAAATGGTGAGAAACCTGTTAACATGAGTGAACAAAGGAGATGGTGTGTTGATTCATGCAAAGCAGAAAGTAAATGTACAATTACAGAAAGTAATACGAAAGGTATTTGATACATTGGCTTTTATTCCAAAGTGGTTGGAGCTTGTTGTGCTGTATTATGAATGAAGGAAAGATCCCAAAAGATGGTTGTGTCAGAGATGGTGGAGTGCAGATTCACTAAATTGAGAACTGGAAGGAACGGGCTTTCTCGGAAGATATTGAGGAAGCTTGAATGATACTGGAATTTTGAAAACTAAGTGCTGATTGATGCATTAAAGGATTTTCATGGCTACTACTACGGGCTAAAAACCTAGCCGCAGGGAAATAATCACAGTTAAAGGAATTCACCATTGAGAGCAGTGTTATTTCTATACTCAGAAACGTAAATGTTTGGAATTCTCCAACAAAGAGAGCTGTAGATGCTGGTGATTGGGCATATCTGGGCTGAGATCTGTACAATCTGTGTCACCAAAAGAGTCAAGGGATTTGATGATGACTGGTCAAAGTGAACTTGAGATATATGATCGTATTGAGAGGCAATGCAGGCTTAAGGGGGTTTATGGCCTCCTCCTGGTTCATTGCCATTATACTAATGGCATGGCCAGTTTACAACTATTACAGTAGAATATGTCTAAAAATAAATAATATAAAAAGCTGACTGACGAACCATGGATTGCTGTTTCAGTAGCTTGCTCACGTCGCTACCAAACCCAACTACCATTGTTTGCTTTGATCTATTAGGAACACTAGCAGTCGTAAAATCATGGAGACATACAGAAACAAGCCCCCTCCATCCACCTCCTCTCTGCAGACAGATGTCTACACTAACCCCATTTGTTTGCATTGGGCCTGTGTACCACTATTCATTTTCTATCTCAGAACCTTCCTTTTTAATGTTGTCATTGTATCTGCCTCTACCTCTGGCAGCTCATTCCAGATATTTACCACTCTCTTTGTAAAAAAAGAACACTCAGAATTATTTTAATTTTCATCTCCCTCACCATAAATTTACGTTTTTCTAGTTCTAGACCCTCTGCTTTGGGAAAAAAGCCTGACGATCTAATCTCTGTAAGGTCATCCATCAGATGTTCTGTTCTAGTGAGAATAAACCCAACCTGTATAATCACCACATATAACAACATCCCAGATCAGACAACATCCTGGTGAATCTGTTGTGCACACTGTTTATTACTACCATACCCTTCCTATATGTGGCGACCAGAACTATATACAACACTTCAACAGCTGTCCAAACAATGTTTTGTACATAGAAACATAGAAAATAGGTGCAGGAGGAGGCCATTCGGCCCTTCGAGCCAGCACCGCCATTCATTGTGATCCGCTATCAATAACCCGTGCCTGCCTACTCCCCATATCCCTTGACTCCACTAGCCTCTAGAGCTCTATCCAACTCTCTCTTAAATCCATCCAGTGATTTGGCCTCCACTGCCCTCTGTGGCAGGGAATTCCATAAATTCACACCTTTCTGGGAAAAAAAAGTTTTTTTCTCAGCTCAGTCTTAAATGACCTCCCCTTTATTCTAAGATTGGCCCCTGGTTCTGGACTCACCCAACATTGGGAACATTTTTCCTGCATCTAGCTTAGTCCAGTCCTTTTATAATTTTATATGTTTCTATAAGATCCCCCTCATCCTTCTAAACTACAAGCCTAGTCTTTTCAATCTTTCCTCATATGACAGTCCCGCCATCCCAGGGATCAATCTCGTGAACTTACGCTGCACTGCCTCACTACATCTGCAAAATGATGTCGCAATTCTTACACTGAATACCTCAGCCTATGAACTCAAGCATGTCAATTGCCTTCTCACTATTCTATCCACCTGTATCGCCACTTTCAGACTTGCACCCCAAGGTCTCTCTGTACATCAACGTTCTTTGGGTCCCTGCCATTTATTCTGCATATCCTACCAGAAATCAACCTCACAATGTGCATTACCTCAAACCTGCGTGGATTAAATTCCACCTGCTGCCACTTCACGGAACCCTCCAGCTGATCTCTGCCCCACTGTACCCTCAGACAAGCTTCTTTCTCTAAAGGACACTGAGCTCTGAATGGGAAAAAAAACCATCTCCAAAAGCCAGAGAGGTGTTCTGATTTTTGTGCTGAAGTAATGCGTTAGCTTCAAAAGTGTAATGAATCTGAAATCTGCAGTGTAATGGCATTAACGACCTTGAGTGTCAAAGTGCCAGGGACCAGCAGTGGTGGGGAGGTGCGGAGGTTGCCAAAAGCAGTCAATGACAAGCCTTTGGCTTCAAGAAAAATAGATCACACGTTTTATTTTTAGGGATCCAGACATGAACCCTTATTCCACCATAAAACTGTGTGCCCAGAATGTTTTTAGCTCCATCTGTCCTGGTGAAGGATTCTGGCAATATTGTTTTTTTTTAAATCTCCGGTAATGAAAGAATAAGTCATCATTGATTTTGTTGTAAACATGATAAGATAAAAATTGTTAACATCTTTGTTTCAGTGACAGATGGAGTAATTTGATATTAACTGGAATCATTTGAAAAGCATCAACTTTAATTTCTGCCCTGCAGTCACACAGTGTATACTGCCGCTATTGCAATGTGTTTTGGCTAAGTTAAATCTTAACACCTATATTCTTAGCCAAAGTCAAAAAAAAATTGCTAGCCATGCCCATGCCAGTTTCAGATCATCACTGACTTCCTCAGAACACTGTGTGTGTTTGTGTGTTTTATGTGAGTTATTAAGTAGAATGTATTTGCAACAACCAATGTTTATTTTTTCATTACATCCAACCACCCTGTTTCTGACCACACACTCAGTCATGCAGCCTCATTTTCTCCTTTTAGAATATCTTTCGAACCGATAAACAAAGTGTTCAATGAAACTCAAAATGAAGCACTTTTTTCTTAATGTCTGTTGATTTTTCTACAAAATTTCTCATGACAGTGTCATTAAAATTCGTCTTTAATTCCTGGAATCTGCAGGCTGAATATAAGGAATTGTCAATATGGCTTATTAATTAGGTGATTTCATATTACTTGTAGATTATGAGACACAGCAGTAAATAAGCACAAGAAGGAAAATATCAGGGACGGAATGGGTAATTATTTACCATGATCATTGTTCTCATGGACTTTTTAATCCACATAAATTACGTCAAATTCAATTCTCTCAGCTGTACTATATACTTAAGATACAGATTAAGATTGCCAAAAATACAATGGTACAATGAAGGTCCTTGATCACATGAAACTCACAGAGTAAACAGTATACAACCGGAGAGCAGTGCTCAACTATGATCCACCTCATTGGTGACCCTCGGATTATCCTTGATCGGACGTTGCTGGCTTTACCTCGCACTAAATATTATTCACTTATCATGTATCTGTAAACTGTAAACGGCCTGATTGCAATCATGTATCGTCTTTCTGCTGACTGCTTCCTACACTACAAAAGCATTTCACTGTACCTTGGACCACAAACTAAGCCAAACTGAACTGAACTGAACTACATTCATGCAGTAATGATAAATACAACAATATAGACAATGGAAGCTCAAGAGACAGTAGATGCTGGATTTGTGAACGAAACACAAAGTGCTAAAGGAGGTCATGAGGTCAGGTAGCGTCTAGAGAGGGAATGGCTAGACAGCATTTCAGGTCAGAACCCCTCTTCTTCAGGCTCAAGAGAATAGTCAGAGGAAAGGTCCTGACTCAAAATGTTGTTTATCCATTCTTTCCCAAGATGCTGCCAGATCCGCTGAGTTCCTCCGCACGGCACTTTGTGTTTTGTTCAAGATCCCAGCATCTACTGTCTCTTGTCCCTACATTGTACATGCAACAATGAGTACACAAGAGCAGAATGGTGCAAGATTGCCTCAGCGTCTCCTTCCTATTAAACACACTTGACCTAATCTCTACCTTCTCCTCAATCTTTCCACCTGCTGACCTACTTCTCTGGTTCCTATCCCTCTGCACCACCAGTTTAAACTCTCCCGAGAAGCTTCAACACATGTCCCTGTAAGGATATTGGTGCTCCTCCAGTTTAGGTGAAACCTGTCCTTCTTGTACAGGTGTCACCTACCTGAAGAGATCCTAATGATCCATGTGTCTATGGTCCTCCCGCCTGTTCTTTAGCCACGCATTCATGCTATCGTCCAATTTCTTGCCTGACTGGCATTGGCACAGGAATGAATCCCGAGATTACAACCAGGAGGTGCCGCTTTGCAATTTTCTGCCTAACTCACTCAATTACTTTTTGCAGGACTGCATCTCTCCATCTGTCTATGTTGTTAGTAGCTGTATGGACCACATCATCTGTTTACCCACCTTACCCTTTCAGAGTGTCCTGTGCCTGTTCAGAGACATCCTTATCTCGAGTAGTTGGGAGGTAACACACCATCCTCGAACCTCACACACAACCACAGAAATACCTGTCTTTACCTCTGACTATAGTGTCCCCCTATCACTACCATTCTCTGATCTCGTGGTACTAGCTGATCAGGCTGTTGCTTTCCCCAGAGAGACCACCCCTGACAAATTCCAAAGTGGGAGACCTGAGTGAGGAATATCCGCAGAAAGCTTGTGCTCTACCTGCCTGCCCCTCTCCCCCCTTATCCCCTCTTTTAAAGGACTTATCATACACTGTGCTAGCCATCTTAATTACATTGCCAACCTTCCTGTTCATTGCGGTGTGTGTCTGTATCACCTTGGCTTTGTACCTTGTGAAAAAGAAAGGAAGAGGCGGAGACAGTAGACTTGTGGGAGTGCTGGGAAGGGAGGACTGACCTGACTGACATCTACTACAAACCCACTGACTCCCATGGCTATCTGGACTACACTTCTTCCCACCCTGCTTCCTGTAAGGACGCTATCCCCTACTCCCAATTCCTCTGTCTACCCCGCATCTGCACCCAGAATGAGGAGCTCCAGACCAGGGCATCAGAGATGTCCTCATTCTTAAGGGAACGGGGGTTCCCCTCTTCTATTATAGATGAGGCTATCACCAGGGTCTCCTGTATACCCCGCAGCTCTGCTCTCACTCCCCATCCCCCTCCACTCGTAACAAGGACAGAGTCCCCCTTGTCCTCACCTTTCACCCTACCAGCCGTCGCATACAAGCTATAATCCTCCGACATTTAAATTCTATAATGTTGTGTTTCTTATTTGTGTGCTGCAATGGCAACTCAAATTTCACTGCACTGATTGGTGACAATATATGTCCTTTGTCCTTTGCTTTTCGTCATCTCCGACGGGATCCCACCACTGGCCACGTCTTTCAATCTCCTCCCCTTTCTGCTTTCCGCAGAAACCGTTCCCTCCATAACTCCCCGGTCAATTCGTCCCTTCCCAACCAAACCACCCCCTCCCCTGGTACTTTCCCTTGCAACCGCAGGAAATCTTACGTTTAAGAAGGAACAGCAGATGCTGGAAAATCGAAGGTAGACAAAAATGCAAGAGGAACTCAGCGGGTGAGGCAGCATCTATGGAGCGAAGGAAATAGGCGACGTTTCAGGTCAAGACCCTTCTTCAGCTCCTCCAGCATTTTTCTCAACAGCAGGAAATCCTACAGTTGTCACTTTACCTCCCCCCTCGACTCCATCCAAGGACCCAAGCAGTGGGGCAGAGGTTCATCTCATCTACTGCATCCGCTGTTCCAGGTGTCAACTTCCCTACATCGGTGAGACCAAGCGCAGGCTTGGCGATCGCTTCGCCCAACACCTCCGCTCAGTTTGCAATAACCAACCAGATCTCCCGGTGGCCCAGCACTTCAACCCCCTCCCATTCCGAATCCGACCTTTCTGTCCTGGGCCTCCGCCATTGCTAGAGTGAGGTCCAGCACAAATTAGAGGAGCAGCACCTCATATTTCGCTCAGGTAGTTTACACCCCAGCGGTATGAACATTGACTTCTCCCATTTCAGACAGTCCTTGCTTTTTCCCTCCTTCCCTCCCCATCCCAGCTCTCCCACAAGTCTACTGTCTCCGCCTCTTCCTTTCTTTTTCCCGTCGCCACCACTGACATCAGTCTGAAGAAGGGTCACGACCCGAAACGTCGCCTATCCCTTCTCTCCATAGATGCTGCCTCACCAGCTGAGTTTCTCCAGCACTTTTGTCTACCTTCCTAAAACAAGGTGACCAAACTGAACATAATACTCAAAATGCAACCTCACAACTGTAACATAACATCCCACTTGTAGTCAGCAGGAGCACCTGAATTGTCCTTGATCTCCTGCATGTCACAGGATGAGCTTATCACTTTACTCACTGTCATTAATGTCACTTTAATAACTAGTGGATGAAAAGAAAAGGAAAGACCTTGCCTTGTCGTAATGTTGCTCACCCTCCTCACAACTTTGACTTCAACCGCAGCAGTTTGTTTGCCAGTCTGATTATGTTACAATGTAGATTGAGTGATCCACTGAGTTACTCCAACACTTTGTGTCTTTTGGTGAAGTTACAAGCAAGATATGCATGCAAACAATAGATTGGCCCTGGTGCAGGTTCTTGATCCGAAATGTCGAACATGGCACCGTTTATACTGCATTGCCTTGCTGAACAGGCCAGGGCAAAACCTTTCTGGTCTTGCATGAGGTGAACAATAAACTGACATTGAAACCTTGAAAGATGTGACAATTTTGAAATGATGATTGAGAAGTTGCACGGTAGAATGTGAAAGTATGCATCTGTTGCAGTGGATATTACAAGAAATGCTTATGACAACTATTAACATCAAAGCCTTTAACCTCTGAGGATTTGATTATGAGAGATTTGCAACGTACAATATGGGCTATTAGAACGACTATCACAGCTCCAGCGACTGCAGTCTATATCAGGTCTGCATGTTCTTCCGGTGAATGCATTACTGATCATCGGCTGCTCCTGTTTCCTATCTTAAAGTCACACTGGTAGATTAATTGCACACTGCAAATTACCCCCCATTGTGAGGTAAGTAGCAAAGGGGATGTGATGGGCACATGAGAGAGAGGTTAGTTGCAAGGGTACAGGAAAATGAGACTGAGGGGATTGCCTGGATTAATTGAAACATATCACAAGCGCTGTACCCTAATGAGCAAGTAGGTCAATATTTCCCCCAATTTCTGATTCAAAAAATGTGAACATTTAAAAATTGTTTAAACATTAATATATAAATATGATTCCTGTACTTTAATATTTGTGATCAGTACAAGATCTACAGGACAGTTTTATATTTTTTGAGCTGAGTTGTCGAGAAATTGCATCTTTTTGTGTCACATTGCATTGTTTGACAATCATTGGCGTTTGTTATATTTGTCTCTGATATGCAATTACATTTAGATAACAATTAACTCGTCACTGTACATATGCAAATTCACCCCATTGATATTCTCCTGTTTTTAAAGAAAAAAACTGCATTTACCTGCTGAAATTTCTCAATAATAATTTGACGTATAACCATATAACAATTACAGCACGGAAACAGGCCCTCTCGGCCCTTCCAGTCCGTGCTGACCATTTGTTTTCCCCTAGTCCCATCTACCTGCACTCAGACCATACCCCTCCATTCCCTTCACGTCCATATACCTATCCACTTTACTCTTAAATGTTAAAATCGATCCTGCCTCCACCACTTCTGCTGGAAGCTGATTCCACACAGCCACCACCCTCTGAGTAAAGAAGTTCCCCCTCACGTTACCCCGAAACCTCTGTCCCTTAATTCTCATGTCATGCCCTCTTGTTTGAAACTTCCCTACCCTCAATGGGAAAAACGTATCCACGTCAACTCTGTCTATCCCTTTCATCATTTTAAAGACCTCAATCAAGTCCCCCCTTAACCTTCTGCGCTCCAAAGAATAAAGACCTAACTTGTTCAACCTTTCTCTGTAACATAGTTGCTGGAACCCTGGCAACATTCTAGTAAATCCTAGTATAGCCAAAGAAGTTTATTCATGAGTAAACATGAAATAGAAAATGTATAATTGTTCATCAAGCAACTGTGCAACTGTGGTGTAGCATGTTTATTTTTGCTGGTAGGAACTACCTCTACACTGCTGTATAATATTAGTACCAGTAGATATCTAATTAGATCAATAATGCAAGATTCCTTGTCAACACTCGGAACAGAAAGTCTGTTTGGGGATGTTCCAAACCAGGGTGTATCAAAGGCAATATTTACTATACTGGGGCTACTGTGCACCTTTGGGGATCATATATAACTACTAACTGTCATACCTTCAAATAAACAGAAATGTTGCAACAATACATTTCACTGAATTATGAATTACGTTGATCATAGTAATTACACTGTACAGACATGTCAACTCAGTCAATTACAACAATGCTGCTTCCAAATCATTGAAATGGGGCAAGGCAAACTGAAGGCATTAAGTGGATTCTTGACAGAGTTCTATCAGATTAAATAATGTAGACTATCCAGGTCTAACAAATATTGGAATGTGCTTCTCCTCAGATACAGGAGAATTCTGTGACCTCTTTGTATGCCAATAGACAGCTGAGAAATATGACAAATCTATAAAAGGAAAAAAGCCAATTGAACAGACTATTCAGCAGAAACTTAAAAAAATATATACTCCTGTTCATAATTTCAAGCTAAAAATAATGTATATTGAAATCATTAATAATATACAAATGATATTGAATTAAAAATATTTATTACAAGATGCTTGCAACATTGGCAGATTATATTTGCTGCGTCTAACACTGAAGGCCCAGCTGTATGCAAGACCTTGATGCAATATACTTTCCCATATTATCTTCATTGACATATTATCTGTAAGTTAATATAACACTGCTTTCCAGAAATAGCTGCACAATGACTGGCTTGCAGCCATTACAAAATTATGTAAGAAGAATTGCATGAAGCTAAATGTTTAGTCCTCTGCTGATGTTTTCTTCCTGATGGAAAACGTATTCATCAGCCGAGTGCACTGCTTCCATCCAACTGGCATGTCAGAATCATATGTACCTTTGACTATAATGAAAATGACCTTTGCATCTATTAAACAAACCTTGACTTGAATTTCCTCTGTCATAACCAAGCAATCCAATTGATATCAATTGAGAAAAGGCAATATTTTTTAAATAGACATCAGACATTAACCTGGACACCAGACATTATAAAGCTTAATAAAAGGCATGGAGTGCTGGAGTAACTCAGTGGGGCACACAACATCTCTGGAGGACATGAAAAGGCAACATTTTGGGTCGGGAAGCTATATCAATCCAAGCCAGCACTTCAGAATTTTCCAATCTAAATTGCAAATGCTGTTTAACAAATTCAGCAAGCAATCCTCACATGGTAATCATTTCAGAACCATGCCTGTCCGTGAATATGACAGGTCCCGAATGCAGGGGCACAACCTGAAACTGAAATCCCTTTGCCTCCACAAATACTGTCTAACCTGTTGAGTTTCTCCAGGATTTTGTTTTGCTCCAGATTCCAGTCTCTTGTGTTATCATTCTCACCAGCAGGACATTAGCAGTATGACATAACAGTTGTTAGTTGGGAGGGAATGGCCCTTGGACTCCTCAGTGCCAACCCAGGAAATCATGAAGCCTCTTGTATAATATCAATTATGGGCAAGGAAACCACCCGTGATTCTCATTTTGTAGTTGCTACCTGACCTGCTGTATATTTCCCGCATTTCCTGATTTTATTTTGGGTTTGTAGCATTTGGAATAGTTTGCTTTCAGAATCTCCTGCAGTTTCCACCCAATATCCTTCCTCAAGTCACCATTTTATTGAACATGTTGGAAAAATACTGAGGCTAGAAATGCCGCAAAATATATGTACTTTAGTGTGGAAGATTAATGTTCATCCACCGAGTTGGCAGAGTCCTGAAAAAAAGAAAAGGTACTCATTAGATGGTGAAGGAACCGACACTTGTTATCATCAGTCTTCCAATCAAACATCCATCTTACTGTCCACTTACATGAGATCAGAAACAGCAATTCAGATTGAGTATCTGTGAACTGCTGAGTCACTTCAATCTGTAACTGCATCAACCAACATATTTTACTTCGGAGTCACGTGAGTGACTTCGTGAAGACCCCGCCAGCACGCATGCGCGACATATCGCTGCTCGCATTTGCAGTCGACAGCTGGAGGGGGAGTGCGCTTCCCCAACGGCACCTTCACAAGAGGCTTCAAGGTAAGTTTTTACCAACCTTGAGCTGGTTGTCCCTGTGAGAACTTATTACTTACAGGTGTGATGGAGTCAAATAAAGGAAAGGCGAAAGCCACCAAGGGCCCCGGGACTTCGGAAGGAAGTCAACGGTCGCTATCCTTGGAGCTGCCCGCAACATCGGCAGCACCCGCTTCGCAGGCCGGGAAAAAGTTGCGGAAGTTGGGGAGCTCTGTGCAGTTGACAAGGCCCGACTCTACACCACAGCAGAGTAAGGAGCTGCATGTTGGTCGGAGCACCGCGCAGGAGCAGGGTAGTGTAGACCCTGACTCCCTGCCGCTATCGCCCAAACAACAAAGGGCTAGCGGCAAACAGGTGCGTGATATTGCGCCACGGACAGTGGCACGTTCTGTTTCCCGTGTTACAGGTCTCCAGAGGGCGGACCAGGGGGAGAGCCGCATCCAGGTCGAGCCCCGCTGCAGCGGCCGGCATCGACATGCCACCGGAGAAGTCTGCCAGATCGTGGACCGGTGATGGACCTGCTGGGAAGTCGGGGAGCCCCGCTGGAGCGGGAGATACCGGCTCAACACCGGGTCAGGCTGCCAGAGTGCAGGCCGGCGGCAGTGTATTTCGGTTGTGTGGACCCGCTGATGCGGCAGGCAGCGACCATGCTCCGTCTTAGACCCATATAACCGGGTCTGGCGGTAAGCCCGCGCGGATGTTGGGGAGCCGGCATCGACTCGTCTCCGCTACTGTCATACCAGACAGGCGGACCGCTACAGTCCGGAAGACGGCGGACTAGCAGCATGTCCGCACGGGAGTCGTATAGCCCCGCAAGAGCGGCAGGCAGCGACTACCTGCCAACGTACCCTCGACATCACCTCGACGCGGAGCGGTCCGTTGGCAGAAGCCCCAGTTCTGGAGAACCTGGGGAAGTCGGCTTGCCGTCCGCAGATAGCGGCGGCGGTCGCATGGCCAGGATGATCGAACAGCTGCTTGAGCGGGACCTGGAACATCAAGAACGGGGATCCCTACGATCTAGGAGCCATACTGCGGGCCCACCGAGTATTTCTCCCTCATCTGCCGGCAGTGCCAGGAGTCAGCGGTTAGCTGACTTTGAAGAGGGGTTGGCACAGGAACCAGTAGATCCAGAAATTCCGGAAGAAGAGCTATTGGAGGTAGTGTCCAAATTTGCCAAGCCAGGAAATTCTGAGAAACCGCTACAAACCAAACTCGCGGCAAGCATAAATTATCTCACAACCCACCAGTTGCAGGAACAGGTAGTGACGGACATTTTCCCCCTACTCAACATGTACCTGACCGGAAATTTGCACTCTCACAAATAGAGAAAGAGGAAGGACATGTAGAACTATTAAGGCTATATGCCAAGGGGGTAATAGAGAAAACGACACATGAACCTCTTGAGTTTGTGTCCAATATCTTTACTAAAACCAAAAAAGATGGTGGATGTCGAATTATCATTGATCTAACCCATTTGAATACCTTTGTACAATATACCCATTTCAAAATGGAGACATTTGAAACGGCTAAACAGCTGATTTCACAAGGGTACTTTATGGCATGCATCGATTTAAAAGATGCATACTATTCAGTACCTATAAAGAAACATCACCGGAAATTCTTAAAATTTGTCTGGATGAGGCAACTGTGGCAATACAAAGCCCTACCCAATGGACTTACCACAGCCCTTAGATTATTTACAAAAATTTTAAAACCTATATTGGCATCCCTTAGACAACAAAGTCACACAGTTATGGCATATTTAGATGATATCTTAATTGTGAGGAAAACTCTTCAACTAGCTGAACTAGCAGTAATAGCTACCAAAACATTATTCGAGAAACTAGGTTTTGTGATCCATCCAGACACATCTAAGTTCAACCCATCTGTGGTTATGGAATATCTGGGATTCACTATTAACACCAATCTTATGATTGTCACTATCCCAGTCAATATCTTGTGACGAATTGGCAAATACAATTTGGCTCTGGTGTATTGAAAGAAATATTTGGATTTCAGCTACTTACCTTCCGGGTAAGCTCAATACAGTGGCGGACACCAGGTCACGAGTATTCAATGACAACATCGAGTGGATGTTGAACCCCCAAATATTTGCTAAAATGATAGCTAAACTTGGAACACCAGTTATCAACCTTTTTGCGTCCAGATTGAACCATCAGATACCAACATATGTATCTTGGGAACCAGATCCTGGGGCAGTAGCAATGGATGCATTCCCGCTCCAATGGGGGAAATGGCTTTTCTATGCATTTCCCCCATTCTGCCTCATCAGTCGGGTATTACAAAAAATTCAACTGGATTCCGCAACAGGCATTCTGATAATACCTGACTGGCCCACACAGCTCAGGGTGGTGTTGGGTGCAGCAGGTATCGATACTAACGTTTTTAAATCTCATTCTACCAGGTCTGCATCCACATCATGGTTGTGTGGGCCAGTCAGGTATTATCAGGTGGTCCTCAATATGTTAAAAGACCCATGGACACTAATCACCAAAAGGCCAAATTTGGTCACCAACCCCATCACTGGGGAGTGTCATCCGTGCCATGGTCATCTGAACCTTTTGGCTTGCAGGTTCTGAAGAGGCCACTGCTGGAGTTCGGACTCTCATCCAGGGCCATGGACATCATAACGGCGTCATGCAGAGAATCCACAAGGAAGCAGTACCTAACCCACATCAAGAAATGGGAAGCCTACTGCAGTCGGACGAAGACAACCTACGACTCTGCCACGATCCCTAACGTATTGGAATTCCTCGCGGGCCTTCATTTTGATGAGGGACTCAGCTACAGTGCCGGGAGTGCGCTATCGTCCTACCTCAAGATAGGAGTGGGATCGCACCAACTGGTGTCTAAATTTATGAGGGGTATTTTCAATACTTGCCCTCCTCGACCCAGACTCACCTACAAAGGGGTGATGTTGATGGCACTGACCACTGCACAACGGGTCCAAACTTTGCAGAAACTGAGATTGGACAGTATGGTCTCGACCCCTGAGAAAGTATCCTTCTTTATAGAGGAGTTGCTTAAGCAGCACAGACGGTGACGGTGCAGACAATCTCCAGGAGGCTCAGGGTGGTGTTGGGTGCAGCAGGTATCGATACTAACGTTTTAAAATCTCATTCTACCAGGGCTGCATCCACATCAGCGGCGAGGACCATGGAGGTTCCCATGGATCATGTCCTCGCTACCGCGGGCTGGGCCAGTGAGACAACCTTTCAACGGTTCTATAACAAGCCGGTGGCCGCTCCCGCAACGTTTGCGGAATCAGTATTAAGTACCGTTCCATAAAAACGTTTATCCCCAAGCAGGGGTTATTGTTTGTATTTAATAAATACTTTATTATTTTTCAGCTTGTTCAAGTCTGAAATGCATTAACGTACTTGCTCCATCAGTAATTGCGGCAGTGTGTGAGCATGGACGTGGTCCAGGGCATGGAATCACAGAGCTTTGAAATCTTCACGAAGTCACTCACGTGACTCCGAAGTAAAATAGTAAGATTAAACGAGAACTTACCAGTTTGAAGTTTGATCCTTATTTTATGAGGAGTTACGATGAGGGATTTTGTGAAGACCCCGCCAGCATGCATGCGCGACATTCTTCAAAGCAGTGGTGTGGAATCACAAATAACAACAATGACTGAAGATAGTAAGATTAAGAGATACTAATACCAGTTGACCTTATGATAGAGGGTTGGGAGCGGGGGGCACGAAATCCCTCATCGTAACTCCTCATAAAATAAGGATCAAACTTCAAACTGGTAAGTTCTCGTTTAATCTTACTATTACTCATTTCTGGATTCTTCAAGCCAGGAGCCAACCCTTACCCAATGCCTGGAGCCTATGAGGACAAATATTGGCCAGCAAAAGACAGAGCTTAATCCCACAACAAATGAACCTGATTTCTCCAGTGCTTTCATATCCAATCATGAATGCTTGAGAATTAAACAGCTAACAGGAAGATTCAGCTTAGTTCAACGTCATCCTTAATTGTTATGGTAACCAATGCATATCTCCAGTCGCAAGTGGTAAATTAAATTATCCATCTTGACTGCCTCAAAGTTCCACCAGTTGTGAAGCTGACTAAAACTGAACTCAGGAGAACTATTGAAGAAGTGCAATGTCTGCAAAAGTAACTATTTATTTAACACATTTTAACATTGCAGAACATCTTAGGGTACTCTTGGGATTGTTAATAAACAGAATTTGTCAACAAGCTTCATCAGGTGATTATTTAGTAATTTGGCCGATAACCTGGTCAAAGAGAGTTGTTTAAGGAGTATCTTGAAGGAGGAAAGAAAGGAGGAACAATTTCAATGGAATCAAATGGAGGCCTTTCCTCTTGATTTAGTTTAGTGATACAGCATGTAAACAGCCCACCAAATCCGCACTGACTAGCGATCCCCACACATTAACACTACCCTACACACACTAGGGACAATTTTACATTTATAACCAAGCTAATTAACCTACAAACCTGTACGTCTTTGGAATATGGGAGGAAACCGAAGATCTCAGAGAAAACCCATGCAGGTCACGGGGAGAACGTACAAACTCCGTACAGACAACACCCGTAGTCTGGATCGAACTTGGATCTCTGGCGCTGTAAGGCAGTACCTCCACCGCTACGCCACCGTGCTTCCCATCTTGGCATCTTGGCGTTTTGACGTGGCTGTGGAAGCTACTCAGGTCACCACCATTGGCTGAGCTTATTAAAAGGCTTAATTAAAAGTCTGAAGTGTTATCTATTTCTCTCTCCATTGATGCTGCCGAAACTGTTGAGTATTATCAATTTAATATTATTTCACTTAGCACTTGAAGCACAACCTTAAACTCCTTGCATCATAAGAACACTGTGACTACCTTATGTACAATCTATAAGATGTATTTGGCTAATCATATAGGCATTTTTAATCAAGATTTCTCGAACACGCCACAATCCATCCACAGCAAGTGGCACATTAAAACACAATAGACAATAGGTGCAGGAGTAGGCTATTTGGCCCTACGAGCCAGCACCGCCATTCAATGTGATCATGGCTGATCATCCACAATCAGTACCCCGTTCCTGCCTTCTCCCCATATCCCCTGGCTCCGCTATTTTTAAGAGCCCTATCTAGCTCTCTCTTGACAGCATCCAGAGAACCTGCCTCCACTGTCCTCTGAGGCAGAGTATTCCACATTGCTAACTAAATTAAATTACATCTCAAAATAATTATCAAGTTGCTGATGATAGACGGATGTACTGATTAAAAAAGAACAATGTTGATGCAAACCGGATTTGTCCTGGAACTGCAACCAGATAGAAAACTCTGCGTTTTCCCATTGCACAGGCAAACCATTACCAGATTTAAATTATTCTTTCAAAAATTCACATTCTTCCACTTAATTTTGAATGGAAGGCATTACATAAATTCTTTCAAGTACTGTTTATAAGAGAGGCGATATGTTATCAACAAAGCTGCCTTCACACCACTCTCTGTGAGAAAAAGTGTTTCCTTGTCTCCGTTCTAAATGGCTTACTCCTTATTCTTAAACTGTGGCCCCTGGTTCTGGACTCCCCCAACATCGGGAACATGTTTCCTGCCTCTAGCGTGTCCAAGCCCTTAACAATCTTATATGTTTCATTGAGATACCCTCTCATCCTTCTAAACTCCAGAGTGTACAAGCCCAGCTGCTCCATTCTCTCAGCATATGACAGTCCTGCCATCCCAGGAATTAACCTTGTAAACCTACGCTGCACTCCCTCAATAGTAAGAATGTCTTTCCTCAAATTAGGTGACCGAAACTGCACACAATACTCCAGGTGTGGTCTCACTAGGGCTCTGTACAACTGCAGAAGAACCTCTTTGTTTCTATATTCGATTCCTCTTGTTATAAAGGCCAACATGCCATTTGCTTTCTTCACTGCCTGCTCTACCCGCATGCTTACTTTCATAGACTGATGAACAAGGACCCCAAGATCCCGTGGTACTTCCCCTTTTCCCAACTTGACGCCATTTAGATAGTAATCTGCCTTCCTGTTTTTGCTACCAAAGTGGATAACCTCACATTTATCCGCATTAAAGTTAATCTGCCATGCATCTGCCCACTCCCCCAACCTGTCCAAGTCACCCTGCATTCTCATAGCATCCTCCTCACAGTTCACACTGCCACCAAGCTTTGTGTCATCTGCAAATTTGCTAATGTTACTTTGAATCCCTTCATCCAAATCATTAATGTATATTGTAAATAGCTGCGGTCCCAGCACCGAGTCTTGCGGTACCCCGCTAGTCACTGCCTGCCATTCTGAAAGGGACCCGTTAATCTCTACTCTTTGTTTCCTGTCTGCCAACCACTTCTCTATCCATGTCAGCACTCTACCCCCAATACCATATGCCCTATTTTTGCCCACTAATGTCCTATGTGGGACCTTATCAAATGCTTTCTGAAAGTCCAGGTACGTCACATCCACTGGCTCTCCCTTGTCCATTTTCCTAGTTCCATCTTCAAAAAACTCCAGAATATTAGTCAAGCATGCTTTCCCCTTCGTAAATCCATGCTGACTCGGACCGATCCTGTTACTGCTATCCAAATGTGCTGCTATTTCATCTTTTATAATTGACTCCAGCATCTTCCCCACCAACACGGCACCTCTTCAATTAAAAGCACCAACATTATTTAGAAATATATTATCATTCCTTCATATTGGAACATTTATTTAACAACAATGTTGGTAGTGCCATCCCCACATGCACTGTAGCAATCTTTTCAAAGGCAAATAGGAATGGATAACTAACAATGATCATGTTCATGAAATAAAATACATTTTATTCTTGCATGATATGTATGTTCCTGGCTTAATCTTTAACTAATGGCATTAGTCTGCAGAATGCTATAAGCACATAAAGTGAATCTTGCAGCAAATCATATCAGGCTGAACATAAAGAAGATTATCTTAATAGGGATTTTGAAACGCTGTGTGATACATGTGTATTTATCGCTTAACAGAGAGGCATGGCAGTTTGGGGATAAGAACAAGTAAATTCCTTTACCATTCAATACATGTATTCTTTGGTGCAGTGTTATACTTCAGTGGTCTTATCAGGCTTTAATGTGACGGCTGATCTAATACAGATGTACATGCAAGCTTTGGTACTTCAAAGATTGAAATTTCTTTATTGCCACAATAGATTTTCCCTTTTGCACGTAAATTTTCTGCTTATCAAAGACACTCAGGGACTACTAAGTCCAGTAAAAGCATCTTGAGCATAGACCTGCCAACCGTGGTTTCTTTATTCCAAGGCAAGTATTTATGTTTATGTGCAAGATAATTTTTAAAAGTATTGTGAGGTTGCAAGTCTGGGAATGTGCAAATATTTGGAGATGTATCAATGTCACGAACAATAGCCCAGATTTTGCATGAGTAGTAGTGATGGTGAAAGTATCAGTGTCACTTTCAGTGAAACTAAAAGCAACTGAGTGATTTTGTAAAGTTTAATGTCGAAATTCTGACTGAGTTGCTGTCAGTTGTTCTGCCTTTGTGCACAAGCTTCTCTATTTGTAGACCTCCAGTAGAATATAGGGGAAAATCACTTTAATTTGTGCATATGTAAGGCGGGTGATAACTGGTTTTGCAATTTTTTTTTAAATATATAGTTTTTTACTTGCATATGAAGCTATTATTATTGGTTACTGTTCAGCCAGCTTGATGCCAATGTAGGTGCATTGTGTCAGGAATCTCTTGGGTTGATACAAAAATATTTTTAGGCAGATTTCTTTTAGAGTGCTATTGCTTCACTGCTGATTCCAAATTCTGGTTAAAGCAATGAAATGCTGCAAACATGTTTAATAAGGACAGAGTCCATAGTATGCATTGTATCTGTACTGCAGGTAATCTAACTTCAAGCCACAGTTGTTTTCACAAGATATTCCCCAGGTCGATGACAGCGAAAACCTGCCTGAAATAATCGAGGCTTGCTTGTCTACGATAACTGACAAACTCAGTGAAATTAGCAACCATGCAGAACAGGAACTGGATAAATAGATGGGACTGAAAACTGCTGAAGACTCACAACCAGGTGATCTGAACCCTGGAATTTTGAGAGAGGCTGCTTTGAAGATGGTGGATATTCTAGTTATTGACTGAAAATTACTTTGATCTATCATGATTCACCCAGATTGGAAGATAGCAAATGTAACCTTACAATTTCAGAAAGGCGAGAGAGAGAAGGCAGAAAACTGCAAACCAGTTAGCTGTACATCAGTGATAGGGAAAATGCTGGAATATATTATTAAGCAAATGGTAACAGGGCACTTGAAATATAATAGGATTAGCAGTGACCACACAGGGGATAGCGTATTTTACAAATCCATTTTTTTGTCATTATACTTAGCAGAAAAGTTAAAGACAGACCAGTAGATGTTGTAATTTATTTAATTTGATTTTCAAGGGATTTTGACAAGGTGCCACAGAATCTTTGCACAAAGTTAGGGAAAAAAGTATTGAGAGAAGCATGCTAAAGTGGGTTGAGAATTGGTTAATAGACAGAAAAGCTCGAATAGGAATAGACAGGTCATTTTCACATTGGGAAGCTGTGACCAGGAGAATGCTGCATGGTTCGGTGCCTGGGACCCAGCTGTTCACAATTTATATCAGTGATGTGGATGAGGAGATCAAATGGGATGTATTGATATTTGATAGTGATGCAAACCTCAGTGACACTGTGGGCTTTGAGAAGGACACAGAGTCTCTTCAGGGAAATATAAAAAGACTAAGTGAATGCTCAAGGCTATGGTTGATAAAACATAAAGTTGAAAAACTGTGGAAAACAGCTCGAAAAAAATTAAAAAGGCAGACTTTTTTTAAATGGTGAGTGATTGAAAAAGAATTTTCAGAGGGACTTGGATAACCTTGTGCACAAATCATTGAAATTTAACATACATCTTCAGCAGAGTGTCAGTAAGGCAAACAATATGTTGTCCTTCATTGCAACTTTTGAGTACAAGAAGAAATGACATTTACTCCAATTATGTAGATACCTGGTGTTTAAGAAAGAACTGCAGATGCTGGAAAAATACCTGGTGTGATTGTATTGGACTATTGTGTTCACGTCCAGTCTTAAGGGCCTGTCCCACCAGCATGCGATTGCATGCGGCGAGCGCAACCAAGCGTGGTCGCTTGAGGCGTACGTCCTCACGGGGCCGGTCCCAATTAGAACCGCGGAGGCGTATAAAGTTGTGCGGGGCTGGTTCCGACATCATACTCACCAATCAGCTGGGCAGGAGGCGGGCCGACTGAATTTGGACGTCGCACGACGTCGGGCAGTGACGTCATCACGCAACAGCACGGCGCGCGGTGACATCATCGCGCAATGCCACGCACTAGGCGTACGCCGTCAAGACACTGCGTACGACGTCAAGACGCTGCGTACGCCCTCAATGTGCCTGCGGGCCGACAGGCCATTGGCGCATGGGATTTTCGAACAGTGCAGGATTTTTGGAGCCCTGCGCGATGTCGGGAGCAGCCCCGCACAACTCCATACGCCTCCGCCGATTGAAGTAGGACCGGCCCCGCGAGGCCGTACGCCTCAAGCGACCACGTTTGGTCGCGTTAGACGCATGCAATTGCATGCTGGTGGGACAGGCCCTAAAAGGAATTATATACTTGTGATAAAATGAGTGCAGCAGTTCACGAGGCTAAATCCTGAGATGGGAAGTTTGTCATAAGAGGAGAAGTGAAGCAGATTATGTCTGTACTCCAAAGGACACAAAGTGTTAAACCAACTCAGCAGGTCAGGCAGCTTCACTGGAGCACAGAGATAGGTGACATTTTGGGTCGAGACCCTTCTTCAGACGGAAGGGTCTCGATCCAAAATATCACCTATCCATGTTCCCCAGAGATGCTGCCTGACCTGCTGAGTTACTCCAGTGCTTTGTGGCCATTTGTGTATTAATCAGCATCTGCAATTCTTTGATTCTAAGTCTGTACTCAGTTTTGTTTGGAAGAATGAGAGATGATCCAATTGTACAGGACAGTATTTGTCGGAGCTTTATCGGATAGATGCAGCATCAACATTTTCCATGGTTGGGGTGTCCAGTACCAGGGTTCATAGGTTCAAAGCATGAGGTCAACCATTAGGGATCGAAATGAGACGGAAAAAAAGTCTTTATGATTTACCTGGATAGCACTCAAAGTTTTTCACTACATCTCTGTGCACATGAAAATAATAAACCAATACCAATATAAAATTCTGTATCCAAAGGGGCAAAGGCTCAATTGCTTTGTATGTTCAAGTTGGAAATCAAAGGGTGCTTATTTATTAAAGAATCAAGTGATATAGGCTTAGTGTGGGATAGTGATGCTGATAGAAAAGTTCATCCATTAAAAGGTAGAACAAATTGAAGGGACTCAAATGGCCTACTCCTGCCTCTGTGTCTCATGTCTTAGTAATATCAATGTCAATCGTAACTACCCTGAATCTACAGTCAATGTTAACTGGCAATGAGCTGCATTTCCTTTCAATTGTCTTTGAAAGGCTCTTCCAAAGATTTAGTTTTACACTTCTATGATTACAGAATCATTCCAGCATTTTTTTTTGTAAGGTGACGTCTTTGTCCTCGGACTTTACTGTCCCACAACTGCAACCTGAGCGCAGGCTGAACCAATTTCATTTGGTTATGTTTTGACGTTTCAATGTTTTGACATTTCTACATAGATACATTTCTAGCAAGCCAACCTTGCAAATAGGAGGTGACAAAGACTCCGTGACTAACCTCAAAAAACATTTACATTTGCCACATAGTTTTGCTGGTGAAAATGCAAGATGATGACTCAGAAAAAGGACAGAGGGGAATGCATGGCAGGTCTCTCAAAATAGACCAAATATGTTAACTACTTGCTTGAAATGTGACTAAAAACAGCTCAGAAGTGGTCTGGGAGATGCCTAGCAGGTTCAAAGAGGGGCATATGAAAGAATATAGTGTGTTAATAATAGAATAGATCGTGCAATGTGCTTCTAAGCATGTTGCAGAGAATAATGAAAATATCATAAATGGAATTGGTATTTGCCATACACATTAAGTTTGCTGATGTTAGAATTGGAGCAAGATATTACTATGAGGTTAGATTTTCTTATTTGTCTTATTAATTGAGAAATGGTGAAGCTTGCTGAATAATATATCAGCTTTAGTAAATGAACTTCCATTCAATTGGTATTCCTGTGGGAGTCTTGTCATTCTGAAGATTTTAATTATAATGCAAAGTTGCTTCAGAAACAAAATATGCCTGAAGCCTGAATGAAGGAATAGATGAAGAACTATATACAATAGACCACGGATATATCTCCAATGAAGAATATCTTGCTTAATACTCCACTCATTTTATCGATTTTCTACTTCTATTTTATTTATTTTTATTTTTTTCTCTTTACTATTTTCTTTCTGGTGCAGCAGGCAGTGAAAAAAGTGAATGGTATGTTGGTGTTCATAGCAAAAGGATTTGAGTATAGGAGCAGGGAGGTTCTACTTCAGTTGTACAGGGTCTTGGTGAGACCACACCTGGAGTATTGCGTACAGTTTTGGTCTCCAAATCTGAGGAAGGAGAGAGAAGCCATAGAGGGAGTGCAGAGAAGGTTCACCAGACTGATTCCTGGGATGTCAGGACTGTCTTATGAAGAAAGACTGGATAGACTCGGTTTATACTCTCTAGAATTTAGGAGATTGAGAGGGGATCTTATAGAAACTTACAAAATTCTTAAGGGGTTGGACAGACTAGATGCAGGAAGATTGTTCCTGATGTTGGGGAAGTCCAGGACAAGGGGTCACAGCTTAAGGATAAGGGGGAAATCCGTTAAGACCGAGATGAGGAAGACTTTTTTCACACAGAGTGGTGAGTCTCTGGAACTCTCTGCCACAGAGGGTAGTTGAGGCCAGTTCATTGGCTATATTTAAGAGGGAGTTAGATGTGTCCCTTGTGGCTAAGGGGATTGGAGGGTATGGAGAGAAGGCAGGTACAGGTAACTGAGTTGGATGATCAGCCATGATCATATTGAATGGCGGTGCAGGCTCGAATGGCCGAATGGCCTACTCCTGCACCTAATTTCTATGTTTCTATGTTTCTGTTATAAAATAATAAAAAGTACAGAAGCATAAATACGAACGACTGCAAACTTTAAAAATATTAAGAATGTATGTGACGAATAATATGTTTCTTCTTTTTTGATTTTATGTTATTCCTTCTTAATATGTATTTACTTCTAATAAAAATATTTTACGAAAAAAGAAAAAAAAATGAACAGCCTTCAAAGCATTAACAACTGTTTATGGACAAGAGTTTTGTTACTTTCAGTAGCTATTGCTATTATAGATGTTGATGTCATCAGTATTTTGTTTTGTTGGAAATGTTGAACTGTTTGGCACACAATGGCTGCTATTTCGTACTCAGAGTCTAACCGCGATCTACCCAATCTTCTTATGCAAGATGTGAGGTTTTTTAAATTTTCTCATCATTTGTTCTCAGTAATGGAAAATTCTAATGCCTAAACAATAATAAATTGAAATTTTAAATCCATTTTAAGATAGTGCTATTTATTATATCACTTAAATCATCTTTTCAACCTTTTAATTTCAACTGTTTGTCAGATTTTTTTTAAACCTGTTATAAATAAAATGTTAATGGTTCCAGGCACACCCATACTTTTAAGGGAAAATTCTCTCTCAGCTCCATTTATTTTACAATGAGAGTGTAGAACTCTTTCTTCTTAATGATGTTCCAAACAGTTCATTCTGGAAAGCCTAAGGTTTGGCTGATGTCTCTAACAGTTGTATTCTTGTTTCTCAGTCTCATAATGGCTTATTTGACTTTCATTGGCACAATTTTGGTCCTCATGTTGATAAACAGCAATAAAAGTTTCCAAAGGTGATGGAAAGACTGGAGGAAAAACTAGGTGCTGTGAGCTCTCTTATACCCACATTAAGGAAGCAATTAAACACGCCTGAGCAATTGCAAACACCTGTAAAGCCATGTGTCCCAAACATGATGGTGTCTTGAAATGGGGGGACTATGTATAAACACAGCTGTAATTTCTACATGGTGAAACCAAAATGTCTAAAAATGGCCTTTAATAAAATCTGACAATGTGCACTTTGACCACATGTGATTTTTTTCTATTACAAATTTCAAATTGTAGAGTACAGAGGCAAATAAATAAATGATGGGTCTTTGTCCCAAACATTATGGAGGGCACTGTGACAATTCAATTCCCTTGTGATCACTGCAGTTACTACAGACATGGAATAAAAACAAAGAATGGTGTAAATATTCAGCAGGACGTGTGGTATCTGTGGAGAGAAAAATGTTAACACTTCTTATCGATGAGGACAAGATGAAAAATCATTAATCTGAAATATTGGCTCTCATTCCGTCTATGCTACGTGAACATATGGAACAGAATGTGTTTTAAATAGATGTCTTTGGCAATTTATCACAGGATCAGTATTTTGCTAATTAAATGAAGTGACAGCACTGGCTAGGTTCTCCACATCCCCAATGAACAGTCAGCTAGTATAATGCTGAAAATCCAACATTAATGTTGGAAACACTTAGCAGGTCAAACAGGTTTTGAAAAGATAAACAGTTAACATCTCAGATCTAAGATCCTGCACAGAATTGGGGAAGAAGAGAAAATAAGTTTGTTTTCAGTAGCAGAGAAGTCAGAGAAAGAATGGTGAAACACAACATATATATCTGATAGAGCAAGAGGAACCAGGTCAGTCCGCAGTCAGAGTAACAGTTAGGATTATGCTATGCTTCTTTATTAATAATATGTGTTGCTAATAGCAAGTCTGTGAGCCATGCCCAGCAAGCTGGATTATACAAATAGAAACAAAAATTGAGCCAAAATAATGACAGGCAGAAAAGGCAAGTTTAGACATAAAGGAAAAGTGAGTTACCTCCTAAAGCTCGAGAATTTGATATTGAGTCCGGAAGGTTGCAGTATGTGCAGAGAGGATCGGAGTGTTTAAAAGACATTTGGACAGGTACATTGATAGGATAGGCTGAGAAGGTTAAGTGCCAAATGCAGGCAGGTGGAACAAATGTAGGATGAGTATGTTGGTCGGCGTGGGCAAGTTTGGCTGAAGGGCCTGTTTCCATGCTGTATGACTATGACTCAATGACTACATGCTATATGGAAATATGCTTGTAGAATGAACCATGATGTATGGACTTGCTTTTCTGTGTGTTTCTATGTGGGTGTGCAGATTTAGGGAGTGTTGTAACACTGGCATGCAAAGTACTTTCTGTACCTCACAAATATAAACACATTGAAAAGTTTTATTCAGCTTTTCATTAAATTCAGAAGTGCGAATGTGTACTCTAGTTTTCCTCTGGATCATTCCCCCTTATTCCTCCACGCCAACTCGTTAGGGATCAAAGGATTATTGTCTCTGGCAGGATCAAGTCCACATCAGATTTATCTTTAGCAAACATCTGCAAGTGCAATTCCCAGAGTTGTTGCCAGATAGAGTTCAGAACTAGGATGTTTTAACATTATTGCTTTGTCTGACAACTGGCGTATACTTGGCATTGCATGCATTCACTGAGTTATTGAGAAGACTTGCTCAAGTTTAAATTGCCTCAAGAAGGAAGGAAGTGTCTTTGGGTCAAATAGAGTTAATTCCTGTTCATTCCAAACTTGAATCTAAAGGCAGCAAATGTCAGACTTGTTCAGGTGTCACTGTCTTTTCTCATGCTGCTGACTATTAATCAAGAGTTTAAAAATTACTCCTCTTTGAACTCTAATCGAGCAACTGTTTAAAAAATGAGTTTCACATTAAAATGCTCACTGGTTTGTGTGAAGTAAGGACTAACACATAACATTTGGTGCCTGGAATTGTGGAATTCTGATGACATTGAACAAACCTTTGACAGGAAAGTTGCGGATTGGCAAGCAAGTAAAGATGTGGCCCCAGAGTTACTAAATGTTGTACTATTCCATTTTCCCTTATTCTATAATTCAACAACCCAAATAAAAATCTGGGTTTTTAACTATTGTAATGTTATGTTTTTTTAATCACTTTTAAAATAATTTAAAGCTGAAAAGACAACACAAGTTAGACGGTAACTTGGCAGCAGACTGCTCTCTATATCATATTTGTTTTAATGGCAGTAAATTAGCACAGTTGTCTCATTTTGTAGTAGGTAAAGTGCATTGTGCTGATACTAATGCAACACCAGATTAACATCATCGCTCAGCCTAGACACTGTGGGAACATGATACACTCGCACACAAGAGTTTGTTCCTCTAACGTTGGAGACGACTGTTGATTTCTTTACACACTTCATCAAACTCAATTGGCAATGCTTCAAAATTTTCAATCCTGAACATCGATGAATAGAAGAGTGGCTTCATGAAATCAGGTTAATATTTTACATATTAAACTTGGAAGAAAGTTTTCTGATGCAGATTAGTACCTGCTGGTCACTACCCTTCCAGATTTGAACTATTTACTTGAAAGTTAACATCATGTATTTATAAAGCACAGTCTCCTTTTATTATTCAAAGGTATAGAGACTCTCCCACCTGGTTCAAAACCATTTTTATTCACATTTTTGGGATCAGGGTGGTCCTGGCACCCTTAGAAAGCAGCTGTTTAAGTAATTCCAGGGTTTCTCAGCTAGGATAATGAAAGGCAATTATATTACAAATGGGGAGTGTGGGGGGAGAATGGTTCATTTGCATCTGCAGCACTTGCCCATTTTGCTGATTTTGGAGCTGCCTTTGAATTGGCTCATCTAGTAGCTGCAGTACCCAATTGCTGAGGGATTGATTGAATGTTTAGGGTGATTGATGTGATGTCAACTAAACAGGCTGATTTGTCCTCGTTACTCCATGCATATTGTTAAATATGCACCCATTCAGGGAAATGAAATGTCGATAGCAAAAAGCCTTTGTGATATCTGGAAGTGAGTAAGGCAGACATAAAAAGCTGGAGCAAATGGACGTTATTTGCGCGTTATTTACGCGTCACGATGCACGCGTGGCGTAGGCAGTGATGGGCGGTAGTCCCCACGGTTTTGGGATTCCCAAAATCCTCGCGCGCCACCTGCGTGACACGCAAATGACGCCCAAGTGGGACAGGCCCTTAACTCAGCGGGTCAGGCAGCAACTCTTGAGAAAAGGAATAGATTGTTTTGGGTTGAGACCCTTCTTCGGACTGAGAGCCAGGGGAAAAAGAAACAAGAGATATAGAGAGATATAGAACAAATGAATGACAGATATGCAAAAAACGATGATCAAGGAAATGGTCCTTTGTTCGCTGTGGACTAGGTGACAATGAGCTAGACAGACAATGAAACTCAACAGGATGACAGTGAAACTAGTACAGCAACTAGGGTGGGGGAGGGAGAGGGGGAAGTTAGAAAACTCAATATTCATACTACTGGGTTGTAAGCTGCCCAAGCTAAATATGAGGTGCTGGTCCTCCAATTTGCGTTTTGCCCAGGAGGCCCAGGACAGAAAGGTCAGTATGGGAATGGGGAGGGGCGTTAAAGTGTTTGGCAACTGGGGAGAGTAAGGTAGGATCACCAGCCTCTAATTTAATCTTACTATAATAAACTGCAGAAAGTAAGTAGCTTGTCCAGTTGAGTTTCTGGTCAATTGTGAATTTCTGAACCCCGCTCCCCTCCCCTGCCTCCCACCACCAGAGATGAGAAGGCCATTGACAGATCAGGATTTGTTCAGTCCCTCTCTAGTTACTGATGGTTATTTCGTAGCAGTTTTGTCCCACAAGTATTACTTGCCAGCTACCAACCCCAGCCTGGATCATATGTAAGTCCTGCTGCTTGAAAGCATGGACTGTTTTTAAACCCTTTCTTGTGACCTGTGAAATCTAACTCTTGTCTGAAAGTTGAAAATCACTTGATGGTAACTGTGTTATTGCTGACTCAAGACTAGCGATGCGTACACTTTGCTCGGGAAAGGAAAATTACTTGACAGTATTCATGCATTTCAGCAAGAACATACAGCAAAAGCAAGAGCAGCGCGGCGGAGCAGCGGGAGAGACCCGGGTTCGATCCTAACTATGCGTGCTGTCTTTGCGGAGTTTGTACAATCTCCCCTTGACTGCGTGGGTTTCCCCCAGGTGCTCTGCTTTCCACCCACACTCCAAAGAAGTACAGGTTTGTAAGTTAATTGGCTTTGGTAAAGATTGTAAATTGTCCCTGTTGTGTAGAATAGTGCGAGTGTACGGGGATCGCTGGTCAGCACGGCCTTGGTGGGCTAAATGGGCTGTTTCCTTGCTGTATCTCTAAACTAAACTAAATCCATAATAAAGTAAAGGAAGTAAGATTGAACAAAACAAAGTACTGGAGGAACACTGGGTCGCGCAGCATTAATGGGGGGAATGAAGTGGAGGGACAGTCGATGTTTCAGATCCGGAGCTTTTTCAGAGTGATGGGAGTAGGGGGAGAGAAAGTTGGAAAAGTGAGGTAAGGGTCGGGAAAATCCTGGCTAGTGATAGTTGAAGACAGGTGAGGAGCTGGGGAGATTGGCAGATGGGAGGAATAAGTGTTTCAGGCTAAAAGTGAAGAAAGCTAATGGAATGTTGACCTTCATAACAAGAGGATTTCAGTACAGGAGTAAAGAGGTTCTTCTGCAGTTGTATTGGGCTCTGGTGAGACCACATCTGGAGTATTGTGTACAGTTTTGGTCTCCTAATTTGAGGAAGGACATCCTTGTGATTGAGGCAGTGCAGCGTAGGTTCACCAGATTGATCCCTGGGATGGCGGGACTGTCATATGAGGAAAGATTGAAAAGACTAGGCTTGTATTCACTGGAGTTTAGAAGGATGAGGGGGGATCTTATAGAAACATATACAATTATAAAAGGACTGGAAAAGCTAGATGCAGGAAAAATGTTCCCAATGTTGGGTGAGTCCAGAACCAGGGGCCACAGTCTTAGAATAAAGGGGAGGTCATTTAAGACTGAGCTGAGAAAAAAACGTTTTTACCCAGAGTTGTGAATTTATGGAATTCCGTGCCACAGAGGGCAATGGAGGTCAAATCACTGGATGGATTTAAGAGAGAGTTGGATAGAGCTCTAGGGACTAGTGGAGTCAAGGGATATGGGGAGAAGGCAGGGACAGGTTATTGATAGCGGACGATCAGCCATGATCATATTGAATGGCGGTGCTGTCTCGAAGGGCCGAATGGCCTCCTCCTGCACCTATTTTCTATGTTTCTAAGTTCCACCAGAGAGAGAAGAATGTTAGTTGAGGAGAATTGAAAGGCCATTTCTGCCGCGCCTGCTCCCAAGATTAGGCGTTCCATTCTCAAACATCCAGCTGTCCTCTTTCCTCAGTAAACATCGGATCCCCCCCCTGTTCATTTGTGACGATGACCATGTGCGGACGAGGTGACCATCTCGCCGAACACTTGCATTCTGACCACCATGGCCTACTAGACCTCCTGGTTGCTAACCATTTTAACTCCTCTTCCCATTTCCATACTGACCTTTCTGTCCTTGGCCTCTTACATTGCCAGAGTGAGGACAAGTACAAACCGGAATAACAGCACCGCATATTCCTCTGGGTAGCTTATAACCCAATAATACGAACATAGGATTTTCCAATTTCAAGCAATATACGTCCATAATCCCCTTTCCCCTGCCCTTCTCCCCCTCCCCCTTATATGTGCACACATTTCTGCCACTATCCCCCACCACCTGAGTCACCCTGCCCCTTTCCTTTCCCCTTCACCAAATGCTCCTCTCACATCCCTGGCACCCATATTTCCATTTAATCCCTCCCCCTTCCCTTTACATTTTCCTCTTCCCCTTCTTCCCTTATCGAATTTCCACTTGCTTCTATTTCACCTCTAGCTTTTCTCGTTCACCCGTATGCCAATCCCTCCGTAACCTGTAACCACCTATCACTTACCAGGCTTTTCCCCGCCTCCTGTTCGTTCCCTCCACTGCCAGACCCGCTGAGTTCCTCCACCACTTTGTTTTGTAATCAAGATTCCAGCATTTGTTCTTTCTGTTCTGTCTCCAAAAATTAAAGTGACAGATTGAGAGTACAGTGAAACGGGATCAGATGCTTTTAATATGACTGCGTGAAATTAATTTAAGCTTTCATTTAATTTGTCAATTCACAGTGCACATATTCACTGTTAACACTTCAATCTGCTTCACATACTGCTCCTTTCTTAAATGAGGAAGAAAGTGAACCGGCTGTAATAATTTGATAAATTCAATGGCTAAGAAACATCTTGGATCTGAACCATTTTGCTTTTCCTTGTTTTACAGTCAGGAGATGAAACCCTGGCTGATCTTTCTTGCCTTGTTCAAGAACACATTCATTTTGTGCTATCTACCTGAGCTTGCCCAGTCAACACAAATCATTGATGGAACCTGGAATCATCCAGTTTTGTCCGGGCAGTACTTAGTGGCCACACTGACACTAAACAAGTTGTTAATTATTTTTATGGCTAACCAATTTTATTTTCTGGTTTGGTTAATTTGCTTTTTTTAAACGCCAGGTGTGTGCTATAGATGTGATGCTTTCTGATGAGATAGAGATATTAAGATTGGTCTTTAGAGGTTTCTTTTCTGACTTCTACATGCAGAAGACTTCATATTCTCACCAACTGCTCAGATCTGATAATGAGGGTTTAGATACTACTAGTTAGTTAATGAAGGAAGCATCACGGTGGGCATTTTCCAAATCATGCAATAACTTGCATAAGGTATATGCCCAAAAATCCTAAGTGCCTGGGATCCATTATTCATATTTTCTTATATTGTGCACAATCTCTGCCTTTATAAGGTATTTGTGTGCAAGGTCACAAGTTATAGTAGAATTAAGTAATTCGGCCCATCGAGTCCAATCATGGCTGATCTCGGCCTCCTAATCCCATTTTTCTGCCTTTTCCCCATAACCGCTGACACTCATTCTAATCAAGAATTTGTCTATCTCTGCCTTAAAAATATCCACGGACTTGACCTCCACAGCTCTCTCTGGCAATGAGTTCCACTCTGACTAAAAAAGTTCCTCCTCACTTCCTTTTTCAAAGAGCTCCATTTAATTCTGAGGCTTTGACCTCTGGTCCTAGACTCTCACACCAGTGGAAACATCTTTTCCACATCCACTCTGTCTATGCCTTTCATTATTCTAAGTTTCAATGAGGTCCCAACCTCAACCTTCTAAACTCCAGCGAGTAGAGGCCCAGTGCTGTCAAACGCTCACCATATGCTAACTCGTTCATTCCTGGAATCATTCTTGTAAACCTTCTCTGGACCCTCTCCAGAGCCAGCACATCCTTCCTCACATATGGGGCCCACATTTGCTCATTGTACTCCAAATGCGGCCTGACCAGCGCCTTATAGATCCTCAACATGTTAGAAGGAATTAATATGAAATTACCTTAATTTTGATAGGTGCATTGTATTGTCTTCAGAGGGTCCCACTGTGCAAGTCAAGACATAATTGAGGAAAACGTAATTCTTTCTCCATGAAATGCATCACTGGTCAGTACAGCTAAGTGCTTTGCAGAGAAGCAGCTATGAATGTTTGATATCATTCCAAAATGTGCATTCATTGAATCCCAATGAAAATGAATTTGAGAAATGGTGTAAAATCCTACTATAATAGCATATTCATCATCACTATATGTAGTTGCATTTTACATGTAGTCTATGTCTCACTATTCATTTGTGAGTAGATTTATGGACTGTTATGGACTTTATATAGGTTTTGAAGGACTTACGTGACCTTCCCAGTACACTGGGCTTTCACCGTCTTAATTACAGCACCACCTTCCTGTTCACCGTGGTGTGTGTCTGTATCACATTGGCTTTGCACCGTGTGAATTTCACTCAGACTGCGCTCCCTCGCTTGCCCTGTCCCCCGCCTGCAGGAAGTGATGTATGTGTTCCACTCTCACAGTCGCCGTTTTTTTTAGGCGACTGCCGGCGACTTTACAGTCGCCAGCAGTTGCCTGAAAAATCGCCTAAGTGGGACAGGCCCATTACTCAGGGACATGAGGGATTCATCTCATTTCACTTTGTTTCAAAGTCATTGTGGGTCTTAACGGGATTTAGGCTCCACAGATTTATCATCCGTGGAGGGTGAGCTGTTTAACTCTGTTGGTGAGCTTGCAGTAGGAACATTGTATCTGCGATGGTGGGCATGAGAATCATGGCAGTGGATTCATGATTTAAAAGTCTCCATGCTGAGGCCGAGCTCATGAACAGTGCTGCAAAATCTGATTTATTTTGTCCTGATTAAATGTTTTTATTTTGTCCCACAGTGGTTTATTTTCAGTATTTCAGTTCTGACTTCTGTGATGTTAAGTGGCACAAACATAAAGTGCAAAATACAGGTAGATTAATGAGTACTTTTGGTGATATTCACTCCATGTTAAAATCTTTTGTAATTACATGTCAGTTTTCCTTATTCATTTCTCATGTCCATGTTTTTTTTTTAATATCTCATGCTATTGGGTTCACTTAGTCCAAATAAACAATAGTTTTCTTTAATAGCAAGCTTTGGATAAAGGCATTGTGGAAAGCATTTCAACCCACTGTTTGTTTTTTTTAAACTGTAATTGCAAAGCATACAGTGCTGTTTGAAAATGACTTCAGACTGTGAGCATAAATTAAATGTGGCAGTGCTGCTGAATATCACGTTAGTGTCGAACAAAGCCACAGCATCCATGGAACATTAGGATGCAGGGAGTCAGGTAAAACTGAATCGACATGTAATTACTGCAGGGTCAAGAGGTTGCCAATATGCAAACCAAATTATCTTATCCTTGTTAGCACGCCAACATTTGGATGTGAAAACAATAAAGCTATGTATTACCCGTGCATATTAATGTGAGCATCCGTGTGAAATTCAGCTACAGGATGGTACAATGACAATATACTCAAAGCTGGAGGAATGAATTCAAAGATGCAGTTTATTTTGCTGCATTCTTCCATCTTGATGTGTTCAGAGTGTTGTATAAACAGGAGTATACAAATGTTTTAAACGTTTCTCTTTATATTGGAATAATAACCAAGTTTTGACATTTACTTCTGGTATTTTTTTTCAATTTATTCCTAAATGGTTCATGTTGTTCTGTGTGGATACAATTACAACTCTGCATTGAAGTGGTGCGAGGAGAAAATCGCATGCACCGTCATCTGCATGTACACATATTCACTGTGCTTCAGTATGGTTGCAAACACACACAAATGCATCTGACATTCAGATCTCTGCTGGTATGAGGAGAAATCGTAGAAAATTTACAAATTTCTTCAGGTTTTGAATGGCTTGTTTGAAAACATACATAAATAGGTTGCTCTAAAAATGATTGATTTTAGAATCTAAGTTGGTGCATATGTTTAAACCCATGATTATTACAGAAGCTCAATATCAGAATCATCTTAGATAGAGTTAAATGCAAAGTTCTCTGTGTAATGTAAACTACGTGTTCTTGCAATACACCTACTTTCAGTTACGTTTACCTCTGAGGACGCCCTCCATAAAGATAACACCATATTATTTATGTGTAGGAAAGGACTGCAGATGCTGCTTTAAATCAAAGGTAGACACAAGGTGCTGGAGTAACTCAGCGGGACAGGCAGCATCTGTCCTGAGTCTAAAGAAGGGTCTCAACCAAAAACGTCACCCATTCCTTCTCACCAGAGATGCTGCCTGTCCCGCTGAGTTACTCCAGCATTTTGTGTCAACCATATTATTTAGTTCTACTTATCTGAAAAATATAGAAAAAATACACGTGTGATACTCGGTACCTCAAAACCTAATTGCAATTGATGAAACTCAAATTAACAGTTCAATTTATGCTGCCGGTCCCACATGTTTAATTATAATCTTGTGATTTCCGATACCCTCATTTCTGAACAAGTCTAAATGTATTTAGTATAAGTAAGAATATTGCTCGCTGAGACCGACACCAGGGCTGGCACCGTGGCGCAGCGGTAGAGTTGCCGCCTTACAGCGCTTCCAGCGCCAGTGACCCGGGTTCGACCCTGTCTACGGGTGCTGTCTGTACAGAGTTTGTACATTCTCCCCGTGACCTGCATGGGCTTTCTCCGAAATCTTCGTTTTCCTCCCACACTGCAAAGACGTACAGGTATGTAGGTTAATTGGCTTGGTATGAATGTAAGTTGTCCCTCGTGTGTGTAGGATAGTGTTAATGGGCGGGGATCGCTGATCGACGCGAGCCCGGTGGGCTGAAAGGCCTGTTTCCGCGCTGTATCTCTAAACTAAACTAAACCAGTTGACTCCTCATGAAAATACTTGTGTCATATATGTGTGGAGTGATTTTCTTGCTGGCACAAAGTGTCCCATCAAACACCAGCATGGCCTGATTGATGGCGTTTGCACCTCAGAAGCCCCCTCTCTGAAATCCACATCCCCTCAACTATAATGCCTGTAAAAGCTATGAGGTATTTCATATTTTTAAAAATATTTTAAAAGATAAAAAAATCATAGAATGCATTGTAATAATTATAAAAAAATAAAATACAGTGAATTATCTTTTTTAGTAAAGGTTACTTTCCCCTTTGCCTTATACCCACAAGTTTAACATTCCTGAAACAAATAGGGTCTTGGACCTGAGAAGCAATTTCCCCGATGTAAAAGCTGTCAATTACAGCAAGATGGAGCTTTGTCACACAATTCCATGTTGGAATCCTGCAATGGAGCAAACTAACAGATTTGGCATTCCCAATCTACACATAAGTCTGTGACTTCCAGGATTTACAACACAAAGAGCAGAAGTTCTGACTCTGACTTCTATTTCAGCAAATAACTGTTGGTGGTTCTGTAGTTTATGAATGTTTGAAATGCAAGTACTGTAGAATAATTTGTAAGTTGATACAAGGAATGTGCTGTATAATTTAAAACTAATATTTAGGGATCGAATTAAATATCACAATTTGGCAATCAGTTGGCTTGTGCAGACAGATCTCTAAAGAGCATTATGCTCCCAAACACACATGTGTTAGGTGGATTAGAGGTCAGCCAGAAAAGTGAATTACAACAGTTTGATTTGCAGCTTTGATGCAATGATGTTATCATCAATCACACATTCTCAAAGAAGTCAATGAACTAACTGAGGCAAATGGAGTTTGCCATTTTATCTACATTAATACTGTCTTCGGGTTAGTCGATGCAAAAGCTGCTGTCCAAGGTGTGTTGCTTTCCAGCCCGTTTCAATAAAACAGCACCTTGCTGTCACGTCCATTAATGAATGCATGGAATGCCATAGAACTGCTGTATTTGTGGGATATAAATGAATGAAACTGACCACAGATATTTAAGTCTTGTTAACTGCCATTTTTATGACTTGTTAAGTGTCATTTTCTATCAATGAGGCTGACATTTTAAAAAAATTAATTGACTCTCATATTTTATATGATGCAGATTCAATTTTTAAAATTGTAATTTTTAATGGTTGTGCCTTGGATACATCCCTGACAAACCTCTCATGTGATGTCATGGGGCTGTAATGGATGACCTCTGACAACCATGGCCATTTTCCTTTGTGTGAGGTAAAACTCCAACCATGGGAATATTTTCTCCACAATGCCAATTTATTTCCAGATAACCAAGTTGCCATTTTGCCGTTTGAGATTAAATGTTGCCTTGACATTAGTCAATACCTAGTTGTTCTTTGGCAGGCATACTTCTTGACCTTGTCAGCTGGAGTGTTGATAAAACAAGAGTGGATAGTTGTGGGTTGAAGGCCATTCCAGTATGCTATCAGCGCACTTCTTTGACGTACTCCTTACAGAGATTGCCCCACTGATATATCCACCTTATCATGGGTGGACCCCAGGGTATTTGGACAATAAAGACTCCAAGCATGCCATGCTTATCAACAATATTCTGTACCACCTGCATTCTTTCCTCCCACGTTATATACTTTAGTGTGGATTTTCTGTTTTGTTATCCCAGGAGTGTTGTTTATTTTCCCGAGAGTTCTGGTGGAGTTTCCAATTGTAAAATACAGATAATCAACCCCTGAGTCTCCTGGGTTATTCTTATCACACCAGTCCTGGTGTTTACTGGGAGAGAAGCCAAGGCTCCCATCCAGGTACAGACTGAGGAAGGTAACAGGATGGATTAGGCCATAGACACTGCAAAACCATCAGCAATTGTCACAGCATAGATGATACATACAGCCATGAAGGGGGTGCCGTTCAGTGCTGATATTTCCCGAGATCTTATACATATACTTATACCTGTGATGAAACAGGGAATAGTTTATGACAAAAATATCTTCCAAACATTTTGTTGGCAGGAGGATGCTATTAGAGTTAGCTGTGCCAACTCCCTCCTTACCAATTGCTGCTTTTCAGATAATTACTCTCCCACCTCAACTACTATCCATTATATTCACAATAAGTTGTACTCAAGTTCCAGAATTTTTGACGACAAGCATCCCATGTACATTTACGGGTTCCAAAGTTGATTTTAGTGTTTTTGAATGGATGCAAATGACTTTTAGAATATTTTGGAAAATAGTATTTAGAACAATGAGAAAAAGACAGACTGAACCTATGCTTGTGCAGTAATAGAGGCAAATCCTTTGCAAGACTGAACATTGGAACTAGAGGCCAAGGCTACAATTAATTTACTCACTGAGCCCCCCCATCCCTTTGTTCAGCTGTCACTGAGTTTCCTGGATAAGTATTGTCACAGGGAGCCTCGAGTGTTGTGGAGCAGTGAGAGAGAAGTGAGCCAACCCTTGTCTAGTTTTGAAATACAACTCTTTTGAAGTGGCTTTTTTTAATATGTGTAATTGAATTATTTCAATTGTGGTATTTGATCAATATATTTAGTATTCTAGGATCAACTGCCATTATTTTGCTTGTGAAGCATCTGACTGCTCTTATATTATTTTTGACACCCAGCACTTTTTGAACTAGGCATATAATAAGATTTATGCTTCAGGAGCATTTAACCAAAATTGAACTTTTACAGTAAACTAGAGACAACTTCCCCTCCCCTGCCAATTCCTTTCTGCTTACTGCAGGGACAACTCTCTCCAGACACTTTCACCTGCATGAGAGGAGATGCAACAGCTGACAGTGCACCTCCGCCCTCATCTTCATCTAGGAACCCCAATAGTTTTTCCAGGTGAGGCCGAGGTTTACTTGCACATCCTCCAACCTGATCTGTTGCATTCCGAGCCTTTAATGTGGCTTCCTCTTCATCAGCGAGACTATGTGCAGACTAAGTGACCATTTCACTGGACACATGTGTACTGCTGCCAGGTCCAGCTGGCGATCCCCACTACCCAACGGTATGAACATTGAATTCTCCAATTATAGCAAGTAAGACAATGCAGCGCTCCATTTACAGTGCATGAATTCAAGTAAAAATGGTACCAGTTAAGGGCCTGTCCCACTTTCACGACCTAATTCACGACCTCTGCCGAGTTTGCCCTTGACTCATACTCGCAGCATGGTCATCACGAGGTCGTAGGTAGGTCGTAGGTAAGTCGTGATGCTCGTCGCAGGTACTCGTGGCATCAAGTAGCGTTTTTTCAACATGATGAAAAATGTCCACGAGTAAAAAAGGTGGTGAATTAGGTCGTGAATGTGGGACAGGCCCTTTAGTGTAAATGACCAAAATCTCATGTTATAGAAATTAAATGGAGCATGTTGTGTTGTTGTCAGTAATTTTACTTGCAGAGAGAAAAAAAAACCAAAGTGCTAGTCAGGCTTAATAGGTCAGGCAGCATCTGTGGATGGTAAGATTGATGACCTTTGGAGTTGGGACATTTTTTCAGACTTGAGACTTCCGACTTATTACTTTGCAGAAAATCTGTTTATAAAACAATGTTGCAAGTAATAAGGTGTGAATCAAAAGTGAAATTAAAGTGCTGAATTGATCACGGAGCCTTTGGAATAGTTCTATTTGCAGTTGCTATTCAGCTTCCATCTGTGTATCTGAATTTTCTATGTCTTTGTCTTTCTGAGTTAATATTTGTAGAGATGCAAATTTTGATCCATTACAAATTAACTTAAACTTTTTCCTATTCACGTCTTTATTTTCAGCACAATCTCCTACTTAAATGTGACAGGTAATAAATCTTCTATCGTAGATAAAATCAAACAAAGCAATATTGGAATAAAACACAAAGTGCTAGTGGAACTCAATGTAGGGGGAAAAGCTGGAAAAGAGAGCTGGGGCAGGACAAAGTCTAGCAAGTGTTAGGTGGATGGCCAGGCTTTGTCTGCCCCCCCTCCTCTCTTTCTTTTCCTGCTTTCTTTCCCCAACTACTATCAGTCTTAAGAAGAGTCTCATCCGAAGCGTTGTCAACCATTTCCCTCCACAGATGCTGCTTGATCTGTTGAGTTCCTCCAGTACTTTGTGTTTCACTCAAGATTGTGTCACCAAGATATTGGAGTAGTTATCATGTTTTGTTAAACTTTAGTCTCTGAGAATTATTACCATCTCCTCAGGAGCTATAAAAACGAACTCTGGCTTTACACCTCAAACCATTCCAAAGGTGCCTTTTGTAATTATAACTTACTGAATATAACATTAGTAGGTTGTCTTTTGTGTTAATTCCTTGCTGGGAGGTATTCACCAGGGAGGTATATTACACTAGGCATGATATATGGTACAGTGGCTCAGCCAGGAGAGCCCTGTCTCACAATGCCAGAGACCTGGGTTCAAGCCTGATCTTGAGTAGAGACTGTGTGAAGGTTGCACATTTTCCCGTGACAACAAGGATTCCTCTAGGTGCTCCAGTTTTCTCCCACATCCCCAAGATGTGCAGGTTGGTAGATTAATTGGTCATTATAAATTGCCCTTTGTGTGTAAGTGACTGCTGGAATCTGGGGGGAGTTGATGAGAATGTGGGGAGAATAATAAGCAGATTTGGTGAAGTGTGTGGGCCAGAAGATGATTGATGGACTGCAATGTGGGAAATGTAAGGTTATCCACTATGGAAGGAAGGATGAAAGGTAAATTATTATTCAAATGGAGTAAAAACTGTTAGAGGGATCTTGAAACAACCATGCATGAAATGTTAGTATGCCGATACAGCACATTATTAGGAGAGCCAATAGAGTGTTGGTCTTTATTGCTTTATTGCTAGAGGTATGGAATATAACAGCGGGGAAGTATTTAAGCAACCTTAATGACTAGACAGACCACATGTGAAGTTCTGAGTACAGTTTTGGTCTCCATATTTAAGGAAGGGTGTTGCATTGGAGGCAGTGCAGAGTACATTAATTAGGTTGGTTCCTAAGAAGAAGTGATTGACTAATGGGAAATGTTGAGCAACTTGAGCCTCTATTGATTTAGTATAAATTTGAAAGAGAGATGACTTATTCAAACATACAAGTTTCTGAACAGGATTAAAGGGTAGATTGTTTCCTGCAGTGGGAGTATTTACTCTGATGTCTTCTTAATACACAGAAGGTGGCAATACAGCCTTTTGTGAATCATTGAACAATCCCATCCATCCTGTGCTCCACTTATTTCCTCACAGGCTCTTTTCTCACAGATGCTCATTAACTGCCCTCGGTTGCTCGTACCACCCACCTGCATGAATGCTAATTTACAATGGCCAATTGACCTACCAAATAAGGTAAAAACTGAAAACAGGCAGAAAAAGCATTGTGGCCTGAGGGAGGATGTGCAAACTCCACATAGACATCACAGGAGGTCAGGATAGAACTAGTCGCTGGAGCTGAGAAAGAACAGTACTATCCTTCTGGGACATCCCAGAAAGATGTTTTGGGAGAGAAGAGGAACTAGGAGTGAGGAAGATTATTGGGTAGGCCAGGGAATATAGTGATGCCAAAAATGATTGAGGTATCTGGGGGAGAGAGATTGATCAGGGCTTCCGGATGCCAGGAGGTAAACAAGCATCTTGGAAGGAGATTAGGAAAGGAGAGTTGATGGGGAATCCTTGGGAGGAGATTAGTTGCATAGAATCGGATTCCGGAGAGGGGGTGTGGGAGGGAGATGACCATAAGTGGGCCTGAGGAGGAGATTTGCAAGAAAATTTGAGAAAATGTCAGTGGTGAGGGAGGGGAAAAATGCGTGTGGGTCGAGCTGGAGCACAGGGGATCGCGGGGAGGTGGGGAACGAGGTGAGGCATTATATGGGGGAAGCAGTGAGAGGCGAGGGTTATGTAGTTACCTAAAATTGGAGAATTCATAAAACACGGAGGAAGATAGGAAGGAAGATAAATGCAGAGAAAACCAGAGAGTTGTGGAATGATAGAAACCATTATGAGGAAACAATGTGCTATTTCTTGTTAGTACGTCAACAAAGAAACTTCTGGAACAGTTCAGTGGGTCAGGCAGAGAACGTTGGAGGTTCTTTGATACCTGATTTCTGACAGTGACCTGGATTGGCACGGGTATTTTAACCAACATAGAAATAGCCATTATCTGACTTCTAATTGCTTATGTCAGTCAAGAATCAAGTGTGTTTCATTGTCATGTGTACCGACATCTGGAACAATGACTTGTGCTGCAGGTTGTTTGCCAATACTGTACCTGTTATGTCTCCATTGATAGAGATATTGAGGTCGAATGTCCAGTGGGGAGATTCCCACTGGGATGTCCTTTCATATCTATAGCTTAGGTAAGAGGCCTGTGGAAACCCTTAGACAATTTTGAGTAATTTCACCAAGGATTCCATCAATGGACGGCAAATGTTAATGAGGTGCAGAGGAGCACTATTCAGATGTGTAAGAATTCACGTGCAACTGATCTCTACACTATTCCCATGTTTATTTTTAGACCTCTTGAGTACAGATAACACAGGAATATAGTTGTACAGGGTCTTGGTGAGACCACACCTGGAGTATTGTGAAAAGTTTTGGGCTAATGTGAGGAAAGACATTCTTGCCATAGAGGGAGTACAGAGAAGGGTCACCAGACTGATTCCTGGGATGTCAGGACTTTCATATGAAGAAAGACAGGATAGGCTCGGCTTGTACTCGCTAGAATTTAGAAGATTGAGGGGGAATCTTATAGAAACTTACAAAATTCTTAAGGAGTTGGACAGGCTGGATGCAGGAAGATTGTTCCCGATATTGGGGAAGTCCAGAACAAGGTCACAGTGTAAGGATAAGGGGGAAGTCTTTTAGGACTGAGATGAGAAAAAAAATATTTCACACAGAGAGTGGTGAATCTCTGGAATTCTCTGCCACAGAAGGTAGTTGAGGCCAGTTCATTGGCTATATTTAAGAGGGAGTTAGATGTGGCCCTTGTGGCTAAGGGGACCAGGGGGTATGGAAAGAAGGCAGGTGTGGGATACTGAGTTGGATGATCAGCCATGATCATGTTGAATTGCGGTGCAAGCTCAAAGGGCTGAATGGCCTGCTCCTGCATCTATTTTCTATGTTTCTACGTAAAAGGTGAGTCCCTCACTTTAGCACAGCAGTATTGGTGACTGAAGATTAATTATTATAAAGATATTAATCTTATCTGACTAAGTGACCAAATAAATGGAAATAGCAGACTTTTTATTGTAAAGTTTAGAACTAGATACTAATTAAGATTGAAAGGAAGATAAATGCAGAGAAAACCCACAGAGTTATGGAATGATAGAAACCATTATGAGGAAACAATGTGCTATTTCCTGTTTGTATGTCAACAAAGAAACTTTTGAATCGATGAAACTGAAGCATCCAAAGAAAACATGACAGTCAGTAAGAATCACGGTACTTAGATGTTTTTTTTAATGCCAGCCCACATGTCACATATCATTAGCTATAGGATTGAATCTGATATTTTGCTGTATTTCATGTCATCTCTGGAAGACTTTTAATTTCAGCAAAACTGAAAAACGTTTGCTGTTTGTATCAAATACTTGGAGTAGGATCAGATGATATGACACAGAAATCAGATGCTGTTTCATAGCTTTTTCAAAGTCACAGTTAATATTAGCAGCAGGCCACTCAGCCCTTGAGTCTGCTGTGCCATTCCTGAATGATTTGCAACTCAACTCTTATTACTTGGCTTAATATTTCTGCGCATAAAAATTTACTGAACTCTGTTTTGGAACCATCCATCGTCCCAGCAATCTTGGCCATTTGGAAAGACAATGCAAAATTTCTATTACCCTCAGACTATAAAGTGCCTCCTAATTTCACTTGTCAAACCATAATTAAAAAATAGACACAAAATGCTGGAGTAACTTTAATGTTATCTTCTTCACCACGAACAACTCTATCAGAGGAAATAAGTATCCCATTTACCCAACCAAACATTTAAATTAGATTACCCATTAATCTTCTACACAGGAGAATACAATTTAAATGTCTGCAATTTGATCTCATAATTTGAATCTCTAAACTCAGGATTCATTGAGATGAATCTGTTCTATATCCCTTTCTTGGACCAGTATATCCTTTTAGATCCCGTACAACTTAATCACAACTTTCTCCCATGTATATTTTAGTGTATTTTTCAACCACGAGTCTGTCACTCGGGGTACTTTCATGGTCAACTCGCACCGTGAGACAGGGCCATTAGTCCACCTGTTTCCAAATTATTTAGGTTTACACAAGTGTCTTCTTTGGATTCTATGGGATTTATAGTCCCATATAAAATTTGTGATATCAGAATCAAGTTTTTTAAAAAACTTTTTAGGTAAGTATATTGGTATTGATTGAAATATATATAAAATTTGTGGTAATAAGATCATTTTTATGGCATTTATTCTGCCTATTAAAGACATCGGAAGTGTTTTCCAAAATTTAATCAAGGAATTTAATTTAGTAAGTAAGGGCATATAATTTGCGTTGAATAAAGATTTATATTTCCTGGTAATTTCGATTCCCAAGTATTTAAATTTTTCTGTAGCAATTTTAAAAGGGAATTTTAAATGGTGTGTCGAATCTTGAGGTTTTATCGTCATAATTTCACATTCCAATTTATTCTCTATCCTGAAAAGGATCCAAATTCCTCTATTAGGTTTAGTATATTTTGTGTGCTGGTTTGTGATTTTGTAATATATAATAGTATATCGTCTGCATATAGTGATATTTTATTTTTTGAGTATTTTGTATTATAACCATGGATATTCGGATGTAGTCTTATGCTTTCTGCTAAGGGTTCTATCACAAGAGCAAATAGCAGGGGTGATAGTGCACATCCCTGTCTATTGCCCCTGGATAGTTGAAATTTCGGAGACGGAATAGTATTAGTTAATATTCTAGCAGTCGGCTTGTCATATAATAGTTTTACCCATGGAATAAAGTTCTCTCCCATTTGAAATGTTTGCAATACTTTGAAGAGGCATTCCCATTCCACTTGATCGAATGCTTTTTCTGCGTCCAATGAAATAATTGATAGGTCTTGCTCTTCAGTTTTGTATGAGTGCATTATATTAAACAGATGTCACAAATTATCCATGGCCTTATTTAAATATATTTTTACTATGTTATCCTCCATTCCCAAAACCCCTGAATAGACTGTAACTGTATTCCCAGGTGTAGAGAATAATAAAAGGAGATGTCTTTGAAGCTTACAAATTCTTAAATGGCTTGCCAACACTCTTGAGTTCTGGTAAACTGTCCCTGAAGCTTTGTACCTCTCTGTTCCCTAAACATGCCATATCATCTAAGGCAAATAAAAATACAGAGTGCGGGAGTGACTCAGCATGTCAGGTGGCATCTCTGGAGGATTTGAATAGGAAACTATTCAGGTTGGAACTCTTATTCAGAAATCTGAAGAAGAGTCCCTATCCGAAACGTCACCTATCGCTGCTTCCAGAAATGCTACCTGACCCGCTGAATTACTCCAGCACTTTATGTTTATTTTTGGTAAACTAGCATCTACAGTTCCTTGTTTCTACATCATCTAAGGCATTTAGATCTTTAGATAGATACGGCATAGAGAGATGTGGTCTAAAGTGAGCAAATGAATTAGAGATGGGTGGAACGCTACTCCAACCTCTACTTGAGAAAGAACAATTTGTCCCTTCAGCCCTTGATGCCATCGAGTGCCTGCCAACCATGGATGAGTTCGTTGCAGAGCCGATGGTAGAAGAGCTCAGCAAGGCCATTGACGGCCTGCCCTCAGGCAAGGCCCCAGGCAGCGACGGGATTCCCCGTGACCTGATCAAGCATTGTAGACTACCTTACTGCTTCCTTTGTATGAAGCCCTCTGCCAGTGCTGGCAAGAAGAAGCTGTACCGCAGGACATGAGGGATGCCACGATCATTACCCTCTACAAGAACAAAGGCAAGAGAAGCGACTGCAACAACTACAGAGGCAACTCCCTCCTCAACATTGTCGGCAAGCTCTTTGCTCAGGTCATCTTGATCCGCCTGCAGAAGCTGGCAGAACGTGTCTACCCAAAGTCACAGTGCGGTTTCCGAGCTGGAAGGTCAACAGTAGACATGGTCTTCTCCATTCGCCAGCACCAGGAGAAGTGCAGAGAACAGCGGGTGCCCCTGTATGTTGCTTTCATTCACCGCACCAAGGCGTTCGACCTCGTCAGCAGAGATGGCCTATTTAAGGCTCTGTCAAAGACCGGCTGCCCACCAAAACTGCAGAGCATGATAGAATCCTTCCACATCAACACAAAGGGGACAGTGCAGTTCAATGGCAGCTTCTCTGAGCCCTTCGACATCCGCAGTGGCGTCAAACAATGCTGCGTCTTCGCTCCCACACTCTTTGGGATTTTCTTCGCTCTGCTCCTGAAACATAGAAACATAGAAAATAGGTGCAGGAGTAGGCCATTCGGCCCTTCGAGCCTGCACCGCCATTCAATATGATCATGGCTGATCATCCGACTCAGTATCCTGTACCTGCCTTCTCTCCATACCCCCTGATCCCTTTAGCCACAAGGGCCACAGCTAACTCCCTCTTAAATATAGCCAATGAACTGGCCTCAACTACCTTCTGTGGCAGAGAATTCCACAGCTTCACCACTCTCTGTGTGAACATTTTTTTCCTCATCTCCTAAATCCTAAAAGATTTTCCCCTTATCCTTAAACCGTGACCCCTTGTTCTGGACCTCCCCAACATCGGGACAATATTCCTGCATCTAGCCTGTCCAACCCCTTAAGAATTGTGTAAGGTTTCTATAAGATCCCCCCTCAATCTTCTAAATTCCAAGCCGAGTCTATCCAGTCTTTCATCATATGAAAGTCGTGCCATCCCAGGAATCAGTCTGGTAAACCTTCTCTGTACCCCCTCTATGGCAAGAATGTCTTTCCTCAGATTAGGAGACCAAAACTGTATGCAATACTCCAGGTGTGGCCTCACTAAGACCCTGTATAACTGCAGTAGAACCTCCCTGTTCTTGTACTCAAATCTATTTGCTATGAATGCCAACATGCCATTCGCTCTCTTCACTGCCTGCTGCACCTGCGTACCTACTTTCAATGACTGGTGTACCATGACACCCAGGTCTCGATGAATCTCACCTTTTTCTAATCGACCACCATTCAGATAATAGTCTGATTTTCTGTTTTTGCCACCAAAGTGGATAACCTCACATTTATCCACCTTATACTGCATCTGCCATGCATTTGCCCACTATCCAAGTCACCTTGCAGCCTCCTAGCATCATCCTCACAGCTAACACTGCCCCCCCAGCTTCGTGTCATTCGCAAACTTGGAGATGTTGCATTCACTTCCCTCATCCAGATCATTAATATGTATTGTAAATAGCTGGGGTCCCAGCACTGAGCCTTGCAGTACCCCACTAGTCACTGCATGCCATTCTGAAAAGGACCCGTTTACTCCTACTCTTTGCTTCCTTTTTGCCAGCCTGTTTTCTATCCACATCAATACTGAACCCCCAATACCGTGTGCTTTAAGTTTGTATACTAATCTCTTATGTGGTACGTTGTCGAAAGCCTTCTGAAACTCCAGATATAACACATCCATTGGTTCTCCCTTATCCACTCTACTAGTTACATCCTCGAAAAATTCTATAAGATTCTTCAGACATGATTTACCTTTCATAGATCCATGCTGACTTTGTCCAATGATTTCACCACTTTCCAAATGTGCTGCTATCCCATCTTTAATAACTGACTAGCATTTTCCCCACTACCGATGTTAGACTAACTGGTCTGTAATTCCCCGTTTTCTCTCTCCCTCCCTTTTAAAAAGTGGTGTTACATTAGTTACCTTCCAATCCTCAGGAACTACTCCAGAATCTAAAGAGTTTAGAAAAATTATCACTAATGCATCCACTATTTCTGGGGCTACTTCCTTAAGTACACTGGGATGCAGCCTATCTGGCCCTGGGGATTTATTGGCCTTTAATCCATTCAAGTTACCTAACACCACTTCCCGGCTAACCTGGATTTCACTCAGTTCCTCCATCTCATATGACCACCGGTCCCCTGCTATTTCCAGCAGATTATTTATGTCTTCCTTAGTGAAGACAGAACCAAAGTAGTTATTCAATTGCTCTGCCATGCCCTTGTTCCCCATGATCAATTCACCAGTTTCTGACTGCATGGAACCTACATTTGTTTTAACTAACCTTTTTCTCTTCACATATCTATAAAAACCTTTGCAGTCAGTTTTTATGTTCCCTGCCAGTTTTCTTTCATAATCTATTTTCCCTTTCCTAATTAAGCACTTTGTCCTCCTCTGCTGGACTCTGAATTTCTCCCAGCCCTCTGGTAAGCTGCTTTTTCTGGCTAATTTGTATGCTTTATCTTTTGTTTTGGTACTATCCCTGATTTCCCTTGTTATCCACGGATGCACTACCTTCCCTGATTTATTATTTTGCCAAACTGGGATGAACATGCCTTCGGCACTGCAACAGAGGGGATCTACCTGCGTACCAGATCAGATGGCAGGCTCTTCAACCTCATCCGCATCAGAGCAAAGACAAAGGTACGTGAAGCTCTCATCAGAGACGTGTTGTTTGCCAACGACGCCTCAGTTGTGTCCCACAGCCAGCAGCAACTACAGTCACTGATGGACGGCTTCTATCGGGCATGCAAGGACTTCGGGCCATCGGCCTGAAGAAGACAAACGTCTTGGGGCCGGATACAGAGGCGCCGCCTGTCATTACCATCGACGACTATGAACTTGATGCCGTCCATCAGTTCACGTACCTCGGCTCCACCATTGAGAGAAGACTCAACACCTTCCACCTAAGAAGCATCCACCGTATCCTGGGCATATCCTTGCAAGACAGAGTGTCCAACGCTGAGATCCTGTCTCGCGCTGGCCTTCCCAGTACGTACACTCTACTCAGGCAGCGCAGACTGCGGTGGCTGGGCCATGTCCACCGCATGGAGGATGGCCGCATTCCAAAAGACATCCTCTATGGAGAGCTGACATCTGGGAGGAGAAGCATCGGCCACCCCCAATACGTTACAAGGATGTCTGCAAGAGAGATATGAAGACGCTAGACATCAATGTGGAGTCCTGGGAGAGCCTCACAGCGGCCCGCACGAGGTGGCGAGGTGCCCTGATCCAAAATCTCAAAACGGGGGAAGAGAAACTGTAGAATGCAGCGGCAGACAAGCGGGCATGCAGAAAGGAGTGCAGTAACTCCAACAAACCAGAGACCGCACACAAATGTGACCTTTGCCACAGAGACTCACTCCCGCATTGGTCTCTACAGCCACAAGCGACGATGCTCCAGCTGAGGTTTGGAGCAAGCAGACAACAACTAGGATGCATCACCCATGGTCACTCATGACCAAGGGGGGCCTATGAGAGAGATGTGGTCTAAAGTGAACAAATTAATTTGTGGTATCACAGTTGATTGATGAGGTGGGTTGAAGGGACCTGTTTTTTGCTATATAATTCCGTGATCCTTCAATATTTCTGCAAAGTGGGACAAAAAGTTTGGTTAAGAGGTGGAAGATGGATTATGAGACCAAGTAAAAAATGCCTGTAAATTTGCAAAAAGACAAAGATTATTGTTTGAATCCCAGCTATTTGCAATGCTCTATCAATGGTTTGGATGAGGGAACAAACTATATCATCTCTATGTATGCTGATGGTACGAAGAGCTTGCGGTGGGGGTAGGTGGGGTGGAGATGGCTCCATTGTGTTTGCGACAAGTTGAATGAATGGACAGGTGCATGTCAGATACCGTTTAATGGAGGTAAATGTGAGGTTAATCATTGTGCTTCTAAAAGTAGGTAGAAAGATTATTATCGGAATAATTGTAGATTGTGAAAAGACACCTGGATGTCCCTGTGCAAAAGTTGCTGAAAGTAATTGTCCAGGTGCAGCGAGCAGGTAAGAAGACAGAGAGGAAGACAGGATGATTAGTTGGCCATTATTACAATATTTTTTTGAGAATAGGAGCAAGGATGTCCATCTGCAGCTGCAGGGAGCTAGCTCAGACCCTATCTGGAGTTCCTTGTGCAGTTTTAGTCTCCTTTGAGGAAAGATATTCTTGTCATGGAGGGAGTGTGATAATGTTTGCTACACTGATTCCTTGGCTGTACTTTATATTCATCTGGAATATAGAAAATTGAGAGTTCTCAGAAACATATAACATTTGAACAGGAATATACAAAGTAGATGGAGAGGAGTGTTCCTGATGAATGGAGAGTTCAGAATCAAAGGTCATAATCTTAGGATATGCCACTTAGGAGGAACAGGAGAAATGTCTTCCCTCGGAGGACGGTGAGCCAATCAAATTCTCTACCACACAAAGTAGAGAATGTTAAGTCATTAAACATATTGAAGAAGGGGTAGTTTTTTTTAATAAGTGTATATTTTACACTTGACCTCATTCACATCATTGATATAGATTGTGAACAGCTGGGGCTCAGCAGCAATCCCTCCAGCACCTAGTCACAACAGAGTTGAGGAGAGGGAGAATTGCAAAAATAAATAGCAGATCGAACTGTGGTATCATATGTCATGAGCCAGAGGCATGCTTTAGGCTTTAAATGTGACCATCTTTAGCATGGTACTTTATACACACTGTATAAATATGCATCCTTAACATTTTTAATGTTATAGAGGGGCATATTGTTGCGGCTTTCCCATCTTTTGGGGCACGTTGCTGCTTTCCCAACCTCTCTTGCTAATGTATTTCATTTATAGTTAATGTTCATTGAATTTCTGCGAGAACTGCTTTTAACTGTTTTAAATGCAACCGACTGGAAATTAAATTGCACAATTTCTCATAATTCATTGCATCATGGTGGAAGCAATAGTTTACCACTTGCAAAGAACTTACCTAATATGACAAGAAGATGAATTGACAACTTTCCTGTAAGGAAGATGATAATGTGCAGAATTGCTAAATCAAAATGGATTGTAGAATCATTGAAAGAACTGGTTGTCTCCAAGGGCTGTCAATTGGAAAGGTATATGAAGTCACACATTCTCAAGAAGCACAAACATTTGTAGCTAGACAAAAATGCTGGAGAAACTCAGCGGGTGAGGCAGTATCTAAGGAGCGAAGGAAATAGGCGATGTTTCAGGTCGAGATCCTTCTTCAGACTCATTTGTAGCTGATCTGAATATATTTCTAGGAAAGAACTGCAGATGCTGGTTTAAATTGAAGGTAAACACAAAATGTGGGAGTAACTCGGCAGGACAGGCAGCATCTCTGGAGAGAAGGAGTGGGCGACGTTTCGGGTCGAGACCCTTCTTCAGTTGGAAATATCAAAGGATATTCTGTTGGATTGTTTAAACTGATACAGCATGGAAACAGGCCCTTCGGCCCACTGAGGCCGCAACAACCAGCGATCCCCACATTTTAACACTATCCTACACACACTAAGGACAATTTTTATATTTACCAAGCCAATTTACCTACATACCAGTATGTATTTGGAGTGATTGATTAGTCATCATTTTGGACAAGGTAAATAAAATAAGCCCTTTGGAGTGACATGCCTCTGATGTATTATGAGTGTTTAAAGAGATTCCTCGATCCAGTAGATATGATGTAATCACTAAAGAATTCACACAGACAGGAAATATAAGAAATGGAAACCATTCAATCATAGCCGATCATGTGTCTCAAATCCACTTTCTAATCTGATTCTCAAATTTCCTGTTCTTGAGATCCTAAGTACTATTAGTCTCAGCCTTGGATATCATGGTCTTTGTAGCCAGTCTTTTGAAGGCATGGAAGACTAATTTCCAGTCAAATTGACCGCCAAATGGGGAGCGAGAATTGGAAGAGCAAATATGTAAGGAGATAGCAGATATTAGTAGTAAGCACAAGGTAGTGATTGTGGGAGATTTCAATTTTCCAAAAATAGACTGGGAAACACATTCTGTAAATGGGCTGGATGGTTTGGAGTTTGTAAAATGTGTGCAGGATAGTTTTTTGCAGCAGTACATAGAGGTATTACCAGAGAAGGGGCAGTGCTGGAACTCCTGTTAGGAAATGAGGCAGGTCAAGTGACGGAGGTACGTGTTGGTGAGCACTTCGGGACCAGTGATCACAATACCATTAGTTTCAATATAATTATGGAGAGAGTCAGAACTGGACCTAGGGTGGAGATTTTTGATTGGAGAAAGGTTAACTTTGAGGGAATGCGTAAGGATTTTAAAGGAGTGAATTGGGACACTTTGTTTCATGGGAAGGATGTAGAAGAGAAATGGAGGACATTTAAAGGGGAAATTGTAAGAGTACAGAATCTTTATGTCCCTGTTAGGTTGAAAGGAAATAGTAAAAATTGGAAAGAGCCATGGTTTTCAAGGGAAATTGGACACTTGTTTCGAAAAAAGAGAGATATCTACAATAATTATAGGAGGCATGGAGTAAATGAGGTGCTAGAGGAGTATAAAGAATGTAAAATGAATCTTAAGAAAGAAATTAGGAAGGCTAAAAGAAGATATGAGGTTGCTTTGGCAAGAAAGGTGAAAGTAAACCCAAAGGGTTTCTACACAGCTATATTAATAGCAAAAGGATAACGAGGGATAAAATTGGACCATTAGATAACCAGAATGGACAGCTATCTGCAGAGCCAAAAGAGATGGGGGAGATATTGAACAATTTCTTTTCTTCGGTATTCACCAAGGAGAAGGATATTGAACTCTGTGAGTTAAGGGGAAAAAGTAGAGTAGCTATGGAAACTATGAGATTCAAAGAGGAGGAAGTACTGATACTTGAAAAATATGAAAGTGGATAAGTCTCCAGGTCCTGACAGGATATTCCCTAGGACATTGAGGGAAGTTAGTGTAGAAATAGCAGGAGCTATGACAGAAAATATTTCAAATGTCATTAGAAACGGGAATAGTGCCGGAGGATTGGCGTACTGCGCATGTTGTTCCATTGTTTAAAAAGGGTTCAAAGAATAAACCTAGCAATTATAGACCTATTAGTTTGACGTTAGTGGTGGGTAAATTAATGGAAAGGATACTTAGAGATAATATATATAAGCATCTGGATAAACAGGGTCTGATCAGGAACAGTCAACATGGATTTGTGCCTGGAAGGTCATGTTTTACAAACCTTCTTGAATTTTTTGAAGCGGTAACTAGGGAAATTGATGAGGGTAAAGCAGTGGATGTTGTCTATATGGATTTCAGTAAGGCCTTTGACAAGGTTCCCCATGGAAGGTTGGTTAAGAAGGTTCAATCTTTGGGAGTTAATGGCGGAGTAGCAAGATGGATTCAACAGTGGCTGAATGGGAGATGTCAGAGAGTAATGGTGGATGGCTGTTTGTCAGGTTGGAAGCCGGTGACCAGTGGGTGCCTCAGGGATCTGTGTTGGGTCCACTGTTGTTTGTCATGTACATCAATGATCTGGATGATGGGGTGGAAAATTGGATAAGTAAGTATGCAGATGATACTAAGATAGGTGGTGTTGTGGATAATGAAGTAGATTTTCAAAGTCTACAGAGAGTTTTGGGCCATTTGGAAAAGTGGGCTGAAAGATGGCAGATGGAGTTTAATGTTGTTAAGTGTGAAGTGCTACATCTTGGCAGGACAAATCAAAATAGGACGTACATGGTAAATGGTAGGGAATTGAGGAATGCTGTGGAACAGAGGGATCTAGGAATAACTGTGCATAGTTCCCTGAAGGTGGAATCGCATGTAGATAGGGTGGTAAAGAAAGCCTTTGGTGTGCTGGCCTTTATAAATCAGAGCATTGAATATAGGAGTAGGGAAGTAATGTTAAAATTGTAAGACCAATTCTGGAGTATGGTGTACAATTTTGGTCGCCTAGTTATAGGAAGGATGTCAACAAAATAGAGAGAGTACAGAGGAGATTTACTAGAATGTTGCCAGGGTTCCAGCAACTATGTTACAGAGAAAGGTTGAACAAGTTAGGTCTTTATTCTTTGGAGCGCAGAAGGTTAAGGGGGGACTTGATTGAGGTCTTTAAAATGATGAAAGGGATAGACAGAGTTGACGTGGATACGTTTTTCCCATTGAGGGTAGGGAAGATTCAAACAAGAGGGCATGAAATGAGAATTAAGGGACAGAAGTTTAGGGGTAACGTGAGGGGAACTTCTTTACTCAGAGGGTGGTGGCTGTGTGGAATGAGCTTCCAGCAGAAGTGGTGGAGGCAGGATCGATTTTAACATTTAAAAGAAAAGTGGATAGGTATATGGACGTGAAGGGAATGGAGGGGTATGGTCTGAGTGCAGGTAGATGGGACTAGGGGAAAACAAATGGTCGGCACGGACTGGAAGGGCCGAGAGGGCCTGTTTCCGTGCTGTAATTGTTATATGGTTATATGTTATTTGGTTATATGGTTAAATCCTTCATTTTGAAGGTGACCGATACTGCCAACGTGTGACCCACAAATGTTGGTAGTTTAGCAGATGGGAAATATTTGTCTCCACTTTCTATTGGCTTCTGAGTACTTCTGATGAAGAGATGAAGGGCTTTTACTGTCTTCCAGGATGCTTCTCCTGAGTGTAATTCGGAGATTGAAATCCTAAAAGAAAATATTAATACATTGAGGATTTGTTAATTACCATATATACCCTTCTTCTTCTTCTTCTTCTTCTTCTTCTTCTTCTTGTGTATGGCGTGCACAGCCTAAAGTTGTAGGACAACTTATTTGATCTTATCTGATTGTGCACGCCGGATTGATTGCATTCGTTGAAACAGGGCGGACCACGTGAAGGTTGCAATCTTCCACCCCAGCTATATATACCCTCATCGCCTATACCTCTCGTTACTCCAGCTTTTTGTGTGTACCATATTTCCCTATAATGTAGAAAGAAGCCATTTCAACACGTAAAACCTATGCCGGCTCAGGGAGCAATCCCACGTCCCAGATTCTATCTCTTACCTAAAAACTGGAGGAAATTTGCTGTAACCCTAATAACCTACCAATCAGCTTATCTCGGGGGTGTGGCCAGAACAAAGATCATCTTTGGGCCAGAGCACCCGAAGAAAACCCACATCTTCACAGGGAGAACATGCAAACTCCACAGGCACCACTGGAGGTCAGAGCTAAACCTGAGTTACTGAACAGACAACCCTGTGAGGCAGCAGCCATACTATGAGGAAACTATGAGGAGAAGAAGGGTCTCGACCCGAAACGTCGCCTATCTCCTTCGCTCCTTAGCTGCTGCTGCACCCGCTGAGTTTCTCCAGCCTTTTGTGTAATGGAAGAAGGGTCTCGACCCAAAACGTTGCCTATCTCCTTCGCTCCTTAGATGCTGCTGCACCCGCTGAGTTTCTCCAGCCTTTTGTGTAAACCCCAGCAGCCATACTAGTTGTGCCACCACTTGCCACTAGAGTTGGAGAATTGTATGGAGATATTCCTCGTTGGGACCTTGCGCCGTTTTATGTTGCCTGGCTCATTCAAATGCAAATGAGGAGTAGAATCAAATCTGCCCAACAACAAATGAGCTAATTGAATTGAATTGATTGAATTTTATTTTTGTCATTCAGACCTTTCGGTCTGAACGAAATTTCGTTGCCTTGCAGTCATACATATAATAAAAATGACAAAAACACACAATAAACACAAATTTAACATCCACCACAGTGAGTTCACCAAACACCTCCTCACAGTGATGGAAGGCAAAGGCCGGGTCGGGTTCGCCGCTCCGGGGCGGAGTCAGGTCGGGGCGCCGGAACGCTGCCACAGCTCCGGGGCCGAATCGCTGGAAAGCCGTTACAGCTCCGAGGCCGCCAGCTCCGCCATTAGGCCTCGGCGGAGACGGGGTATACGACAAAAAAAGTCGCACCCCCCCCCGAAGGAAGAGACCAGAAACGCGTTTCTCCCCCCCCCCCCCACCCACACACATGCACAACCTAATAAAACAAAATTAACTAAAAAAACAGGACACAGGCACAAAAAAAAAACAAAAAAAAAGAAAAAGAAAAAACAGACGGACTGCAGGCGGGCGGCAGCTGTTAAACCAGCGCCACCATCGCCAAAGACACTTGGGGGAAAAGCTAAGTGCAAGGTTTGAGATCTTGACCTTAGAACAAAACGTTAGTTACAGGCTGTACTGGAGATATTGGTGAATTGTAACACTGGTGTCTGGTTTCACGGAGAAATAGGTAGAATCGGAAAGTGATCTGCATTTTCAGCATCTCATCGTGAACCTTTATTGTCAGAGGCTGGTGTTGTGCAGAGCAGATCAATTGGGAGAAGACCTTTGCGTTCTGGATGTACACATAAAGCTTGAGTAGCTCAGCGGGACAGGCAGCATCTCTGTAGAGAAGGAGTGGGTGATGTTTCAGTTCGAGACCTTGACCCGAAACGTCACCCATTTCTTCTCTCCAGAGATGCTGCCTGTTCCACTGAGTTACTCCAGCTTTTTGTGTCTATCTTCGGTTTAAACCAGCATCTGCAGATCCTTCCTACACATTTGAGTTATGGCTGTTTAGTGTTTAACCCATTCTCTCGCCCACTTTAGTTAATGAGTCAATGATGGTTTGCTCTATCTCTGGGTATGCATATGGGCAAGCACTTTCTGCTTACTCGTTGGCCAAATCTAGAGTGGCATTGGGGAGTGAGCATTCAATGCTCTCTGAGATAGAGAATGCCAAAGCTTTACAAAAGCTTACTTGCTATTGACGGAGTGCAGTATAGGTTCACAAGGTTAAATCCCGGGATGGTGGGAATGTCATATGAGGAAAGAATGGAACGACTGGGCTTGTATTCCATGGAATTTAGAAGGATAAGAACAGATCTCACAGAAAAAATATATATATACGATGTTGGGGGAGTCCAGAACCAGGGGCCACAATTTAAGAATAAGGGGGAGGCCATAAAGAAACTGAGGTGAGGAAAGTCCTTTTCACACAGAGAGTTGTGAATTTGTGGATGGCCGATTCACTGGATGCATTCAAAAGAGATAGAGCTCTTAGGGCTAGGGGAATCAAGGGATATGGGGAGAAGGCAGGAACAGCCATGATCACAGTGAATGGCGGTGCTGGCTCGAAGGGCCTAATGGCCTACTCCTGCATTTATGTTTCAATGCTTCAAACCTCTCCGTAAATAATTATTTTCTTATCTCAATGCTAAATGCTTGTCCCTTAACCTAAGAGCATGGTCAATGCTTCTGAATACTCCAGCTTGAGGAATTTCTTGCATTCTATCTGCCAATAACGCTCAGTTGTGAAACAATGTCTCAATAAGACTGTGAATTAAGCCATGAAACAATTTTTGATCTTAAAGCAATACATGGAGTTAAATAAAAACTGGAACATGCTGGATATGCTGAAAGTATAGGCTAAAGTTACATAGAAACATAGAAACATAGAAAATAGGTGCAGGAGGGGGCCATTCGGCCCTTCGAGCCAGCACCGCCATTCATTGTGATCATGGCTGATCGTCCCCTATCAATAACCCGTGCTTGCCTTTTCCCCATATCCCTTGACTCCACTACTCCCTGGAGCTCTATCTAACTCACGCTTAAATCCATCCAGTGACTGGCAGGGAATTCCATAAATTCACAACTCTCTGGGTGAAAAAGTTTTTTCTCACCTCAGTCTTAAATGACCTCCCCTTTATTCTAAGACTGTGGCCCCATGGTTCCGGACTCGCCCAACATTGGGAACATTTTTCCTGCATCTAGCTTGTCCATTCCTTTTATAATTTTATATGTTTCTATAAGATCCCCCTCATCCTTCTAAACTCCAGTGAATACAAGCCTAGTCTTTTCAATCTTTCCTCATATGACAGTCCCGCCATCTCAGGGATCAATCTCGTGAACCTACGCTGCACTGCCTCAATCACAAGGATGTCCTTCCTCAAATTAGGAGACCAAAATTGTACACAATACTCCAGATGTGGTCTCACCAGAACCCTATAGAACTACAGAAGAACCTCTTTACTCCTATACTGAAATCCTCTTTTTATGAAGGCCAACATTCCACTAGCTTTCTTTACAGCCTGCTGTACCTGTAAGCCAACTTTCAGTGACCGGTGTACAAGGACGCCCAGGTTTCGCTGCACCTCCCCCTTACCTAACCTAACCCCATTGAGATAATAATCTGCCCCCTTGTTTTTGCCGCCAAAGTGGATAACCTCACATATATCTATATTATATTGCATCTGCCATGCATCTGCCCACTCACTCAACCTGTCCAGGTCCCCCTGCAACTTCCTAACATCCTCTTCACAGTTCACACTGCCACCCGGCTTTGTGTCAGCCGCAAACATCCGCTAGTGTTGCTCCTAATTCCCTCTTCATCATTGGCTTTCTGAAAGTCTAGATACACTACATCCACCGGCACTCCTTCATCCATTTTACTTGTCACATCCTCAAAAAGTTCCAGAAGATTAGTCAAGCATGATTTCCCTTTCATAAATCCATGTTGACTTGGACTAATCCTTTTACTGCAATCCAAATGCCACATTATTACCCCTTTAATAATCAACTCCAGCATCTTTCCCACCACTGAAGTCAGGCTAACTGGTCTGTAATTCCCCGTTTTCTCTCTCGCTCCTTTCTTGAAAAGTGGGATAACTTTAGCTATCCTCCAATCCACAGGAACTGATCCTGAATCTATTGAACATTGGAAAATGATCACCAATGCATCCACTATTTCTAGAGCCACCTCCCTGAGGACCCTGGGATGCAGACCATCAGGCCCAGGGGATTTATCATCCTTCAGTCCCATTAGCCTACCCACTACTATTTCTCGCCTAATGAAAATTTATTTCAGTTCCTCTACCCCCTTAGATCCTCTGTCCTCCAGTACATCTGGGAGATTGTTGGTGTCTTCCTTAGTGAAGACAGATCCGATGTAGCTATTCAACTCTTCTGCCATTTCCTTGTTGCCCATAATAATTTCACCCGTGTCTGCCTTCAAGGGACCCACATTTGACTTTGCTACTCTTTTTCCCTTAACATATCTAAAAAAGCGTTTACTGTCCTTCTTTATATTCCTGGCCAGCTTCCCTTCGTACTTCATCTTTTCAGCCCGTATTGCCCGTTTTGTTTCCTTCTGTTGTCCTACTCTTTGCTGTGTTATACATCTTTTCTTTTAGTTTTATTCTATCCCTAACATCTCTTGTCAGCCACGGTTGCCTCCTGCTCCCCTTAGAATCTTTCTTCCTTTGTGGAATGACATGATCTTGCGTCTTCCGGATTATGCAGAGAAATTCCTGCCATTGCTGTTCCACCGTCATTCCTGCTAGGATCCGTTTCCAGTCTACCTTGGCCAGCTCCCCTCTCATGCCTTCATAGTCCCCTTTGTTCAACTGCTTCACTGCCACCTCCGATTTAACGTACTCCTTCTCAAATTGCAGGTTAAAACTAATCATACCTCGAGTTCTCTTATCATATCTGGTTCATTGGACAACACTAAATCCAGAATTGTCTTTTCCCTGGACGGCTCCATTACAAGCTGCTCTAAGAATCCATCTCGGAGGCATTCTACAAACTCTCTTTCTTGGGGTCCTGAACCAACCTGACTTTCTCAGTCTACCTGCATATTGAAATCCCCCATCACCACAGTGGCATTACCGTTGTTACATGCCAGTTTGTTACATGCCAGTTTTAACTCCTGCCACAACGTACACCCCGCATCCGGGCTACTATTTGTAAATCACACCAATTAGTGTCTTCTTGCCTTGACAATTCCTCAACTCAATCCACAGTGACTCTACCTCGTCAGTTCATGTCTTCCCTCGCAAGGGACAGAATACCATCCCTCATCAGCAAAGCTACCCCCCTCCTCTGCCCACCTGCCTGTGCTTTCTATAGGATGTATAACCCTGAATATTAAGTTCCCAGGCCCGATCCTCCTGCAGCCACTTCTCAGTAATCCCCACAATGTCATATCTACCAACCTCTAACTGAGCCTCAAGCTCATCTACTTTACTTCTTATACTTCTCGCATTCTTATTCAATACTTTTAATTCCTTACGCATCTCACCTTTCACATCGATCCCTATTACACTTGGATGTACTCTCCTATTCCTTTGTGAGCTTTCTTTCTGGGGTCATTAACTATCCCTTTACTCTCTTTCCCTTTAACTCTGTCCTTGACTATCCACTTTGACAACCCCCCCACCCCCTCCTTATTTAGTTTAAAACCGCCCGTGTAGCAGTGGCAAACCTGCCTGCCAGAAAGCTGGTCCCCCATCAGTTATGGTGCAATCCGTCCCTTTTGTGCAGTTCCCCCTTACTCCAAAAACAGATGCCAGTGGTCTGAGAATCTAAATCCCTGCCCCCTACACTAGTTCCTCAGCCACACATTCAGGTCCTGTATCTCCCTGTTCCTGCTCTCGCCAGCACGAGGAACTGGAAGCAAACCGGAGATAACCGGAGTGAAACAATATTTTCATTTTAAAACACGTACATGTTGAAATGTTTATTTAAGGAAATTATAGTGCATATAAAGAAATTTGTGATTTTACAGCCAGATAGTTTGTTGAGTAGTAATTATGGCTCTGTACACCATAAAACCTCACAGACCTCCTATAACTAAGCCACGGATTTTCAGAGTATTTCCATTGCGGATTGTCCATAAAAAAGCCTAAATACCTGTCAATTAAAGTGATTTCAGTTTTATTATGCTAGAAATGATGGCTGACAGAACAGCATGTGCAGGGTTGCTGGAGCATTAACAGAAATCTTCAGCTTTTCATGTTAAAACTATGCATGCGTGAAAGTCCAAATGTTGCTAAGAAATACTGGGCAACAATGGTGAATTTTCACTATTATTTCTGTCATGTAATCCAGGCTAAGATTTTTTTTAATTCTTCCAGACACTGACTTAAACTCTTCGGTTCAACCAACCATTATTGAGGCTGAGAATATTGCACATTCCAGCCTGTTGATTAGATTGGCATTCAATGGGTCAGGAAATACGTCGAGGAGCTATCATTTCAAGCCAATGGTTCATGATCATTCAACAATGAGAAACCATTCATGAGATTACAGTGAAGTTCACTTTAAGTCACTGCAGCCGTCAACCATCTCCAGCGCACAGTGTGGCAGAATTGGAGTATTAATGATAGAGGCATCGAATTTCACTACACATGCAGCAGTTAAATTGTTTAATGTAGTCTCATCTAAAGCTGTTGCTTTCTCTCAGAAGCACAGGAGGATCTCCTTGAGGAGGGGTAATGTTGAGCAGACTTTTCTTTTTTAACGGGAGCTTCCTTTTTCCTGGCCTTTCTCTCCTTCCTGAAAGTCACAGATTGTTTTTCCGTTGTCAGACTGCCATGTGGAGTGTGGCTTTAAGGATGGATGCTTTTATTGAATTGTGAAGTAAAACGTTGCAACTGGTGTGTTGCAAATGCTTTTATCTTTTTGCCGTCAATGACAATTTGAGAAATATAATAAATAGTAGGGCTTTATAACGGTTGGATTAAATTCTCTGTGATACATGGTGATAGAAAATAGGAGGCAGGCAGAATATGAGCAAATAGTTGGATTCAAGATTCTTAAAAGTAAAATAATCTGTAAAGTGCAACAGATTAATTATTCTGATTGAATAAATATTGATCCCGATGCATACATTTCAAGGCATACAATTTCTTACTTACCAAGGACTTAAATCTAAAAACCAGCACTGGAAATGAAGATAGGTGTAGTTTAGAAATATTCATAATCCAATTTATGCCCACCAGCTGTTTTTTGCGAACAAAGAGGATTGAAGTTCTCCCGTGGTTGACTCAGTTTTACTCGGGTGAATTCAAGTATGCAGTTCAAACCAGTTAGGTGTATAGCTTTTAACAGAGTGGCTTGACTGTAATTAACATTTCTAATGATCAGCTATGGATCATGTCAGTTCTTTGTCCGCGTGTAGGAACAAGAACACGAAAAATAGTGAGAGGTTCCAGTTGTGCGCAACTTTGTTGCAGGCAGATTGGAATAGCATAAAATTGAAGATAAAAATATTTCAGCTGGTTAAGTGGAAAAGAGGTCAGTAACTAATTTTGTTGCAGCATTGGACTTTTGTCCTATGACAGCAAATATTACCATTCGCAACAGGGAAAAAATAAACTAAATAATCAAATGAGACTTCTCTGTATCGTGTTCAGATAGGTACAGTGCCCTCCATAATGTTTGGGACAAAGACCCGTCATTTATTTATTTGTACTCCACAATATGAGATTTGTAATAGAAAAAATCAAATGTGGTTAAAGTGCACATTGTCAGATTTTAATAAAGGTCATTTGTATACATTTTGGTTTCACCATGTAGAAATTACAGCAGTGTTTATACATAGTCCCCCCATTTCAGGGAACCATAATGTTTGGGACACAGCAATGTCATGTAAATGAAAGTAGTCATGTTTAGTATTTTGTTGCATATCCTTTGCATGCAATGACATAGAAACATAGAAAATAGGTGCAGGAGGAGGCCATTCGGCCTTTCGAGCCAGCACCACCATTCATAGTGATCATGGCTGATCGTCCGCTATCAATAACCCGTGCCTGCCTTCTCCCCATATCCCGTGACTCCACTAGCCCCTAGAGCTCTATCCAACTCTCTCTTAAATCCATCCAGTGATTTGGCCTCCACTGCCCTCTGTGGCAGGGAATTCCATAAATGACTGCTTGAAGTCTGTGATTCATGGACATCACCAGTTGCTGGGTGTCTTCTCTGGTGATGCTCTGCCAGGCCTGTATTGCAGCCATCTTTAGCTTATGCTTGTTTTGGGGGCTAGTCACGTCCAGTTTTCTCTTCAGCATATAAAAGGCATGCTCAATTGGGATCAGATCGGTGATTGACTTGGCTACTGAATTTACCATTTTTTTAGCTTTGTAAAACGCGTTTGTTGCTTTAGCAGTAGGTTTGGGATCATTATATTGCTGTGGAATTATCCGCCGGCCAATGAGTTTTGAGGCATTTGTTTGAACTTGAGCAGATATGATGTGTCTATACACTTCAGAATTCATTATGCTACTACCATCAGCAGTTGTATCATCAATAAAGATAAGTGAGCCAGTACCTTCAGCAGCCATACATGCCCAGGCCACAACACCCCCACCACTGTGTTTCACAGATGAGGTGGTATGCTTTGGATCTTGGGCAGTTCCTTCTCGGCTCCATACTTTGCTCTTGCCATCACTCTGATATAAGTTAATCTTCGTCTCATCTGTCCACAGACATTTTTCCAAAACTGTGGTTGCTCTTTTAAGTACTTCTTAGCAAACTGTAACCCGGCCATCCTATTTTTGTGGCTAACCAGTGGTTTGCATCTTGCAGTGCAGCCTCTGCATTTCTGTTCATGAAGTCTTCTGCGGACAGTGGTCATTGACAAATCCACTCCTGAAGAGTGTTTCTGATCTGTCGAACAGGTGTTTGGGGATTTTTTATTATAGAGAGAATTCTTCTGTCATCATCTGTGGAGGTCTTCCTTGGCCTGCCAGTCCCTTTGCGATTAGTAAGCTCACCAGTGCTCTCTTTCTTCTTAATGATGTTGCAAACAGTTGATTTTGGTACGCCTAATGTTTGGCTGATGTCTCTAACAGTTTTATTCTTGTTTCTCAGTCTTCTTTGACTTTCATTTGCACAACTTTGGTCCTCATGTTGATAAACAGGAATAAAAGTTTCCAAAGGTGGAGGAAAGACTAGGTGCTGAGAGCTCTCTTACACCTGCATTAAGGAGGCAATTAAACACACCTGAGCAATTACAAACTCATATGAAGCCATGTGTCCCAAACATTATGGTGCCATGAAATGGGGAGACTATGTATAAGCACTGCTGTCATTTCTACATGGTGAAACCAAAATGTATAAAAATGGCTTTTTATTAAAATCTGACAATGTGCACTTTAACCACATTTGATTTTTTTTCTATTACAAATCTCAAATTGTGGAATACAAATAAATGACGGGTCTTTGTCCCAAACATTATGGAGGGCACTGTAGAAGGAGAATGTGTCTATTAATAATAGACCTGCCAAGAATGGCACCAATGGATTCCTGATTATCTTGCATTCTGATGTGATAGAGCAATTTATCTTGTTTTGGAAATATAAAGACTGCATAAAAGGTTACTGTCAGCTTTATTTCCAATTTGATTTAGGTTGACTATCAGTCTTTAAAGGGCAGAAAAACATCATCGTCCAAGTGACTGATTCTCAAAGAGATTCTCAACGAAAGGCAACAAAACCGTGTGTAACAAGTCAGGTGGACATTTATAACGATCTATGCTAATTATAGACAGCAATCAAAATGGTTGATTTAAGTTAATTCAATTTGAACAAATGTGATCAAAGAGAAATCACAGAACAATGAGACCTCCTCATTTAATTCTGACTGGTGCTAATTGGATTGCAAGCCACTTCACATGTTTTTACCCCATTAGTCCTTCATAGCTAGCTCTCCTCATCGGGAATGATTATGGATTCTCAAGGCTAGCTGCTTTCATGTTTCCTAAATATGACAGACTTAAAATGAAGAGACAGAGGAACTCGGAATGCATCAATTAATTATATAATTGGCCATCAATAAGGGCTGATACCCATGGTCATTTGGCAAGACCGTTACGTTTTCTTGTCTTTAGCCAAGATTATATGTGTGTTTATCAGGTTTTATCCAAAAGTGTTACAAATCGTCTCTATCGAATACCATTTAGCAAATCTTTGAATTGTACAAAAAATCCCATAAAATCCATTTATTTTACAATAATCATAGTGCATCCAAATTATGTATCTCTATCCTTACAAGCTCAGCTTATCATCAACTGCAGGGTACAAGGCATTGAAACACCCCTGTTGAAATTTACGCTAGCCACAAATTCACCCATAAATTATTGCTGCCACATTACACTCTGAATTACATCAATTTTAGATTCTGAAAGAAACAGTACTATGAAATCCAGTTTCTTCGCAGATATTATGTTTGAAGATGGGGCTATTGGAATAACATCACCCATCAGAATTGCCACCGATGTGTTGATGAAAATCAAGTCCTCTTCTTTCCTATAATTTTGAATGGGAACGGCTCAGAAAAATGTTTTTTTTTTACCTGCATCATACCATTACTATCCCACCGTTAATGTGCTCCAAATGTTATGGGACGAGCTCTATTCTGCAGGTGTTGACAGTAGTCAGGAGATTGAGTGCATAACCTGCTGATCAACATCAGTGGTGGATACAAAAGGACGCAACGTGCAGAAAGTTCTTCAGAAGAAGGGTCTCGGCCCGAAACGTCACCAGAAATGTTGCCTGACCGGCTGAGTTCTCCAACATATTGTGCCTTTTTTTTGTAAATAAGCACATTGTTTCTACATCAGTGGTGGATGTTCATCACTGTTGCCAGTGCAGTTGACAGTAGCGTATGTCGCAAAATAATGTTTAAGGAGATATGCAGTGGGTTTGGAGGTACATACAAGGGCTAAGTTTTCCCAGGGTAGGAATCAACTTCACATTGGAGGATGTACCCAGTTATTGTTAGAATTGTATGGGAGTCATTGTATCAGAAGAATTATCTCACGCTTGATTGCAGTGCAGTTATCCTTTTATTTGAAAAAGATCCTTGTTCATCCAGCAGGAATCAAGGTTGACATTGAGCACATTGACCAGATGTGCATGACATCATTAACCTTATGAAGTGAGTCATCTCAAGATATGCTGCAATGCTTGAAGCTGCCAGACTAATGCAACTTGTCTCTGAATGCTGAATAATATTGTATGGGCAAAATGAAAATATGTTAGAACATTGCTTGTGGCTTGAAAATCATTTATGATAAAATTAAAACAAAAATCCATGAATGAAATATCATGGCATTTGTCAGTCATGTTGAACATTCTTGCGCTGTTCCCTTCTTAATTGGGATTTTATGGTTCGCCCCAATATTGCTGAGCCCTGTGTGACTACAGTCAGGTTACAGAAAGCTGTTTAAATTCCTTTCAAATTCCTCCAGGTTTCCTTGACTCACGAGAACCTCAGCTTTAGATAAACCAAGTTCAGACTGCTGGTCCTTGCCAAGTGAAGGAGAAGTCTGGAATGGTTGGTTGTGAGAGATAGGTGAGCAAGGTATATTGTACATGAAAGGCTGTGGTGAGAGGAGAATTGGTGATTTAGAAATGGGGACATCAAATAGCCCAAAGCTGTGAGCCAAGTAACCTCCCAGGTGAGTGGTGCTAGTCCTTTATCATTCGTATCACACTATTTCAAGGTGAGACTGTTTTGAAACAGGAAGATGTAAGGCCCCTTCTCACCCCCCCCCCCCCCCCCCCCCCCGTCTGTGCCTTCACAACATGTCATCCGTGTAACCCAATTGGCCACAGCCCATTACCCAGAATGGGGGTAGTAGTTCCATGTTTCTGCACAACCTCCTCCATCTGCTGCATTTCCTGCAACTCTTCAAAACCCTGTTGGCCAGTGTCTAGCAGTAATCATTACTTATTTAGAGTTCAAGTTCAAGTGAGTTTATTGTCATGAGTCCCTGATAGGACAATGAAATTCTTGCTTTGCTTCAGCACAACAGAACATAGTAGGCTGGAGAAAATCAGCGGGTGCAGAAGCATCTAAGGAGCATCCTTCGCTCCTTAGATGCTGCTGCACCCGCTGAGTTTCTCCAGCCTTTTGAGTACCCTCGATTCTCCAGCATCGTTAACAGAACATAGTAGGCATTGACTACAAAAACAGATCAGTGTGTCCATACACCATTATATAAATATAAACATGAATAAATAAACTGATGAAGTGCAAATAACAGATAATGGGTTATTAATATTCCCAGTTTTGTCCGAGCCAGGTTTAATAGCCTGATGGCTGTGGGGAAGTAGCTATACCTGAACCAGGTTGTTGCAGTCCTCAGGCACCTGTACCTTCTACCTGAAGGTAGCAGGGAGATGAGTGTGTGGCCAGGATGGTGTGCGTCTTTGATGATACTGCAAACCCTTTTGAGGCAGCGACTGCGGTAAATCCCCTCGATGGAAGGAAGATCAGAGCCAATGTTGAACTGGGCAGTGTTTACTACTTTTTGCAGTCTTTTCCTCTCCAGGGCGCTCAAGTTGCTGAACCAAGCCACGATGCAACCGGTCAGCAAGCTCTCTACTGTGCACTACTGTACCATAGAATCATGCAGCATGGAAACAGGCCCTTTGGCCCAACGTGTCCATTCCGATAAATATGCCCCATCTAAGCTAGTCTCATTTTCCTGCATTTGGCCCATATCCCTCGAAAACATTCCTGTCCATGTAGCTGCCAAATGTCTTTTAAATGTTGTTATTGTACTTGCCTCAACTACTTGCATTGACAGCTCATTTCATGTATCCACTAATCTGAGAGAAAAGTTTGCCCTTCAGGGTCATCGAGTCATACAGTGTGGAAACAGGCCCTTCGGCTCAACTTGCCCACACTGGCCAACAATGTCCCAGCCACACTAGTCCCACTTGCCTGTGCTTGGTCCATATCCCTCCAAACCTGTCCTATCCATGTACCTGTCTAACTGTTTCTTAAATGATGGGATAGTCCCAGCCTCAACTACCTCCTCTGGCAGCTTGTTCCATACACCCTTTGTGTGAAAATGTTACCCCTCGGATTCCTATTAAATCTTTTCCCCTTCACCTTGAACCTATGTCCACTAGTCACAGGCCTCCAGTCCGAGAAACAACCTTCCACCATCACCCTCTGCTTCCTTCCATGGAGCCAATTTGCTATCCATTCTGCTATCTCTCCTTGGGTCCCATGCGATCTAACCTTCCAGAGCAGCCTACCATGCAGAACCTTGTCGAACGCCTTATTGAAATCCATCTACACAACATCTGCCCTCATCGGTCCTATTAAAGCCTGCCTGATGCTTAGCTAGCCCAGGCTCTTGAATTCTGGCAACATCCTTGTAAATCTGCTCTGCACTCTTTCCAGCTTACTGGTATCTCTCATAGAGCAGGGTGACAAAAACTGAACACAATTAGCCAAATGCAGCCTCACCAATGTCTTATTCAACTAACATGTCATCCCAATTTCTATACCCAAATCCCTGCCTGATGAAGCAAATGTCTACCAGAATTGGAGGCTTTATTTCTGTGTGGGGTAAAATGTCAGTGGTAGAGCTGAGGGTGGAAGTGGTGCAAGCAAAGATATGGCGTGTAACAGATTGTGTGCATGTGTCAAGGTAAATATGCTTTAATATATTTTGTCAGGTCACGGTTGTTCCGCAATGCGAGAGTTCTCATTCCTGAGGAAGCAACTGTAGCTGTCACCTTCCAGGCTCTTTTGGTAGCTAAAGCATGTTTTCTGGCTACCCATGACATTCAAAACCTTCTTCCTGGCACAACATTTACTGGTGGGAACTTCTGTGCCTCTCTCACTACATTCTGAAACTCTCTACCATTTCCCTGCCACCTTGATCTCCTCCATGGCAGCTCTGCTGTGTTGACTGCTGTTAGTTGCCAAGGGAAGCATGCATTTCATGGCTAGCAGGAATTGTTACCCAACAATCTGTCAGGAATTGCACTGAGCTGAATGTAGCCTGATTAGAAACCACACAGGCCTTGTTTAACCACAACTTTCTTTGTGAAAATTGTACTAAAGCTGTTGCACACTTGTTTTGATCAATCTCATGATTTTTTTCAGATGACTCACATTGGTGCAAGCTCCAGCACACCAAGGAAACCACATTCAAATTTTTATATAATGTGTTCCTTTACAAATTCCATCACCTTATTTTGAGGCAATGTTTCTTATGATAAACCCTATATTCTACAGTTGTTATTATTGACTTTATTTCCTGGATTTTCAGGAAATTCTAGATGTCTAGATTGCTAGATTTCTCATTCACTAATCTCTTAGCATCATTTTAGTTTCCTGGTGTATCTGTCTGACTCATCAGCATTTGACAAACCATTTTTGTGCCATTCAGGAATTCACAAGGTAACAATGTCTTTATAAACAACATGTTATTTTTCGCTCTCTCAACCAACATTTGTTATAATTGGTCAAGATGCATTGTGAGGGGGTGGATGCTGGGGTTGATATGGTGGGATGTGGGGGTGGTCATTGTTATTCATCTTATTTTATGTAAGTTGTAAAATAACAATCTTGCAATAATTTAATATTCAATGAGTTTACTGCTTTAGCTCCCACTCTCATCACAGTGTGTGAGTATGTATATAACAGATTTATTTTGGGAACCCCTTCTGGTTGCCCACATTGCTACTGGTGTAATCTACAACTTAAACAAAACAAAGCAGGAGAGATACTTGCCTTAAGTATGCAAAGTTGGAGAAAAAGAGCAGGTGATTATTTAACAAATGTGCTGAAAAAGTGAACAAATCTTAAAACCAACACAACATGGTCAATGTTTATAGATTTAGGAAGTAAAATTGTAACACATTCAAATGTTCTGATGTCACTATTGCATTTTACAAATGCTTTCCCTGTTAGCACTTCATATCACTGAACAGTAAATTATTTGATAAGGAAAATCCTTTCAAACATTTTCCAAACAATTTTTTGTTATGGCAATGGCGTGCAATTATGGGTTCCTTCAACATCTGAACTTAAGAATGAAACTCATTTTCAACTAAAAATTAAATAACATAATAAAGCATCAGTCATGGATTATTTTGTAAGTGTTTTGCTATGTGTGTACAAAATATGCAAATAACCAGCACCAAAGATGGTTCTGAAGCCAGGCGACTCTGTGTGCTGGTCCCAGAACTGGATCTGCAATCATTCATTACAATCACTCCACTCTTTCAAAACCTATTCCCTTTATCCTGTATCTGTACACTGTGGACAGCCTAATTGTAATCAGTATAGTCTTTCCGCTGACAGGATAGCACTTAAAAAAAAAGCTTTTCACTGTACCTTGGTACACATGACAATATACTAATCTAACTAACAAAGTATATTCTGTTTACAATACATTGAACAATTTGAATTATTTTGTTATTAATATTAATTATTAACCATGTTTTTTTGAACATGTTTGATGCTTTTTCTTCCCCTTCTCATTTGTTGTCCTCAATTTAGTAAAATATTGTCTGAGTGCAGGCTGCATTTCAATGAGCAAAAGTTATTTTACTGTGCTAAATGGTCACGCAATTGAATTGCTACTCTCCTTTATTCTTCGGTTGTGGCATTCTTTAAGGTATTCTGAGAAGGTTCAGTACCACTACTTAATTCTGTCTTTCTGGCCATATTTAATGGCCTGTATCGCTGTAGAAATTGATGCATTTGACCTTGCATAGTTGCCTTTCTGCACTACATTCATCATTGACCCACTCTGGCTTCATCCAACAACTCTGTCCTGTTTTTTTCCTATTGAAATGCTTCATAATTTGTAATCTTTATTAAGATATTATCTGATTTCAATTCATAATTTCCCACACTAATGAAAATCTGGTTTGCCTACGCATACCTTATAATGTGCAACACAGTTTCTGGATGTCTGATATCATCAGGCACTTTAGAAGTGAAGTGAAGTACAGGATTTACTATATTGCATTTTGTCCACATAACTAAAGATACACTTTAAAGACGCATATAACTAAAGAACAGATCATCAATTGCTGAAGGAGATAAGGGTGGTATTGTAGAAGTTCAAGTCATACTTTTCTAATACCAAATCAACACATTACGAGATGGAAGCAGGACATCTGTGGTCGGAAAGTTACTGGAGAGGTTTCTGAAGGATAAATTATACATGCACCTGGAACAAGTTAATTAGCAATAGTCAATATAGATTTGTGAGTTGGAGAATATGTTTCACGAATTTTAAGAAATAACCAAGAAAGTTGATGAGGTTAGGGTTGTAGAAGTAGTATATATATCTACATCCCTAACCTCATCAACTTTCTTGGTTATTTCTTCAAATTCATGAAACATTCTCCTACTGCAACAATTTGGATAAGAATGTACAAGTTATGATTAGTAAGTTTGTAGATGATACAAAAACAGGAAAATCAAAGACGGTGAAGATAGTTTATCGCGAATTACAGTGGTATCTTGCTCAGCTGGGCAAGTGGGCTGAGGAATTTTAAATGGAGTTTAATTCAAGTAAGTACAAGGTGCTGCATTTTGGAAAGTCAGACCTGTGCAGGACCTTCACAGTCAATGGTAGGGCCCTGAGGCAGACGGATCCAGAAGTAAAAGAACACAGTTCCATGAAAATGGTGTTGCGGGTAGATAGGGTGGTAAAGAAGGCTTTTGGCCTTCTATCAGGGAAATAAGTTTAGAAGTTGGGATGTTGTGTTACAGTTGTACACTATGTTGGTGAGGCCACTCATGAAGTATTACCGTTAAGCTAGAGAGAGTGCAGAGAAGATGTACAAGGATGTTACCAGAGCTCAAGGGCCTGAGCTATGGTGATATTGGCAGGTTAAGACTATTCCTAGAGGCTGTGGCGTGATTTTATAGAGGTGCATAAAATCATGCGGGGATATTTTTAAATCATAAGGTTTAACATAGAATAAATGGTGAGAAATGTTTTCATTAGTGGGGAGGTTAAGGTCCAAAAAACAGATTTAAACTGACTGGCAAAGAACTCAGGGTGGCCTGAGAAAAATATGTTTCTGCAGAAAGTGGCCATGAATTTGTAATGTACATCCTATAAATGCGGTGGATGTATTTTCAAATGTGACTTTCAAAATAAAATATTTATTATACTGAAGAACTTGGTGGGACTAGCGAAACTGGGACACCATGGATTCAGAGGGCTGAATGGCCTTTGTGCTATTGCAGCGTATTGTTTTTATATATCAGCATTTCTTTAAATTCATCTGTTCTCCTCTCCCTACCAACCTGTGTGCATGTGCTTTCTTCTGCCTCATTTTCAACGCAGATCAAATCAATTTCAAAATGAAACTCACTGACTGCCTGGCATAATATCAAGCTACTTCAGCCAATGGGGAGAAATACTAGAACACCTAATATTGCCAAAATTAAATCAATTTGCATTATTATTTTTGTATATTTTGACTACCCATCAAACTAATTTTCTCGATGTGCCTTTAGGTACAGATCTTTCTATACTTTAGCATAATTCGAGATGACAGCTCCTATTGCAAAAACAATTTGCAGGCTGTATGGCTTGGACTTAAAACTAACTATGGAAGTTTTCTTTGCCCCAGTAACATTTGTGAAGGTTCAACATTTTATCATGTAAAACTTTGATTGCATTCATGACAGGTTTATTTTGACGCAGCATGAATAAATGGAAATCATTAGATGGTTCATTTTTGTATTTATGAAACTCATGGGTCAAATGTAATATGTTTCTCATTGGCAGCAAGCTCTTGCTGGTGGCTATAATCTGTCAGCTTCACAGTGTCGTTTCTACCAATGAAACCAAATTAAAGCAAGACTGATGAGCATGGTGACAAAATGGACATTTGTACTGGAAAGCGAAAGTACTGAGTTGCTCACAGAATGGTGTTACCATTTGGGAAATTGATGGGCAGAACTTGAGGCGGATGGAGAGTGCTTTCATTTTACCTGTCAAATAGCATTAGATTTGAGCTCTGTGAAATTGATGGCAAGGTTGTTGAGGAAGTGATATTAAACTTTTCTATAAATGATGCTGAGCACTGTAGTCCTGTTTAATATACTCTTGTAGTTTAAAACAGAACATGTGCATATTCACACTTTAATTCAGAATGAGGCAGGCAACTATTTTCTTCATGCAGTATTCCATTTTATTGTAAAATATGCATTAGTGGATTTAATTTTACTTAAATAACAACATAATTGAATAATTATTTTTGCTTTCCTTACCAAGAAGAACCATATAACAATATAACAATTACAGCACGGAAACAGGCCATCTCAGCCCTTCTGGTCCATGCCGAACACTTACTCTCACCTTTTCAGTTTTTTATTTGTAAAAAAATTTGAAAACCATGTATCATTTCCCTTCCACTTCACAATTATGCGCCACTTTGTGTTGGTCTATCACATAAAATTCCAATAAAATGCATTTACGTTTGTGGTTGTAACGTGACAAAATGTAGAAAAGTTCAAGGGGTATGAATACTTTTGCAAGCCACTGTACAGAGATGCCAAGTGTCCCGGATTCGCCGTATTTTATCCCGGCGAAATAAACTTTTTACGGTGTTCCGGCAGCCAAACATGCTGTTACGGAACACCGCCGCGCCGGTGTTCCTCCCGTGGTGAACACCGGCGCCATGTGTCCCCGGTTTGCCGGCCCGCGCGATCAGCGGCACTTTGCCGGGCCCTAGTGTCCGCGCCTGCGCAGTGGGGGAGGGTTGCCGGGCCCCAGTGGCCACGCGTGCGCAGTGGGGGAGGGTTGCCGGGCCTGGCGCCATTTCGAGCCACGCCACGCCCGGCCCAGAGCCCGGGCGGCGCCGGCCCGCGCGATCAGCGGCACTCTCTTGCCGCCAGCGGGCCGCTCGCGGCAGCCCCATCACCGGGCCTCCCCCCCACCCCCACCCAGTGCGCAGGCGCAGACCCGCCGGCAACCTTGCCAAGTGCGCATGTGCCGCACCCGCCCGCCGGCAGCCCGCTGATCTGCACCAGTGCGCAGGCGCATAGCCGCCGGCAACAATCCCAGGTGAGTATGTTACGGAGAGAAATGCATTTAACCCCATTTGTTACGGACAAATGGGTTAAATGTTACTGTGAACTAAATTTAGGGTTAGCATCTCTGCACTGTACCTATCCAATTTATTTTTAAATGATAAAATCGAACCTACCTCCACCACTTCCACTGGAAGCTCATCCCACACAGCTACCACTCTCTGAGTAAAGAAGTTCACCCCTAAATGTTTGTCTCTTAATTCTCAAATCATGTCCTCTTGTTTAAATCTTCCCTACTCTCAATGGAAAAAGCTTATCCACGTCAACTATGTCTATCCCTCTCATCATTTTAAAGACCTCTAACCTTCTACGCTCCAAAAAATAAAGACCTATCTTGTTCAACCTTTCTCTCTACCTTAGGTGCTGAAACCCAGGCAACATTCTAGTAAATCTCCACAGTGCTCTCTCTAATTTGTTGACATCTTTCTGATAATTTGGCGACCAAAATTGTACACCATACTCCAGAATTGGCCTCACCAATGCCTTGTACAATTTTAACATTACATCCCAACTTCTATACTCAATGCTCTGATTTATAAAGGCCAGCACACCAAAAGCTTTCCTTACCAGCCTATCTACATGAGATTCCACCTTCAGGAATTATGCACAGTTATTCCTAGATCCCTCTGTTCAACTGCATTCCTCAATTCGCTACCATTAACCATGTACGTCCTTTTTGATTTGTCCTACCAAGATGTAGCACCTCACACTTATCAGCATTAAACTCCCTCTGCCATCTTTCAGCCGTGCTCTGTTTTCCTAACACAGCAAACTTTGTATCCTTGTTTTAATTTTTCAGCCGATTTACAGCTTCAATTTCAGGCAAGGGCAGAATTCATGATGACCATTAGCCATTATTGCATTCTTGGCTGTAATTTTGCAGGAAGACAACAAGAACACAATTTTGCCATAAAAATTATTGTGACGTTAACTATTATTATTAATCCTGTATGATTTACAAAGCAATTGCCGATAACGGCACATGCAGTTAAACACAGAAACCTGGAAATTGCTGTTTGGAACATTCTGTTCCTTAAAACGTAGCAATAATGCCAGTTAAATCAACATTGAAATACATTGAATGGCGTGTAGTTGGTTTACTGTTAAGCGGGCAGTAGACGCGCTAGATAATGTCCATTTGACACAGTCTCCATTTAAAGGTGTGATACTTATTGTTAGACACATGTACTGAATTAAACATTAACACTTAAACGTGTGGAATATCGAAGTTTCAGCTGTTCATTTTTGTTTACTTAAAGACAAAAAAATAATAATCTTTCCATTCTGCTGGACACAAAGTGCTTGCGTAACTCAGCAGGTCAGGCAGCATTTCTGGAGAACATTTCAGGTCGAGACACTTCACACTGGAGGGGGAGACGGAAGCTGAACAGGAAGAATGTACTTGTTTCAAGAATGTACACTTGCACTTTATGAGGATATTATATGTACAGATATGCATTCATGCACGCATTTTATGAAGGTTTATCTACAGGTTTAGTATGAGCATGATCATGAGCACAGTTTTATGAGCATGATCATAGCACTGCTGAATGTGTTTTAATAGAATAATTGTGCATGTGACATACACATTGTAATCTTCCAATACACTGCACTGGCGGCAGAGGTAGTCAAGGGAAACAACTGATGCTTCTGCAACAGAAAAAGGTTTTTAAGCTCTTCAAAGCACCTGTCAAGGATCAATGCCTGATGGCATTAAATACTGAAGCTGTAAAACTCTGTCGTTGGTGAAGACAAAATGGCCGTAATGTCAACGTTTTGAAGACCACTGGAGCACAATGAGTCAGTAAATGTGCATCTAGAATTCAGGCAATGACAAGTAAAAAGACAGCTATAGTTAATACTAGGTGAGAGAGAGTGCAGGAAATAGTCTAAAAGCAGTAGAATTAAACGCAGGAGAATTGGACATTGCCGAGAGAAACCTTGAGTGCAGCAGTGCTGTTCTGTAAGAAAATGGAGAAAAAATGTCAGTTACCTTACTACAGGAGAAAGAATTAAGGAAGCCCTTTGTGGCATATAAAGGCAGAATGGACATTTTCTTTGCTGCAAATTATATTTTGGGAGGAGAGGATTATATCAAATATATACAGGTGCAGAATACAGCCATTAGATAAAAATGTATCTTGGGGGCATGAGACAGAGTGTGTTACAGGCTGGAGTCGCGTAACGAGTGCCACAGGGATCGGTGCTGGGTTCAGTCTGTTTGTTCACATTTGCGATTTGGATATGAATGTAGGTGGTGTGGCTCGTAAATGTGCGAATGACACCAAAATAAGCGACTTCGGTATTCCGAAAAACGCAAGGACTCATGGGATTTGTCAAAGGTCGAACGCTATAAATAAAAATCGAACAAAGCACTGTAGATTTAGTGGGTATAGTTTGGGTCCCATTTTTTGTCTTTTTTCAGTTGGGGACCAGTGGGGGACCAGTGGGGGAGAAGAAACTAGACCGGCTCTCGGCAGCTGACGCACACAGAACCGCGCCTCATCCGCAGCCAGGATCGAACCCGTGTCTCCGGTGCCGAAAGCGCTGCCAAAACGCCGCTGAACCGTCCCTGGTTCCTTCTTCCCCCCCCCACCCGAGTGTCCTATCTCCGCCCACACCGCCAGCTCACCTCCGCCTCTCCCGCCGGGCCAACCGACAGCCAGGACCAACAATACCCGCGGCCCCAGGCCCACAGTACCCACAGCCAGAGCCAAATCTAGCCCAACCCCGCTCCAACTCCAGAGGAACCCACTCCCCGATGGGCCACTATGGCGACAATGCCAGTTCGCCCACGGCCTGGCCGAGCTGCGCTCCCTCAGCTGCCACCCCAAGTACAAGCCCTACCTTCCACACCAACAGCTTCTGCCCCTTTGGTACCCGCTGCCACTTCATCCAAAACCCAGAGGAGGAGCGAGGACCCTGGCCTCGCCTGCGCCAGAGCGCTAGCCTGGGCTAAGCCTCCTCCGGCCCGGCGCTCGACTATGCCGCGCTGAAGGCGGCCTTCAGTCCCGATCTGGAGTTGGTCCTGACCCGGACTCTGGGCTTGGGGCTGGGCAAGGGAGGGGGAGGAGGAGGAGGTTGCTGCTGCCGCCAGCATCACCGACAGCTCCAGCGGGCGCCCAGCCTTCCATGGCCGACAGGAGCCCGTCCGCAGACTCTCTCGCTGACCAGGACGACTCCAGCAGCAGCGGCTCTGAGTCGCCCGTCTTCTGGCAGGGCCGGCGGCTGCCCATCTTCAGCAGGATCTCGGTGTCGGACTGAGGGGAGGGGAGTGGAGGTGGAGGGCTTCCGGCCAACCAGGCAGAGCCGAGCTGGAGCCAGCGGCTGCAAGTCCGGGGTGGCCCTGGTGACGGGGATGGCCCACTAGCAACTGAACAGCACCCGCAGCGATGGAGAGCCGGGCCCGACCTCGACCCCACCTACGGACAAGCCTGCACACAATGCAGCACCACCATTGCTGTATTATAACTAGTGACCTATGACCTGGGCATGCGCAGTCGGAATACCGAACTCACTTATTCATGGTGTTTTTATAAAGATAGTAACAAAGGTTATCTAAAATTATAACGCGATCTTGATCAACTTGGCCAATCATCCGGGGAGTGACAGATGGAATTTAATTCAGACAAATGTGAGGTGTTGCATTTTGGTAAGACAGACCTGCACAATAAATGTCAGGGCCCTGGGGCATGTTGTAGAACAGAGAGACCTACGTGTTCAGGTACACAGTTCTTCGAATGTGGCGACACTGGTAGACAGAGTGGTGAAGAAGGTATTTGACACACTTACCTTGATCAATCAGGTTATTAAGTACAGGAATTGGGATGTCAGGTTACGTTGGTAAGGCCGCAGTTGGAATACTATGTACAGTTCTAGTTACTTGATACAGGAAGGATGTCTGGAAAGGGTGCAGAGGAGATTTATGAGGATGTCATCTGAGCTAGAATTATAAGAAGAAGCTGGGTCTTTTTTCCCGTGAGTCCGAGGGGTGAATTTTATAGGGGTTTGTATAATCATGAGAGGCATAGATAAGGTGAATAGTCACAATTCTTTCCCCAGGGTAAGGGAGCCAAAACATAGAAGAAGGGTTTTGATTCCTGAGGGTTGCCTATTTCCTTTGCTCCATAGATGCTGAGTTTCTCCAGCATTTTTGTCTACCTAAAACATAGAAGAGACATTGTTTTACTGCGAGAGTGGAAAAATTGAAAAGAGACCTAAGGAGCAATTTTTTCACACAGGGTGATGTGCAAATGAAACGAGCAGTCAGAGAAAGATAGAGACTTCTTATCGTCCACACACAAGATTAGAAGTTGTTCAGCCTGAGCTGAGCACGCTTCTCGGCATCTGCATACAATGGTGTCTGTCTTGCGCTTCTTGTGTGTGGTGGTGGAAAGATTGGTGGAAACAGGGCCGCGACGTGAATGCTCTTTCCTTGACACCAGGGAAAGTGGTAGAGGTGGGGGACACGCAATAGAGTCATAGGGTAATGCAGCACTGAAATAAGCCCTTTGGCCCAACTCGTTCATGTGGACCAAGATGCCCCTTCCAAATTAGTCCCATTTCACAGTTTCTGACCCATATCTCCCTTAGTCTTTCCTGCCAATGTACTGATAAAGTTGCCTTTCCAATAATAGGTTAATTTGAGGCATTGGGGATTAATCTAAGATCACTCAAATCTGTGGTACCCAGTATTTTTCCCTGGTTCTGCAATTTTAATTTGAATTTAATGTCCCTGCAATGAAGCCATTATGTTGAAACAGACATGACCAAGTGGAGTGGAATGGTAGTTCACTATAGATAACTAAATCACACCTTGTTAGGCTGTCTTGTGAGCGCTCTTAAGAATGTAAATTCTATGAAATATAGGCACTTAAACCTCAATATCTGTGCTCTTAGGTAATTATATCAAGCAGGCAAAATGCCTCATTGTCTGACTGCCCAGTGAATTCTCTGAAATAACTACTTCCTCTGCAGTTCCACAGCAGAGTCATTGATTTCAAACAAATGAATGCAGCTTCTAACATAGCTTTTGTGTCCAGGTGACATTCAGCATAAAGGGAAAAGAGATAAACTGACAGCAGTCGAGTTAATAAAGTCATAATGCAAGATCGTTTTAAAATGCAAGATCGTTAGATTTTTTTTGTCTGAAAATGCATCAATTGTTGGGACCTGTTCTATCCATTAAGTGTAAACTAGCTCCTTTGTTTAAATTTACCACAGCACAGCAACTAACCCATTTATGATAATACACTAAAAATAATATGTCAGACGCAGATAGATTGTCACTTTCCCAATGGATGCTGGAAGGATTATAATCAGTGCACTGCACATTGCATTACATATCTTATTTCCTCATGTTAATTTTTGCATGATATTTCACTGTTATACTTTCAGAAAATGATTCTGTTTTTTTACTTCCCAAAAAGTGCACAACTGGTCTTGCTTTATTGGCCTGCACTACAAGCTTCTGGAATACAAGGAAAGTGAATTCACATTCTTTTTCAGTTTGACAATATGATTTACAAGTTTATATTTCCAAGCAAAATCTTGCAGGCAGATTTGTTTCCATAGATGGCAGGCTTAAATTGGTTAAAAAAATACCCTGCATTTCAGGAAGTGAAACAATGTGTTTTGGCTTTAAAGTGTTCGTAGCTTTGCAGACCACTGATTCCCATAACAAAAATTACAACCAAACTCACTGCATATATATTATTAAATCATTGCCTCACTGCTGGGCTTGACAACTACTCCAAGCCCAGTTACCCAGTTTTGTTATTTTAAAGTTATAGACGTACTGTATGTGCAGATGTAGACTGGATTAAAAAATAATCGTAAAATTTGCCATTCTTTCACATCACTAACACAAAAACCTCTTAATTCGGAAGTGTGCAATGATCAATTTAATAACCATATAACCATATAACAATTACAGCACGGAAACAGGCCCTCTCGGCCCTTCCAGTCCGTGCCGACCATTTGTTTTCCCCTAGTCCCATCTACCTGCACTCAGACCATACCCCTCCATTCCCTTCACGTCCATATACCTATCCATTTTACTTTTAAATGTTAAAATCGATCCTGCCTCCACCACTTCTGCTGGAAGCTCATTCCACACAGCCACCACCCTCTGAGTAAAGAAGTTCCCCCTCACGTTACCCCTAAACTTCTGTCCCTTAATTCTCATGTCATGCCCTCTTGTTTGAATCTTCCCTACCCTCAATGGGAAAAGCTTATCCACGTCAACTCTGTGATCTTAATCTTGGCTCATTTCTATCTTTGATCTTATGATTGTGGGGATATTTATGAAAAATCCTCCTCTTTCAGACCCACTTTTCTCTTTATTCAGCATGTAGCATTCCTAAACCGAAAATCCGCTTTAGACCACCACGGCATTCTTAGTGCACATTTTCACGACACCATCTCTTCCTCCTTAAGCAGTCCCTTGGCTTGCACTCCTGTTTTGTGGGTTTTGAGGTGACTAATGTTCAAAGTGAGAATCACAGACTCCTCCACAGATGGAGTAGAAGGTGGCTGTCAGGCAGGTGTGTTGGCGCGCTCTTTCTGTTGCTTATACAGGGATTTTGTGTACCTCTGATGCATGGCTTTAAGCTTCTCAGTACCATCCTAAATGTTCCTTCTTTACTTTGAGCTGTCATAAGCCAGTGGTTCGTAAAATCTGTGAGAATGCTGCATTTCTTCAATGAACCTATTGAGCATATCCTTGAGTACCTTTCTGTGTCTCCCTGGTAAACTACTCTCATGACATAGCTCAGGTATCTGGTGTCGGGCATGCAATTGATGTGGCCTGCCCAGTAAAACCAATTGAGAGTGGTTGTTCGATGTTGGGAAAGTTGGGTGGGAGAGGATCCTGATGTTGGTTTGCTTATAGAGTCATAAAGTTTAAAAAAAACAGGAGGTTCTTTGGCCTGCCACGTCCATGCTGCCTATCAACTACACTAATCCCATTTACTTAGCCAATAGCTAGGTTTGGGTTTAGGTTCACTGTTCCGAAGGCTTTGTCTTGCATGCTCTCTAATCCAACCAGATAATACTACACACAGATACGATCAAGCCAAACGCAAGTGCAATAGATGGAGCAAAGGGAAAGATAGAATGTGTAGCATATACTGTCGTTCTCGGCATTGTAGCACTCTAGTTACAGACACAAAGTCCAATGTTTGCAATGGGACAAAGGTAAATTGGACGGTATTCTCGCTTATGGAAGACCATTCAGAAGCCTGATAACAGAGGGGAAGAAACTGTTCCCGAGTCTGGTGGCGCCCTCTTACAAGCTTCTGTATCATCTGCCAAATAGGGCCATGGGCGATGAAGGAATGACAATTAAATTTCTGTTGACTGCTTTTCCGAGGCAGTGTAGATGGGATCAGTGGTGGGAAGCCTGGTCTGTGACGGACGGAGTACATCCGCAACTCTCTGCAATTTCTTGTGATCTTGGGCGGAGCTGCTCCCAAACCAAACTGTGATGTAAATCGACAGTATGTTTCCTGTGATGCATCTGAAGACGTTTTTAAGAGTCACAGAAAGTAGGTGCAGGAGGAGGCCATTTGGCCTTTCGAACCATTCGAGACATGCTGAATTTCCTCAATCGCTTGAAGAAGTAAGGGCATTGGTATATGCCTTCTTTGCTGTAGGTTCAATGTGGCAGGTGGACAATTCATATGCATCTCTTGATAGAAACATAGAAACATATAAAATTAGGTGCAGGAGCAGGCCATTCGGCCCTTGCAGCCTACACCGCCATTCAATATGATCATGGCTGATCATCCAACTCAGTATCCTGTACCTGCCTTCTCTCCATACCCCCTGATCCCTTCAGCCACAAGGGCCACATCCAACTCCCTCTTAAATATGGCCAACAAACTGGCCTCAACTACCTTCTGTGGCAGAGAATTCCACAGATTCACCACTCTCTGTGTGAAAAACGATTTTCTCATCTCGGTCCTAAAAGACTTCCCCCTTATCCTTAAACGGTGACCCCTTGTCCTGGACTTCCCCAACATCGGGAACAATCTTCCTGCATCTAGCCTGTCCAACCCCTTAAGAATTTTGTAACTCTCTATGAGATCACCCCTCAATCTTCTAAATTCCAGCGAGTACAAGCCAAGTCTATCCAGTCTTTTTTCATATGGAAGTCGTGCCATCCCAGGAATCAGTCTGGTGAACCTTCTCTGTACTCCCTCTATGGCAAGAATGTCTTTCCTCAGATTAGGAGACCAAAACTGTACGCAATACTCCAGGTGTGGCCTCACCAAGACCCTGTACAACTGCAGTAGAACCTCCCTGCTCTTGTACTCAAATCCTTTTGCTATGAATGCCAACATACCATTCGCTTTCTTCACAGCCTGCTGCACCTGCATGCCTACTTTCAATGACTGGTGTACCATGACACCTAGGTCTCGCTGCATCTCCCCTTTTCCTAATCGGTCACCATTCAAATAATAGTCTGCCTTCCTGTTTTTGCCACCAAAGTGGATAACCTCACATTTATCCACATTACACTGCATCTGCCATGCATTTGCCCACTCACCCAGTCTATCCAAGTCATCCTGCAGCCTCCTAGCATCCTCCTCACAGCTAACACTGCCCCCCAGCTTCGTGTCATCCGCAAACTTCGAGATGTTGCAATTAATTCCCTCGTCCAAATCATTAATGTATATTGTAAATAGCTGGGGTCCCAGCACTGAGCCTTGCGGCACCCCACTAGTCACTGTCTGCCATCCTGAAAAGGACCCGTTCACTCATACTCTTTGCTTCCTGTCTGCCAGCCAGTTCTCTATCCACATCAATACTGAACCACCAATACCGTGTGCTTTAAGTTTGTATACCAATCTCTTGTGTGGGACCTTGTCGAAAGCCTTCTGAAAGTCCAGATACAACACATCCACTGCTTCTCCCTTATCCACTCTACTAGTTACATCCTCAAAAAATTCAATAAGATTCGTCAGACATGATTTCCCCTTCGTAAATCCATGCTGACTTTGTCCAATGATTTAACTACTTTCCAAATGCGCTGCTATCCCATCTTTAATAAATGACTCTAGCAGTTTCCCCACTATCGATGTTAGACTAACTGGTCTGTAATTTCCCGTTTTCTCTCTCCCTCCCTTTTTAAAAAGTGGGGTTACAGAGATATTACTTAAATGTTGTATCTACCCTGTGTATGTCCCCCCCTTAATGTCCCTACCCTGTCTATTGTCCCCCCCTACGCATCACTGAACACAAACCCTGCAATTAAATATCTTCTCATATTAAGAACTCCTTTCCAGGCAACAAAAGAGACTACAGTCGACGCAAAATGCAGGAGTAACAGCGGGTCAGGCAGCATCTCTGGAAAACATGGATAGATGATGTTTAGGGTCGGGACCCTTCTTCAGACCAATTGTGGGCGGGTGGGGGGGGGGGAGAAAACTGGAAAAGAGGAGGGGCAGGACAGAGCATGGCCATTAATTGGTGAACACAGGCGAGAGGGGGTGTGGGTTGATACTCATATTGTTGGACAGCGATAAAAATACAGGTTTAGTAAGCCCAAAATGACTAAACAGTTGCTGGTTCTGAAACCCGAGGTTAGAAAAGTTGTGAATTGTGTGGCTGGTGGGAGGTTTTCAGATGGAGGAGAGGGAGGGGAGGGGAGAAACTGAGGAACTCAGCCAGAGTTCAGTGGAGGGGGGAAAAAGAGTTGGGAGGTATTGGGGGAGAAAGGGAAGGAGTATGGGACTGCTTGTGGGTTAGTTACCAAACAACTGGAGAATTTATTGTGCATGCCAGTGGGTTGTAAACTATCCAAACGGAATATGAATATTGGAAGAACAGCATCTGTGAAGCCAAAAGATGTAAGTCAATGTTTTGGGTCGAGACGGTGATAACATTTTCTGGTGGGTCTTCTGTGTCCCGTCTTCAGTGCAATCACATTCTTCCTATACTGTGATGACTAGAACTGCACATAGTGCTGCAGTTCGCCAAAGTTTTATAAAGCTGTGCTTTAACCTGCTTGCCCTTTTATTCTATGCTCTGGCTTAGTGCTTCCTATCTTCACCACCTTTATCTGGACGTATGTCATGCCCTTCAATACTCCCTAGGGCTCGACTACTCATTGTGTGTGTTTATCCTACCCTTATTAGTCAGATTAAATTACATTTGTCAACTATCTTACCCACCAATCTTTATCTTCCTGGAGCATAATTCCACTATTCTCTTCACTATCAACAATACCAAGTCACCTGCAAACTTACTGATCATATCTCATACATATCTCTCCTAATCATACCTCGATCATTCCTCTCCATATCATAGAATCTTACAGCATGGAAACAGGCCCCACGGCTCAACTTACCCACTCCGGCCAAAATGTGCCATCGACTCTAGTCCCACCTGCCTACATTTGGCCCATATCCCTCTAAACCTGTCCTATCTAAGTACCCGTCTAAATATCTCTCAAATGTTGCGGTAGTACCTGCCTCAACTACCTTCTCCAGCAGCTCATTCCATACACCCACCATCGTTTGCATGAAAAAGTTATTCCCTCAGGTTCCTATTAAATCTTTTCCCCCTCACCTTAAACCTATGTCCACTGGTCCTCAATCCCCCTACTCTGGGCAAGAGACTGTGTGTCTACCCGATCTTTTGCTCTCATGATTTTTTGTACCTCTATAAGATCATCCCTCATCCTTCTGCCTCCAAGGAATAGAGTACTAACCCGCTCAACCACTCCCTATATCATTAATATATTTGACAAATGGGAAGGGTTCCAGCACTAATCCCTGTGGTCACAGGCGTCCAGTTATAAGAAACAACCCTCAACAATCTGCCTCTTTATAGCAAGTTAATTATGGATTCAATTTCTCAACTTGCCTTGGATCCTATATGCTTCAAACTTTCTGACTAGCCCCAATGTTGGACTTTGTCAAATGCCTTACCAAAGTTTATGTAGGCTTCATCAATGCTAAATCTTCCAGTTAATTTGAAGGATTTTGTTGAGACAACCTTGATGGTATTTTAACAGTGCCTTGAGATACCTGCTGTAGGCAGTCCAGGTCTCAGAAATCTCTGCTACTCAGTAGACCATGAGTTTTGTATCAAATCTACAGTGGCTTGCAAAAGTATTCATACCCCTTGAACTTTTCCACATTTTGTCACGTTACAACCACAAACGTAAATGTATTTTATTGGGATTTTATATGATAGACCAACACAAAGTGGCGCATAATTGTGAAGTGGAAGGAAAATGACACATGGTTTTCAAATTTTTTACAAATAAAAACCTGAAAAGTGTAGCGTGCAAAAGTATTCAGCCCCCTTTACTCTGATACCCCTAAATAAAATCCAGAACAACAAATTGCCTTCATAAGTCACCTAATTAGTAAATAGAATCCACTTGTGCGTAATCTAATCTCAGTAAGGCCTGTGAAGGCCTCAGAGGTTTGTTAGAGAACATTAGTGAACTGAAGCCCAAGGAACACACCAGACAGGTCAGGGATAAAGTTGTGGAGAGGTTTAAAGCAGGGTTAGGTTATAAAAAAATATCCTAAGCGTTGAACATCTCATGGAGCACTATTCAATCCATCATCCGAAAATGGAAAGAGTATGGCACAACTGCAAACCTACCAAGACATGGCCATCCACCTAAACTGACAGGCCGGGCAAGGAGATCATTGATCAGAGAAGCAGCCAAGAGGCACATGGTAACTCTGGAGGAGCTGCAGAGATCCACAGCTCAGGTGGGAGAATCTGTCCACAGGACAACTATTAGTCGGGCACTCCACAAATCGGGCCTTTATGGAAGAGTGGCAAGAAGAAAGCCATTGTTGAAACAAAGCCATTTGCAGTTTGCTACAAGCCGTGTGGGGGACATAGCAAACATGTGGAGGAAGGTTCTCTGGTCTGATGAGACCAAAATTGAAGTTTTTGGCCTAAATGCAAAACGCTATGTGTGGCGGAAAACTAACACTGCACATCACCCTGAACACACCATCCCCACTGTGAAACATGGTGGTGGCAGCATCATGCTGTGGGGATGCTTTTCGTCAGCAGGGACAGGGAAGCTGGTCAGAGTTGATGGGAAGATGGATGGAGCCGAATACAGGGCAATCTTGGAAGAAGACCTGTTAGAGTCTGCAAAAGACTTGAGACTGGGGCGGAGGTTCACCATCCAGCAGGACAACGACCCTAAACATACAGCCAGAGCTACAATGGAATGGTTTAGATCAAAGCATATTCATGTGTTAGAATGGCCCAGTCAAAGTCCAGAACTAAATCCAATTGAGAATCTCCGGCAAGACTTGAAAATTGCTGTTCACAGACGCTCTCCATCCAATCTGACTGAGTTTGAGCTATTTTGCAAAAAAGAATGGGCAAAAATTTCAGTCTCTAGATGTGCAAAGCTGGTAGAGACATACCCCAAAAGACTTGCAGCTGTAATTATAGCGAAAGGTGGTTCTACAAAGTATTGACTCAGGGGGGCTGAATACCTTTGCACGCCACACCTTTCAGTTTTTTATTTGTAATAAATTTGGAAACCATGTATGATTTTCCTTCCACTTCACAATTATGCACCACTTTGTGTTGGTCTATCACATAAAATCCCAATAAAATACATGTACGTTTGTGGTTGTAACGTGACAAAATATGGAAAAGTTCAAGGGCTATGAATACTTTTGCAAGCCACTGTAAAGTCTCGTTCTTCAAATAGGCTTTTCAGAGCATCATTGCGCCGAATGTATTGCAGGATGTATTGAAAACATAATACATTGATTTATCTACATTGACAGAAAGCTGAATTGCCAGCAATGCTTTATTACTAAGATATTGATGAAATGTCTGAGAATCACCTTATAGAAGAGCTGTGTATTTTAAAAAATGAAGTTAGTACTGAAGTCAAAACAGTCTTAGACTGGTGACTGGCATTCTCAGGCTTTGCACATAATTATCAGATTAAGTTGCTCTCCAAAAATAAGCGCAGAATGCTGTTATGATTGGAGGAATCATTCAACTATTTGTAGAATTTAAAAAAGAAGTCTGAGGAATTTATATTTTGTGAAATGCAGAAACCTGGGAGAGGTCCACAGACCCGTGGTCCGTAGAACATTGCTTTAATTTAGTGTGATTGACCTTCAATTTGACACATTGTTTTCAATTAAATTGGCTTTGTGAAAATTCCCTGTACTTCTGCTCACTCAAAGGCATCAAGTATCTGTTCTGCTGTCAGAAAATACAACTTTACAAGTTTGTGCAGCAGGGGACAGGCTCTGTTTCAATTGGCAATATATCAGAATGCAGAATAAACCTTGTCAGTTAACTCAGACTGATTGTTGTTTGCTGTTTGTCAGTACAGAAGCAAAGTGGCCTCTTTGGGGTTCATTTGTTACACCAGCATGAACACCAAGTGGAACTAAAGGCAAAAACATTCACATTAATGAAAGTACAATCCTCTCAGAAAAACATTTTAAATGGACAAATCACAAGGCTCCTAATGGCTACATGTCCAACTGCCAATTTTTGTAAACACTTGAGTTTATCTATATTCTTATTTGTAGGAATGAGATGTCAAAAATGTAGGCAGTCCAGGTCTCAGAAATCTCTGCTACTCAGTAGACCATGAGTTTTGTATCAGATCTACAGTGGCTTGCAAAAGTATTCATACCCCTTGAACTTTTCCACATTTTGTCACGTTACAACCACAACGTAATGGGATTTTATGTGATAGACCAACACAAAGTGGTGCATAATTGTGAAGTGGAAGGAAAATGACACATGGTTTTCAATTTTTTTACAAATAAAAAACTGAAAAGTGTGGCGTGCAAAAGTATTCAGCCCCCTTTACTCTGATACCCCTAAATAAAACCCAGTGCAACCAATTGCCTTCAGAAGTCACCTAATTAGTAAATAGAGTCCACTTGTGTGTAATCTAATCTCAGTTGAAGCAGTAGAAACAAAGAACTGCAGATGCTGGTTTATACCAAAGATAGATGCAAAGTGCTAGAGTAACTCAGCGGGTGAGGCAGTCTGAAGAAGGGACCCGACCCAAAATGTCACCTATAATTTTTCTCCAGAAATGCTGTCTGTTTTGAAGAAGTGGCTGGATGACATTCGAATCACTTGGGCATAGGCACTTATGGGACAAGTGCTAGATTAAAAAATTAGATGGATATCCATGTTCTTCTTCTTCTTGCGTATGGCGTGCACAACCTAAACTTGTAAGACAACTTGTTCTGTTTGGTCTTCTGATTGTGCACGCCAGGTTGATTGCATTTGTTGAAACAGGGTGGACCATGTGAAGGCTGCAATCTCCCACCCTGATATCCATGTTGACATGGATGAATTGGACTGAATGCCCAGCAAGTTTCCATATTTTATGAGTCAATGATCCTATGAAGCAGTTTTCAGTCAATGCCAGGCTGAATAACATGGGGTATATTGTTTGCACACTCATTTCATATTTCAGGCTTTATCATACGCCTTCTGAAAATCCAAATACACCATATTCACTGGGAGGAATTTATTTAGCCAGAGGTTGGTGAATATGTGGAATTAATTGCCACAGATGTGGTGTGGAGGCCAGGGCATTAGATATTTTGAAAGCAGAGATTGATAGGTTCTTGATTATGAAGGGCATCAAGGGTTATGGGGAGAAGGCAAGAGAATGGGATTGAGAGAGAAAAATAGATCAGCCAAGATTGAATGGCAGAGTAGGCTCGATGTGCCGAATGGCCTGATTCTGCTCCTATGTCTTATGTTTAAAGTGACAGTTACCTTACTATTTTAGATCAATATTAATGTTTTAAGACATCTCAGCATCAGATTTCCTTTGCAGACTGCCACTGTGCATGATAGTGATCACTTCAGCAATGGTACAGAACAAGTTGAAATGGAGTTATTACATTCAAGCGTGGTAGGTCAGCAGAGCAAATCAGCTGATGAGAACCATGTAAAGGGCAATATTGATCAAAAATCAAAAGATAATTCTGCTATTCCATGTATCATTGGAATAATCCCATTTAATATGGTTCCTGTTTGTCAACAGCTTTTGATTCCAGGAGCCAACATCCTTGCTAATAGGCTGTTGCAGCAAGTGCTAATTGATGTGTTTGTATTTGTATTAGTCCTACTCAGCAGTGTCTACTCACGCACTCCTCCTGTAAGTGCTACATTACTGGAGCTATTTTAATCTATTATCTGTTTCCTACTGCCTTTGTGTTTACGTGATTTGAGCAAATTACCTTGTCTATTTTTCCTTTCAGTGTTGAGCATTCACGAGTTCCTCCACCTTCCTTTACAATTCCACATATGTATTTCAAAGCAAATTTAGCAATTCAACTGGGCACTTCCTTCTCCCCCTAAACCACCTCAACATGACAGATGCTGTTAGTTGGCCAACTTTGTGCAGAGCTGATAGATTTTATTTTAAAGAGTATATCTATCAGGGAGAATTCTTGAAATTGTTTATTTAAGGAAACTTTCATTTTACCCACATACTACCTAATGGCACAAATTGCATTGAAATAATTATTTATTGCATGTTTAAAAACTTGATCTTTTCATATTTTGCAAATACTATTCGCAATTCTTTTTCCCAAGGTGGAAATGCCAAAGAATAGAGGACGTAGCTTAAAGATTTTTTGTTTTACAGACCATGGTGGGTGCCTGTAACAAGTTGCCAGGGATGTTGCTGGAAACAGATATAATTGTGGTGCTTAAGAGGCTTTTAAATAGGCACGTGGATATATAGGGAATGGAGGGGTATGGTTCAAGTACAGGCAGAGGAGATTAACTTGGTATCATGTTCAGCATAGATATTGTGAGCTGAAGGGTTGTCATACTGCCATCTATGTTCTACTCCTGTCTTCTGATTGTATTCTGCACACCTGATTACTTTGTGCAAAGCTGAAAAGAGACTATAAAGTGTTTGGGAGGCAGTCATTTATTCTTAGGGTTTCAAAGCTGAAATTAACTATCCCAAAGAACGTCAAGCAGATTCAAAACAGCATCTGAATCATTGTGATTAAATAATGACTTTCAGTATCAGAGTAAAGGGGGCTGAATACTTTTGCACGCCACACTTTTCAGTTTTTTATTTGTAATGAAATTTGTAAACCATGTATAATTTTCCTTCCTCTTCACAATTATGCACCACTTTGTGTTGGTCTATCACATAAAATCCCAGTAAAATACATTTATGTTTGTGGTTGTAACGTGACAAAATGTGGAAAAGTTCAAGGGGTATGAAAACTTTTGCAAGCCACTGTAAGAAGTGATAGTCTGCAATCAATCTTCATTTCACTTGAGTTATTTGTTTCTATATACTGCCATTAGTGAATACTGACCTCCAGTATAACCAACATAAATTATGCCTTGCGTGCATTTACCATAACATAATATAATTTATTCAAGATGTTCCTGTTAATGATTGGTTAAAGCGTCGCCCAAGAACTAAAGGCATAATAAGTGGCAAAGAGAAAGGGGCAATTGTGAGAAGAAATTGCCTCACAAAACTCCATAGATCACCCTAAACATGGTGCAAAGCTTCTACCTACATGGTATTTGGAAGAATGCAAGATCATGGGCAGAACTAGCCAAGACGAGCTGGGTAGCCGGCAGTGGGAAGCATTTGCCAAGGCTTGGTGATGGCTGCAGCAATCATGTTCTGACTTCAGGCATGCCGAGAGATACAGTCCTGCTGGCATTTTATCGCTCATCACCAAATGTCTTGTGAAGGGGTTGATGGCCTGCCATCTTGAACTGCTGCGATTCTTCACTAGAAGATACTTCAATTTCATTATCAGGTAAGGGGTTTCCCAGTTTAGCTCCAGCAATGATGAAGGAAAGGGTTGTCACCTCCTCACCACCCTGATTATGTTCCACTTTATCCCCTTCTATCACTGCAAACCTGCCCCTGCAATCCTATGTACCTAACTTGATCTTTCCCCTTTCTCATCTCTTGGTAATGGTGGGAAATCTCATCACTGTACATCACTGCCCAAAGAAGCCTGTTCTATGCTGACGGATCTCCTGCCCCACTGGCAGCATCTCTTCATGGGTATGCATGCATTGTTGAATTCCTAGCTCACAGAATATTAAGCTATGCAAGTCTCAGGTGTACAGTGATCAACAAAGCAGAACCTGGTTTGTAGATCACTAACAGCAACTGATGTATTTATTGGTGGAAGTGCTGAGAGATTCCCTTCAGCAGAATGATGGGCTTAGCCTGTATCGTCCTCTGCACATCCCACATTCCAGACATTCCACATTCTTGTAGCAGTGACAATTTAATGGTGGCACTGAGGACCTTCTAATTTCACATGTTGGTGTTTTTATAACCCTAATTGTCTATATCATATTTGCTTTTAACATTAAAAAATAAGTATTTTAACCGAGCAGTCTTTCACAAAATATCTGGGAATTTTGAAGTTGGGAGGCACGTCACACAACTTATTTTGCCCAAGTGTTCAGCTATTGACTTTAATCATATTTTAATGCTCAATAGAGGGCATTATTGTCTGGAAATTCACCCCTGGTCTCTTCTGCCAAACATACTTTAGTCTAGTCCCAACGATAAGACAAGTGGGATCTACGCTAAGCTTTTTAATTAAATACAAAACTGGTTTCTTGATTGTGATAAAAAGGAGGCGCAGTGGAGTTGCTGCCAGAGACCCAGATTCAATCCTGACTACGAGTGCTGTCTCTGTGAAGTTTGTATGTTCTTCCTGTGACCATGTGGGGTTACGCTGAGTTTGCTCGCACATTCCATAGACGTACAGATTTGTAGGTTAATTGGCTTCTGTTAAAAAAAAACGTAAATGTCCCTGGTGTGTTGGATAGTGCTAGTGTATGGGGTGATCGCTGGACCACCTGGACTCAGTCGGCCGAAGAGCCTGTTTCCACAGTGTTTCTCTAGTCTAAAGATAGGAGTCAGAGGGTAATGATGGATGGATGCTTTTCTGCTTGAAAGTCTGTGACCAGTGATGTAATGAACAAATCGATGCCCAGTGTCTTGTGATTGTACGTATTAATGATTTGGATGTGAAGATAGGGGGCATAATTATTGTTTATGGTTGACATTGAAGTCGGTGGTGTTGTGCATATCAAGGGGGTTTGTGTAAGGATACATCAGGATATAGATCAGATGAATACTTGGTCAGAGCATTGGGAGATCTAATTTAATCGTGACATATGTGAGGTGATACATTTGGGAAGTCAAAGAGGGGTAGGACAATATACAGTAAATGATAGAGGTACGAAGGAATGTCGATGTATGTAAGAGAGAGTTAAATATAGCTCTTGGGGCGAACGGAATCAAGGGATATGGGGAGAAAGCAGGAAAGATTAGTGATAATCTTTCAAAACTCTTTAGATTCTGGAGTAGTTCCTGAGGATTGGCGGGTAGCAAATGTAACCCCTCTTTTTAAGAAGGGAGGGAGAGAGAAAACGGGGAATTACAGACCAGTTAGTCTAACATCGGTAGTGGGGAAACTGCTAGAGTCAGTTATTAAAGATGGGATAGCACACATTTGGAAAGTGGTGAAATCATTGGACAAAGTCAGCATGGATTTACGAAAGGTAAATCATGTCTGACGAATCTTGTGGAATTTTTCGAGGATGTAACTAGTAGCGTGGATAAGGGAGAACCAGTGGATGTGGTATATCTGGACTTCCAGAAGGCTTTCGACAAGGTCCCACATAAGAGATTAGTATACAAACTTAAAGCATACGGTATTAGGGGTTCAGTATTGATGTGGATAGAGAACTGGCTGGCAAACAGGAAGCAAAGAGTAGGAGTAAACGGGTCCTTTTCACAATGGCAGGCAGTGACTAGTGGGGTACCGCAGGGCTCAGTGCTGGGACCCCAGCTATTTACAATATATATTAATGATCTGGATGAGGGAATTGAAGGCAATATCTCCAAGTTTGCGGATGACACTAAGCTGGGGGGCAGTGTTAGCTGTGAGGAGGATGCTAGGAGACTGCAAGGTGACTTGGATAGGCTGGGTGAGTGGGCAAATGTTTGGCAGATGCAGTATAATGTGGATAAATGTGAGGTTATCCACTTTGGTGGCAAAAACAGGAAAGCAGACTATTATTTAAATGGTGGCCGATTAGGAAAAGGGGAGATGCAGCGAGACCTGGGTGTCATGGTACACCAGTCATTGAAAGTAGGCATGCAGGTGCAGCAGGCAGTGAAAAAAGCGAATGGTATGTTAGCTTTCATAGCAAAAGGATTTGAGTACAGGAGCAGGGAGGTTCTACTTCAGTTGTACAGGGTCTTGGTGAGACCACACCTGGAGTATTGCGTACAGTTTTGGTCTCCAAATCTGAGGAAGGACATTATTGCCATAGAGGGAGTGCAGAGAAGGTTCACCAGACTGATTCCTGGGATGTCAGGACTGTCTTATGAAGAAAGACTGGATAGACTCGGTTTATACTCTCTGGAATTTAGGAGATTGAGAGGGGATCTTATAGAAACTTACAAAATTCTTAAGGGGTTAGACAGGCTAGATGCAGGAAGATTGTTCCCGATGTTGGGGAAGTCCAGGACAAGGGGTCACAGCTTAAGGATAAGGGGGAAATCCTTTAAGACCGAGATGAGAAAGACTTTTTTCACACAGAGAGTGGTGAGTCTCTGGAACTCTCTGCCACAGAGGGTAGTTGAGGCCAGTTCATTGGCTATATTTAAGAGTGAGTTGGATGTGGCCCTTGTGGCTAAGGGGATCAGAGGGTATGGAGAGAAGGCAGGTACGGGATACTGAGTTGGATGATCAGCCATGATCATATTGAATGGCGGTGCAGGCTCGAAGGGCTGAATGGCCTACTCCTGCACCTAATTTCTATGTTTCTATGTTTCTAACAGGGTACTGATTGTGGATGATCAGCCATGATCATATTGAATGGCAGTGCTGGCTCGAAGGGCCGAACAGCCTACTCCTGCACCTGTTTTCTATGTTTCTATGTCTATGTTTGATGAACAGAGGGATCTTGTGGTTCACGTCCATAGTTCTCAGAAAGTGGCAACGTAGTTGGTTAAGGTGGTAATGGCTGGGTCAATATGATCATGGCTGGGGGGAGGGACTCAAATAGAGATAGCTAGGAGACGGTGTCTGAGGCAGGAGGCAGAGAAGGGAAGCACTCAGACCCAACATGTATGGGGGGAAGAAGAAAAAAATAATAAACAGAGAATAAGAGGTGGTGGGTGTCTTAAGGGTGTGAGCAGAGAGAAAGAGGGGTATAAAATGACAATAGAAGCAAGTGGTAGCAAGGTGAAAATTAATAGTGGCTGGCAGACAAATCCAGGAAAAAAATCAAAAGGGGCCACTTGTCAACATAATTGTATAAAGGGTAAAAGTGTTGTAAAAACAAGCCTGAAGGCTTTGTGTCTCAATGCGAGGAGCATTCGTAATAAGGTGGATGAGTTGAAGGTGCAGATAGCTATTAATGACAATGCTATAGTTGGGATCATGGAGACATGGCTCCAGGGTGACCAAGGCTGGGAGCTGAACATCCAGGGATATACAATATTCAGGAGGGATAGACGGAAAGGAAAAGGAGGTGGGGTAGCGTTGCTGGTGAGAGAGGAGATTAATGCAATAGAAAGGAAGGACATGAGCATGGAGGATGTGGAATCGATATGGGTAGAGCTGCAAAACTCTAAGGGGCAGAAAACGCTAGTGGGAGTTGTGTACAGGCCACCTAACAGTAGTAGTGGAGTTGGGGATGGCAATAAAACAGGAAATTAGAAGTGCGTGCACCAAGGGTAACACAGTTATAATGGGTGACTTCAATCTGCAAATAAATTGGGTGAATCAAATTGGCAGGGGTGCCGACGAAGACGATTTCTTGGAATGTATGCGGGATAGTTTTCTAAACCAGCATGTAGAGGAACCAACGAGAGAGCAGGCTATTCTAGACTGGGTATTGAGTAATGAGGAAGGGTTAGTTAGCAGTCTTGTTGTGCGTGGCCCCTTGGGCAAGAGTGACCATAATATGGTTGAGTTCTTCATTAGGATGGAGAGTGACATAATTAAGTCAGAAACAAGGGTTCTGAACTTAAACAAAGGTAACTTTGAAGGTATGAGCTGTGAATTGGCCAAGATAGACTGGCAGGTGAGTCTTAAAGGGTTGACAGTGGATGTGCAATGGAAGGTATTTAAAGACTGCATGGATGAAGTACAAAAATTGTTCATACCAGTTTGGCAAAGGAATAAATCAGGGAAGGTGGTGCATCCGTGGATAACGAGGGATAGTATAAAAACTAAAGATGAGGCATACAAATTGGCCAAAAAAAGCAGCCTACCAGAGGAATGTGAGAAATTCAGAATCCAGCAGAGAACAAAGGGCTTAATTAGGAAAGGGAAAATAGATTACAAAAGGAAACTGGCAGGGAACATAAAAACTGACAGCAAAAACCTTTATAGATATGTGAAGAGAAAGAGACTAGTTAGAACAAATGTTGGTCCCTTGCAGTCAGAAGCAGGTGAATTGATCATGGGGAACAAGGACATGGCAGACCAATTGAATAACTACTTTGGTTCTGTCTTCACTAAGGAAGACATAAATAATCTGTCGGAAATAGCAGTGGACCGGAGGTCAAATAAGATAGCGGAACTGAGTGAAATCCAGGTTAGCCGTGAAGTGGTGTTGGGTAAATTGAACGGATTAAAGGCCAATAAATCCCCAGGGCCAGATGGTCTGCATCCCAGAGTGCTCAAGGAGGTAGACACAGAAATAGTGGATGCATTAGTGATAATTTTTCTAAACTCCTTAGATTCTGGAGTAGTTCCTGAGGATTGGAGGATAGCTAATGTAACCCCACTTTTTAAAAAAGGAGGGAGAGAGAAAGCGGGGAATTACAGACCAGTTAGTCTAACATCGGTAGTGGGGAAAATGCTAGAGTCAATTATTAAAGATGGGATAGCAGTACATTTGGAAAGTGGTAAAATCATTGGACAAAGTCAGCATGGATTTACAAAAGGTAAATCATGTCTGACGAATCTTATAGAATTTTTCGAAGATGTAACTAGTAGAGTGGACAAGGGAGAACCAGTGGATGTGTTATATCTAGACTTTCAGAAAGCCTTCGACAAGGTCCAACATAAGAGATTAGTATACAAACTTAAAGCACACGGTGTCACGGTGGTTCAATAATGATGTGGATAGAGAACTGGCTGGCAGACAGGAAGCAAAGGGTAGGAGTAAACGGGTCCTTATCAGAATGGCAGCCAGTGAGTAGTGAGGTACCGCAAGGCTCAGTGCTGGGACCCCAGCTATTTACAATATACATTAATGATTTGGACGAGGGATTTGAATGCAACATCTCCAAATTTGCAGATCATACCAAGCTGGGGGGTATAGCTAGGTGTGAGGAGGATGCTAGGTGGCTGCAAGGTGATTTGGATAGGCTGAGTGAATGGGCAGATGCATGGCAGATGCAGTATAATGTGGATAAATGTGAGGTTATCCACTTTGGTGGCAAAAACATGAGGGTAGACTATTATCTGAATGGTGGCAGATTAGGAAAAGGGGAGATGCAGCGAGACCTGGGTGTCATGGTATACCAGTCATTGAAAGTAGGCATGCGGGTGCAGCAGGCAGTGAAGAAAGCAAATGGTATGTTAGCATTCATAGCAAAAGGATTTGAGTATAGGAGCAGGGAGGTTCTACTGCAGTTGTACATGGTTTTTGGTGAGACCACACCTGGAGTATTGCGTACAGTTTTTGGTCTCCAAATCTGAGGAAAGACATTCTTGCCATAGAGGGGGTTCAGAGAAGGTTCACCAGACTGATTCATGGGATGTCGGGACTTTCATATGAAGAAAGACTGGATAGACTCGGCTTGTACTCACTGGAATTTAGAAGATTGAGGGGGGATCTTATAGAAACTTACAAAATTCTTAAGGGGTTGGACAAGCTAGATGCAGGAAGATTGTTCCCGATGTTGGGGGAGTCCAGAACAAGGGGTCACAGTCTAAGGATAAGGGGGAATTCCTTTAGGACCGAGATGAGGAAAACATTCTTTACACAGAGAGTGGTGAGTCTCTGGAATTCTCTGCCACAGAAGGTCGTTGAGGCCAGTTCATTGGCTATATTCAAGAGGGAGTTGGATGTGGCTAAAGGGATCAGGGGGTATGGATAGAAGGCAGGTACAGGATACTGAGTTGGATGATCAGCCATGATCATGTTGAATGGCGGTGCAGGCTCGAAGGGCCGAATGGCCTACTCCTGCACCTATTTTACTATGTTTCTATGGCTGCTCATTCAACTCAGTATCCTGTACCTGCCTTCTCTCCATACCCCCTGATCCCTTTAGCCACAAGGGCCACATCTAACTCCCTCTTAAATACAGCCAATGAACTGGCGTCAACTACCTTCTGTGGCAGAGAATTCCAGAGACTCACCACAGTGACCCGATGAGATTGAAGAGACTGACTGTGTTTTACCTGGCGGTGGGGGAGGCTGCGGATGACCAGATAGATGGATATAAAATTATAAGAGGCATAGATAGGCAAGATAGTCAGTATATTTTACCAATGGTGGGGTATCAATGATGTGAGGGAATGGAGTTTTATGGGGATTTGAGGGGAAACTTTTTCACACAGAGAGACATTGATATCTGGACCTGCTGCCAGAGGAGCTTTTTGAATCAGATACATCACAACGTTTAATACATATCTAGACAGACATTTGAGTAGAGAAAGCGTAGAAGGATACAGATGTAATGTCAGTGAATGGGATGAGAGCATGTGGGGAAAAAAAGTCAAAGGTCTTGTTTTTATGCAGCACAACACTGAGTCGTCTGATTCTGTCTGGAACATTTAGAGCTGCCGCCCAGGATGAATATCTCGACATGTGCCCATGGTGGGAAAAAATAAAGTCATTCACAGTGACACAATCAGCCCAAGTCTGAGCCCGGGATGGATATAATTATGATGCAGGATGACCAAAGGACGAGGAAATATAAATGATTGTTGTCACTATAATGAGCAGCACAGAAAATTAAATATTTGCGGTGCATGTCACAGTCAATATTTTCCTTTGTTTATGCAATATAAAACACAATCTCATGTTTAGCTGTGGATTGAACCAAAGCAGTGTTTATTAGAAAATTAAGTGCTGCAAGTTACCAGTATAAACATAGTCTATCAATCGGAAGAAGGGCCCCGACCCGAGACGTCACCTATCTATGTTCTGCAGAGATGCTGCCTGGCCCACTATGTTACTCCAACATTTTGTGCCTCTTTTTGTAAACCAACATCTGCACTCCTTGTTCTAAACCTTTGAACTCTTGTAACCAAAAAGTTGTACTGCTTCTCTGAATTGATCCGCCGTGGTTGATTTCGCTAAATGCTCTCATCTTTTCAAGGAATGAATCTGTTACATTGCTGCCTTCTTTTCAGAACATTACCTGTACTTTGAAATGAATGCCATGTTAGAGTTACGCCAGATGTTTGTTGGAGCACCAGAGTCCCAGTCTTTTACAATGATTTAAAACAGTCATCCAGCCCGCCATCACAAACATCTATACATAACTAAAACTCTGATCTTGTGCTCTTCCGGTTTGCGTGGTTTTTCTACTTGTGCAAAAACAGTACGCAGTAGCCCTACGATTTTTCATCAGCTCACTCACCGTTCTCCTGTGCTGCGAGCGCAACAAGGTTTGTTCCGATCGGTAGTATAATGTAAAAGTTAGTGAGGTTTAAAAATCGTTAAAAAAACGCGCGTGCGCAGATCGATCTCCTCTCCTGCCAGTCAGCGCCGCGCGGATTGGTCTCTTCTCGTGCACTCCCTGGGACGGTCTGCCCCTTCCTGCGCCATCTGGAGCTGAGGGGCACTGCAGGTGGCCGGCGGAGGTCTCCAACCAGACACCATTTTTGGAGGGACCGGAAGCGGCCCGGCGCGGTGTCGGAGATGTCGCCAAACGCAAAGCGGAGAGTCTGATCCCAGCAGAGGAGAGCATCCAGAGCCCGCTGTGAGTCCCAAACGCACCATAGAAACATAGAAACATAGAAACATAGAAAATAGGTGCAGGAGTAGGCCATTCGGCCCTTGGAGCCTGCACCGCCATTCAATATGATCATGGCTGATTATCCAACTCAGTATCCCGTACCTGCCTTCTCTCCATACCCCTTGATCCCTTTAGCCACAAGGGCCACATCTAACTCCCTCTTAAATATAGCCAATGAACTGGCCTCAACTACCTTCTGTGGGAGAGAATTCCAGAGATTCCCCACTCTCTGTGCGAAAAATGTTTTTCTCATCTCGGTCCTAAAAGATTACGCCCTTATCCTTAAACTGTGACGCCTTGTCCTGGACTTCCCCAACATCGGGAACAATCTTCCTGCATCTAGCCTGTCCAACCCCTTAAGAATTTTGTAAGTTTCTATAAGATCCCCCCTCAATCTTCTAAATTCTAGCGAGTACTACCACCATCGCAACGCCCCGCAGCTGCAGCCCCTTCCCCTCTGGCCCCCCTCGCTGGCTCCTGCCCCTCCCCGTGATACCCCCTCTCCCCCATAGCTCTACCCCAGTCTTTTCTCACGCTCTATCACCACACCCCCCCCCCACACATGCCGGCAGGCCGTAGCTGCTGGTGCTTCCGGGCCGAGCCAAGGATCTGAGGCCTGGCTCTAAGGGCGCCGACTGCTGATGCTCCTCCGGGGCACGAAAGATGAGAGAGGAGCGGCAACCTCGAGTTCCTGGGGAGGTGAGGAGGGAGTGTGGGAGAGGAGAGGGGATAGAGGGAGAGGAGGGGAGTAGGGAAAGGAGAGGAGTTATGGAGGGAGAAAGGGAGGGAGTGACTGAGGGTAGGGGAAAGGAGAGATGAGGGAGGGAGTTGGGGGGTAGGAGGAGAGGGAAAAGAAGAGGAAGGAGGTGTGGAGGGAGAGTGGGGGAGGAGGGGGAAATAGAGGGAGAGGAGGGGGAATGGAGGAGATGAGAGTGGGGGAGGTAGGGAGTGGGGAATAGAGGGGGAGGAGGGGAGTGGGGGAGGTGAGGAAGGGATAGGGGAGGTGAGGAATGGGGAGGTAGGGGGATTGAGGGATAGGAGGGGGGTAGGGAGGGGAGAGGCTATGGAGGGAGTGACTGAGGGTAGGGGAAAGGAGAGGGAGAGAGAAGTGAGTGAGGGATTGGGGAGGGGTGGAGGGTAAGGAAGAGAGAGGGTGAACAGGAGGGGGAGAGAGTGCAAAGGATGAGGGGGATGAGATGTGGCTGTGCAGTTGGGGGCTATGGGTGAGTTGTGGAATATTGCGTTGGGGTAACCAAGCCTCCTGTGTTACAGGGATCCCGCTTCGTCTAGTTTCCACTAATTTTCTCATTAAATGCTTGCTTTTTTTCCCTTCATCCACTTTTTTTTTAACTGTTTATTTTAGGCTTGTGCTCATGCAATGGCTTACGCTGTTTAAGTTTCCACAAGTGTTAGGAACTGTCTCATTCCAGTTACATTCTTTTGTTGTAAGTCCATGGTCTATAGTGAGGCAACTTATAAAAAAAGAAACAATCTTAAAATGAAAACAAATATTTTTGCGGGGGAGTTAGGAAACCAGCTTTCACACAAAGCAGAATGGAAATGTGCCCTTCATTTCTCCTCCCCCATATTCCCCCATCTCACCCCTCTATAAATGGATGGATGTTAATTCAATTGAAACTTTCAAGACGAGATCAAAAGAGGTTTGTCAAGGAAGATTCTCAAAGTATTACGATACAAGGCAAACGAGCAGAGTTGAGGCATTGTATCAGTCATATCTCACTAAATCGCACAAATAAAATCAGCTCATTGCCCTGCAGTTGCAAAGTGGCATTGAGGCTGTGAGGCTAATCTGTCACACAGGCTCTCAGCTGTGCTGGGATATATATTCTGATTTATTTTTTAAAAAGTGAAGGTACAATTCAGAATCAAGGAAATTTCAAAGGTTCAAAGGTCAGTTTATGTCACGTGTACCAATTAAGGTACATTGAAACTCGAATTACCATACAGCCACACTAAAAAAAAGCAACAAGACACACAACGACATAAAAGTTGACATAAACATCCACCACAGCGGATTCCCCACATTCCTCATTGTGATGGAAGGCAATAAAGTCTAATCATGGTGCTGGATCTTCACGGGGGCTTCAAACGCCCCGACGCGGGGGCTTCGATTGCCAACTGCGGGAGCTTCAATCGCCGGCTGCGAGAGCTTCAATTGCCCCGACTGTGGGTATTTAACTGCCCCGACCGTGGGAGAATAAAGAGGAAGATGATTAGACTTTATTGCCTTCCATCACAATGAGGAATGTGGGGAATCCGCTGTGGTGGATGTTTATGTCAACTTTTATGTCGTTGTGTGTCTTGTTGCTTTTTTTTAGTGTGGCTGTATGGTAATTCGAGTTTCAATGTACCTTAATTGTTTCACGTGACATAAACTGACCTTTGAACCTTTGAAATTTCCTTGGTTCTGAATTGTACCTTCACTTTTTGAAAAATAAATCAGAATATATATCCCAGCACAGCTGAGAGCCTGTGTGACAGATTAGCCTCGCAGCCTCAATGCCACTTTGCAACTGCAGGGCAATGAGCTGATTTTATTTTGCGATTTAGTGAGATATGACTGATACAATGCCTCAACTCTGCTCGTTTGCCTTTTATCGTAATACTTTGAGAATCTTTTGATCTCGTCTTGAAAGTTTCAATTGAATTAACATCCATCCATTTCTAGAGGGGTGAGATGGGGGAATATGGGGGAGGAGAAATGAAGGGCACATTTCCATTCTGCTTTGTGTGAAAGCTGGTTTCCTAACTCCCCCGCAAAAATATTTGTTTTCATTTTTTTTTAATAAGTTGCCTCACAATAGACCGTGGACAAGAATGCCGAGCGGGCCTGAACATCGGGCCGCCCGTGGGGGCGACTGCGGAGGGCTCGGGGAGGCCCCGACCACGGGTGAACAGTGGGGAACATCAGGGGAAGAGACTGACTTTGGTGCCTTCCCTCACAGCGGGAAACTGATCCTGCTGTGAGGGGATGTTTTATGTTGAATTTCTACTCCATGTTGTGTTCTTTATTTTTTACTGTATGGCTGTATGGTGCTTTCAAGCCACAGTTGCCTAGCCAGATGCAACTACATTTAAAGTGGCACTTTCACCCCAATAACCCTCTCTGGCTTAGCCCCTTTAAATTCAGTAGGAATATTTTGGAGGACCAAGTAACCAAGAACCAAGAACCAAGAATGAGACAGTTCCTAACACTTGTGGAAACTTAAACGGCGTAAGCACAAGCCTAAAATATTCAGTTTGAAAAAAAAGTGGATGAAGGGAAAAAAGAAGCAAGCGCCAAGAATAAGAAAATTAGTGGAAATTAAACTAAGTGGGGTCCCTGTCACACGGGAGGCTTGGTCCCCCAACGCAATATTTCACCACTCACCCATAGCCCCCAAATGCACAGCCTCAGCTCATTTCCCCTCATCCCTAGCACTCTCACCCCCTCCTCTTCACCCTCTCTCTTCCTTCCCCTCCTCCCCTCCCCAATCCCTCACTCACTTCTCTCTCCCTCTCCTTTCCCATACCCTCAGTCACTCCCTCCCACCCTCCATAACTCCTATCCCTTCCCTACTCCCCTCCTCTCCCCTCTCCTCTCCCACACACCCTCCTCATCTCCCCAGGATCTCGAGGTTGCCGCTCCTCTCTCATCTTTCGTGCCCCAGAGGAGCATCAGCAGTCGGCGCCCTTAGAGCCAGGCCTCAGATCCTTGGCTCGGCCCTGAAGCACGAGCAGCACAGGAGAAATGACGGGGGAAGAGCTATGGGGGAGAGGGGGTGTCACGGGGAGGGGGGCACGAGCCAGCGAGGGGGACCAGGCGGGAAGGGGCTGCAGCTGCGGGGCGTTGCGATGGGGACTCACGGCGTGTTTACTGGGAATGCAGTCATGTTTTATTAGAGGGTGTGGTATATTTGCTCATAGTTTGTAGTATATCTTTTTTTTAACATTTAATTTATGAAGATGTTGCTAGCACTCAAGGGCCTGAACTATAGGGAGACGTTGAACAGGTCAGGACTTTATTCCTTGGAACGTCAGAAGCTGGGAGCTTATAGAGATGTGTTAAATCATGAGGGAATGGACTGGGTGAATGCACAGTCTTTTAGTCTTTTTCCCAGTCAAGAGTGTTTTATTGTCATATGTCCCAGATAGAACAATGAAATTCTTACTTGCTGCAGCACAACAGAATACAGAAACATAGTTCACTGTAAATAATATGAGAGAGAGAAAAAAAAGTTAGGTGCAGGAGTAGGCCATTCAGCCCTTCGAGCCTGCACCGCCATTCAATATGATCATGGCTGATCATCCAACTCAGTACTCACCACTCTCTGTGTGAAAAAAGTGTCTTAAAGGATTTCCCCCCTTATCCTTATGTGATTGTCCTGGACTTCCCCAACATCGGATCTTCCTGCATCTATGTCCAACCCCTTAAGAATTTTGTAAGTTTCTATAAGATAATCTCCTAAATTCCAGAGAGTATAAACCGAGTCTATCCAGTCTTTCTTCATAAGACAGTCCTGACATCCCAGGAATCAGTCTGGTGAACCTTCTCTGCACTCCCTCTATGGCAATAATGTCCTTCCTCAGATTTGGAGACCAAAACTGTACGCATGTATGTATGTGATATATATATATATATATAAAGGTAGACAAAAATGTTGGAGAAACTCGGGGTGAGACAGCATTGATGGAGCGAAGGAATAGGTGACGTTTCGGGTCGAGACCCTTCTTCAGACTGATGAGGTGGGGGGGGCGGGAAGAAGAAAGGAAGAGGCGGAGATAGTAGTGGGAGAGTCGGGAAGGGGAGGGGAAGGAGGGAGTAAGGACTGCCTGAAATTGGAGAAGTCAATGTTCGTACCGCTGGGTTGTAAACTATCCAAGCAAAATATGAGGTGCTGCTCCTCCAATTTGCGGTGGGACTCACTCTGGCCATGGAGGAGGCCGAGGCCAGAAAAGTCGGATTCGGAATGGGAGGGGGAGTTAGTGCTGAGCCACCGGGAGATCAGGTTGGTTAATGCGAACTGAGCAGAGGTGTTGGATGAAGCAATCGCCAAGCCTGCGCTTGGTCTCACCGATGTAGAACAGTTGACACCTAGAACAGCGGACGCAATAGATGAGGTTGGAGGAGGTGCAGGTGAACCTCTGCCTTATGAGGTTGTAGTGTTTAATAGCCTGATGGCTGTAGGGGAGAAGCTGTTTCTGAACCTGGACGTTACTGTTCTCAGGCTCCTGTACCTTCTTCTCAATGGCAGTGGTGAGATGATTGTGTGGCCAGGATGGTGAGTCTCTGATGATGTTAGCTGCCTTTTTGAGGCAGCGACTCTAATAAATCCCTTCGATGGTGGGGAGGTCAGAGCCAGTGATGGACTGGGCAGTGTTCCCAACTGTTTGCAGTCTTTTCCGCTCGTGGACGTTCAAGTTGCCAAACCAGGCCACGATGCACCAGTCAGAATGCTCTCTACTGTGCAACTGTAGAAGTTCAAGAGAATCCTCTTTGACATACCAAATCTCCATAATTGTCTCAGGAAGTTGAGGCGCTGATGTGCTTTCTTTATAATTACATCAGTGTGCTGGGTCCAGGAAAGATCGTCGGAAATATGCACGCCCAGGAATTTGAGGTTTTCGATTCATCCATCGTCCCATTGATGTAAACAACATTGTGGGTCCTCAACCTTCCTCTTCCAAAGTCCACAATCAGTTCTTTGGTTTTACTGATATTGAGAGCCAGGTTGTTGTGCTGGCACAGTTTGGTCAGTCGGTCGATCTCCCTTCTATACTCTGACTCATCACCATCTGTAATTCGTCCCACAACGGTGGTGTCGTCCGCGAACTTGAAGATGGAGTTCGCACTATGTCCGGCTACACAGTCATGAGTATAGAGTGAGTAGAGCACGCATCCTTGAGGTGCTCCCATACTGATTGTTACTGAGGATGAAGTATTTCTGCGAATTCGAACAGACTGTGGTCTGTGAATGAGGAAGTCGAGGATCCAGGGTAGGGGAATCAAGAACTAGAAGGCATAGGTTCAAGGTGAGAGGAGAAGGATTTAGTAGGAATCCGAGGGGTAAATTGTTCACACAGAGGTTAGTGAATATATGGAAAAAACTGCCAGAGGAAGTAGTTGAAGCAGGTATAATAACGACATTTAAAAGACATTTGGACAGGTACAAGGATAGGAAAGGTTTAGAAGGATGTGGGCCGAAAAGGGGCAAATGAGACAAGCTTAGAAGGGACATTTCAATCAGAATTGACTTTGGGTCTCGGGGCCTGTTTCCTTGCTGTATGATTGATTCTATGTCTCATATGATTAATTGAGTGCATTTAGACAGACATTGCAGCTTCACTAAGGCTGTTACATACTAATTGTAGGCCACGTCCTCTGATGACCAGATAACTGCCCTTTAAATGTGCACATTTGTATTCTTTTTTTTATATAGAGTACATTTGTACTCTAGTGGCCAGAAATATTGATTTTGTTTTGAGAAATGTTTTCCTCAGGGAAAGAAATTAGCATTAAAATTTTAGAAACTCTACAATTAGCAAGTCAGCAGTCCTTCAATAATTAGGTAATAATATAATCAGTTTGTTTTCAATGTTTGAACAGAAGAGATATTGATGGTCTTCCAATGGTTTTAACAGCCAATTCAAGCGGGGATTTTGGATTTTACCTGGTTGTCAAAGCATTCCTTGATGTGAAGCTTTCATTTTTTACTGTGCAAAGTTCTGGTTTTAATTCCTTTTACATTAAATCATTAAATGGCAGGATCAGATGTTTCTTCAGATCTTCATTTCAGAGCTGTTTGGAGTCAATCGTTCACTTCCCTCATTGAGCAAGTTTGTGCTTACAATTTGAGCTTGAAACTCATTTGTGCCATTTACTTGAGGGCAAAAGAGAAAAATTATTTAATTGTTAATACATGGATTAACTAGAAATATTAACAGCATTTAATTAAAAAAAAAGAATTTATTGAAGTTACTTCAATGTCAGATATTTTCTTGTTCCCGAGTTATGCCAGAAAAATTCTTATTTCCTAACATCCAGCAGTAAATTCAGGCAGGAATGGGCTTTCACATGCAAGTGGCCTCTCATGTACTGTAGCAGCTCACCACTCACTGTGGTGGGTTGTTTCGAACCATCCTACGAAATGTACTGTATCTTTGATCCATAGGACAAACATTATTAGAGATTAGAGAAACATTATTTTGCTCCATTTTGTATTTCAGTAAGCGATGTTGAGAAAACACAGGGTTTTTTGCTGTGAATGTTACCCTGTCCAGAAAACTACATAATGCAGGAAATGCCAAGGAGCTGTGTGAAAGCAAGTGGTTGATTTTCGCAGCCTCCTTGTTTTATAGAAGATTATGTTTCCTCTTAAAAATAACTTTATGCAAAACTAAACTAGTATACTTAAAAATGTCTATCTTATCCAAGCATGAAGTAAAGTGTTAATAGAAGTTGGAACTCCAGTTACCAACAGCTTGCCCCTGACCTTAATCTCCATTAATTCTTTCCCAGCTTTTAATAAATGAGAAATTGATCAACAATTCATGTGATCCCCGCCAAAGAGTGAATGTTGGTCAACATGACTTTAGAAACATAGAAACATAGAAAATAGATGCAGGAGGAGGCCATTTGGCCCTTCAATCCAGCACCGCCATTCATTGCGATCATGGCTGATCGTCCGCTATCAATAACCCATGCCTGCCTTCTCCCCATATCCCTTGACTCCACCAGCCCCTAGAGCTCTATCCAACTCTCTCTTAAATCCATTCAGTGATGTGGCCTCCACTGCCCTCTGTGGCAGGGAATTCCATAAATTCACAACTCTCTGGGTGAAAACGTTTTTTCTCACCTCAGTCTTAAATGACCTCCCCTTTATTCTAAGACTGTGGCCCATGGTTCTGGACTCGCCCAACATTGGGAACATTTTTCCTGCATCTAGCTTGTCCAGTCCTTTTATCATTTTATATGTTTCTATAAGATCCCCCCTCATCCTTCTAAACTCTAGTGAATACAACTGCAGAAGAACCTCTTTACCCCTGTACTGAAATCCTCTTGTTATGAAGGCCAACATTCCATTAGCTTTCTTCACTGCCTGCTGTACCTGCACGCCAACTTTCAGTGACTGGTGTACAAGGACACCCACGTCTCGCTGTACCTCCCCCTTACCTAACCTAACCCCATTGAGATAATAATCTACCCCCTTGTTTTTGCCGCCAAAGTGGATAACCTCACATTTATCTATATTATACTGCATCTGCCACGCATCTGCCCACTCACTCAACCTGTCCAGGTCCCCCTGCAACCTCCTAACATCCTCTTCACAGTTCACACTGCTACCCAGTGTCATCCGCAAACTTGCTAGTGTTGCTCCTAATTCCCTCTTCCAAATCATTAATATATATGGTAAACAATTGCGGACCAAACACCGAGCCTTGCGGCACTCCACTCGCCAGTGCCTGACATTCTGAAAAGGACCCGTTCACTCCTACTCTTTGCTTCCGGTCTGCCAACCAATTTTCTATCCATGTCAACACCCTACCCCCAATACCATGTGCTCTAATTTTAGTCACCAGTCTCCCGTGCGGGACCTTATCAAAGGCTTTCTGAAAGTCTAGATACACTACATCCACTGGCACCCCTTCATCCATTTTACTTGTCACATCCTCAAAAAATTCCAGAAGATTAGTCAAGCATGATTTCCCTTTCATAAATCCATGTTGACTTGGACTAATCCTTTTACTGCTATCCAAATGCCCCATTATTACCTCTTTAATAATTGACTCCAGCATCTTTCCCACCACCGAAATCAGGCTAACTGGTCTGTAATTCTGAAAGTCTGGACTTTCAATAAAGAAAACCATTGCAAAATAAAAGCTCTGGTCTCTTACTTACCGATTGTCAAAAATGTCCAAATTATCAAAGATCCCGAACATGGAACAGTACAACACAGGAACATACTCTTTGGCCCACAGTATCTGTGCCAAACACGGTTTCTATTTAGGTTTTGTTTCATTATTGTCACATGTACAGTGAACATTTTTGTTTGCATGCTGCTCAAACTGATCAGATAAGGCCGTACATAAATATAATCGTCAAACTAAAGTGCATTAGCAAAAAGGAAGATACAGAGCACATAATCTAGGTCTCAGCATCATAGTGCATCAGTTCCATAGACAAGGTCCAATGTCTGCGATGGGGTAGTGAATAGTACAATACCCCAGCTTATGGACTGGGTTACATCTACAATTCACTGCAATTTCTTGCAGTCTTGGGTAGAACCATTCCCAAACCAAGCTGTGATGCAACCCAACAGTATGCTTTCTTTGGTGCCTAATTAATCTCCTCTGTTTCCTTGTGATCCATACCCTCCCCTTCCCCGCATATCCATGTGCCTAACTACAAACCTCTTAAACACCACTGTTGTATTTGCAGGACTTTCCAGGCAACCACCACTCTTTGTGTAAAAACCCACATCTCCCTTAAATTTTCCCCCTCTGACCTTAAAGCTATGCCATCTAGTCCTTCAATATCCACCCTGGGGAAATTATGTATGCATTCGCAGTTGGTTTTTTGCAGGGGTTGTTTGTTTCCCCAGGGACCATGGGTCGGCCTTTTCAGGTTATTGCGAACAGTTGAAAACTTCCTACACAGAAATTAAACCTCACTGCTGCCAGAGTTATGGGGTCATTAACGTGAGACATTTGATGTACTAGGTGGAATTAAAGTTATATTCAACATTAATGTCTCATCTTGCTATTAATACAAGTTGAGCTCTTGACAGCTCAGTAACTCCTCCATGCCTGGAGGATGTTATCCTCATTCTTCAAGGAAAATTTTACTTATTTCAATAATTAAAGGCAAACAAAAGGATAGAAAAAATTAATGAGAAATCTCTTCATCATTTACTTTTTAGAACTTGACGTATTGATATAATTTGCTCCTTTAATGTGTCTGGATGATTGGAATTAACTTTGTTGTTCTTTGTCATCTTTCTAATTTTACTTTCCCTTTCTGACTTTTCTTTCAAATACATTTCTTTGATTTGCTTTCTGGATTATCCATTTTAAACGGTGAACCTTTTTACCTTGAATCGAGCCAAACGTTTGTGCTAAAGAGACAAATCGGACAGTGGGTTTAAGGAGGGACGGTCATAATATGATCCTGGAACCAGACCCCCTCCCGTCTTCCTGCACCCAACACCCATTGAAATCAGAGGATCGATCCTTGATTGCTGCTTATTCTTCCACTTGCTAACCCGTGGCAATATTATTTGCAGGTACGGGTGACAGTGTCCAGCCATCACCCATTTGTCCATCTCCACAACAGTATCGTCAGATATTTTTTGATGAATCGATTTTTTTGTTCAGTTAGCGATGAGAAGAGAGATGCAATTCATTTTGTCCTGCACAAGCAAGTCTACACTCCTGCCAAATATTCCTTCCCATCTCCACAGCTGCAATGTAGAGTTTCATGTTGATTGTTCTTTTGTATGACCCCAAATTAGTTTCCATATCCATATCCTCTTAATCATAAATAACAATTGCTTTCAAATCCATAACATCACCTACCTGTTTCAGCCTATTTGTTCAGCCCCTCTGAAACCCACATTTCCTGACTTACCAAACTAAATGCATTCCATAATTCACTATGGTCAACAATTCAGCCGATCCAGAACTCTGTCCGAAACCAAATGCCATTTGCCTATCATCAATATTTCTGCTGGTCGAAATTGCCACCTCCTCGCTTGACTGCACCAACTAAAAATTCTCCATATTGTGCTTAAAACCTTTAATGGTTTTTGTGATTTTTTGCCATTTACATTTGTGCAACGTTAACTTTATACATCCATCACCATGCGTCATTCCACATCGTTGACCCTTTTCTCAGATATTTTAACTCATCCCACTAGAGTTTTCCTTCCTAACCCCTACTGTCACCTCCACTCAAAACTCACTTGTTTGAATCTTTGGGTTAACCACATAATATCTTTTTTTTTTTTAATCTGCATTCATGAGTCAGCACTTCTGTGAAGGAATTACTCCAATGCAAATTGTTGCTGACATCATCCATTTGACTGGGAGCTTTGGCTATAACTATGAAGCACCTATTTCATCATGGCACATTACTGTCAGTCCCAGTCCACCTTTTATCTAGCAGGAAGAGGTGCATTTTATTGTGAACAGACGGTGGAATTTTGGATGATTTTCCTCTCCATTACCCAGAAGAGCTGAGGTAATTTGTGGTTTCCTTTATCGTATTCTTTCTCGTAGTATCTAGAGATTGAGCATCGACCTTCCTGTTCTGTCTGGTCTAACTTCCCATTCCCTTAGCCCTCATTGTTAGGAGCCGCAGCACTCAAAATTCTGTTCAAAATAAGACGGAGAGTCTTATTTGTTTCATTGATGCGGGAATGTGGAAATCAATAATAACTGCAGATGCTGCAAATCTGAAATTGAAGCTGAAAATGCTGGAAACACAGACAGCACTTGGAGATGAAGAGTCCTTGACTTAAAATGCGAACTAGGTTTCTCTCTCCACAGGTGCCAACCAACCAGCTAAGAGTTTCTAGCATTTTCACTTTTGATGCTGGAACTTTATGGTTAACTATGGAGAAAATGTGTTGGACGCTTCTAAAATAAAGTGACCTAAGGCCATGGGGATTAAATTGCAATTAGCCCAACAGTGCTGACGGGCATTGATTGAGGCTCAAAGATGAATCAACAAAACGATTCAGAAACCATATTGTGAAGAGAAACACACAACTACATCTATCTTTTTTTTTCTGTAGGAAAAAGCCCCTTTCTATTTTGAGTAGTGCGGGCAAAGGTCCACATAGGTCATTGGGGATGGCATTGCACTCAAGGAGGGTTGGAGTATAACTGGTTTTCCCGAAGATAGACACAAAAAGCCGGAGTAACTCAGCTGTACAAGAGTAACTTTAGTATTGTAGACATATCTAGTAACAAGAGTATTGAATGGCGGTGCAGGCTCGAAGGGCCGAATGGCCTACTCCTGCACCCATTTTCTATGTTTCTATGTAACTGCAGACTGAAGTCTGAAGAAGGGTGTCGAACCGAAAAGTCACCTTTTCTCCAGGGATGCTGTCTGAACTTCTGAGATACTCTAGCTTTTTGTGTCTAACTTCAGTTGAAACCAGCATCCGCATAGATTAATGAGGATAGTTAAAGTGACAGAGAAAACAAACAAACAGGGGTATTAAAGTTGGGAAATGAAGGCCTATGCTGTACGAAAGGCCCAGCAGATCAAGCAGTGCCAGTAGAGGGAGAAAAACTGAGTTCCAATTACAGTTTGATGACTTGCAGAAGAACTGGCCAGTTCAGATATAAACAGTTCTCAAGATCTCAATCAGATTTTTGGTTTACAAAGAGTAAAGTAATCTTGCAAGGCTACCATTTAAAAAAAAATGTATTTATTGATAAATGTTTATTTTATGTTCAACTGCACCAAAATGATCATTTACATTTTTTTTGGGGGGGGGGTTGGTGGTGGTCCTTTAAAGACAGTGTGCTAAAAGTTTAGAAACTATCACCTGAAAAACTATGCTTTAAATTAATCAACATCGTAATGTTCATGAACCAAGTGTTGATGCAAGAGGTTAATATCCAGCAAATTTTGCTCCTTTACATCTGACATCTCAGGTCCTGATCTGGTCTTTTAACTGTGAAGAAACATGATCAGGTTACATTTGGGGAATTGGACATTAGAAGAAAGAAATGTTACTAACACATATCATGAAACAAACAAGCAGAATTAGCACATCTCATAAAACAATATGTGTTGCTCGGATTATATTAGCTACCAAAAATAGTTTGTTCCATCATATTTGTAAACTGGAGCCATCTGTTTAATTGCTCTTTAGCCTGAATTTCGCAATGTTTTAGCTCTAAACTATTATCAGTATCTGAGCCAGTGTCTGCAGATTTAAAAATTGGTGAAGATTTGACATGCATCATCTCTGATGGTCTCAGTCAATCTTTATCATCGTCCTAGGAGCAGGTTTCGCAGTGTTGACACCGTGTCCGATCAACGGAGATCATCACTTGCAGGCACACCAGTTCCTCTCTTGTCAATAGCCGGTGCTTCTGGTTGTGTGCCACCTTTCTTGCAAGAATGCGGAAATGTGTGCATTTTGTTTAGATAATCAAGCTCATATGGTTGAATGCACAAAAGGACACAAAGAACTTGAGTAACTCAGCTGATCAGGCAACATCCTAGCAGAACATGGATAGGTGTCATTTCTGGTTGAGACCCTTCTTCAAATGTCTCGATCCGAAACTTCACCTAGCCATGTTGTCCTAGGATACTGTCTGACCCGATGAGTTACTCCAGCACTTTGTGTCGTTTTGTGTCTTAACCAGCATCTACAGTTCTTTGTTTCTATAATAAGGCTGAATAGTAGGCAAGGCATACAATGTGTGACACAGTGTCCTCCATAATGTTTGGGAGAAAGACCCATCATTTATTTATTTGCCTCTGTACTCCACAATTTGAGATTTGTAATAGAAAAAAAAATGTGGTTAAAGTGCACATTGTCAGATTTTATTAAAGGCTATTTTTATACATTTTGACTTCACCGTGTAGAAATTACAAGTACAATAATGAAATAAAATCATAGTCATACAGCACAGAAACAGACATGCAATTGTACCCCCAAATCTCTCTGTTCTATAACACTCTCCAGAGCCCTATCATCTACTGTATGAGTTTTACTTTGGTTCAACTTACCAAAATGCAACATCTCACATAAATTCATAAGTTCTAGGTGCAGAATAAGGCCATTCAGCCCATCAAGTCTATTCTGCCATTCAATCATGACTAATCTATCTTTCCCTCTCAACCCCATTCTCCTGCCTTCGCCCCATAACTCCCTGACACCCGCTACTAATCACAGTAGTCAGAGTAAATTCTACCTGCCATTCTTTGGCCGGCTTCTCCTGGTTAACCAGATTCTGTTAGAAAACATGAATCACTGTCCAGTATATCACCAATTTCGATGCCATCTACAAACTTACTAACCGTGCCAACTAAATTCTTATCCGAATCGTTATTGTAGATGATGAACATCAGCGGACCTAACCCGATCCCTGAGACACACCACTGGTTACACGCCTCCAATCTGAATAACAAACATCCATGGCCAGTTTCTGACATACCATCAAGTCAATTTTGTATCCATTTGTCTAGCCTTCCCAGGTAATCTAACCCTTTGGACCAACCTACCATGAATAACTGAATTGGATGAAGTTAAGTGTGAGAGTAGGTAGCAGCACCTCTGGGAAGTGAAGATTGATTCAGGTATCTGATGGCACTGGGGAAGAAGCTATTCTTAAATCTGGATATCTGAGCTTTCAAGTTCCTATATATTCTCCCAAGTTTGCAGATGGCACCAAAATAGGGAGTATCAGAGACAGTAAAGGTGGTTATCAAAAAGCCGTTGAGTAAGTGGACTAAATAATGGCTAATGGAGTTTAATTCAGATAAATGAGAAGTGTTTCATTTTCGGAAGTTGAAGGGAGGAAATCTTCACAGGCCCTGGGGGCTATGGTCAAGCAGAGGGATCGAGGGTAACACGTGCACAGTTCCCTGAAAATGCACCACAGGTGGTGAAGAGGGCTTTTGGCCAACTGGCCATTATTAGTCCGGAAATCGAGTATAGAATTTGGGACGTAACGTTACAGTTGACAAGACATTAGTGAGGCCGCACTTGGAGTATTGTGTTCGGTCAATAGCAAAAGATGCCATTAAGCTGGAAAGAGTGCAGAGAAGATTTACCAGTACAAAGGCCTGAGCTCCAGCTAAAGGTTGGGCAACCTCAGAATGTATTCTTTGGAGTGCAGCAGGCTGAGCACTGATCTTATCGAGGTGTATAAAACCATGAGGATAGTCGATAGGGCGGGTTGTATTGTGTCTTTTTCCCAGGAAAAGGGAAACAAAAACAAGAGAGCATAGGTTTAAAGTGAGATGGGAAAGATTTAACAGAAACCAGAGGGACAACCTTTTCACACATTTTTCAACTGTTCTTATTAGGTTATTTGTTAAAGATTTACTCACCAAACACTCATGCGCACTCGGGAGAGTTTTCCATTCTATGAATGTACTTACTGTTTTATCTTTGATGTGTTACAATTTGAAGATGGGCACCTTGAAATAGCTTCTTCGGGATCCTCTTGTTAAATAAATAAATTCTCGGACAAAATAAACTTGGCTTTCTGCTGAGATCTTGATTATTCAATGGAATTAAATTTATTTTTAAATCCAGACAAGAAAACATTTTCAAGACAAGGAAATCCTTTTAAAAACAACCTAAAAAGTCCAACATTAAGTCCACAGTGTCATAGAGTCTAGTTGTATATATCAGTGAAACTGTGTTCAGAACTTGTGCTTATCTCATGAAATATTGGAAGCAATTCTTTCCAAATTAATTTGGCAAAGAGTATTCCTAAAACATGGTTTTAAATTCCTCTCAAGTTGAAAAGTAACAGGTTGAGTGTAACTGGAAGTGCCCTTGCTGTCCTTTGTGATGTTCAATAGCAGCAGTGCCATTCTTAATTTTGTGCATTTTCTTAAAGTCTCATTGATTGTTACCCAAAGCAATCACTTTAAGTTATTCCAGTGGGATTCAATGTCATTTCAAATTTCTGTGGTACAAATACGATTGATACCAATATAAATCTCATCATGGGTTTATATGGCAATCTCTGCAGAAGAAATTCCATGGCAGTTTTATGAGACAGCACTGGAACTGGAAGTGACTGCACCAGATAGTGGCTTTGAGAAACATCCATGGGGTCAGATTTTTTAAACTATTTGGATTGGATTGGATTAGAACAGAATTGGATGCATAATTGGCTTCATGGATACAGAATTGGCTTCAGGAAGGAGGCTGGGAGCGGTGGTGGAAGGGGGGTGGGGTTTTGGACTGGAGGCCTGTGACGATTGGTGTTGGGCCCATTGCCGTTTGTGGTTTATATCAAAGATTTGAATGAGACTGTTCAAGGCATGAGTAGTAAGTTTGCAGAAGATCATAGATAGTGAAGATAGTTTTCAAAAGTTACAATAGGCTCTCGATCAGCTGGGCAATTGGGCTGAAGAATGGCTAATGTCAAACCAGGGCAGGATCTTCAAAGTGAATGGCTGGAAATGGGGCCTTGTAGAGCTGAGGGATCGTGGTACAGGTACATGGTTCTCTGAAAGTGGTGTCACAGGTAGATGTGGTAGTAACAAAGGCTTGTGGTACATGTGCCTTCATCAGTCAAGGTACTGATTATAGAAGTTGGAACGTTATGTTAGTTGTACAAGACATCGGTGAGGCCTCATTTGAAGTACTCTGCTCAGTTTTGATCCTGCTCGAGGGAGGATGTCATTAAGCTGGAAAGAATGCAAAGAAGATTGACGAGATTGTTGTCAAGACTTGAGGGATGAAGCTATAGGGCAAGGTTGGGCAGGTTAGGACTTTATTTCTTGGAGTGTAGGAGGCTGAGAGATAATCTTATAGATGTGTATAAAATCATGAGGGGAATAGACAGTGTAAATGCACAGAAGCTTTTACCGAAGGCAGTGGAATCAAAAATTGAAGGACATAGTTTTAAGTGAGAACAGGAAGATTTAAAGCAAACCTGAGGGAGAACTTTTTCACTCATAGGGTGGTGGGTATATGGAACGAGCAGCGAGAGGAGGAAGTTAAGGCAGGTATTATAACAGCATTTAAAAGACACAGACATACATGTACATGGATAGGATTGGTTTGGAGGAAATTGTTTATTTGGTTTATGGGACAAATGTGGGCATATGGAACTAGCATAGATGGGGTAGCTTGATTGACATGAACAAGTTTGCCAAATGAACTGTCACAATGCTGTATGATTCTACGTATGAAGCTGTATGAAGCTGTATGCTGCATGAAGCTATGATTCTATATCTAGGATCCGCTTTCTTAAAAGGGCAGTGCCTTGTGGCTGCAATTGGTGGTACAAGACTTTCCCTAAATCTTTGGACATAGACAATAGACAATAATTGCAGGAGTAGGCCATTCGGCCCTTCGAGCCAGCACCGCCATTCAATGTGATCATGGCTGATCATCCCCAATCAGTACCCCGTTCCTGCCTTCTCCCCATACCCCCTGACTCTCCTATCTTTAAGAGCCATATCTAGCTCTCTCTTGGAAGTATCCAGAGAACCGCCCTCCACTACCCTCTGAGGCAGAGAATTCCACAGACTCACAACTCTCTGTGAGAAAAAGTGTTTCCTCGTCTCAGTTCTAAATGGCTTAAACTGTGGCCCCTGGTTCTGGACTCCCCCAACATCGGGAACATGTTTCCTGCCTCTAGTGTGTCCAAACCCTTAATAATCTTATATGTTTCAATAAGATCCCCTCTCATCGTTCTAAGCTCCAGGGTATACAAGCCCAGCCGCTCCATTCTCTCAGCATATGACAGTCCAGCCATCCCGGGAAATAACCTTGTAAACCTACACTGCACTCCCACAATAGCAAGAATGCCCTTCCTCAAATTAGGGGACCAAAACTGCACACAATACTCCAGGTGTGGTCTCACTAGGGCCCTATACAACTGCAGAAGGACCTCTTTGCTCCTATACTCAACTCCTCTTGTTATAAAGGCCAACATGCCATTCGCAAGAAAGACCTCCCTGGTGGAATAAAACTGGGTGAAAAAAAGGTCTTACCTTCCACTACCTGCAACCTCCGGCAACCACCTTCAACTAGCATCGCAACCGGCTTTGACTAAAAAATTACCGATTTTTGAAACGGCAACCAATTTTTAGTCGTGGCCGGTTTTGAATTTTTTGAAATAGTCGCCTGAACATAGAAGAAGCGGAAACCACTTTCAACCATTAGAGAGACTGACAAAAACCTCCGGGAACCGCACGGAAACCTTGGGTGGGGCACAAAGCCTCCAGAGGTTTCCGTTCAGGTTTCCTAAGTGGGACAGGGGCATTAACCTCAAGTTCCTTTATCAATATTTAGTATTACATAACACTAAATCCAGAATTGCCTTCTCCCTGGTAGGCTCCAGTACAAGCTGCTCTAAGAATCCATCACAGGGCACTCCACAAACTCCCTTTCTTGGGGTCCAGTACCAACCTGATTTTCCCAGTCTACCTGCATGTTGAAAGCTCCCCTAACAACCGTTGCATTACCTTTACTACATGCCAATTTTAACTCCCGATTCAACTTGCACCATATATCCAGGCTACTGTTTGGGGGCCTGTAGATAAGATCCATTAGGGTATTTTTACCCCTACCATTCCTTAGTTCTATCCATACTGACTCCACATCTCGTGTTTCAATGTCACCCCTTGCAAGGGACTGAATTTCCTTCCTCACCAACAGGGCTACCCCACCCCTTCTGCCCACCTGTCTGTCTTTTTGATAGGACGTATACCCTTGAATATTCAGTTCCCAGCCCTGGCCCTCTTGCAGCCATGTCTCTGTAATTCCCACAACATCATACTTGCCAATTTCTAACTGAGCCTCAAGCTCGTCCACTTTATTTCTTATACTTCGCGCATTCATATACAACACTTTGACCTCGGTATTCACATCTCCTCTCCTGACCTTACTCTCTTATCCCTTCTTGAACTTTCCTTCCCATTAATTCGAGAGTCTTTTGTAACTTTTCCTGTAGTCACTTCCCCTTGGACTCCATCTTTATACTCCCAATTTGTCAATTCCCTCCCCCCCACTATTTAGTTTAAACCCACACGTGTAGCACTAGCAAACCTGCCTGACATAACGCGGTCCACCTCCAGTTAAGGTGTAACCCATCCCTTTTGTACAGGCCACCCCTACCCACAGAAGAGATCCCAGTGATCTATAAATCTAAATCCTTGCTCCCTGCACCAGCACCTCAGCCACACATTCAGATCCCCTATCTCTCTGTTCCTGTCCTCATAAGCAAGAGGTACTGGAAGCAATCCAGAGATAACCACCCTAGAAGTCCTGCTTTTCAATCTTCTTCCTAACTCTCTAAACTTTGTTGGAAGCCGTAGCTGATTGCAGGCAAAAGTGGGCATGCCAGTTTTCCAATATGTCTCCGGCCGCCATGGTCAACAAGGTGGAGAGGACGGGAGAGATCCTCTTTACAAAGGGAATCGTGAGATTTTCCAGATGTTAAAGTGTGCATAGGGTGTTGGGAACTAAGGTCAACACAAGGAGACAAGCCTTATCTGGGAACATAGAAACATAGAAAATAGGTGCAGGAGTAGGCCATTCGGCCCTTCGAGCCTGCACCGCCATTCAATATGATCATGGCTGATCATCCAACTCAGAACTCAGCGCCACAAAAAGATTATGTAGGAAGTAACTGCAGATGCTGCTTTAAATCGAAGATAGACACAAAATGCTAGAGTGACTCCAAAAACGTTCAGGTTTGTAGATTAATTAGCTTGGTATCAAATTGTCCCAAGCGTGTGTAGGATAGTGTTGAAGTGTAGGGATCACTGGTCGGTGCAGACGCGGTGGGGCGGGGAGCCTGTTTCCACACTGTATCTCTAAACAAGTGTGGCTTCAGTAGTTCACCTCAACTTGAAGGATGTCAAGGAAATACTGCTGGCAATAATTGGAGAGATCAGTCATTGATCAACAGTGGTAGAGAGAGAGCGAGCATAAGGATGATAATCTGGTTAGATGTGATCCTTACCATATGTCCCCTCTCATCCTGCAATCTTCTGATTTACAAGCAGCACCCCAACTTGTCTGCCCCTCCTCACCATAATCCTATGATGGGAATCTAGATCCACCCTGGCACATGACTTAGAAAGCTTATATGGTGACCAACTTAGGTCCCAACACTTGCAATACACATTGCCTATCAGTTGCTATATTGCATTGTTAACTCCCACTGCAGCACCAGCAAAGTCACCCAACAAAGTTTATAGAGGAAGCTTCAATATGTGTCAGCAATAAAAACATAAAATGCTGCAAATACTTTATAGGACCTTTGTAAATCCAATGAAAGGTCATTGATGTGCACGGATGCTGCTGACCACTGAAGAGATTTCCGGAATATCTGAAGAAGGGACTCGACCCGAAACGTCACCCGTTCCTTCTCTCCAGCTTTTTGTGTGTATCTCCAGAATATTGTTTGTTTTATTGCTTTTAATATCAAAATCTCTATCACATATGCCCATCAATTCCCCCCTATGATTCCTCTTACCATTAACACAGACGGTGTAAAGTTATCTGGTTCTTCTGGCACAGACAACTTCGTTTTTGAAGGAGCAGCGATTTGGCGGGTTTCATTTTAAGAATAGTAATTTCAATTTATCTTTGATTGCCCACCAAAAAGGACTTCCTGAGGTTGCCTGTTTCCTTCCTCAGTTTTGTTTCCTTCTCATTGTGCTCATGCCTCACCATCTCCTCCCCACAGTTTCTGATCTATTTTAATTGCCAGTTATGTGGAGGATGCAACAGAGAATTTTTTGCAAGATGATTCCAGTATGCTGCAGGCAGAGGATGTGCTGCTTGAGCATGTAAAGAAAGCCTTTGCTCCTTTATAAATCAGAGCATGCTTGGTATTCTGGAGTAACAAGGAGTTATAGGAAGGATGTCTCTAGGCTTATATACAGAGAAAAGGTTGAACAGTTAAGGCTTGCAGACAGAGTTTGGATCCCATTGAGGGTAGGGAAATTCAAACAAGAGGGCATGACATTTAAGAACTTTTCCACATCAGCTTTGTGGAGGCAGGATCGTTAGGGGTATGGTCAACCACGGACTGGAAGGGCCGTGTTTCCGTGCTGTAATTGTTATGTATTTTAGTGGAAGTTTTCATACCCCTTGAAAATGATACATGTATTTCCAAATTTTATTACAAATAAAAAAACTGAAAAGTGTGGCGTGCAAAAGTATTCAGCCCCCCTGAGTCAATACATTGCAGAACCACCTTTCGCTGCAATTACAGCTGCAAGTCTTTTGGGGTATGTCTCTACCTGCTTTGCACATCCAGAGACTGAAATTTTTGCACATTCTTCTTTGCAAAATAGCTCAAGCACAATCAGATTGGATGGAGAGCGTCTGTGAACAGCAATTTTCAAGTCTTGCCAGAGATTCTCAATTGGATTTAGGTCTGGACATTGACTGGGCCATTCTAACACATGAATATGCTTTGATCTAAACCATTCCATTGTAGCTCTGGCTGTATGTTTAGGGTCGTTGTCCTGCTGGAAGGAGAACCTCCGCCCCAGTCTCAAGTCTTTTGCAGACTCTAACAGGTTTTCTTCCAAGATTGCCCTGTATTTGGCTCCATCCATCTTCCCATCAACTCTGACCAGCTTCCCTGTCCCTGCTGAAGAAAAGCATCCCCACAGCATGATGCTGCCACCACCATGTTTCACAGTGGGGATGGTGTGTTCAGGGTGATGTGCAGTGTTAGTTTTCCACCACACATAGCATTTTGCATTTAGGCCAAAAAGTTCAATTTTGGTCTCATCAGACCAGAGCACCTTCCTCCACATGTATGCTGTGTCCCCCACATGGCTTGTGGCAAACTGCAAATGGGACTTCTTATGGCTTTGTTTCAACAATGGTTTTCTTCTTGCCACTCTTCATAAAGGCCCGATTTGTGGAGTGCACGACTAATAGTTGTCCTGTGGACAGATTCTCCCACCTGAGTTGTGGATCTATGTAGCTCCTCCAGAGTTACCATGAGCCTCTTGGCTGCTTCTCTGATCAATGCTCTCCTTGCCCGGCCTGTCAGTTTAGGTGGACGGCCATGTCTTGGAAGGTTTGCAGTTGTGCCATACTCTTTCCATTTTCAGATGATGGATTGAACAGTGCTCCGTGAGATGTTCAAAGCTTGGGATGTTTTTTTATAACCTAACCCTGCTTTAAACTTCTCCACAACTTTATCCCTGACCTGTCTGGTGTGTCCCTTGGGCTTCATGATGCTGTTTGTTCACTAATGTTCTCTAACAAACCTCTGAGACCTTCACAGAACAGCTGTATTTGTACTGAGATTAGATTACACACAAGTGGACTCTATTTACTAATTAGGTGACTTATGAAGGCAATTGGTTGCACTGGATTTTATGTAGAGGTATCAGAGTAAAGGGGGCTGAATACTTTTGCACGCCACACTTTTCAGTTTTTTATTTGTTAAAAAAAAAAGAAAACCATGTATAAATTTTCCTTCCACTTCACAATTATGCGCCACTTTGTGTTGGTCTATCACATAAAATCCCAATAAAATTCATTTACGTTTGTGGTTGTAACGTGACAAAATGTGGAAAATTTCAAGGGGTATGAAAACTTTTGCAAGCCACTGTACGCATGTTTGTCGGCTAAGAAAAGATTTGAGCAGGCAGATTTAGTTTAATGTAGAGATACAGTGCAGAAACAGGCCCTTCGGACCCCCGAGTCCGCACCGACCAGTGATCCCCGTACATTCAACACTATCCTACACATACTAGGGACAATTTACAATTATACCAAGGCAATTAAGCTAAAAACCTGTATGTGTTTGGAGTGTGGGAAGAAACCGGAGATTCCGAAGGAAACCTACACTGGTCACGGGGAGAACGTACAAACTCCGTACTGGCAAGCACCCTTAGTCAGGATCGAACCCCGGATCTCTGGCGCTGCACCTCTGTGCCACCCAGATATTCAGCAGATGTTCCTTGTACCAAGTAGCTGCTGTTGAGTCTGATGTGATGGCTGAAGAATAGTACAAGGCACAGCAGATGGTTGCATGACAAGAGGTCATTGTAGCTTCCCAGATAAAGGTTTTCACTTTCATTATTTGTACCTATGGTTACACACAAGATGGCAATTGATATATATCCCCTTAGAATCCATTATATTCCTTTGACATGATAGCCTCATGTTAACGTGACTGCAACAAAAAGCTAGTGACACCATCTGGAAGGCCACAATTCTCAAACATATCAAGGAAATGGAAATACATTCAAGGTTTCCTGTATAGAACAGCCCTCTTGATATTTCCCATCTCCAAGTAGTTACTAATGTGTCCAGCAAAAACATGGAATGGGCCAGAGAAAATGATATTTGATGCCATGGGGGTTTTACGGCCGCAGTCAGAATGGTTTCATGTGAGAGCCAACCGAGAAAAGTAGAACCTGTTTGAGAAATGTTGCTTAGTAAAATGCTCCTGGTAAAGCAGTTCTGCTTTTAACCACTGATTTAGACCTATTTTTCTGCCTGCTCTTTCCTGTTTTGGGAGGTATTTTTGCCCCCCCCCTCCCTCCCAAACCTCCTCCCAAACTCCCACCCTCCCAACCTCCAACCTCCAACCTCCCACCCAAACCTCCCACCTCCAACATGTCAAGCTAAAAGAAAGAACAAGCATCAATCCCCTTGTCTTTAGTGCAACTGATCTGGATTCAAACTAAACTTTTAACCACAGCACTTTCTCATGACCCCCTCAAACCCTAGTGAAATCCAACAATCACAGGCTGGCAAATCAGCACAACCAATTCTCCTTCCAATCAATCATCCACAAGCCTGCAGATAATTGAGGGACTCCATAATTGGGCCAAGGTGGGGTGTGGAGTATAAATGGCTCAGGAGTATTCACATACTTAATGGATGGCTCGAACAGGATCATCCTGTCTAATTTGGCAGCGCTACATCAAAACAGAATTGCATGAGGTTTGTTGTTAGGCAAATAAATAATGGATCCTGCAGAGTCCAATTTCAGTCTAATCTGACATTGCAGATCATGAAATTGAAAGCTGGTACAGGAGTTGGTCTCAATGTTATGCTGCATTTCTTCAGACTGGATAAGGGCTGTGGAAGAGAACTATTATAATGGGTTTGATGAACCTTGCTCATACATGTGTTTTTTTGGCATTCTCCACTATGCTCAGAGGTTGTACTTGATTCAACACTAATTTAAGCAGTCCTTAGAGTGCCAGTGTAATGGAGAGTTTGAGCAGCACTATGCCACTGAAGTTGAGTGTATAAGCAGAGGAGTCTTCCAACAATTTATTTTATTGGCATATGAAATCAGAGGCTTTCTGCCTCTCTCCTTCCAATCTTTGATCTTTGGGTACCATTCATTAACTAGCTTACCATGCAGATTTCTGTCCTTGAATGTAAGCAATAATGTATTTGTCTGGAATAAATACCCTTTAATGACAAGTGGAGATGAAAGCTTGAATCCCTTTTTGCTATTTAGAGTTTAAAATTGAATGGATTTCTTCTGCTTCCACCTTTAAAGGTTTACATGACTATGCTCCACAGTAAATATTGATTTCTTTTGGGAATGGGATTTCTTGAATGCCTGTTGCAATAAGGTGCTTTTCTCATGTAGCTATTTTGTTACCTTTGAATTAGTCATTGTGGGCAGATTATTCAGCCAAAGATATACCAAGGTTAACCCAATAGATTCTTATCCTTTCTCATGTGAGATGGCCCAATTCAGCGCTGTGGATTGAACTTCATGCTGTCCTATTCTATACAGCTGAGTTGGTATCTTACAATCTGTTCTCCTGAAACATTGACTATAGGAATAATTTTGAAGATTGTTTCTTTGCTGCCAAACTGCGTATATATATTGTTACTCATGCAGGTCAGAAAGACCTCCAGAATTGCAGTATGATTTATGTTAGAGAAAATGGGAAAAAAATCCAAGCATTTGGAAAAGCACAAAGAGTTTGCAGAAAATGTTGCCTTTGAAAAATCACGAGTTCAGTAACACAGATTGTGCATTTATAGTCAGTAACATAAATAGTCTACATTTAGTCAGTCATGTGGTAATGGAGTGGTAATATGATTTTTCTAAAAACTTTTAAAATGATCAAGGGAAAAGTAAGCTAGCATAGTAACCTTTGCATTTTGGATCAGAGTTTGATTCCGCCCCAGACTGATGGAAAGAATGTCGCGTTTCTCAGACAGCTGTTAATGATCAGCCTGTCTAAACCCACTTCCAGCACTCATGGTATAAATAGTGGTGACATCATAAAATTGATCTGTTTGCAACTTCAAGTTAGTTCTTGCTGGATGATGAGCTGAGTATTTAAAGCAGTATGAATGTCTGCTGCATGGACTGTAGGCTCACACCTACAATTCTATGCAGTTAATTTTTTTTTAAACCTTTTCAATTCATGAGCATAAAATGGGACCAGGTACTTTCCAAGGAAGTTGGTAATTAAATAGGTGTGTCTGTCCATAATATCTGCAAACAGATAAGCTTCTCGACTGGAGCAGGTGCACCCAATATATCAGGGCATTTGTTGAAGGAATGATAAGGTTCTGAATGTATACTCAAAAATTAGTTGAGATTATGATGTAAATCTAAGCACATTCTTAACTACAGTTAGCCAGTTAAAGCATTTGGATTGGCAGCCCGACATAAGGTTTAATTGCTGAACCCTATATTGTCTGCAGTCATTGAGCCTGCAAGTGCACTTTGGATGACGTGTGAAAATATCAAAGAACCTTAAGGAAGAGCAAAATGGTGTCCTAGTTCTTGGTGGCTTATCCTTCCATTAACCAAGGCCTGCAAAATGAATTAACTAAACATTCATTTATTATTGTTTCTGTATGCAAAACTATCACTATAAGCATAACACAGTTACAGCACATGTGGAACGGAATTTCAAAGGCAGGGTACAAAATGCTGCCAGTATGACCTCTCCTCCACCTAGCCCTAGCCACTAAACAATCCCCAGTTTCTAGGGTCACCATTCTCTTGATCATTGGAAACCCCAGCTCTTCTCTCCTGACAATGATATTTTAGCACAGTATCCCAGTCTCTTCATCTGATCACATGCCCTTTCCTCAATCGCTTGCCCATCCCACTCACACCACACTAAACCTTGGATTTTAACTCGGCACAAAGATAAGTTAAATGTTGGCATTGCTAAGCTTGCTACAAAGAGCATTAAATTTAAACAGTCCATGCTGGAACACTTATGCAAAAATCTTGAAGATGCAAATGAATTTCTCAGCCACCATCTTATGTTTAGATTTATAATCATACCATGTTTTTCTAAACAACACGCTTCTGAGGCATTGTGCAGTGCCCACCGTCAGATTATGAAGAGTTATGCCTTTTTAGTACAGTTGAAATAGTTGTAAATTTGGCATCCGGTACTCAAAGTTGAATTCACACCAGCCCGATAAGAAGAATGCATCGTCATTCTAAAATCTATTTTGTTCTGGTTGCAGTGGAATGAAAACTTCTGCGACCAGAATGAAAAACCTAAATCTGAAGATTTGCCCAAGATATTTCTTAATGTAAGAAAATGAATATTTGACCTGTTATTGTGGAATCTGTGGCAGAAAGTTCCGTTAATTTGGTACTACATTCGTCAATGTTGTTTAAATTCATGGAATCTTGTAATGCCCGAATTGGATGTATTAAAAACCTGTGAGCTGTAGCAGGAAGGGAAATTCAGGAGCTGGGAATTTTCACACTTTTGAACTTTAAGTCAGTACTAGACTAAGTGGGACCCGTTGGGTCCCGTGTTTACACAGGACGGCTGGTCCCCAATGCAATATTCCACCCCTCCACCAATTCCAATATTGGTGGCCAGTGGGGGTGGGGGCTTTCTGGAGTGCTGTATGGGTGTTGTGGGCCAAAGGGACTGGTTTCCAGTGGGCTAGTATGGACATTGTGGGCCGAATGGATTCTTGGGCTGGCAGCTCAGTCACTCAGGCCAGGTGGGCTGGCAGCTCAGTCACTCAGGCCTGGTGGGCTGGCAGTTCACTCACTCGGGCCTGGTGGGCTGGTAGTTCACTCACGGCTATTCCTTGACATTCCAGGCCACCAAATTGAATTTCATACCATTTCTAGCAGAGTGCAGGCAACCACATTCAATTTCATAGCATTTCAAACAGAGTGCAGGCTACCAAATTGCCAAGCAACTCATTGCATTGTCATTAAGGGCTAACAAATCATTTATTGCAAGTACATTGCTGACTTGTAGTTCAGTTGATTCACAGCTTAGAATCACAGTCGTGGACTCTCCCTCGCGATCTTCCAGAATGACTGACTCGATTCCAGGCATCTGGGGTTTTATAGTCCTGCTTTCCCCCCCACCCCCCAATAAGGAGCATTACCTTCATCATGGCGATTGACAGGCGAGAGGACCAATCAACTGTTCACAAGATTTTTTTAAACACTCATAACTTTTTTTTTTCACCGATCGGAAAAATCCTCGGGGATGCCTCAGCAGTGGAGGGCTGAGTAAGATGGCCAAAAATCATAGCAATATATGATAGCGTTTTTTCTAAAATCAATATACAGCGCAGACAGGAAGTGGGCAAGATGAGACTTTTAGTTATATTGATTTGGCTGAAGAGGGCAGAGCATTAAGACCAGAGGAGGAAGGTTTAATGAGGGTGTGTGCAGGTAAAGCACTTAACACAGAGTGGTTGAGTGCCTTGTAGCATCAGCGACCCGAGATTCATCTTGACTTTGGATGCTGTTTGTGTGGAGTTTACATGTTCTCCTGTGTGTCAGTTTCCACCCGCATCCCAAAGACAAACAATCTGTAAGTTAATTGGGCTCTGTAAATTGCCCTAATGTGTAGGGAGTGGATGAGAAAGGGGGCTAACATTGAACCAGTGTGAACAGGTGATTGATGGTCAGCATGGTCAGTGGGCCGAAGGGCCTGTTTTCATGCTGTATCTATGAACTCCAAACTTTTTCAACTTAAAAGGCTTTAAAACCTGATGTTATGCTGCTGTAAATAATGCACACTGCCATTATGGTACATTGAACCAGAGCAAGTGGGTATTTTATCTGCTGTTGGCTTTGTGTAATAGCCTGAGTTTGTGGGCAATAAAGATTATTTCTTCAACTAGGTTGAACGATATGGGATGCTGTAATAGAATTCTTGTTATTGCCTCTAGTTAATCCCACATCTCCCTCAGGCGACCAATCTCATAAGGAATGAGTGGATAAAAACCGCAAAATAGAGATGTGACAAAATAGAGAAAACAACTGAACATTGTAATTAGACGAATTAAAAGAATAAACGTAATTAGTTTGTTTTTAATCCATTGTGCAGATGTGTGTTGAAACATGGGAGAGTAAAGTTTATTTGGGCATGAGAGCTTCATCTATAGTTTATGGTAGCTGGGGCAAAACTGATAGAAGGAAACCGACTGCTTCCATTTTTATAAAATATGAGAAAAAGTCAGTTTGTTTTACTATATCAGTGTTGCATTGACATTAATTTATCAAAAGGATGGGAAAGTGATTTGCTTCAAATGTCCCCAACAATTTGTACTTTTAGTCTGACACTTTGAGGCGCATGAGTAGTTTGCCTGAGAATGTTTTGGACTTGCCAGTTTACCCCCTTTGTAAAATAAATGCTTGGCCTTGTCTCTTTAAGTGACCAGGCTGAGATTATCACCATGGTTTTTGGGACGTGCAGGAAAAGACTACATATTAATGTAGTTTTAAAACACACTATAATGTTGTACCATGGAACTTAAATGCGCTCCGATAACAAACCATCTTGTGGCCTTCATTATAACAGTAATTTCTGGTTTATGAAAATAATATATGAATCAAAAGCACTGGCATGCTCAGATTTGTATCCATTTTCATATCAAACCCACTTTATAACATAAAAAAACAGTTACCAAGTGAGTTACAAAGTGCTGGAGTAACTCAGCGGGTCAGGCAGCATCCCCGGAGAACATGAATAGGTGACGTTTCAGGTCAGGACCTTTCTTCAGACCTTCTATGACGCAAAACGTCATCTATCCATGTTCTCCCTGCTTCCTCCACATTTGTAACTTGGGTATGCCTGCTCAACATAAGTGAATTGCCTTTTCACAGAAGTGTTGCCAAACAAACATTGTCACCAAACTAGAAATGAAGGCAACAACCTTAAAAAATAGTTTTCAAGGAACTTTGGAAGAGAGAAAAGGGGGACAGAAAGATAAAGAGGACGAGGGAGAGGATTAGGGAGAGAATTCCAGTCTTGTTACCCGAAGGAAAATGCACCTTTGGTGGATCTATTGCAATGAGAGATGATCAGGCAGCGGGAATGGAAGCACAGCTATCCTGAAGGAAGCCTGTAGGATGGAAGAGTTTGTAGTGATGAGCAAGGGCAAGATCGTGGAAGGAGCTGGAACACCGATGAAAACTTTAAGATCATAATGTTGCTTAAAGAGGATATGGAGTATGTTAGTGACCATGGTGGAGACGAGGATGGTGCAGGTTTGTGCACGGGAGGCAGAATTTTGGATGACTACGTTGACAGAGGCCAGTACGAAGTAAATCAGACAGAGGTCCTTTGGAATAGCCAGGTCCAAGCATGAGTGAATGCACTTCTCTCTAATTATATTCTGTGATATGTGTCCATAAACTAATTCTCTGCATTATTTTCATCCAAGTAAAAAGAGCTTGTGTCTAAAATCCAGATATACTTCTGTTCATACTTGGGTTTTTATCAACCTGTACCCAAGCAGTTTGATCTTAGACAAAATATAGTGTACAGCTTTTCTTGTACGTTGACTTGCAGCTCCTGCATTATTTTGTCTATGTTCTCACTCCCTAACTGTTCCCATTAGTAAATTGAGCAGATAACCTTGTTTACATTTAATCTCCATGGTCATCACAGTTTTACCCAATTGGAGATATCCCCTCTCCCCCACACTCCCTGCAGCTTAACAAGCTTCTTTTGTCCCCTTCGCAATTCTACCTCTTGTTTCTCTTCCCACAGAGGTGGCGTTATCAATGAAATTTCCAGAATTTACTGTTTTTATTTTCCATTTCTAAGCATCTGTATTTTTTTTTTAATGGACTTGCATATCATCAGTGACTCGTTTAAGACCATGAATGCATTTTCTTGCATTTATAATCAACCTTGGGTTGGAAAAATAGGTTCATCCAATTTGCCATATGTGGACATTTAGAAATGTATAAAGTTAATAAATATTATAAATATAAATTTTGCTATAAATTAAAATTGATCTGTAATGAATTTGGAATTTTAAATTGTTAGTGAGCAAAAACATCATCAACGGAAATGCAACATGTCTAAACTATATTATTTTTCTTTATATATTTTCTTAATTCATACCAGGAACATGAAGCTCAATGAAAATATGCTCCGAGATATTAAATGGTTTTGAGTTTTGTCTTTAAGTGAGCCCAAAGAATGCTCATCTCTCCCCGAATGATTTCCTCTTACATAAGTATTGCTGTGGCTTGCTTAACCCAGCAAGCCTTTCCTGCATTTTCTAAGTCTAAAATGGTGACATACATGCTGGTGAGCTTAATATGTCTGGTCACTCTGTTACATGCAGTACAGGTAAGGAGATAAGATACAAGTGGTTCGACTTTGTTGCTGCTATCATCTCATCCAGCATCACAGAGTAGCAGGCATGCCACCTGTAATTAACTGTTTGAGGGGGGAAAAAAGCTGTTTCCCTGACAGTTTTCACAGCGTGATCTGGCTTCTAGCTAAGGGACACAAGAATAATAGATTCATTGACATTATTTATGTAGCCTATTGCTGCCAATCAACTTACTCATGTATAAAGAATTTACATGTGTTAATACTTTAGAGGCAGTGAGCACAGATGTGTTTTCTTTTGCCTGTCCATCAACAAGCCTTTTCTCTATTAGTGTTATGTGAAACTATCAGGAATCAGTGGGAAGAATCAGAGATTCAATGACAAGTGTGGCCTTCCAGGAAAAATCAAAATGTTACTTAATCATCTCTGGAGGAAAAATAAACACGAGTTTTAAATCTGCTGCAGAGGATCAGCTTGGCTTCAATCATCAAATTTGTCGTCTTGGATCCATTACCTCACTAGTAAACCTACCCAAAAGATAGCCATGAGTGATTAATAGATAACTGACTTGCTAAATAGTTGACACAAGGACCCTGCACAAACCAAATGTTAAAGACCAGATACACAATATCCCAGCAATGGGATTTGTTCCGAAGTTGTGTTCTATTTCCTGTTACCATTCTCCGTCAGCTGATAAATCAGCACTCAAACATATGAACAATGTGGAAGAAGCAATGTGAGTAGTGAGGACATAGAATGTAGGCAGGGTGAACAACATTGTTGTCTATCTCCAAAAGAAGCACCAACACTGTTAGGATCAGCCAATTCCTGAAGGATTTAGCTGTCACATTGAGACTGCAGCAGTTAGTGAGCAAACCATGAGAAGAGATAAAGATACTTAATCTGGTCCTTGACCCGTTGTACATGTACCTATCCTTAAAGGGCATAAAGGGCCTGTCCCACCAGCATGCGACTGCATGCGATGAGCGCGACCTACCGTGGTCGCTTGAGGCGTACGGCCTCGCATGGCCGGTCCCGCTTCGATCGCTGGAGCCGTATGGAGTTGTGTGGAGCTGGTCCCGATATCGCGCGGGGCTCCGAAAAACTGACCGTGTTCAAAATCCCGTGGGGCAACGGCCGACGTGTGCAACGTCTCTACGTCGTACGCAGCGTCATGACGCCATACGCAGCGTCTGGACGCCGTATGCAGTGATGACGTCACTGCCCGATGTGCCGTTGCGTGATAGCGTCACTGACCGATGCCGTGCGACGTCCAAATTCACTCGGCCCGCCTCCTGCCCAGCTGATTGGTGAGTTCAATGCCGGGACCAGCCCCCGCACAACTCCGTACGCCTCCGCGCTTTGAAGTGGAACTGGCCCCGCGAGGCCGTACGGCTCAAGCCACCGTGGTAGGTCGCGCTCGTCGCATGCTGGTAGGACAGGCCCTTTAGGAGTGACTACCACAGAGCCTGGAGAGAGAAGTCATATCATCACACACCATCCATTATCAAGTTCAAGTGAGTTTATTGTCATGTGCCCCTGATAGGACAATGACATTCTTGCTTTGCTTTGCACAACAGAACATAGTAGGCATTGACTACAAAACAGATCAGTGTGTCATATACCATTATATAAATACATACACACATGAATAAATAAACCGATAAAGTGTAAATAACAGATAATGGGTTATTAACGTTCAGAGTTTTGTCCGAGCCAGGTTTAATAGCCTGATGGCTGTGGGGAAGTAGCTATTCCTGAACCTGGTCGTTGCAGTCTTCAGGCTCCCGTACCTTCTACCTGAAGGTAGCAGGGAGATGAGTGTGTGGCCAGGGTGGTGTGGGTCCTTGATGATTCTGCCAGTCTTTTTGAGGCAGCGACTGCGATGGACTGGGCAGTGTTTACTACTTTTTGTAGTCTTTTCCTCTCCAGGGCGTTCAAGTTGCCGAACCAAGCCATGATGCAACCGGTCAGCAAGCTCTCTACTGTGCACCTGTAGAAGTTAGAGTCCTCCTTGACAAACCGACTCTCCGTAATCTTCTCAGGAAGTAGAGGCGCTGATGAGCTTTCTTGATAATTGCATTAGTGTTCTCGGACCAGGAAAGATCTTCAGAGATGTGCACGCCCAGGAATTTGAGGCTCTTGACCCTTTCAACCATCGACCCGTTATGTTGTGTGGTGCCAAATTTGACTCGCATTACAAATGGGAGCTCAAAACAACATATCTATAAATTGCTGGGAACCATCAAGCAACATCTCTGGAGAACATGGATATATTATGTTTTGGGTCAGGTCCCTCCTTTGGGAATCTGAAGACTGGTCCCCACTGAAACATCATCTATCCAATTTCCAAACGGTGCCTGATCCGCTGAGTTATTCCAACACTCTGTGTCCTTCTTTGTCAACCAGCATCTGAAGTTCCTTGTGTCTACATAAAAATGAGGTGACCGACATTACAAAGCCAAAAGACAGGCTGCAAGCAAGCTGAACAGTAATCCCACAATCTATAGATCAGACCAAAGCTCTACATATATGTCACATTTATATTATGAATATTGGACATTGAAATTATGGCTGGGTATATCAATAACTCATCAATACTATCATTTCACTTTCGTCCGCCGGTTACTGAAATTGAAGGTGTCCCCTGTTTAATAGTGAGTCTCCAAACGACTCGCTGATAAAAAAGATGCTTCTGTAAAGCAGAGCTTCCTCCACGTAACTGTACAGAGCATGTCACAAAGTTAAGAGCATTCAAAAATGACATTTAAACTATTCTCAAAACCTTAATTTCATGAAGAGGCTTCTTTCATGTATGATATTTAAATTTTGTTTTATGGTTTTGTCTTTCATAATGGCATTCTTTTAATATGGGACTTTTCCCTCAGAAATGTCTTAAAACATAACGAGCAATGAAATGTCATGACTGATATGTGGGCAATCATCGCAGCCATTTAGCACACAGGAACGCAACATCATTAATAAGCTCCACGATCACTTTAATATGTTTTTGGTGTAATCATGAAGAAATGTTGACCAATACAAGGAGAATGCATTTTGTTATTCATTAATATTTTTGAACCCTCCAAATGAGCTGTTGGGTCTCAATTTAGCGTTGCCATTGAAAATGAATACTCCCAACGGTGGCAGCTTAGAACTTGGGGTGGCACGTTAGCACAGTGGTAGAGTGCTGCCTTACAGCGCCAGAGACCGACCGGGGTTCGAGCCTGACAGCGGGTGTTGTCTGTTTTTTCCTGATGCTCCAGTTTCGTCCTACACTACAAAGACGTTCAAGTTTGTAGGTTAATTGCCTTTTGTAAAATTTTAAATTGTCCCTAGTGTGTGGGATAGTGCAAGTATACGGGAATGGTGGTCGGTGTGGATGTGGTGAGCCGAATGACCTGGTTCCATGCTGTATCTCTAAACTAAACTAGACTATATTCGGATGTCAAAAGAAGCTATTTAACCTATTATAGTTCAAAGTTCAACTGATTAAATAAAGCAACATTGACCTTAGTTGTTTAGTCACTAGTTCAAAGTGCCAGACGCAGTCTGATTTATAAACTTAATGCAGATTACGGCTTTCATGATGAGGTTATTAACATACAGACTTAAACTATGTGAAACTAGCTGCATCTGAAGAAACAAACATGTCTTTTTGTGTTGAGTGTTAGGAATACTGGGCCAAAACTAACAGCACAAGTTAACAATCTTTTCTAGTGGATCTAGTGGGACAGCTGATGTTGAAAATAAATTGACATTGGTCTGTTAGGTGACATTTTTAATGAGCTTAAGCTACCCTTAGAGAATTGGAAGTATAGACTGGAGGAAGTCTTATGTTTATTCAATTATCTTTTTATTTTGAATGTAAATTCTATTTCTCTTGCTGGTCACTTATGTCCCTCATGCTCCCACCAAATATGTGAGATTTATTTTCTTTTGAAAGTAAACCCAATCTTTTTTCCCCCCTTGATCTCCCAGAATATACACGAACTGCAGCTGACAAGACTGCCACTATTTCTTGGTAGTGTTACCAAAGACCTAGAAGCTCCATATTTCATTTTTCGTGCCACAATTCAGCTGCCAAACATCATCAGAATTTATCTCAACGATTTACAATGACCAGAAAATATTATGCCTCAAGAATGTTTGCATATTATACCAAGGGGCTAAGGTTTTATCCAAATTACACAGTTAATTGATCTTATTTGGCACTAAAGATAGATGTAATTGCAATGCATTAGACCTGGAATGTTTATCTTGATGCATTGGGCGAACAGCCAGTAGAAAAGTCATTTTTAAGCTCTGGCCATCAAGAGTAATGTATTTTTCTAATGGCCATTTATGAAATCTTGAAATAACCAATATGGTTCTGACTATAGTTCAATAATAAAACTCCCCTCATAATCTGAAAGTTAAGGGTAAACACCTGACTTCATGGGCTTTATTTGATTAGACTGTGACTTCAATGAAATACTATGGGAGTACAAAACAAGACAGTTGTGTAAGAGAAACATAACTTGTAATCAATTGTTTTTAAAGCTTGTACAGGCATTACGTCCTATTGTGGTTCCCAATTAAATTAAGATTAAGAATTCAGATTAACTGGCCCTCTGTCTCTTTGCTCTTTATGGGATTTTACAGTAGCTTATGAATTTACCAAAGTAACAAAAATGTTGCATTGTAATTCTGATGCAGTAGGCAGTTGTATAAAGACAAATTATTTATTTATCTTCATCTGTTCTCGGTTAGATTACCAAATCTTTTAAGGCATATCTGCTTTCCATATTTGTCATTCAAGCATTTAATGCTTCATCCTTCCCTCAATCCCTTCTATTTGGTGACGGCTTAGTCAAACAACTTGGTGATTCAGATACATCTGGAATCAATTATGGTGTTCACGTGAGACTGCTAATCACTGTACTGCCTGCTCCATTCTCTCCATGATCTTAAATTGAGCTGAATGTTGCTTTTCTGAGAAAAGGGGAGAAATTATTGACTGTGTCATCCCCAACTACACACTAACCTATCTCAGAAGTCAAGAGCAGTAAATGTCAGCAGTTGGTTGATAATGATCACCTTAAGTAAATGATTATAATGGTTGCCTACTCAGAACTAATTGACAATGTCCTTATTTGTTGCAGCTTTGATAACGATTGGACAATATAGTACAACCATAGAAACAGTGGATGTGGGCTGGTGTAAAGAAATCACGGATAAAGGAGCAACCCAAATCTCACAGACCAGCAAGTCCCTCAGGTATTTGGGGCTTATGAGGTGTGATAAGGTAAGAGGCTTAATTGTAGACACTTATGATTCATAAAACGTTACCATGTTAATACTTTATTCATTTCCTTAAGCACCATCTGATCTATTTGATTTGGTAATGGTCACAATGCAAACTGATGGGGATCCTAAAGTTTAGTTTATAAGAATGTTGGATGGTATATTGGAGAAATTGCATAACATTTAAAAAAAATGATGTCCTATCATCAAATCAAAATGGGGTGCATACAAAGGAAAACTAGCCACGATACCCCAGTCTTTCCTCGAAGCAACATGACTAAAGGAATTTTGCCTATTTTCTGTGGCAACGTCTTATAGCACTTTCTAAAATTAATAGGATTATTCTTGATTTATTTTGTTATGCAATGTATTGTAAGGATTAAATGTAATGCAGATATGTTTACCCAAAACCGAGGACAGATTACAGCAATGCAGTTATCAGTTAATTTGTTCTTTGATGAGCTTTTGTAGTTATCAAAGGGAAATAATTGTTTTTGACTTTTAGTGACCAGTGGTAAGGGCCTGTCCCACTTGGCATCATTTGTGCGTTATTTACGCCACAGCATTTACACGTCGCGCACATGGCGTGCATTATGCGCGCCTGGCGCGTGGTGGTGTAGGCAGTGACGTGCGGTGCCCCAGGATTTTGGGATTCGCAAAATCTTTGCGCGCCACCTGCGAGACGCGCAAAGGGCACCCAAGTATGACAGGCCCTTTAATGTTTGAAAACTGGTGGAACAGATAAAGAATGACCATGTAGTTTATGGGGCTACCATGCTAGCCCACAATCTCCTGCAATCTGTAATTTGCATAGAAAATAGATCAGTACAGCACAGGAACGGGCCATTCTGCCCGCACTGATTGTGTCGAACATGATGTCTCGTTAAACTAATCTATTCTGCCCCTACTTCTTATCGAGTCCACATCACAAGATTAGAAATTGTTCAGCCAGAGCTGAGCACACTTCTCGGCATCTGCATACAATGGCGTCTTGCACTTCTGGTGCGTAGTGGTGGAAACGGGGCTGCGACCTTGACCCCTGCCTCTACTTGATCCACATCCTATTCCCTGTTCCTCCATGTGCCTATCTAAAAGCCTCATAAAAACCACAATCGTACCTGCCTCCGCCAACATGTCCTCTTGCTTGTTGTGCTATATTGGTAATTCGAAAGAGTGGGAAATGCATAGAGTCGGAAGGTATAACCTAATATAAACATCGAGCAGAAATATGCCCCATATAATCAACAATGCAATGTCAATGTTAGAAAATGATTTGTTCCAAAAACAATAATAAAGTCCAAACAAGAAACAGAATACATAAGACTCCTTGTTGGAATGGAAGGTTATGTGAAGAGGATGAAATTGAAATGGAGCTGCAGTAGTGAATAGCGTGAGATGAATGTGCAGCAATGCTCCACATTAGCAACTGAGTCTTGTAATTTCTGCCCTTCAGTGACTTTTTCCAGATTCTTTAAACAGTCTTTGACAATTGTAATGTGAATACTTCTTCTGTACCAAGCCCTCACATTGTTTCAGCACAGATAAAAACAGACAAACTAGGAATGGGTCATTGGGGAACTTCAGAAGTATTTATTCCAAAGAGGCTGTGATACTTCACACCAAAGTACTTGCTTCCCGCTGGACAGCCATCTATGTTATTATTCAGTTTTAACTTTCAGGTAAGCCTGAAATGTCTGCTCATTCAAGTGTATTAATTGCCTTTGACACCCTCCTTGCAGATCAAATAACTTAGTTCCAGGAACAAGTTCAACATGCATTTACATTTTAAAATCACAACGAGTATATTGATGCAATTAACTTATGTTGACTTCATTTAAGAAACCTGCTGAATTAAATAGCTGCAATGGAATATTTGCCATAAGGGCAAAGTAATTGGTCTTTTTTTGTTTTGTTTTACATTTTGTCTTAAACCATATAAAAGAGGTCTTGTGATAATAATTTGTATGATAGGATTTTGTTCCCAATTCATTATCATGTTGTGGCAGCAACTTGTATGTTGATTTTTCAGATTTTGGAACCAGGATATGGCATCTTTATTCTTTGGAGTGCAGAAGGTTAAGGAGGGGGACTTGAGAGAGGTCTTTAAAATGATGAGAAGGATAGACAGAGTTGACGTGGATAAGCTTTTTCCATTGAGAGTAGGGAAGATTTAAACAAGAGGACATGATTTGAGAATTAAGGGACAGAAGTTTAGGGGTAACATGAGGGGGAACTTCTTTACTCAGAGAGTGGTAGCTGTGTGGAATGAGCTTCCAGTGGAAGTGGTGGAGGCAGGTTCGATTTTAACATTTAAAAATAAATTGGATAGGTACATGGACGGGAAATGAATGGAGGGTTATGGTCTGAGTGCAGGTAGATGGGACTAGGTGAGAGTAAGTGTTCGGCACAGACTAGAAGGGCCGAGATGGCCTGTTTCCGTGCTGTAATTGTTATATAGTTATCTTGCATCACTACCGATATTGGCCACATGTCATAAGATATAGGAGCAGAATTAGGCCATTCGGCCCATCGAGTCTGCTCTGCCATTCGATACCCAATGGCGACCTCTTGGACCCTCTGTGGCAATGAATTCCACAGATACACTGTACCCTGGCAAAATAAATTCCTCTTTAAGACCAAAGTGGGTCTTTGATAATGTGTTCAATTGTTTGACTTGCTGTTCTGCCAATAGATCTGGTTCTGTTTCCATGGTGCAAACAATGGCCATAACTTCATTCACCTTTTTGTATCCATCTCACAATCTGGAATATCTAGTCCAGATATTAGTAATAAGGTGCTTGTTCTATTGTTGCTGTTCCATTGATGACTCCAGTGCTGCTTTCATTTGAATGAGGTGTATCATTGAAACATCTCTCGTGGTTTTTCCCTTCATTGAGCTGTCATTTTGGCACGCCTTCCATCCTGTAATGGATTACATGATGGGCTTGCAGAAAAATAAATCACTGGAAGGATGGTGGGGTTTACTTGTCTTGTATCTGGGGGAAATGTTGTTCTCTCGCATCAGAGATCAGTTGACAGTCATTAACATTGGTGTTCTGATGATGATACATGTAGCTGTGTTTAATAGCATCTCAATTTGGTAACTGTCTATCCATGGCAGAGCACAATACTTGTCAGTCGAATACCTTAAAACGTTGCCCTCCCATCGTTGTCATTTCTGCTGTGGGAAGAAAGTTCTGACTATCTAACTATCTACGTCCCATAATTCTATCTGGTTCTGCCATGACCCCCCTCAATCTCCAGCACTCCACGTTTGTCCAATCTCTTCGTGCAGCTACATTAGCCTCTAATCCAGGCAGCATTCTAGGAAACCTCTCCTGCACCAACTCCAAAGTCTTCACATCCTTCCTGTAATGGGGCAACCAGAACCGCGCACAATACTCCAAACCTGCAACTTAACTTCCTGATTCTTATATTTAATGCCCAGACCAATGAAGGCAAGAATACCATATGCCTTCTGTGCCACTCTATCTACTTATGTTGCCATGTTTCAGGGAGCCATGATCCCTCTGAAGATTAACACTGTTTAGCATTCTGCCATTAACTGCATACTTTCCTATATATTCAGCCGCGCAAAGCACAACACCTCATACTTATTCGTATGAAGCACCATTTGTCATTTATCCGCCCATTAGGTAAGTGATTATAGTTCTCCTCTGTATCCCGCAGCTCTGCTCTTGCTCCCCCTTCCCCCGTCGCAACAGGAACAGAGTTCCCATAGTCCTCACCTTTCGTCGCATACAACATATGACCCTTCGATAGTTTCACCACCTCCAATGGGTTCCCACCACTAATCACATCTTCCCATCTCCACCCCTTGGAGACCTTTCCCTCCGCAACTCTCTGGTTAACTCATCCCTTCCCACCCAAACCACCCCCTCCCTAGGTACCTTTCCCTGCAACCGCAGGAGATGCAAAACCTGTCCCTATACCTCCTCCCTTGACTCTGTCCAGAGACACCCCGACAGTCCTTTCAGGTTAGGCAGAGATTCCCTTGCACCTCCTCCAGCCTCATCTAGCGTATCCGCTGTTCCAGGTGTGGACTCCAAAATATCAGCGAGACCAAGTGCAGACTGGGTAATCGGTTTGTTGAACACCTTGTCCTAAGTGACCTTTCTGTCTTGGGCCTCCTCTAGTATCAGAGTGAGGCAAAATGCATATTGGAGGAACATCATCTCACATTTCGTTTGGGCAGCTTACAACCCAGCGGTATGAATAGTGGGTTCACAAAGCTGGAGAAACTCAGCGGGTGCAGCAGCATCTAAGGAGCGAAGGAGATAGGCGACGTTTCAGGTCGAGACCCTTCTTCAGACTGGTCAGGGATCAGGGAAAAGAGAGATATAGACGGTGATGTGGAGAGATAAAGAAGAATGAATGAAAGATATGCAAAAAGGTATCGATGATAAAGGGAACAAGCCATTGTAAGCTGTTTGTGGTGTGAAAATGAGAAGCTAGTGCGACTAGGGTGGGGGAGGGAGATGGAGAGAGAGGGAATGCCAGGGCCCGAGGGCTGAGGGAGAGGTGGGAAGGGGAGGAGACAGCAAGGGTTAACAGAATTTTTCAACACAGAGAAAATTCACAGAGGGTAGTTGAGGCAGTTCAGAGTGAGTTGGGATGTGGCCCTTGTGGCTAAGGGATCAGGGGTATGGAGAGAAGGCAGGTACTCCAGCCATGATCCAAGGGCGGAATATGTTTCTATGTGCTGTTCAAGCCAGAGGATGCAGACTCTGTTCCTCCAACTTGCGGTGTTGCTCACTCTGGCTGTGGAGGAGGCCCAGGACCGAGAGGTCGGATACGGAATGGGAGGGGGAGTTGAAGTGCTGAGGTCGGCTTGGTTATTGCGGACCGAGCGGAGGTGTTCGGCGAAACGATCGCCAAGCCTCCGCTTGGTCTCACCGATATGGATCATCTGGCATCTGGAGCAGCGGATGCAGTAGATGAGGTTGGAGGAGGTGCAGGTGAACCTCTGTCGGACCTGGAAGGACTGCTTGGGTCCCTGAAAGGAGTGGAGGGGGGAGGTGAGGGGACAAGTGTAGAAGGGACAAGTGTCTTCTATCTCCCTCCCCCACCCTAGTCGCACAAGCTTCTCATTTTCACACCACAAACAGCTTACAATGGCTTGTTCCCTTTATCATCGATACTTTTTTGCATATCTTTCGTTCATTGTTCTTTATCTCCCCACATCACCGTCTATATCTCTCGTTTCCCTGATCCCTGACCAGTCTGAAGAAGGGTCTCGACCCGAAACGTCGCCCATCTCCTTCGCTCCTTAGATGCTGCTGCACCCGCTGAGTTTCTCCAGCTTTTTGTGTACCCTCGATTCTCCAGCATCTGCAGTTCCTTCGTTAATGGTATGAATAGTGGTTTCTCTAACTTCAAGAAACCCTTGCATCCTCTCACCGATTCTAGTTTCACTGTCGTCCTGTTGAGTTTCTCTGTCTGTCTAACTCGTTTTCACCTCGCCCACAGCCACCAATGGACCATTGAAGGCTCTACCTTTCCTTGAGCCTCGTTACTTTTTGAATATCTTTCATTCATTTATTCTATATCTCCTTATATCTCGTTTCCCTTCCCCTGACTCTCAGTCTGAAGAAGGATCTCGACACGAAATGTCTTCTATTCCTTTTCTCCAGAATTGCTGCCTGACCTGGGTTACTGCATCTTTTTGTTATCTATCTGATTACAGTTATTGATGGAGTCCACAAGGATTATCTTTATCGTATTGTTGCAGCAGCCAAACCCACGCATAATAATGGCATTGGATTATCTATACATTACTGGAAGAGATATAAATTGTGGATAATCGGAAACGATAAGTCATTTTAACACCATGGAAAATAAATTTGAAGCATTTGTCACTACGTTGTGGTCCAACATACTTGAAGGAATCGTGTTCAATGTCCAACGTAGCTCGAATTATCCCTTTACAGTTTCAAATCTCTGTTCTCATAAAATACCATGAATAATTTAGGGTAAAGCAGTGAATAATCATGAGAATTGTATGTTTGACTCTGTACTTAATCTATCTACTCTGTACTGTTGAAACCATCAATGCAGTTCATTATGCTACATTCAGTGTCGTGACATGCTTCTTGGCAGATACCCAGTTTGTGTATTATAGTAAGAGTTTGTGCAATAGATGAAGAAAAGTAAATTATTTCCAAGCATTTGACCCCTTAGCTAATGGCAGTGAGCAGGAAGTTATTCAAAAACAGATGGGAACATAAAAAATGGATTAATTGACCAATTTTCACTTTTGGATGAACAACTGTGCATCAGGTGCATTATGATTCAGGTTTAACGGCATGGGAAATTATGGCTCAACTGAAGTTCTATTGCAACAAAACAAAATTAAATATTTGGATGTTAAAGTACTTGAATGAAACATATGAATAGAAAATATCATTATGATAAGCAGCTTCCAGCAAATCATCTTCGTTTATAGTGTAATCATTTAATGGAATAGAAATATTGAACTGACATCCTCCACTACCATTTCCAGCCAATATGAGACTATGCAGGCCCACAAGACATGAAAATGTGAATTTATTTCCATGCTGACATAGTGATCTATTTCAATGCCCTAGCAACGTTTCCTCATCGATATATGATCTTGGACATTTCTCTTGGATATCTTTCATTGTTTGTGAAGAGAGACAATTTTCAACATAGTTCCAGTTAGTGCCAGATTAAAGGCAATATTCTACTGGCTACTAACATTCAGTGACAACTTCAATGTATCTGCCACATCTATTTTTCTCATTACTCTCCAACAGGAAGGACAGTCATCTGGACTTGTTCTGGGAACTTGAAAGACGAGATCAGTGTAATGAATATATTGTGTCACTCAGTTCCCTCTAATTCCAATTACTGGCATTATACATGTGTTGCAGAAAAGTCAATTATTTATTTTTCTTGTAAAATATGTGCTTTCTGTAGCAAAACCTACAAATATATTAAAATAAACCTTAGATTTGGTGGTAATTTGTTTTTGAAGGTTTAATCTTGTATATTGGGGAATAGGATTTTAAAAGCATATTATCGCTGATATTTTATATAAAGCACCGTATTATATTTGTTCCAAAATGCCCAATCCTAGTATTATATTCCCTATCCTAGGATTATATTTGGTCGTCTATTTGGATGATGAAACATAAATGCAAATATTTTACAGTAATTCATCATGGAAACATACCCTTTAGCCCAACTTGTCTATGCCGGTCAAGATGCCCCATCTATGCTAATCCCACCTACTCGCGTTTGGCCCAAAACCCCCTCAACCTTTGGCCTATGCTTATATTTGTATTCTGGCTAAGCTTTAAGCACATTACGCATGTAAATAGAATATTGTAATGTACATTCCTTTCACCTGATCTCTATTCTCCCTCCTCCAAATCAGACAGAATATCTTGCATTTCAAGTCTTAAAACACTGAAATATATCGGACTGATGTAGCAGCAAAATCTCAGCATCAGAAAATATTTTTGTTTCTGACTGACGAAAGGTTTAGACTTAAAATAGCCTTAAATACTGCAATTGTTTAACTTTATCTACTTTGAAGATTACCAAGTGTTGGTATAGCATGTGCATATGGCCTGAGAAAAGGTCTTTGCCTTTTCTACCATTGAGTCTTTGACACATGCTTTATTATCAAGTAGGTACAATGTGATTTGTATGCTGAGAAAAAGAGGTAGCTTTAATGTTTATGTGTAACGATTTGGAGACAACCTCTTCCTGTTGTGTTTAGATAAAAGGTCCCTAGTGATGAAACACACACAATTCTTATGAGGGTTGGCAGAGTATCTGGGGATCACGGGTCCCTAATGATAGATCACTGGGGATCTATCAAGATAAGGGATCATCCATTCGGAACTGAAATTTCTTCACCCAGAGGACAGTGAATGTTCTGAATTCACCACAAAAGAGGACTGTGATGAGGTCAGTCACTGGGTATATTCAATGTGTTGGAAGGAACTGCAGATGCTGGTTTAAACCAAAGATAGACACCAAAAGCTGGAGTAATTCAGCGGGACAGGCAGCATCTCTGGAGAGAAGGAATGGGTGATGTTATGGGTCGAGACTGAGAAGGGTCTCCAACCGAAACGTCGCCCATTACTTCTCTCCAGAGATGCTGCCTGTCCCGCTGAGTTACTCCTGCTTTTTGTGTCTACTGGGTATATTCAAGTCAGAAAATGATCAATTTTTATAAAATAAGAGAATCAAGGCTTTTTGGATTGGTTTGGGAAAATGGTGCTGAAATAATATATAAGCCATGATGTTGAGTGACAGAGCAGGCAGAAGGGGCTGAATAGCTTATTCCATTTTCTATTTCCGATCTTTCCAAGTTGTAAATACTTGCTTCTCTTCAGCTGTGGATCATTATCTTTCAGCAATGAAGTAAATTCTAAAAATAAAGATCTTGTTTTTAAATAATCTTTCTTGACATTCCAAGCCATTCCACAGCTGGTGAAATAAGCTTGAAATGTAGTCACCATTGCTATGTATTAAAGACAAGTTGCACACAGCAAACCCCCACAAGCCAGAGAGACCAGATGATCTGCCCTAATGATGTTGATTTAAGATTAAATATCATCCACAATAGCAAGGGAACCCTGTGCTCATATTCAAAATGGTGCTGTGAGACCTTCTAAATTCACCTGGTTGCAGGTTCATCCGGTAGCAGTTTAATGTCGCATCTCAAAGATGAGACATCTCAAAGATGAGACAATAGGTGCAGGAGTAGGCCCTTCGAGCCAGCACCGCCATTCAATGTGATCATGGCTGATCATCCCCAATCAGTTCCTGCCTTCTCCCTATATCCCCTGACTCCACTATTTTAAGAGCCCTATCGAGCTCTCTCTTGAAAGCATCCAGAGAACCTGACTCCACCGCCCTCTGAGGCAGAGAATCCCACAGACTCACCACTCTCTGAGACATTATCAAGCATGAAGCCAGTAAAATTGCACACTGCACACTTTTGTCTTCTCTCCTGAATGGAACTTTGAATCGCAATGCACAAACATAGTTTATTAGAGTTGTTCTACTCGTCTGATTCAATGAAGAGTTGAGGAATTTTCGCTTTCTGTAAAGTTCTCTTGAAATGCATATATCCGCCTCTTTTAAAAGTTCTTATGATATCTGTTTCACAACCCTTTCAGATATTGCTTTCCAGATCATAATAACCTCGATGTTAGAATAATTTCTTTTTCCCTTAAACCTTTTGTCAACCCATTCACAATTTCTGTTTATTGACTCACTTATCTGAGAAACAGTTGTTCCTTTCTTGCTGCAGTTTTTCGTTCTTCCTTTATTTGATTACTTGCATTTGTGGTGTGAAGGCAGCTTTGTTGTTGATAACATATCACCTCTCTCATCAACAGTACTTGAAAGAATTAATGTAATGCCTTCCATTCAAAATTAAGTGGAAGAATGTGAATTTTTGAAAGAATTATTTAAATCAATTCAATTCAACTTTAATGTAATTGCACAGATACAAGTATGGGTACAACGAAATGCAGTTTAGCGTCAGTTCGTAGTAATAGCAATATATAAATAGATACAGAATGCAGACAATGTGGACGGAGAGACTGGAGAAATCTATCGGCGGGACTCCGAGTTCAGCAGTGTGATGGTGTTGTTATAGAAGCTGTTCCTCATCCTAAATCTAGTATTGGTTTGCCTGTCCAATGGCAAAATGCAGAGTTTTCTATCTGGTTGCAGTTCCAGACACATCCAGTTTGCATCAACATTGTTCTTTCTTAATCAGTACATCCGTCTGTCCTCAGCAACTTGATAATTATTTTGAGATGTAATTTAATTAAGTTAGCAATGTTCTGATTATTCCTGAAAAAATATATATAATCATGGTAAGAATTGCGTTAAAGTTGGATATAAATATATAATTATTTACGATCAATTTAATATATTCTTCCTTAGAATATAGTCTAAAAAATCCACAAATCATGGGCATAATATGCAGAGAACGGAGGGATATGGATTATATGCAAGCAGCTAGGAGTTGGTCTTGGCATTGTGTTTGGCACAGACATTGTGGATGGTTCCTGTGCTGTACTGTTCTATGTTCTATAATTGTTATCTATTCTAAAGCTTGTTCATCCTTTTGATCATGATGTGAGCACAATGAAAGAAATAAACTCCATTTTCCTTGGCATATTATTTTAAACCAGAATTGCTCATTCGTGTAATTATTGTATCTGCTATATATACACGAGGCATGAGTAATGTCTTGTTGAACAGACCAAAATAATCATTTTTGGATAAAATTAAAACCAGTTGCTCCAATCATATATGTTATATTACGCAAATAGGTCACAGAGGGCCCAAAAAGCTTGTAACCAATGTTCAGCAGTAAGATATGCAGAATGTTATGTCAATTTGTAAGTTAATTAATGTGTTAAAAAAAACCACATATAGGTAGCTTTAGTACTGAGAATTTGTTTACCCTTGGTCCCACTCTATTAGTTCGTTTGGCTCACATGAAGTATTCAAAATCTGTAATTCAAATAGTAGAAGTTGTTCACCACTCATCATGAATTTAATTTTTCAGTCGCATTAAAATAATTGCAGGCACAATTGCCTGTGTTGCTGAAAGCAAGGAAATATCATGTGTAAAAAAACAGCTGGCTTGGTTGAATTGTGGCAATGTGCAGACATCTAGAAACCTTGGAATGTTACTTAATTACCTTTGAGAATCGGTCGAACTTTGCTCTCGGTGATCAGCAACGTTGGTATTCATCCATTCAATCCAGCAGGGTCCCATACTTGCGCACGTGCAGTGGAATGTGGAAGTTCAACATTTACCAATAAATCTGGGGCTGAATCTGTCAGTACATTCAGACACAAGTAATGTTGTGGTTCCGTGTGAAGAAATCGCCACGCAAATCCTATGCAGCAAAATCCCATTCATTTCAATGTTTATTAGAGAAGATCAGTCCTTCCTAAAATTATTTTTGCTTTATTTTAATGCTTTTAATTATTTTTGTGTTTTTATTTACAATTATGTTCTTACCTTACTTTTTTTAGTTTACCTTCATTTTAATTTTGTTTAGTTTCTGAATGTCAGATATATTTCTAAACTATTACAATCAATTAGAGTTTTGAAACAAGACATAGCTCCATGTCCAGGTTTTATTATGTCATTAGGAATGGAATTAGGCCATTCAGCCCATTGTCCACTCCGCCATTCAATCATGGCTGATCCATCTCTCCCTCCGACCCCTCCATTCTCCTGCCTTCTCCCCATGACCTCTGACACCTGTACTAATCAAGAATCTGTCTATCGCTGCCTTCAAAATATCCACTGACTTGGCCTCCACGGCCTTCTGTGGCAAAGAATTCCACAGATTCACCGCCCTCTAAAGAAATTTTGCCTCAACACCTTCCCAAAAGAACGTCCTTTTATATTCTGAGGGTATAACCTCTAGTCCTAGACTCTCCCACTAGAAACATAGAAAATAGGTGCAGGAGGAGGCCATTCGGCCCTTCGAGCCAGCACCGCCATTCATTGTGATCATGGCTGATCGTCCCCTATTAATAACCCGTGCCTGCCTGCTCCCATATCCCTTGACTCCACTAGCCCCTAGAGCTCTATCCAACTCTCTCTTAAATCCATTCAGTGACTTGACCTCCACTGCCCTCTGTGGCAGGGAATTCCATAAATTCACAACTCTCTGCGTAAAAAAAGATTTTTCTCACCTCCGTTTTAAATGGCCTCCCCTTTATTCTAAGACTGTGGCCCCTGGTTCTGGACTCGCCCAACATTGGGAACATTTTTCCTGCATCTAGCTTGTCCAGTCCTTTTATAATTTTATATGTTTCTATAAGATATCCCCTCATCCTTCTAAACTCCAGTGAATGCAAGCCTAGTCTTTTCAATCTTTCCTCGTATGACAGTCCCACCGTCCCAGGGCCATCCCATCCCATCCTAGTGGAACCATTCTCTCCACATCCACTCTATCCAAGCCTTTCATGATTCTGTATGTTTCAGTGAGGTCCCCCTCATTCTTCTAAACTCCAGCGAGTACAGGCCCGGTGCTGTCAAATGCTCATCATAGGTTAACCTACTCATTCCTGGAAGCTGTGTGCATTTGTCACCCTTGGTGTAATCAGCATTGAGCAATCAGCAAGTGGGTGCCGAGAGCAGAAGTGAGAAGCACTGTCCATCCAATCAAAGAAAGTGCAAGCCTCTGAGGACTGGGTATAGTGACTCCATGCGGTGGGGTGGGGGGGGGGGGGTAAGTAGGATAGTGAGATCTATTCCTTTATGTTCAAGTTTATAGTTTCCAACTCAGGAGTGTGGCCAAGATTCAAACTGAAGTGATAGCCGTATAAATTGAATGATTTAACTAATGAAGATAAATCAGTAGTCATTTAAGGTAGACAAAAGTGCTGGAGATACTCAGCGGGTGAGGCAGCATCTATGGAGCGAAGGAAATAGGCAACGTTTCGGGCCAAAACCCTTCTTCAGACTCGGTAGTCATTTAATTGAGTTGTGAAAATTGAAAGAACTTTTCACATATATAGCCAACATTTGTTTGGATGTGTAAAATAAAATGTATAGAATATAAGGTAGGTGAGCATCTCTGGAGAATGGTATAGCTTCCCCAGTAAAGTTAAACAGGACAAGGAGTACATTCTGAAATGAAGCAGAAGCCTGGTGGATTTAGAGAACACAACTGAATAACAGTTAATATGTGGTTGGGGCTTCATATTTTCCTTTTTTTTTAAGTCCGAGCCACTACTCATTTCGTGTTATTTGCAGTTCAGCTGCATCAGAATTGCAGAGTTTTTAACTGTTCTGTCTGTAAAAGATCAGAGCACTTTCAAGGCTTGGTGAAACCACGCACTTGTATGACTCCATTGATTACCACTTGCTCCAGGCAAGGATGCCACAATAGCAGAAGAATGGCATGATCAGAGGCATAAAAAAATCATCAAAAGAATTCATTGTTAATCAAATTAGTGTCGGCAAGTCCTCATTTCTCGTCTGAAATCCTCAGTGTAACCATTATGGAGAAAAATACGTTTAAAACAAATGTCACTTTTTTCACATCCTAGATTGCAAATGTCAGCATTGAAGAATGAAGTATTTTTGGAATCACTAATAATTATATAGAAATGATTACATGCTCCTTTATCAGGCTGCATTATATATCCCAGTATCAATGTCTTTTTGATCTTTGGTTTTAGCGTTTAGTGGAACTCGTTTTCTGATTGAGACCAGCAATTATCTGAGCATCTGTCACCATCTGTCATGGCAAGCCCATCCATAAAATAAAAGCCTGATTCCATCCCTTCCACCCCTCATATATGGTCAATGTACCATTTTCTGGTTTATTCCAACACAGCTACAAAGTAGGTATTTTGTCAAATGTAATTACCATCTTGTGAATGCATATGACTGACTGAAAAAACAAATATTTGTTAGCATTCAGACCTAATAAATTTCCACCTAATCAGGTCAACAAAAATCACATCTTCAAAATCCTAGTTCGTGATTTTGCCAGTGATTTTTCACTTTGAACATGTGCAATAATTTTGATGGCCTCTCGTTACTATGGTCCACCTGCTTTAAAAGGACATCAATCAGTGCCCAAGAAGAGTAAGGTGGCATGCCACAGTAACTACCCACTGGTGTCATTAACTGCCATGGTAATGAAGTGCTTTGAGAGGTTGTTTGACACATGTCTATTCCTGACTCCTAACAGGGAATGCGATCTCGCTGCCTCTCCAATCTGTATTGAATCACTTCATTCACCGTTCAATATCATCATCTCTTCTCCCCATATGTAGCACCAAACTCTGAGGAGTGGGTCTCTGCACGTCCTTATGCAATTGGATCCTTGACCACTTCATATATCATCATCAAGGACCCACACCATCCTGGCCACACACTCATCTCCCCGCTACCTTCAGGTAGAAGGTACAGGAGCCTGAAGACTGCAACGTCCAGGTTCAGAAACAGCTTCTTCCCCACAGCCATCAGGCTATTGAACTCAACTCAAACAAAACTCTGAACATTAATAGCCCATTATCTGTTTATTTGGACTTTATCTGTTTTATTCATGTGTGTAAATATTTATACAATGATATATGGACACACTGATCTTTTCCGTATTCAAGCCTTCTATAATTCTGTTGTGCTCTAGCAAACCAAGAATTTCATTGTCCTATCTGGGACACATGACAATAAACTCTGTTGAATCTTGAATCATCATCAGTACGAATTGCCAGCGTCCTCCTCGATGACCATCAGCACATTCAAGGCCGTGTCCTCAGCCCTCTTCTGTGCTCTCTCTATACCCATGACAGTGTAGCTAGACAAAGCTCCAAAGCCATAACCATATAACCATATAACCATATAACAATTACAGCACGGAGACAGGCCCTCTCGGCCCTTCCAGTCCGTGCCGACCATTTGTTTTCCCCTAGTCCCATCTACCTGCACTCAGACCATACCCCTCCATTCCCTTCCCGTCCATATACCTATCCACTTTACTTTTAAATGTTAAAATCGATCCTGCCTCCACCACCTCTGCCGGAAGCTCATTCCACACAGCCACCACCCTCTGAGTAAAGAAGTTCCCCCTCATGTTACCCCTAAACTTCTGTCCTTAATTCTCATGTCATGCCCTCTTGTTTGAATCTTCCCTACCCTCAATGGGAAAAGCTTATCCACGTCAACTCTGTCTATCCCTTTCATCATTTTAAAGACCTCAATCAAGTCCCCCCTTAACCTTCTGCGCTCCAAAGAATAAAGACCTAACTTGTTCAACCTTTCTCTGTAACATAGTTGCTAGAACCCTGGCAACATTCTAGTAAATCTCCTCTGTACTCTCTCTATTTTGTTGACATCCTTCCTATAACTAGGCGACCAAAATTGTACACCATACTCCAGAATTGGTCTTACCAATGCCTTGTACAATTTTAACATTACTTCCCTACTCCTATATTCAATGCTCTGATTTATAAAGGCCAGCACACCAAAGGCTTTCTTTACCACCCTATCTACATGCGATTCCACCTTCAGGGAACTATGCACAGTTATTCCTAGATCCCTCTGTTCCACAGCATTCCTCAATTCCCTACCATTTACCATGTACGTCCTATTTTGATTTGTCCTGCCAAGATGTAGCACTTCACACTTATTTTTTGGATTTATGGATTTAAAGCCATCTTTAAATTCGCCAACATTACAACCATTGTTGGATGAATTCTGGTAACGATGAGAGAGAGAGAACAGGAGGGAGATTGAAAATCTGATTGAATGGTGTCAGAACAGCAATCGTGCTATCAATTTTAACAAAACCAAGGAGCCAATTGTTGACTCGAGGCGTAGAAAGAGGAGGATCCACAAACCTGCCTTGAAAGACAGTACGCCGATGGGGAGAGCGAACTGTTCAGATTCCTGGGCGTGCAGTTTTCTGAAGATCTATCCTGGGCCCAGCACGTAGATGCAAGAATAAAGTAACGTCATCAATTCCTCTACTTTGAAGATTGGCAAGATTCGGCATGTGGACGAATACTCTATCGAACCTCTCCAGTGGAGAGCATACTGATTTGTTGCATCACAGCCCTGATTGGGCAATTTCAAAAGACCAGGAACGAAAAAGGCTGCAGAAAGTGGTAGACATTGCCCAGTCTATCACAGGTGGTGTCCTTACCACCATCGAAGAGATCTATAGGGGCCATGGCTCATAAAGGCAGCCAAAATGATCAGTGGCACACGCCACCATGACATGTTGACTGAAGTGAAGACTAGCTCCGTCGTCTGCTGCACCCCGTCAGCTGACCACCCGGGTCGGCATTGATTGGTCGGCCCAGATCATGCCAGGTCCACGAGAGTGCTCGAGCTCGACGATCGACGGTTCGAGACCAAAGTGGCTCGGCCTGCTACATGACCGCCCGCCCGCCAGAACCGGAGTATTGGAGGGGGTTAGGCTGTCGAGTGAGGCGGCCTGATCTTGTGTACGTTCGTGTCTCCTGTGTTCGGGGTTGAGTTGGTTGTGTTGAGCGCGGGTTTGGTCGTGATGGTGGACGCCCTCTGCAGCGGGGTTGTGCCCCCTGCACTGGTTGGTCAATGTCCAAGTGTGCCGGCTTAAGACGGTCCACGGAGACCGTCTCGTGTCTGCCGCCCATGTTGACGATGAAAGCCATGGTGTTGTTTTGCAGTACTTCGAAGAGTCCCTCGTAAGGCTTTTGCAGTGGTGTAGGGTGGGAATCTCGGCAAAGGACGACATACTCGGGTGAGACGTACGTGGTTATGAGACCATGTTGGGAGTGGGGAAAGCGTGCCCACCTTCTCGCGGAGGCACGCCAGCATGGTCGTGGGTGGTTCTTGATGTCCTCGCGTCGCCGGGATGAAGTCCCCTGGGACCGTAAGCTGGGCGCCGTACACCAGCTCGGCTGAGGAAGTTGCCAGGTCCTCCTTTGGGGCAGTGTGTATACCTAGCATGACCCACGGCAACGCGTCCATCCAGTCTGGGCCCGTGAGCCGTGCCTTGAGGGATGCCTTCATGTGCCGGTGAAAACGTTCCACTAGGCCGTTTGCTTGCGCGTGGTAGGCCGTTGTGTGGTGCAGCTTAGTGCCAGGCAGCCGGGCCATTGCTGACCACAGCTCAGAGGTGAACTGCGCACCTCTGTCGGACGAGATGTCCACCGGCACGCCAAAGCGGGCGATCCAGTGGGCAGTGGAGCGGGACGGCTTCCGGCCATCTCGTGAATCTGTCCAAGATGGCGACGATGTGGGCGACACCTCTGGATGTGGGCAGCGGTGCAACGATGTCGGCGTGGATGTGGTCGAAACGGTGTCAGGGCGAAGTTCTGTAGTGGCGCCTTGATGTGTGGCTGAACCTTGGAGGCTTGCCAGGCAATGCACGCTCAGGCCCAGTTGCCGACCTGTTTGCGCAACCCCTGCCACATGAACCTTTATGCCACCGGTGCATTTGTTGTCCGGATGGAAGGGTGAGCTAGGCTGTGAACCTTGTCGAAAATCCGGCGGCGGCAGGCAGCGGGGCTGATGGGTCTTGGCTGTCCCGTAGACACGTCGCAGAAGAGTGCACATCCTCCAACAGCAGGCATGAGATGGCAGTGTGGTAGGCGAGCATCTCTTCATCCTCTCGCTGGACGACCGCCACGGCCGTGTAGTCGACACCCGGGGCCAGAGCGTGGATGGCATTGATGCGGTACGGGACAACGCATCTGCGACCTGGTTGTTCTTGCCTGCGATGTGCTGGATGCAAGTCGTCTATTCTGAGATGTAGGTCGGGCTGACCAAAGATCAGACACTTTGGCAAAGGCAAACGTGAGTAGCTCGTGGGCGCCTGGAGGAAGTCTCCAGCAGCGGTTGTGAGATGCCGGCGATGGTAAAGGTCCACTTGAAGTGACAGGAGTTGAAGTTGAGCGGGATCGTGCGGACCCTGTATGTTCTGTTGTTGCTGCTGTTGCCGGCGGTCAAGGGAGGCCCCCTCTTTCTGGAACTAGTGTCGGTGCCTGAGGGGCGCAAAACACTGACCTCCGCTCCCGTGTCAACGAGAAAGCGCCGCCCCAAATGACAATCCCAGGTGTAGAGGGGGCGATGTTTTTGGCCAGCCGCAGTTGCCACGATACGTGCACGTCATTGGCGAGCCTCGAGCTCCACCTTTGGTGGTATAGCACCACTTGTCCTTGCTGGTGACCTCATGGAGACTGGGCGTTGACCTCCCGGGACTACTGATCATCAAACAGAGCCCAGTGGCTAAAACCACTCGCATTAGGGCTGACGTACATGTGACCACCCCGTACATACATACATACATACATGTGACCACCCTATACACTGCACACAATACTCCGACATGTGGCCTAATCAAAGTTTTATTAATCACTGATCTTCCTGATCTTATACCCAATGTCCAGGCTTATGAAGCTAGCACACCATATGCCACCTTTACCACTCCATGAAACTTACCAACTATTTGATACTCAACTGCTTTATTACACTCAGATTAACAAAATGTTCACCGTTGGTCACCTTCTATTGATCAATCTGCATCAGGGACACAGAGTTGGAAGACATCCTATGCCTTTTATTCAGCATCTATAGGGCCTGTCCCACCTGGGTGTCATTTGAGCGTCACGCAGATGGCGCGCGAGGATTTTGAGCATCCCAAAATCCTGGGTCGCCGGGCACTACTGCGCGTCACGGCATACGCCACCATTCCTCACCACGCACCATGCTCGCCAACCAATTTTTAGGATGTCGCTTAACTGACGCAAAAATGACGCCCAAGTGGGACAGGCCCCATAGATGCTGAAAGGTCCAGTGGTCCCTTCCTTTGTTCTTGTAAGCATTTGAAACTTGAAAAACATTCGATATCCATAACTTTAAATTGGCATGTTTCAATAAGCAGCTACAGTTAAAGATCTCCTTTTAGAAATAAAGACCTGCTTTATAGTGAAATACATGATATAATCTATTGTTCAATGTTGCTAATAGATTTTGAACAATACGTAATTTTGCTCAGAAGGAAAATAGTACTATCTTTACACTATGCAAATTTTAAATATTACCATGCAGAAGTTGCAGAGAGCATCAAATTGTATGCTGTGTCCAGTAATATGCCTTTTTAATCTATTTGGTGATCCCTATCATTTTATGTAGCACTCTTTCAGATCATAGAGACAGAGAAAGAGACCTTCAGCCTTCATCGAGCATTTGGAGTTCATCCATTAACTGTGCATTCTGTACTATTATTGAAAATATTTTTTAAATCATAAATATCAAGCCTCTTCACCTTCAGCTTTTGGTAATGATTGTCCATTTGCAATCCACCAAGGAATTGCACTGTTACTTTAGGTACTATTATCTGACATACTTAATTTAGAGGTAAAGCCACCTAAAATGGGGGAAGTGGGCAGCTGACTTAATGTGAGTTGATGAATTGGATTGGATTAAATGACATTTGTCATCTCTGCTAATCATGAGATGATGGCAGGATGTGTGAGGGCTGAGAAAGATTTGCCTGAAATCTGCATTACTTATAGAAAAACAGAAAAGTTCCAGCATAGAAAGAGACCATCTGGCCTATTGAGTTTTGGCTCTACACAACAACAACAATCTGACTAGTCCCAGTCCCTGACCTTCTCGCAATGGTCCTGTAAATTCTTTACTTTCCTATCCAATTCTCTTTTAAATGTCACAATTAAATCCATTACTGCTAATGCACCCACAGTGCTGTCTCTCTAAACTAAAACTAAACTAAATTAAGGCCTAAGAATTAATCGATTTTTGGTTTTTGGTTATCGGGCTGTTTATACATCAAATATTTTGGCATAAGATGTGATTTTTTTTTTTAAAAACAATTCTGAGAATGGTTTAAAAACATTCTTCAATTGTCCAATTAGGACAATTATGATCCCAGAGGATGTGATGTGGGTGGGGGTTGTGGGCTGGACGTGTTTGTGTATAATATTAATTTTACCAGTGATTTTGTATTTCCAGCTTTCACATGTATTTTATGTCCAATTTATTTTTTTGACATTTAAGGAATTAGAATCTTATGAGTCATGAGTATTGATGTGTTAAGCAGTTCCTTTTCCAAGTTCTCGGAACATGTTCATTTGCATCTTGGAGGTTTGTAACCATACCTCCTGTTATGTTCTGAAGTGTCTTTGTTCTTGATGTGAAAAGTGGACGCAATTTGTCTTGGTGTTTCATTGTGCCTTTATATTCTATATTGTGGATATAATGCAACACTTCAGATTGTTTCAATTAATGATCTTTGTGTCAGTTCAACCTCGTATTTAGAAAAAAAAAATTAAAGCCAAATTGCTCCGGTTTTTTTAAATTAAATGAGTTAAAATTAGTCCAAACCAACAGTGAGATTGCAGCCTATTTTATGTTGCTTTTGAATTTCTTCTATAATTTACACTGACCTCATTTCAGTCCCTGAAAATTGAGTTTAAAATATTAAGGAAATTTGAAAGTTGACCACTCAGAATGAAATGGGTATTCAAAGCCCAGTATTGATCTATCTGTGCTCTCCAAATATTGCTCCAAATCTCATCCTTTATACTTGCATGTCCTCGAATGTGAAAGTACATTTAGTCCTACTCTTATTTTCCAAACATGGCTTGAGCAATAGATGATTTTTGTGCCTCTGCAGCACCACCGGATAATCGTTGATCCATGCCCCCTCCACCTACTAACCCATGGAATGTCCGTCAGTTAGCAACATCTACAGGCGTAATATTTTTTTATGTGGCATGGCATCAGTTTTATCTTTCCATTCTATCTTTAGATAACCCATCATCAGCTTGAACATCTCACTTTGCTATTGAGGAGTAGCAAATACTTTGTACCATACATCAAGAGGGCCAATATGTTTCAGTTTGACCAAGCTTTGGTCGGATATCTTTTGGAATACATTGTCCTGTTTACAGCACAATGTATTCAGGAAGGATGTATTTACCTAGGAAGGAATATAGGTTAGATTCATCAAAGTGATACTGGGCCGTAAAGGATAAAATGAAGATGAAGATTACATAAACCTGGTTTCTAGTTCCTGGAGCTAAGATTGATGAGAGGTACTCTTATTGATATATTTGAAATGGTAAGTCGATGCAGAAAAGTTAATTATTCTAATTGCGAAATAGTTTATTCTTCTTTAGAAGTAGTAAGTAACTGAGGCATGAGAACAAAATCAGAACAAGCTGTTCAAAAAAGGGATCAGGAAACCTATTAAAGCTGTTTAGGCTGGAGCAGTTACAATGTTCAAACCCCAGATTGATGGATTGTTCAGTAGCATTTCGAAGGATATGAATCATAGTTGAGGGACACATCAGAAATGATATAACTGACTGTCAGAATAAACTTAATGGGTTAAATAGCCTACTCTAGTTTCTGAGACCCAAGTCAATTTGTCATCAAGCCTTACTACTAACTTTGACCTTCAGAACCGCTTAGTCAGTTTCTCTGGCCACTCTGTCAGTGTGAAGGAGATCACTTTAAACTTCAGTTCTCTGTTTGACTCTTAAGGGCCTGTCCCACTTTCGCGACCTTTACAGGCGACTGCTGGCACCCGTGATAGGTCGCCAAAATGTTCAACATGTTGAAATTTAGTGGCGACCAGAAAGACTCTGGATACCTCTCACGACCATAGGACACCTCTCACGACCATGCAGGCTGTATGTCGCCTGTGTGGTCGTGAGAGGTCTCCTATGGTTGTGAGAGGTCTGCAAAGTTGGTAGCCTCTTTCTGGTGGCCACTGATTTTTCAACATGTTTCAACAATATTGGCGACCTGTCACGGGTGCCGGCAGTCGCTTGTAAAGGTCGGGTAGGTGGGACAAGCCCTTTAGCTGAGCTTCAGCCTTCACATTCTAGCCAACAATGCAACTATAAGAATAAATACGGTAAATGCACAATGTTTGACCTGTTCCTGATAACTGTTTTACTTTCCACCGTGTTCATAACTAGATGTGTTGGATTGCATTGATTAGAGCTGATCATTGGTTGTGAGGTGGCTTAACTTTGCCTGTTGCAGGCTGTTTTGCGGGTTTAGCACATGCTTCACTGGGCGACCAGGTCTTCATTTTCGTGTGAGCATGGTGTTGCTTCCAGCACGGAATCATGTACCACAGAAATGAACCCTTCTGCCCACCATGTCAATGCTTAGAACCAGAACCCATCTGTACCAATCCCATTTAACTGCGCTTTCTGCACAGTTGTGATTTAAATGATCACCCAGATTGTTAAATGTGAGAATATCTCCCTCTACTATCCACTCGAGCAATATGTTCCAGACTCCAAACACCCAATGGGTGAAAAGAGTTCCTCACATATCCCTGTGGCATGTGGGTTGATTGTCTATTGGTCTGTAAGTGAGTGATTGGGGGGGGGGGGGGTGGGAACGGGAACAAATTGATGGGAATGTCAGGAGAATATAATCTTTAGTCAGTAGGTAGTTAATCTGTGGAACCCATTGCCACAGAGGGCTGTGGAGGCAGTCAGTGGATATTTTTAAGGCAGAGAAAGACAAATTCTTGATTAGAACGGGTGTTGAAGGTTATGGGGAGAAGGCAGGAAAATGAGATTAGGAGGGAGAGATCAGCCATGGTTGAATGGCAGAGTTAACCCGATGGGCTGAATGGCCTAATTCTACCTCATTAACTTGTGAATATAATGGAATGAGTGTATATTGATGGTTATGGGATGAAGGGCCTTGTATGACTGTGCGATGGCGGTAAGTATCCTCAATATGAAGGTATCAATTTGTCTCCATAAGGACATTTCTACCTCTACTGTTGTACAGAGGAGTGTAATGAACAGATGCATGTGCCACAGCTGGAGTGGTGAGGATGAGGAAATGTGTTTGTTCTTTCTGTTCGATTACTCGCTACCTGCAACAAACCCTATCTGACCTGCGCATTAAGACTCCGTCAGCTAGGTTGTTGTGCAATGAAGCCACATTCGGCAATGAGCATTGAAGATCCCCCACCCAGAATACATTTAGTAACTTTGATACTTTCAATGCTTCATCAAAGGATGGTTAAAGATAGAGGAACACCAATTCATCATAGAAACATAGAAAAATAGGTGCAGGAGTAGGCCATTCGGCCCTTCGAGCCTGCATCGCCATTCAATATGATCATGGCTGATCATCCAACTCAGTATCCCGTACCTGCCTTCTCTCCATACCCCCTGATCCCTTTAGCCACAAGAGCCACATCCAACTCCCTCTTGAATATGGCCAATAAACTGGCCTCAACGACCTTGTGTGGCAGAGAATTGCAGAGACTCACCACTCTCTGTGTAAAGAATGTTTTCCTCATCTCGGTCCTAAAGGAATTTCCCCCCTTGTCCTTAGACTGACCCCTTGTTCTGGTCTCCCCCAACATCGGGAACATCTGAGGGAGGACAATATACACTAATCAGGAGGCAGCTCTGGTGCCCATGTTTAACCTGATCGTAGGTGACTTCATGTCCTGGAGTCAATGTTGAGGGCTTTCATACTGCTACTTCCTGCATGTGTGCCACTTCTGCTGCCATTTTGGGTGGGTCTCTTCCACATGTGGGACACGGACATGCCAACGCACATGATTGAGCAGTCCACAATTTTGTCCATCGTGTACGATTCTGTGTGCAAGGCTTTGGCAGAGAGTCAGCAAAGATAAGTATAGGTGGTAAAACAACCCAAAGCCTGGGATTTCGGGGTTGATTTATGGTTGCCCTTACAACAGCCTTGTTTTATAAAATAACGTATTTTACAGTTGTGAAGGCCATTTGGTTTATGCAATCCCATACATGATATCATTTCAGAGAAAATTAATTTGTATGGTTTTAAAAATGTTAAGAGCTCTGCTTTAATGACATTGGCAAGACTATTTTAAACTTTGTAAATTGAGTTGTTAAAATTGTTCAACTTAGATGAACAGTTAATTGTATGGCCTCTCCAGGGGGCAGGCGGTAAACTATGCTTCAACATTATTAATTGTCAGTTATTTTAAATATTATAAATAGATTGATGTCTTGATTATTAAATTATATGCTAATAGGCAGCCAAACATTAAAAGTGATGTATAAAATAAATACATAAATGCTGAATTGTATAAAACCTAATATGGGTTTGCTAATGTTGGAGTTATGTTACTGGAGGAATTCAGTGCAGGCTAGAATTCAGAGAACTAATATTTTAAAGATTTAAATATTCAGATCCCAAAGTGAAAGAATGAGGATTTGGTGAGTAAATATTTGGCATAAATTGCAATGGACAGTAAGCTGTGATTTTATACAACAGTGTCAACAGACTTTCTGTCACTGAGATTTGAATATTCTTTGTTTGGTTGAGTGGAATTTAGAAGCTATTTCAAAAACATCAGATTTTTTTAAATTTCCCACTATGCAGGCCTGCCAATATTATACATTTGTTGTCTCATCACATTGGTTAAAATATTAAGCTGACATTGGGCAGAGTGCAGTGGAAATACGAGTTTTAATGCTGTCACACTATCGAAGAGTTAGTCAGCCAAGATATTCAATACTAATTTCTGCCCAGTTATCCCAATGGAAATCATGCAAATGCTGATTTCTGATGTGATTCAGAGCAGACTGGGCTATGGTCTTGCACTAAAGCAGCTCCCTACAATCGGTGTCTGGTTTGTAACTGAACTATGACCACCTGCACAAGATACCCTCGAGCTACCTGTAGATCGCCATCACAGCAAGAGCAGAGATGAAACACGAGGGAAAAACAAGAGTTTAATCATTTTTCTGTGTTGAAATCTGTGTTATAGGTGAATGAAGATACAGTAGAACGTCTAGTTCAAGAATACCCACATATCACCTTTAGCACTGTGATGCAAGACTGCAAGCGGACACTGGAAAGAGCCTATCAGATGGGATGGATTCCGAATACATCAACAGCATCATAATACTGAGAATTATTTTGTGTAAACTAATTGTGTGGTTCTTGTAAGTCTCAAATTCATACATACAGTAAAGAGTGGTTGCAAGAGACCATCACAAAATAATAAGCTGTGTCGAACTGAATTAATAACCACAAAAGACAATGCATTTCCATTTTCTGTTCATGTTTTGACAATCCTTTCCCTTTGAAGATTGAAATCATGGATTTTTAGATATCCATGGAAGGAGTTTATTTTTAAAGGAACATTAATAATTGGGAGCAGGTATTGTTTTTAACCCAAGTGGTTTTATTTTATGAATTATTTGACACCAGTTGTCATTTTGTCTTTGAAACAGCTGTAATCAAATCTACTGCAATGTATTAGTTTAAAGTATTTTCTACAACATGCGTTCTGCTCATTGCTACATCTGAGCCCCTAACGGATGTAATGGGAACTTTCAAATATGACTATAATATGTTCATTTCATATGGTTATAGTTTTGTTTAACAACTCCCCTCTTTGTTAATCTCTGTTGAGATTGCATCTCATTTATTAATAAGCTTGGTTAAAAATCTGAATTCCATTTTATTAAGCTTTATTCATCCATGAAATAATCAATTACTACTGATGATAAAGAATAGCAATGATTTTACTGTAGGTAGAAGAATCAATGGAGTGTTTTTCCCCCCAAATCCATATTTAGCTGTAGCCAGCAGGTCCAATAATGTTGATGTACTTTGTTACTGTTTTTACGTTTTATTTCACCTACACAGTTCAGAAATAGCTTGTGTAGGACATAATTTTTATAATACAAAAATCTAAATAAAACTAATTTTTGCCAGTTATAAAATTGTTGTAAATATTGTGCCTGAACACTTTATTAATTAACACGAGAAAGTGAACTGATGGTACTAATTCAAACTGACAAAATAACACTGGATTATTGTGTTATTGAAGACTTGGCTTTAAATTACCATATCCGGTGAGAAAACTACAATCCTAACACCAATAAGCTGTCTTTTGTCCAGTTTTGACCAAAGAGATCCAGAATATAGAATAAGTTTGCAGTTTCTTCTAGCTTACATAAGATAATTCATTATGTCTTGACATTTTCTGAATTACTTGCGTCATCAGATGTTAAGGGAAGAGGTATATGCAGTGTGGAAATCTGTGTTTGTTTAATTTGTTTAAAGGTTCATTGGAGATAAATAGTTTCACAGAAAAATGTAGGAACCGTAAAAATTATTTGTCTATTAATGTGTGTGTGTTTTAAATATATGCAATTGTTATGAAATATAAATTGATCAGGCCAGTTGTATGATCTGCTTCGAAGTTCTTTGACTCGGCTAAAAATGAGGAGGAAGGAAAAAGAAAGGGCAATTTAACTGATGTATGGTAAAGGCAACCTTTTTATAGTCCATACTGAAACTGAACAAATCGAGACAACTGACAGTATCAATATGGTGTATCTAACTGGAAGTCTCTGTGGGTCATTCCTCAAAACCTCAGCTTTCTTGATAAATAGGTTTGTCAATTTTTAATTAGATTGATTTTCTCAGGTCTTGCAGAGTTGTCTTGTTTTTATGTAAGATTCAGCCATTTCTAAGTATTGTACCTTTCTGTTTAATTCTTCAAATGTATCAGAGTTTTGGAGTCAATAATTAATGTGAATGATTTTAATTTGGAGATTTCACCAACAAAGAGTGTTTTCTGTGTAGGAGGTTTTAATCTTGGTTTATGCTTTGCCTACATTACACAGCAAGCAACATTACACATGTTCAGTTCAACGGGTAAAGACTGCTGTTTCAGTGTTAAGAGCAACAGGGAATACTTTCTATTCAGATACACTCCGGCATCCTTCCATTCTGAATAGTTAAAAAAATGACCTGGCATTTGTGCTAAACCTTGGGAATCTCTGATTCCTCCCATTTCCTCCAAACACAAGGCGTAGCTATGGGCACACGCATGGGCCCCAGCTACGCTTGCCTCTTTGTTGGGTACGTCGAACAATCCTTGTTCTCGGCGTACCAGGGCCCCATCCCCGACCTCTACCTCCGTTACATCGACGACTGCTTTGGTGTCACCTCCTGCACCCACACACAACTGACTGACTTCATTCATTTCACCACCAACTTCCATCCGGCACTCAAATACACTTGGACCATTTCCGACATTTCCCTACCATTCCTTGACCTCACCATCTCTATTGCAGGTGATACACTCCTGACTGACATCCACTACAAACCCACTGACTCCCACAGCTACCTGGACTACTCTTCCTCCCACCCTGCTTCCTGTAAGGACTCCATCCCCTATTCCCAATTCCTCCGTCTACGCCGCATCTGCTCCCAGGATGAGGTGTTCCACACCAGGTCATCACAAATGGCCTCATTCTTCAGAGAACGGGGATTCCCCTCCCCCACTATTGATGAGGCTCGCACCAGGGTCTCCTCCATACCCCGCAACACTGCCCTCTCTCCCCATTCCCCCACTCGCAACAAGGGCAGAGTCCCCCTGGTCCTCACCTTTCACCCCACCAGCCGGCACATACAACAGATAGTCCTCCGCCAGTTTCGCCACCTCCAACGTGACCCCTCCACCCGCCACATCTTCCCATCTCCCCCCTGTCTGCCTTCCGCAAAGACCGCTCCCTCCGCAACTCCCTTGTCAATTCTTCCCTCCCCTCCCACTCTACTCCCTTCCCCGGGCACTTTCCCTTGCAACCGCAAGAATGCAACACTTGTCCCTTCACCTCCCCCCTCCACTCCTTTCAGGGACCCAAGCAGTCCTTCCAGGTCCGACAGAGGTTCACCTGCACCTCCTCCAACCTCATCTACTGCATCCGCTGCTCCAGATGCCAGATGATCCATATCGGTGAGACCAAGCGGAGGCTTGGCGATCGTTTCGCCGAACACCTCCGCTCGGTCCGCAAAAACCAACCAGACTTCCCGGTCGCTCAGCACTTCAACTCCCCCTCCCATTCCGTATCCGACCTCTCGGTCCTGGGCCTCCTCCATGGCCAGAGTGAGCAACACCGCAAGTTGGAGGAACAGCACCTCATATTCCGCTTGGGGAGTTTGCATCCTCTGGGCTTGAACATTGAATTTTCTCATTCTGTTAACCCCTGCTGTCTCCTCCCCCCTCCCACCTCTCCCTCAGCCCTCGGGCCCTGGCATTCCCTCTATCTCTATCTCCCTCCCCCCACCCTAGTCGCACTAGCTTCTCATTTTCACACCGCAAACAGCTTACAATGGCTTGTTCCCTTTATCATCGATACTTTTTTGCATATCTTTCATTCATTGTTCTTTATCTCTCACATCACCGTCTATATCTCTCGTTTCCCTGATCCCTGACCAGTCTGAAGAAGGGTTTCGACCCGAAACGTCGCCTATCTCCTTCGCTCCTTAGATGCTGCTGCACCCGCTGAGTTTCTCCAGCTTTTTGTGTAACCCTTGGGAATCTCTCAACTGAGTGGTCCTTAGCTTCCTGCCTTTCCTGTTCTTCAAGATGTAGTGAGAGGCCTTGAGCATCATGGAGTAACCAACTCATTTTATTGGGAGTAACCTGGAACTATGAACCAGTTCAGGGACCACTGAGCACAGTAAACTATCAGTCAGGAAAAACAAAAGACCAGAAACATGCCAATTGTCTCATTAAGTTCACATTTTAAGCGTCTTCACTCTTGTCTATTCCATCACAGGCCTTCAGCACCCATGTTATCTATCATTTTGTTCAACTAATGTCCTTTTGAAAACATCTAACCGATTTATTCCAACTACCTCCATAATTGGCGCATCCTAACAATTCTCTGTTCAGCAAATAACTCCTATGCCACTTTTGTTTTATTAATAACTATTTTGTATTGAAGGCCCAATTTTTACATTCCCTTCACTTGCCCAATCCACTTGTAATATTAAATGGCTTAATTTTTAATTGAAAAGCGAAAAAGTTGGAAATCTGAGCCAGCAGGTTTGGTGGCATCGGGGGAGAGAGGAGCAACAATCACATTCATGATGATCTTTCAACAGAACTAGAAAATGCAAAAAAAGGTTCAAACTGCAAAGAAGGGGAAGGGCTAGAGACAACAAAGGAAATGATGCGAGTTGAGACCAAGAAAGTCAGAACGACATGGGAGAGGGGGCAGTCTCGCTTGTCGGTGGAGGGGCCGGTCTGGTGACAAGCAAGCTTGTGATTGTTGGTGGAGTCCAGGTAAGCGAGGGAGTGTTGATTGAAGGAATAATTAAAGTTAAAGCCAATAGCAGGTCTAGGTATGTGAGGCGCGGAGCTGCAGGAGAGTCGGAGTGAGGACTGCTAACGCCGGCGCATGGGGGAGCGTGTAGAACAGAGGGTGCACTAGATGTTGGTTCGGGTTGAGAGAAGGTAGCAAAAGCTTTTAAAATCATAATTGATCTAATGCATAAATGATTTTAAGATAGTGGGAGCAGGGGAGAGAAAAAAAGAACACACTGGAACTGTGATATGCATTTTGTGGCAGATGCTGGAAATCGGAAATAAAAGAATACTCAATGGATCACATAGAGAAAAACACTGGTGCAACTGTTGAAGCCGCGGTCTCACAGTGTGAGAGATCCAGATTGGACCCAGACCTGGGGTGCTCTGTGTGTCAGTTTCTCCCTGGGTGCTACGGGTTTCCCACATCCTATGGACCTGAGGATTTTTAGGTTCATTGGCCTCAGTAAATTGCCGCTTGTGTGTAGGGAGTGGGTGAGAAAGTGGAATTTAGTTTTTTTAGCAATCCCTGCACGCTAACACTATCCTACACACACTTGGGACAATTTTGCATTCATATTAAGCCAATTAGCTTACAAACTGGTACGTATTTGGAGTGTGGGAGGAAACCGAGGATCTCTGAGAAAATCCACACAGGTCACAGGGAGAACATACAAACTCTGGAGCTGTAAGGCAGCAAGTCTACCGCTACACCACCGGGATAATCTAGAACTGGTGCGAGCGGTGGTCGCCGTAGGATGAAGGGCCTCTATCCGTGCTGTAACTTTTAATTTATCAATTTGATCGAATTACACAATCGTAATTTGTTGAATTGTGTGGCAAATCCTGACAACAGTGAGGTGCCCAGTTAGAAGGTGAGATGTTATTCCTTGAGCTTGCTTTGGACTTTGTTGAAGCATTGTTAGGGTGATCAAAGTGGAAGTGCATGCAAAAATGTAAATAAGTCAACTCTTGCCCAATCTCCAGCACAGGAGAGACCACATCATGAGCATTAAGGATAACCCTGCAAGAAGCAAAGGTGAATTAGTGCTTCGCCTGTCCGGTGTTTTGGATCCCCGGATGATGGAAAGGAAAGAAGTCCCCAATCCATGGACTCCAATGTCTCAGGCAAAACAATAATTTACTTGCAAAAAAAGATACAGTGCTGGAGTAACTCAGTGGGTCGTGCAGCATCCCTGAAGAACATGGATAGGTGATGTTTTGGGTTGGGGCCCCTTCTTCAGACTGATTGGGAGGGGGGGGGGGGGGGGGGGGGGGAGGTTGAAAGAATGCTGGAAGAGGTGGGGCAGGAGAAAGCATAGTAAGGCAGGAGGGTCTTTATAGGCAGATGGTTGGACAATGGACAGAGATTAAAAAACAGATTTATTTGCATTATTTTCAATTTAGTGCACTGCATTTGAAATCAAAAGCAGATTGTGTGCACACTTTGCAGAACATCTCTGTTGGGAATGCAAAGGAGATCCTGTGCTTCCAGTTGCCTGTCATTTTAAATCTCCACTCCCACGGTGACTTTGCTGTCTTCGTCTCTTTCGTTGTTCCAACAAACCTCGATAAAAGCTCGCAAACAAAATTTTGTTTTCTGACAAGGCACGTTCCCGTTCTCCGGACACGATACGGGATCAGTAATTTCAATGGCGAGTATTTCTGATGTGTCTCAGGCCGAGCTGTTCTCACAAGATATTACCCACCTGCAACCTTTATTCCATCGTTAATGTCCAAAGGTGCCACCAGATTTGCTGCGTACTTTCAACATCTTCTATCATTTCAAATTTTCAGCAACTGTAGTGTTCTGCATCTCTCAGTTCTTGACAGGTTTTTTGTTACATTATTTTCTAATTTATCTTCACACAACTATCTGTGATTGCTAAGCCTCCATCCCCTCACTCAGCACCATGGCATGTGTTGCAACATCTCGCCCTGCCGCTGCAATCCTCCCCAAGCCCTTTACTGCAATTTAAAACATTTGATTCTAACATTTTGTAGTTCTGTTTCTCTTTCCAATATATGCTGCCTGATGTGCTGGGTGTTTCCAAAGCTAACTGGTTTCAGTTCATGAGTTTGCAGATTTCTACTAAATCACCTCTTCAATTCAATTAAATTCAACTTTAATGTCATTGCACAGATACAAGTATGGGTACAACGAAATGCAGTTTAGCGTCAGTTCGTAATAATAGCAATATAGAAATAAATACAGAATGCAGACAATGTGGACGGAGAGACTGGAGAAATCTATCGGCGGGACTCCGAGTTCAGCAGTGTGATGGTGTTGTTGTAGAAGCTGTTCCTCATCCTACTAGTGCGGGACCTGAGGCTCCTGTACCGCCTCCCCGATGGTAGGAGGGCAAACAGTCCATGGTTAGGGTGGGAGGGGTCCTTGATGATCTTCCCGGCCCGTCTCAGACACCGTTTTCGGTGGAGGGCATCCATGGCAGGGAGCGGGGCACCGATGATGTGCTGGGCGGTTTTCACCACCCGTTGTAGTGCCTTCCTGTCTGCTACGGTGCAACTGCTGTACCAGACCGTAAAGCAGGTGGTCAGGATGCTTTCTATGGTACAGCGGTAAAAGTTGGTCAGGATCTGGGGGACAGGTGGGGTTTTTTGAGCCTCCTCGGGAAGTAAAGGCGCTGCTGTGCCTTTTTGATCAGCTTGGAGGTGTTGAGGGACCAGGACAGATCCTCCGAGATGTGTACCCCGAGGAATTTGTAGTTGGAGACCCGCTCCACCTCAGTCCCGTTTATATGGATGGGGGTGTGTCTGCCCCCTCTGTTCTTCCTGAAGTCGACAATGATCTCCTTCGTCTTCTGGGAGTTGAGGACGAGGTTATTGTTGGCACACCACCTTGGCACACCAGGTTGTCAGGTGCTGGACCTTCCTCCCTGTAGGCTGACTCGTCGTTGTCGCTGATCAGTCCTACCACCGTGGTGTTGTCGGCAAATTTTTATGATGGCGTTGGAGCCATGCTTAGGGATGCAGTCATGGGTGAAGAGGGAGTAGAGGAGAGGACTGAGCACACAGCCCTGTGGCACGCCAGTGTTCATAGTGGAGGAGGTGAGGTTGTTGATCCTAACAGACTGTAGTGAGGAAATCCAGTGTCCATTGCAGAGGGAGGTGGAGATGCCAAGACCGCTGAGTTTGGTGATCAAGCTAGCGGGTATGACAGTGTTAAAGGCGGAGCTGAAGTCAATGAACAGCAACCTGATGTAGGTGTTATTGCTGTCCAGGTGGGTCAGGGCAGAGTGTAGGGCCGCCGATATGGCATCCTCTGTAGGTCCGGTAGGCAAACTGATGGGGGTCCAGTGTGGGGGGGGGGAGGCTGGATTTGAGGTGAGCCAAGATCAGCCGCTCAAAACACTTGGTGTCTTGGTGTCAAAGTACCTCTCTCTTTAATCTTCCCCAACAGGAGTAAGTTTTAAGATGTGTGCAGCCTGCGAGACTGTAACCATTCGACTAGTGAAGTTTTTCCTTTGGGGCTAATTGGCCCAGGTCAAAGTGAAATGCCAACTCCTTGGGATGCAAGTGGCTGATTAACCGGAGCTCAGGAGAAACTACTGCAATAATAGGCAGATCCCTATCTAGCAGTGAATTTGATATTATTTCAATGCAGGCGCCATATACGTTTTAAAGTGACATATCATTGCTTTTTTAAAAAAGTGTAGAAAACGTCCACCTTTCTGTTCTCTCGCAACGTCTCTAACACGCACGTGGACAGTCATACACTAGGATTCCCCTCAGTTTGATTTTGAATGAGTTTGGTTGTGCCATTATTTCATGCATTTTTTGAATAGTAATAAAAATAACATCCCATTTTGGGACTTTGTAATATTGTGTAGATAATGTTAAACCTGCATACTTTGAAGGATGCAAAGAAAAGTTGCTAATGCTAAATATATGGGGAGGGGATAAAACATATTTTCAATGTTCAAAGTAGTTTGCTAAGAAAACAAAACACACTAAATGTTTTTTTCTGGTATCCAGTCTGAATTTACACACTTTGGTCTGCTAGAAAGAGTTCAACAACAGTTTTATTATTGTGGTGTGTTATTTCTTTTCATCCCATTTTATTATTTCTGTTGACATTGCAGGGTTATGGTTGTGTCTTGCATAAATAGGCAAAATGATCAGAAGCCTTTACCCAATCTTCAAGAAGCGTACACAATTTCCAAGTGTCTCATAAAAACCATTATGTTCCGTGGCCGATAGATATTGCCTATTGAGGCACTTAATTTACCTGATAAGAAATTTTATTCACATCCAAATCATTTCAACAAACCCTTCAGCAGGATTTGAGATTAGTAGGATTTCCTATCTAATTAGTGGGATATCTGAACTAGATTCTCAAATAATGAAGTATTGTTCAAGCTTTCTATTTTAACAAAGAGCTGTTTAAGTATCCGGTTTGAAATGAGATTGAGAATTATAATGATGAGCACTGTCAAAAAAGATTAATGGGATATGATGACTCCTGTTCTGTGACAACTGAATGTCGTGATAACTGGATGAGAATAAATGATGTGGGGAGTAATGACAGATACTACAATGCTTCATCTAGTGTACTCTGTTTGGGGAAGAGAATATTTGCAGGACTTTTATTCTTGGGGCTAACTGGGTTTGGTGTTATTTACAATAGAATATGTCGTATATGGTTTGTGGAAGGAATACTTGATTAGCCATTTCGTCTTTTAGCCATGCTCGCTTTGGTTCTGGGGACATTTTCTTATATATAGATTTTTTTTTTCCTACAGTTTATACATTTGATTTATTTTGCTCGAGCGATGGTCAATGCAAAACTATATCTTGTAAATTCTGTCAAACCAGGCGAGAAAAGAAATGTTGATAATTACTTACTAGTTTGTTACATGGAAACTGTCCAATAAATACCATTTCCAAAAATATCTCCACCAGTCATATTCTTGCAATTTTGTATCCATGTATTTATTTCACTTAATAAACTAACCACTCATGGGTCTGTAACTATCAGGTTTGCTGACTATTATATCAAAAATATCTAACACGTTAGGGATCATTTAGTGGATTACTTACTCTTATTCTAATATCTAGCCACATTTTGCCTTAAATTGCCTGATACTGATCTGTTCGTGAGCAGCGCAAGAACAATTTTGCTGTTCACTCTGTCACTAGGTGGGACTCAAAGCTCTTTTATTAATTTATTTAACAACATTATACTTTTTTCTACTAGACCAAGTGCAGACCCGTTGAAGGGGGGGTAGAGGGAGGGAGAGGGGGGGTAGGGGGATAGAGGGAGGGGAAGGGAAAGGGGTGCGAGGGAGGAGGGGGGGAGGGTGGAGTGGGTGGGCGGGACGGCGTGATGCTGAGTGAGCCTGGGGGCCAGACGTACGCCGTCGAGACACCGTACAATGTCGAGACGCTGCGTACGCCCTCAGTGCGCCAATAGGCCATGACGTGCCGGCTCAGTCACGCGGCTCAAGCCAAGGATCGGCTGTTCCCCCGCTGCTTTTCCGAGGACGGCGAAAAGCAGCGGGGGAACAACCGATCTTTGGCTTGAGCCAGTGTGACAGAGCCGGCCCGGGGGGGGGGGGGGGGGGGGGGGAGTGGAGGAAGTAAGATCGCCAGCGAAATAAGAAAAACTTCGGCATTTTTAGAGGAGAGCCGGGCAGCAGCAGCTGTTATGGTCGCTGGCAAGCTGGAGGGAAAAAAATGAGTGAGTGAGTGGGGGGTTGGTGGGAAGGATTTTATTAAAAATGTCTAAATGTAATGAGGATTTGCGAATGTAAAAGTGAAATCGCTAGCGAAATGGAAAAAATCTCTGCGTTTTTGCGTGTGGTTTTGGCGGACCAATGAATCAAAGGCCAGAAATCACCAACACACGCACGCACACACGCACACGCGCGCACACACACACACACACACACACACACACACACACACACACACACACACACACACACACACACACACACACAGAGTTTTAAACGTATATAGATGTCCAAAAGAGTAATATACTTAACTATGATGCTAAGCACAGTAGAATATAACTGTAGAAACAATGACCTACAGATGCTGGTTTACACACCGGGACACAAAATGCTGGAGTAACTCAGCGGGTCAGGCAACATCTCTGGAGAACCTGGACAGGTGACGTTTCTGGTCCGGACCCTTCTTCAGGCTAAAAAATGACTGCCTGATTTCATTCCCTGGAAACAAATGTGAAGGCTCTTTTGCCGATCTGTCAAAGAATTTATTACAAAGAAAAGTGCACCAAACTACTCAATCTTTCCTGATGGTTGTAGATTATTGTTTATTGTGCCATCTTGCACAATTTTTTTTTAAAATGGTATGCCCCTTATGTAGTAGACAGACGCTTTGTCAGTACATTCACACGATATGTATCCACATATGATTTGTTATGGTGTGGAATAAGGACCTACCAAAGTGTACATTTGCACCTCCATTTATGCTGAAGATAATTTGCCATTTCATTGTCTAGTAGAGTTTTTTAATGCTGACGCCATTATTATATTGTTGCCGTGTTTTAACTGGACCATTAGTTTTGTAATATCTGAAAATGAATTATCCCTAAATCCAAATTATTAATGTAAATTAAGACATTGCTCATTAAATAATCAGCTTTCACTCCTGCTCTCTTTTCAGTATTTTTACCTATTTTGATCTGTTTGCTCCACAACAAATATTACTTTTTACAGATTAAAAAGCATGCCCCAAATGTGAAATTGTCTATAATCTGACTGTTCTCATTTCGTTTTAAGGATTTTTGTGAATGCCAATTTCAGCACACACAACAATCTTTGATTTCTTGTGTAGCAGACATGAAGACATTAATACCCAAGAATTGCAAACAACAATATTCCTTATTCAAAGAGGGAGCAGGTAGAGGATTCTAAATGCTTGGTACCTTCAGGGTCCTTGTTCCCTGAATTTATTTAATACTAGACTAAGTTGGGTCCCAGCATCACACGGGAGGGCAGGTCCCCCAACGCAATATTCCACCTCAACACCAATTCCAATATTGGTGGCCAGTGGGGGAATGGGGGGGGGGGGGGGGGGGAGGTGGGCTTTCTGGGGCTCTAATATGGGTGTTGTGGACTGAATGAACTGGTTTCCAGAGGACTAGTATGGACATTGTGGGCTAAATGCATCCTTGGGCTGGTACCTCAGTCATTCAAGCCTGTTGTGCTGGCAGCTCACTCACTCACGGCTGATGGGCTGTCAGTTGACTCACGGCTATTCCTTGAAATTCCATTTCAAGCAGGGTGCAAGGCCACCAAATTCAAGTGCAGTTTCTTACCAGTTCAACCAGGGTGCAAGGCCACCAAATTCAAGTGCAGTTTCTTACCAGTTCAAGCAGGGTGCAGGCCAAGGCCACTAAAGACAGCGAGTCGTGACCCTCTCCCTCCTCCATCTTGCAGAGACTGAGCCGAGCCCACACTTCTGGGATTTATAGTCCCTCCCTTCAGCCCAGAAGGGGCGTGGCCTTCATGGCGTGAATGACAGGAGAGAGAATCTCAACATTTTTAAAACACTATAACACTTTTTATTTTTCATCGATGGGAAAAATCCTCGGCATCTGATGAACGGAGGGGGACTGAGTAAGATGGCCAAAAATCACAGCCATACATGGTAGCGTTTTTTCTAAAATCAATATATAGCGCAAGCAACAAGTGGTCAAGATTAGACTTTTAATTATAGAGAAGGCAAGGCAACTTCAATTAGGCAAGGCAACTTCAATTAGGCAAGGCAGCTTCAATTAGGCAAGGCAACTTTAATTAGGCAACACAGCTTTAGCATTTCCAAACCATAGGCAACACAGCTTTAGCATTTCCCAACCAAAGGCAATGCAGCTTTAGCATTTCCCAACCATATTTTCAAACCACATTAAGGGCACGGACAGGTCAGTAAAACCACTCACAGTTTGGTAGAAATGTGTTCAGTGTTATTCACAGCTCAGGCTAAGAGACGTGACCCTCTCGTTCCCCCATCTTGCAGAGACTGACTCAGCACCTCCGGGTTTTACTGTCGCTCCGGAAGGGGCGTGGCCTTCAGGAGAGAGAATCTCAACATTTTTTTAAACACTAATGACTCTTTTATTTTTCATGGGAAAAATCCTCTTGTCCTGCGCAGCGGAGGGGGACTCTGAGTAAGATGGCCAAAAATCACAGCCCCAAGTGGCGGCGTTTTTTCTAAAATCAATATACAGAACAACAGGAAGTGATCAGGATCAGACTTATAGAAATATAGATATCTGAGGTGTTTGACGTATTTGTGGAAATGTGTGGGGACTATGTGGAGGACAAGCAAATTGACTGCAATACAAGAATCTGTACATGTCGGGGGAATAAAAAGGAAGAGGTTGTTGAAACAGCAAGGATGAATGGACAATGCCTTCTGCACCGGAGAGCAAGAGACTGTGGACAAGGACATCTATGTGTTGGAAAATAAATGGGAGTGGGAGGATTCACTTGTCTTGTTTCATGTGGGTATCATCCTCAGGCAGCATTAAGTAAAAGCATTCTGAGAGAAAGTATGAGCAGTTGGGGGTTATATTAAAGAGCAGAACCACAAGAAAGTAAATGATAAAACAAAGGATAGACAATGGCTGACTTTTAAATGGTGAACACAATGATACTTACTTTTATGTTGCAAAAGCACATGGAAAAGTGAGCCAGCAATGGCCAACAAGAATGTGAAGCTCAGTATTAGATCCAAAGATGGCGTCGCGTGCACAACGCGAGGCTCTGTGTCTCCGTAGTTTTAGCAATTTATTTTTAGTTCTGTTAATAATTAACTTAGTTTTCGCCCGGAGCACTCGAGCGAAGACTCTGTACGGCCGTCAGGAGATACTGGAGCTCGGCCGTCTCTACGTAACGAGCCCCAGAAGCGACTTTCAACTGCCGCCGGAGATCGTCAGGACACCGTGGTCTAGCGGGCCAGCTCCCCCGACAGGAAGTGCCCGGAGGCGGCGCAGGGACCGCAAACAAAGACGTGGGAAGCGCGGAGGCTGTCGAGCGAGGCTGAGATCAAACCCGCACCAGCCAGCTCTGCCCAGCATTTTCCTCGCAAATGTCCGGTCCCTGGTGAGTAAAATCGACGAACTGCGGCTGCGGATCACCACACACAACCGGATCGCCGACTGCAACACACCGAAACATGATCTTCGCACCGTGGGCCGATAGAACACGGAGGACTACCAAGGGCGGCGGACTGTGCATTTATGTGAATAACGGTTGCTTGTTCATTGCTGACCTTACCTGATAGATAAAGTGCAGGCCCTTCTATCTGCCCAGGGAATTTACATCGATTGTTATCACTGCAGTTAAACTAACTGTCATACCCGCTCCCCAGCTTGATCAGTATTCCAAACTCAGCGGGGACAGTCTTGTTCCTGCATCTCCACTTCCCTCTGCAAGGCCACCTTGGACACTGGATTTCCTCACTAACAGACCACAGTCTGTCTAAAAAGGGTTAGGAATGCAACAACCAAACGGCAGATCAGGAGCGTTTCTCCTCCATTATAACACTGAAAAACACTGGCGTGCCACAGGGCACTGTGAATGAGCTCAGTCCTCTCCTCTTCACCCATGACTGCATCCCTAAGTTCAAAGGCAGCCTAGCTCCAACGCCATCACACTCTGCCCTGAAAATAACACCTTGCCGACGCTCCGCCTTACACTGTTCACGGTGGTAGGACACTGATCCTCACTAACAGCGTCTGTTAGGGTCAACAACCTCACCTCCTCCACTATAACACTGACGAGTCAGCCTACAGGGAGGAGGTCCAGCACCTGACAACCTGGTGTGCAAAATAACAACCTCGTCCTCAACTCCCAGAAGACGAAGGAACATTGTCGACTTCAGGGGGGGGGCAGACACACCCCCATCCATATAAACGGGACTGAGGTGGAGCGGGTCTCCAACTACAAATTCCTCGGGGTACACATCTCGGAGGATCTGTCCTTGGTCCCTCAACACCTCCAAGCTGATCAAAAAGGCACAGTAGCGCCTTTACTTCCTGAGGAGGCTGAAAAAACGCCCACCTGTCCCCCCAGGGTCCTGACCAACTTTTTACCGCTGTACCATCGAAAGCATCCTGACCACCTGCTTTACGGTCTGGTACAGCAGTTGCACCGTAGCAGACAGGAAGGCACTACAACGGGTGGTGAAAAACCGCGCCAGTACGTCATCAGTGCCCCACTCCCTACCATGGATGCCCTCCACCGAAAACGGTGTCTGAGACGGGCTGGGAAGATCATCAAGGACCCCTCCCACCCTAACCATGGACTGTTTGCCCTCCTACCATCGGGGAGGCGGTACAGGAGCCTCAGGTCCCGCACTAGTAGGATGAGGCGTAGCTTCTATAATAACACCATCGCTCTGCTGAACTCAGAGTCCCGCCGATAGATTTCCACATCTGTATTTCCACATCTGTATTTATCTGTATTTATCTATATATTGATATCACTACGTACTGACACGAAACTGCATTTCGTTGTACCCATACTTGTATCTGTGCAATGACATTAAAGTTGAATTGAATTGAATTGAATTGAAAAAGAGGCATTTAATACTGTCAGCAAAAGTCAAAGCCTTGAAAGTTAGGCAATAAAGAACTGAGCTTGTTTGAAAAATGAAGGATAACGCATAGAACTTGTGAGGAACATAAAGGCAGACAGTAAAGTGCCGGTCCCACTTGGGCGCCATTTGCGTGTCATTTACGCGACAGGCCGGTAGTGATTGATGCGCGACAGTCGTGCAAAAATCGTCTAGCAGTACGACGGTCGCACGCCAAGTGCCCCTGAGGGCCCTGCCCCCTTTGGGAGCTAGTTGTGATGTTGTTTGTACCTAGTCTGATCTCCGTGGCAAGGATTTTCCCAGTGAAAATCAAAGATACCATGGTGACAAATTTTCAAAACTACGCGCGCTTTATAGCTGGGTGGTCACGTGGGCGGTGCTCAAATGGTTACGGACGGTGACGCATAAGAAATTAGCATAGGCAACGTTCGTTCGTCATTGCATAACCACGCATCACCACGTACTACACGTACGCTGCCAGTACGTCAGCGTGCGCAAGGGATATGTCACGCAGGTAGCGTGCAAGGATTTCGAGTCTCACAAAATCCTGGGCCGCCCCGCATTACCGCGCGTCACTGCATACGCCACCACGCGCCGTGCGCGCCACCACGCGTCAACCATTTTAGGATGTCGCGTAAATGACGCCCGAGGGGCACAGGCCCTTAAAGGCTTCAAAATTATGTTAAAAGCGCAATAGTAGTGAAGACAAATGTTGGCACCTTCTGGTCAGAAGTCAAAGAATTAAAAATGGGGAACAAAGAAATGGCAACACAATTAAATTAATATTTGGTTGCTTCTTCACATAAAAGGACTTAAATAATGTGGATGTAAGTGCTTGCAATGGTTTCGGCAACACCTGCACCCATGTTAGATCGGCCGCCTTGAAAGTGAACCTGCGCAAAGCAACTGACCCAGATCTCCCGCCGTGTCCAGTGACCCATCTGACAGGACTATTCATGGACAATCATTTGCCTATCTGTGGTTCACACCAGCTTTATAAGGATCACTATCAAGGTGTTGCGGAGGAAAAGCAATGTAGCAGATCTTAATGATTATTGGCTGGTGAGTCTGACGTCTATCATCATGAAGTGCTTTGAGGGCTGGTCACAACGCACATCACCGTTGTCCAAGATAGTGTTAAGCCACTGCAATTTGCTGATCGTTGCAACAGGCCCACGACAGATGCCATCTCCCTGGAACATATGGATAACTAGGACATGTACATCATAGTCTGAGTTATTGACCATTGCTCTGCCTTCAATATCATAATTCCAACCAAGTACGCCCTCAAACTCCGAGGATTTCCATCTGCAAATGGATCCTTGACTTCCTGACCCATAGCCCACAATCAGTAAGGAGAGGCACAAAACATCTTTCATGATCTTCATGGGCTCTTTCATGGGCTTCATGATCTTTCATGGGCTCAGAACACAACCCCGCAAGGGTTGTGTTCTGAGCCCCTTACTATACTCCGTAAACTTACAGCTGTGCTACTGAAATTCTGCTCTATGTCCAATTGCGAGTTTGCAGGTGACACCACCATCGTGGGCCAGATTTCGAACAATGACGAGACTGAGGACAGGGAGCAGATAGATAGCTTAGTAACGTGGTGTCAAGCACTCCCTCGACGTCAGTAAAATGAAGGCAATGGTCGTCAAGGTCAGGAAGCATCAATGGTGCTGAAGTGGAGATAGTTGACAGTTTCAAGTTCCGAATGTAAATATCACCAACAATTTGTCTTGCTCCAACCACTTTGATGCTATGGCCAAACAAATACATCAATGTCTCTAACGTCTTCAGAAGACTACGGAAATTTGGCGTGTCTCCAATAACTCAACCATTTCTACAGAAGCACCATGGAAAACATTCTGTCGGGATGCATGACAACATAATTTGGCAACTGCTCTGCGTAAGACAGAAATAAATTGCCGAGAGATGTGAATGTAGCCCAGTCCATCACGCAACTTCATGCTGCCTTGGAAAAGCAGCCAACATCATCAAAGGTCACTCACCCTGTTCATGCTTTCTTCTCCCCTCTCCCAGAACAAGGGGTCACAGTCTAAGGATAAGGGGCAATTCCTTTAGGACCGAGATGAGGAAAACATTTTTCACACAGAGAGTGGCGAGTCTCTGGAATTATCCACCACAGAAGGTAGTTGAGGCCAGTTCGTTGGCTATATTTAAGAGGGAGTTGGATGTGGCCCTTGTGGCTAAAGGGATCAGGGGATATGGAGAGAAGGCAGGTATAGGATACTGAGTTGGATGATCAGCCATGATCATATTGAATGGCGGTGCGGGCTCGAAGGGCCGAATGGCCTAGTCCTGCACCTATTTTCTATGTTTCTATGTTTCTACTAGGTAGAGATATAAAAGCTAGAAAGTACTTACCAACAGATCCAGGAGCAGCTTCTTCCCCACTGTTGTTAGACTATTGAATTAATCTCTCATAAGGTAAGGGGAAAGTCTCGATTTCCCAAACTGTCTCATCACAGCCATTGTACTTTTTTAATCTGCATTTTCTCCGTAACGCTATATTTTGCACTCCATTTCTTTTTCTTCTTGCATTACTTGTTGTATGTGCATGGTTTGATCATACTCATATGGTATGAATTTTTCTGGATTGCTCAATTTTTTAAAAAAAACTATATCTTACTATACATGACAAAAATCAACCAACTACTGACAAATGGTCAAGAACACAGGGATTTATGAAAAGGAGGCATTAAAGGAAATCATCGGCATTAAAGGAAATCATCATAAAAGCAGGAAAATGAATGGCCATACAACTCCAGCCCTAATAATTTGATCTCAGAGTACACAACAAAGTGGCCATGGAATTTGGTGGGTACATTGGGTATCTTCTTACAAAATTAAAGAGACAATAACACAGTTGTTGCTGATTGGAGGATGACAAATGTAACCCTACTATTTAAAGATGGAAGAGAGAACACCGGAAACCACAGACTGGTTAGCCTAGGTGGTAGGGAAAATATGAGACTATTATACAGGACACAATAAAGGACCCTTAGATAATGTAGGTATAAAACAAAGAGAACATAGATTTATAAAAGGGAAATAATTTTGACAAACTAATTGGAGTTGATAAGAGGATATGAGCATAGAATAGATAAAGGAGAAGATGTGGATATAGAAACATAGAAAATAGGTGCAGGAGGAGGCCTTTCGGCCCTTCGAGCCAGCACCGCCACTCATTGTGATCATGGCTGATCGTCCGCTATCAATAACCCGTGCCTGCCTTCTCCCCATATCCCTTGACTCCACTAGCCCCTAGAGCTCTATCCAACTCTCTCTTAAATCCATCCAGTGATTTGGCCTCCACTGCCCTCTGTGGCAGGGAATTCCACAAATTCACAACGATCTGGGTGAAAAAAGTTTTTTTTCTCACCTCAGTCTTAAATGGCCTCCCTTTTATTCTAAGACTGTGGCCCCTGGTTCTGGACTCGCCCAACATTGGGAACATTTTTCCTGCATCTAGCTTGTCCAGTCCTTTTATAATTGTATATGGTATACTTGGATTTTTCAGAACATCTTCGATAACATTCCACATAAGAGGTTAGTATGCAAAATTAAGCAGATGGAATTACACTGGCATGGATTGAAAATTGGTTGAATAGGAGTTAATGGGACTTTCACGGGTGGCAGGTAGACCTCTAGGATATGAAAATTAAAAGCTGCAGATGCTTGAATCGGAAATCAAATCAGGAAATCCTGGGAACAGTCAGCAGTTTAGGTAGTATCTGTGGAATGAAAAACGGTTAATGTTTCCTGTTGACCTGAAAGATTAACTTCACTTCTGTTTCTGCAGTTGCTGCCTCGCCCGCTAAATGGTGCCGGGGGCGGCAGCTATTTAAAATGTATATCAATGGTTTGGATGAAGGAACTGAGTGCAGTGTTTCCATGTTTGCCAACAATGAGAAACCGAATGGGATTGCGGATTATTTGAAAGATGCAAAGATGCTTCGTGACAGATAGGTTGATTGAGGGGAGAAGATGCAATTTAATGTGGATAAATGTGGAATTATGTGAAATGTAAAATTAGAAGGGAAAAAAAAAATTGGCAAGTATTATTTATGATGATATATATTGGGAAGTGTTAATTTACAAAGAGATCTGGGTATCCTTGTATACCAGTTACAGAAAGTAAGCTTGCAGGTACAGCAAGCTGTTAAGAAGGCAAATGGTACATTCCTCTTCATAGCCCAAGTTTTTGAATATAGATGCAAGGATATCTTACTGCCATTATACAGGGCCACAGTGAGACTATACTTGAAGTATGAAGTGCAGTTCTGGTCTCCTTACCTAATAAAGGATATACTTGCCATTGAAGGAGTGCAGTGGATGCCCACCAGACGGCTTAATGGGATGGCATGACTGGGTCATCTAGGCATGTTTTAACTCAAGTTTGAAAGATAGAGAGGGGATTGCATTGAAAAATACAAAATTCTGACAGGACACAGGATATTTCGCCTGATTGGGGTCACCCTCACCATTTTCCAGGTAAGGCTTTAAGACTGAGATGAGGGAACATTTCTTCACCATGTGGAATTTTCTGCTGCAGAAGATAGTGAAGACCAAGGCACTGAATGTGTCTAAGGACGGAGATCAAACTCTGGACGCAAAAGCAACAAGCGATATATGGCGAGCACATGGTGTATTGACTGGGGATCAGTCACGAATGGCAGAGAGAAGTAGAAGGGCTGAAAGGCCTATTCCTCCCATTTTTTTGTGTTTCTATGGTTCTCTTCTCCCTTGATCCAGGTATCAAAGTGGCAATGGAACATTTGCTAATGTGTCTTTCGATTGAATGCAATGCCAGAGAATCCATCAGGCTAGAACTGTGAGTAACTGCTGGGAACGGAGCCTATCACAGTTTCTGTCGAACTCCAGCAGAGAAAGGCAGTGTGACCAGTTTGTGTTGCTCTGCAATTTTTCTTTTTGTTTAAAGTGATTATTTTCCCCAGATTATTTAGAGGCATGTTGGAGAATGGAGCGCTTCCAGCCCCAGGACAGCCTGCCGTTGGTATGCCTTGATGTTACCGAGCAATCTTTTTTCCTGCTGCCTCACTGTATGGCTCATCTCTGACCCAGTGTAATTAAACATTTCCTGCTTCCCTCACCAGCCACCGAGATGAGCTGCCGAAGTGAGTGATATCACCAATTTTAAAGACAATTTGTACAGTTAACGGTATTACTTTTCATTTACTGTAAAAAGTATTGAGACTTCCCAAGTTTTTTTTCTTAAAGGACACTTCTGGACAGCAATGAAAGCAAATTCCTTGGCATGACGTGGTCTGGCTGCCTTCATGCTTGTAGATGGAGGATGAACCCATTAACCCACTGTGTACCTACATCTCTTGTCACTGTGGATGCACTGGCTTGGAAATTTCATGCATCCCAGTAGGATGTATTTAAGCTGATGGATGTGCCCTGTTGAAACTTCATTTGTTTTAGAACTAGGTGAAGTGTGTGTAACATTACGAATTAGGCACATTCCCTTTCTTTTCTGTTTAGTTATATCTTTTTTTGCATTTTCTTCTTATTTCCTTTCTTTTCTTAAGGCCCTTTTATTTTCGGGGCTTTTTTTTTATACTTCTAAGGACGCAGTCTATTTATCTAATTATCAATTATTAACCGTTAATTATTGCGCCCTACACATCCTCAAGCTTCTCTTTTTTCTTTCTTTCTTTTCCATCCAAAAATTGAAAAAAAAATTGTACATGAAATGTATTATGTTATATACCATGATTATTATGTATGTACATTGCTTCTAGTAAAAATATATTTTTTTAAAATAAATTTCATTTGTGCCTTTAGCGTGAAGGGGCACTTCATATTTTGGGGAACAAACCTGGAGTCAGGTGCAAGGCTGCTTTTTGATGCTCAGGATAGATGATGACCTTTGGTCAAATTGGGCCACTGCTGCAATCCGAGGGGTTTGGAGAGAAGATCTAGTGTTTGATAGCAGAAGGGGAATCGGACCTCTCAAGTGGTTTGGCATAGGGTGTGTGGGTGAAAAGGACAAGCCTGTATTGTGACTTGGAAGGATGGGTTTAGAAGAATCAGACCCATACATGGTCCAAGCTAGGACAGGGGGTGATCAAGCTGCCTTTGCCATGGAGATGGAATGGGGCTGTGATGATCTGTTTTCGGGTGGGAGTGTGAAGGATTACGCCTGTGCTTGGGTTGGAGAAGAGTGGAGAAGCATTTGCATTGTGGTTTGGGGCCTGGAGTGAGAAGGACTAGCCTTGTGATGGCAGGTTGGTGGAAAACAATTAGATCGGTCTTTTAGATCTGGCTGGGGAGATGAAGAAGTGTAAAAGCTCAGGACTATGATGGTGTTTCAGAATCAGTGATGGTCATGAGATGAGTACCAAATGCTGCTGTGTTCAAGGCCTCCATCTGGAGAGTTGAGAAATTTTGGGCGTGACAATAGACAATAGGTGCAGGAGTAGGCCATTCGGCCCTTCGAGCCAGCACCACCATTCAATGTGATCATGGCTGATCATCCCCAATCAGTACCCCGTTCCTGCCTTCTCCCCATATCCCCTGACTCCTCTATTTTTAAGAGCCCTATCTAGCTCTCTCTTGAAAACATCCAGAGAACCTGCCTCCAGCGCCCTCTGTGACAGAGAATTCCACAGACTCACCACTCTCTGTGAGAAAAAGTGTTTCCTCGTCTCCGTTCTAAATGGTTACTCCTTATTCTTAAACTGTGGCCCATGGTTCTGGACTCCTCCAACATCGGGAACATGTTTCCTGCCTCTAGCCTGTCCAAACCCTTTTCAATGAAATTCCCTCTCATCCTTCTAAACTCCAGAGTGTACAAGCCCAGCTGCTCCATTCTCTCAGCATTTGACAGTCCTGCCATCCCGGGAATTAACCTTGTAAACCTACGCTGCACTCCCTCAATAGCAAAATGTCCTTCCTCAAATTAGGGGACCAAAACTGCACACAATACTCCAGGTGTGGTCTCACTAGGGCTCTGTACAACTGCAGAAGGACCTCTTTGCTCCTATATTCGATTCCTCTTGTTATAAAGGTCATCATGCCATTCGCTTTCTTCACTGCCTGCTGTACCTGCATGCTTACTTTCATTGACTGATGTACAAGGACCCCCAGATCCCGTTGTACTTCCCCTTTTCCCAACATGGCGCCATTTAGATAGTAATCTGCCTTCCTGTTTTTGCTACCAAAGTGGATAACCTCACATTTATCCACATTAAACTGCATCTGCCATGCATCTGCCCACTCCCCCAACCTGTCCAAGTCACCCTGCATTCTCATAGCATCCTCCTCACAGTTCACACTGCCACCCAGCTTTGTGTAATCTGCAAATTTGCTAATGTTACTTTGAATCCCTTCATCCAAATCATTGATGTATATTGTAAATAGCTGCGGTCCCAGCACCGAGTCTTGCGGTACCCCACTAGTCACTGTCTGCCATTCTGAAAGGGACCCGTTAATCCCTACTCTTTGTTTCCTGTCTGCCAACCACTTCTCTATCCATGTCAGCACTCTATCCCCAATACCATGTGCCCTCATTTTGCCCACTAATCTCCTATGTGGGACCTTATCAAATGCTTTCTGAAAGTCCAGGTAGACTACATCCACTGGCTCTCCCTTGTCCATTTTCCTAGTTTCATCTTCAATAAATTCCAGAAGATTAGTCAAGCATGATTTCCCCTTCGTAAATCCATGCTGACTCGGACCGATCCTGTTGCTGCTATCCAAATGTTCGGCTATCTCATCTTTTATAATTGACTCCAGCATCTTCCCCACCACCGATGTCAGGCTAACTGGCCTATAATTCCCTGACGTTGCGGGAGTAAGAAAGATGGGGAAGGGCAAGCGATTAGGGAGTTGTAAGGCCAGGGCATGAGCTTCGGAGCATTGGCAGTGAGATTGGTGTTGCCGGGGGCAGAATGAAGAAAAACAATTAAAAAACAATCTGAAAAGGGTCCCAATTTAATGAAAATCTAGTTGTCTGGGAAATATCCAACAATAGTCGCTCTCAGGCCAAAGGAATTTAATTTCCTGCATTATGCTCTAAAAAGTTGATGAACTAAGGATAATGGTATCCTGTGTACCTCAGCCAAAGTAGTCCCAATGTGACTCCTGCCCAGAATTGTCCCGTCGACTTGCCAGTGATAACAAACATCCTGGAGCTGGTTGTTGATGAGTTTTGCTCGGTGAGAAATATTTGTTTTTTGGTTGCATGACAGTTAAAGAAACAATGTGGCGGAATTTCTCGGCAGCCAGGTATCTGTCTTAAAAGGTGCTGTATCATTTTCACTGAAAGTTAGGTTGAGGCAGGCGGAAACAAATGATGGTTCAATAAAAATGACTTTGAAAGTTTAAAAAAATGTCAGGTTAGTCTCAGTGTGTCACAGTGGTTGTTTAGTTTAGTTGAGATACAGTGCAGAAACAGGCCCTTTGGCCCTCTCGGTCTGTTTTTCTTTTTATTTGTTGTTTTTCAGTGCGCGACTTTTTTGTCGTAAACAGGCCCTTGCGGCTGACTGAGGCGGCCAACCAGCGACTCCCCGCACATTAACACTACCTCGAAGATCTCGGAGAAAGCTGAACCGGCCCAGCGCGGTTCAGCCACATCACCCGGTGCGGTCACAACATCAGAAACGTCAGTGCAAAGGACTCCTTCCTCCACAGTAGGAGGTGCAGAACACTGCTATATGTATGACGGCAGGCCCGTGGTCGAATGGAAGTTCACGCCGAAGCGATCCCCGCACATTAACACTATCGGATCTCGGAGAAAGCCGCAGCCACCGCGTGCTGTAACGCAGCAACCCCACAGCTGCGCCACCGTGCCGCCTGGTGCATACATGAGTTGAAATATTTAAAAGAGCGTTACTATTGGCATCGCTTCAATGGCCTACGTCCTACGGCTCATCCAAATTAAAAGGTAGCACAAGAAATCTAATGAGACTTTCTTTCCCAAGACTCAGGCAGTTTGGCGAAGTTAAGCAGTTCAGGTTAAAGTTTTGTTCCTTTTTAAAAGCATGAATTCTAAAGGGATATAAAATGATGGAGTCGGATCATTATTGTCAGCAAGAAAACTGGTTTAAATATCAAATGGAAAAAAAGCACTTTCCATTCAAATGAATTATTGCATGCTAGACGGAGAGAATACAATCCCAATTTAAATGTCACTTGTGGTATAGGAACAGAGGTTTATAGCAAAGACTATCTTTGGTTTATAGTGTCTTGCTCTACCATTATAAAACACAGTTCAAAAACCAATGTTTATCTACTAAGTATCTCGTTCCAAGGTTTATGCTGTACCAGTGTCATATTGACACACCTGGTAGACCTGCTGCCTCGCGACCCGGGGTCGATCCTGACCATGGGTGCAGTCTCTGTGGAGTTTGGACATCCTCCCTGTGACTGTGTGGGGTCCTTCTGGGCGCCCCGATTTCCTCCCACATTCCAAAGACCTGAGGATTTATAGGTTAATTGGCCTCTGCAAAATTGCCCCTAAAGTGTTGGGAGTGAATGCAAAAATGGGATGACGTAGAACCAGTGTGAACAGGTGATCGATTGTTGGCATGGACCCATTGGGCCAAAGAGACTGTTTCCATGCTGAATCTGTCAAACAATTAACTTTCTAAACATGGTGTGAACTTTTTACAACTTCTTGAATTTTTGTAGCGTGTTGCAATGTCACTCTCGCCATTATGTTGCTTATCGTTAATAGGTGACTCATGAAGAATTAGCTGTCTTTACTCTGTTCTCACTGCGCTTGTATAATTAGCAGGTATCTCTTAATTCACCGGAATTTAGAAGGGTGAGCTGGGATCTTATAGAAACATATAACATTATTAAGGGAGTGGACAGGCTAGAGGCAGGAAACATGTTCCCAATGTTGGGGGAATCCAGAACCAGGGGCCACAGTTTAAGAATAAGGGGTAGGCCATTTAGAATACAGATGAAGAAAAACTTTTTCACACAGAGTTGTGAATTTGTGGAATTCTCTGCCTCAGAAGGCAGTGGAGAACAATTCACTGGATGCATTCAAAAGAGAGTTAGATAGAGCTCTTCGGGCTAGCAGAATCAAGGGGTATGGGCATAAGGCAGGAATGGGATACTGATTGGGGATGATCAGCCATGATCACATTGAATGGCAGTGCTGGCTCAAAGGGCCGAATGGCCTACTCCTGCACCTATTGTCTTTGTATCTATGTATCTAATAGTTTATTTTTTAGGCTCCATCTTTTCCATGCGGCTCTCGTGACACAGGTTTTCATCAGGAAGCATATTGTTTGAAACAGTATTTTAACAGGATATGGAAGTGACATGCGGAAGATATCCTGCCAATACAAGGCAGATGTCAGCTACAATGATTTGGCTTTATATAGCTTCTTTAACAGAGTAATATATCACAAGAAGCTTCACAGGTATGCAAACCAAACAAATATTGACATTGTTTCAAAGGAGGGAAATTAGAACAAATGACAAAACATTTGTTTAATGAGTTGGAATCCAAGGAGAATTATACATGAGAAACAACAGCAGGAGAGGATAAGGGATGAGATTTCAGACTTTGGCAAATTATGTCAATACATTGAATTGTGGAAAAGGGGAGCACAGGATTCTGGAAAGCTCAGAGTTTGTTGGGCTCAAGAGATAGACCATGAACGGATTTGAAAATAGCAACAAAAATTTTTAAATTGAAAAGTTTACAGACAGACCTGGCAGTAATATGGTGCAAGAACAAGAAAGCGAAGTGAACAGATCAGACTTTACAACTGGGCTGCAGTGTCATTGTATCCATTTTATGACGATTGGAAGATCAGAGGTCGACCCTACATTTGGAAAGATTAAGATTTGTCTTAAAGAAGGAACTGCAGATGCTGGAAAATCGAGGGTACACAAAAAGGCTGGAGAAACTCAGCGGGTGCAGCAGCATCTAAGGAGCGAAGGAGATAGGCGACGTTTCGGGTCGAGACCCTTCCTCAGACTGGTTAGGGATCAGGGAAACGAGAGATATAGACGGTGATGTGGAGAGATAAAGAACAATGAATGAAAGATATGCAAAAAAATATCGATGATAAAGGAAACAGGCCATTGTAAGCTGTTTGTGGTGTGAAAATGAGAAGCTAGTGCGACTAGGGTGGGGGAGGGAGATAGAGAGAGAGGGAATGCCAGGGCCCGAGGGCTGAGGGAGAGGTGGGAAGGGGAGGAGACAGCAGGGGTTAACAGAATTGAGAAAATTCAATGTTCAAGCCCAGAGGATGCAGACTCCCCAAGCGGAATATGAGGTGCTGTTCCTCCAACTTGCGGTGTTGCTCACTCTGGCCGTGGAGGAGGCCCAGGATCGAGAGGTCGGATACGGAATGGGAGGGGGAGTTGAAGTGCTGAGCCACCGGGAGGTCGGGTTGGTTATTGCGGACCGAGCGAAGGTGATCGGCGAAACGATCGCCAAGCCTCCGCTTGGTCTCACCGATATAGATCATCTGGCATCTGGAGCAGCGGATGCAGTAGATGAGGTTGGAGGAGGTGCAGGTGAACCTCTGTCGGACCTGGAAGGACTGCTTGGGTCCCTGAAAGGAGTGGAGGGGGGGAGGTGAAGGGGCAAGTGTTGCATTTCTTGCGGTTGCAAGGGAAAGTGCCCGGGGAAGGGGAGAGCGGGAGGGAAGGGAAGAATTGACAAGGGAGTTGCGGAGGGAGCGGTCTTTGCGGAAGGCAGACGGGAGAAGATGGGAAGATGTGGCGAGTGGAGGGGTCACGTTGGAGGTGGCGAAACTGGCGGAGGGTGAAAGGTGAGGACCAGGGGACTCTGCCCTTGTTGCGAGTAGGGGAATGGGGAGAGAGGGCAGTGTTGCTGGGTATGGAGGTGACCCTGGTGCGAGACTCATCTATAGTGGGGGAGGGGAATCCCCGTTCTCTGAAGAATGAGGACATTTGTGATGACCTGGTGTGGAACACCTCATCCTGGGAGCAGATGCGGCGTAGACGGAGGAATTGGGAATTGGGGATGGAGTCCTTACAGGAAGCAGGGTGGGAGGAAGAGTAGTCCAGGTAGCTGTGGGACTCAGTTGGTTTGTAGTGGATGTCGGTCAGGAGTGTATCACCTGCAATAGAGATGGTGAGGTCAAGGAATGGTAGGGAAATGTCGGAAATGGTCCAAGTGTATTTGAGTGCCGGATGGAAGTTGGTGGTGAAATGAATGAAGTCAGTCAGTTGTGTGTGGGTGCAGGAGGTGACACCAAAGCAGTCGTCGATGTAACGGAGGTAGAGGTCGGGGATGGGGCCCTGGTACGCCGAGAACAAGGATTGTTCGACGTACCCAACAAAGAGGCAAGCGTAGCTGGGGCCCATGCGTGTGCCCATAGCTACGCCTTGTGTTTGGAGGAAATGGGAGGTCAAAAGAGAAGTTATTGAGGGTAAGAACCTACTCCGCTAGGCAGAGGAGGGTGTCAGTGGACGGGTATGGGTTGCTCCTCTGGTCGAGGAAGAACCGGAGGGCTTTGAGACCGTCCTGGTGGGGGATGGAGGTGTAGAGTGACTGGACGTCCATGGTAAAGATGAGAGGATGGGGGCCTGGAGAATGGAATGCACGGAGCCGACGGAGAGTGTCTGAGGTGTCTTGAACATAGGTGGGGAGGGATTTAACAAAGGGAGTCAAGGTATGTGGAAATGTGTTTGGTGGGGCACGAACAGGCAGAGACAATGGGTCTGCCGGGGCAGTCAGGTTTGTGGATTTTGGGGAGACGGTAAAATCGGGCCGTGCGGGGCTGGGAAACGATGAGGTCGGAGGCTCGGGGGGGGTAGGGAGCCGGAGCTGATGAAGTCGGTTATGGTGCTCGAGATGGTGGCCTGGTGCTCGTCAGTGGGGTCATGGTCCAGGGGTAAGTAGGAGGAGGTGTCCGAGAGTTGGCGCATGGCCTCCGCTTTGTAGAGATCGACGCGCCAGACTACCACGGCACCTCCCTTGTCGGCGGGTTTGATAACCCAGTCTGGGTTGTTACGGAGTGAGTCGATGGCAGTACGTTCGGGGGGGGGAGAGATTGGAGTGAGACAGGGGGGTGGAGAAGTCGAGGCGGTTGATGTCCCGACAGCAGTTCTGGATAAAGAGTTCTAGAGCCGGAAGGCTACGAGGGGGGGTCCAAGAGGAGGGGGTTCGTTGGGGGTTCGTTCGTTCGACCCGAAACGTCGCCTATCTCCTTCGCTCCTTAGATGCTGCTGCACCCGCTGAGTTTCTCCAGCCTTTTGTGTACCCTTAAGATTTGTCTTAATGGACAAACAAGACCTATTTACTAGAATATGGTCTCCATTCATTGACTATTTGACGGGGCAAACCGGTTCGGCGCGAGAACCTGACTGAAACCCAAATCAAGGATTAGATGAAGAATTACATTTTATAATTCACGGACATATCTCCAATAATGTATAATTAGCTGATTATTCCATTCTCTTTTAATTTTTTGGTTTATTTTCTCTACCTCTCTATTATTTTCTATCTAGATAAAAATAAAAATATATATAGAAGTACAATTATTATACAATTGATAATATAAACAATATTAATAATGTATGACTACTACAAACAAAATGTTTTTTATTATGTATTTACTTTAATTAAAAAAATTTTAAAACATTTTTTTTAAAAAAGATCAGAGGTCAGAGAGGCACGGTGGAACAGCGGGTGGAGTTGCTGACTCACAGCGCCAAAGTGACCCGCGTTCACTTCACTTCCGTTTAGTTTATTGTCACGTGTGCCAAGGTACAGTGAAAAGCAAACCTTGGAATCCGTCCGTGTGGAGTTTTCACGTGACCGCGTAGGTTTCCTCCGGGCGCTCTGGCTTCCTCCCACATGCCAAAGACATGCCTGTTTTTGTAGGTTATTTGGCCTTGTGTAAATTGCCCCGAGTATGTAGAGAATAGATGATAAAATGGGATAACAGAATTATTGTTAACGGGTGATCGATGATCGATGCGGACTTTGAGGGACCTGCTCCCATGCTGTACACTATAAACTTGAGATTTCTGATGTGGGCAAAATAATGGATGAATCAGAAGTGTTGATTACATTTTTACCATCAGATGACTCGAGGTAGGTGCAGAGACGGGAGTTACTATGGAGACGCAGAGTCTCTACAGTGGAGCAGATGTGGTTCATGCAGGTGCCAAAGTTATGAACCATCGGGCTGAGGTTGTGTCAATCAACATAATGGCAAGCTGGAGACGTGTGTCAGTGACACGTCACGCCTTGCAATCTGATTCCATTGCTGAAGAGCAGAATTCAGTTGAAAAACAACATCAAACCCAATTAAGCAAGAATCGAAATAAATGCATGTCAAGAATTTTTTACTATAACTTCACATTAATCATTTTCCTCAAACTACATGTTTTGTGTACCCCTTGCCTTGTGTTTGAAGCAATATTGAAGCATGGGATCGTGTGAGTAGACAATTAGGATTTCAAAGCTTGAAAGAAAATTCCTGAGATTATATTTGTTTTCTTTGATGAACTGAAAAATCTGATTGTGCTTTTTAAAATGTTGAAACTGTAGATAATGCTGTGTCTGTAGATGCCTTAAAACTGTGATCACAGAACTCAAGGGGACAAGTTTAAATGAGTCAACCCCAAGCTAAATGGAGATCAGAGAGATGTTCTTCTTCAATTAGTATCCTGTGTTGAATAGAAGTAGCATCAAAATAGCTCCGCAGTGTCAATTAACTTCTTCAAAAAAAGAACTGAATGAATGATATCTCATTGAGAACGGGATTGATAGTTACACTGGTAACTGCAGACAGAAGTGATTAAATATTCCATGGAAGAGCGTCATTCCTGTTGTGTTGTGACAATGTAAATGTAACAAACAATGAAATGAAAATTTAAATTCCCTGCTGACTCTTGAACAACGTGAAGTATGTGAAGCTGTTTCAGTGTAATCATAGCATCTATTACCACCTGCCAATCTGGGACAAAATTCAAAGGAGAAGTGCAACTCCTATTGTTATATGTTGAATCACCTGCAAACAATAACAAGTATATTTGGTCAGTTGGTGCGGTGTTGATGCCAGTAGCAATTTAACGGTGCCTTGAGATTGATTTCAGGGGTGAAGCGGTAACATACCTCTGTTAGGTGCTTTGGTCTGCCTCTCCTCTCTCCCAGGCTTCTTCCCCCACCCCACCCCCAGACAATCAGTCTGAAGAAGGGTCCCGGCTTGAAACATCACCTATCCATGTTCAGACATGCCGGGAGGGCTCCCCTCACCACCAGCCAAGCCAGGTCTTGGTGTTTGTTGGTGAGTTCTGGCGATGAGGCATTTTGCCAGACAAGCTGGGCAGTCTGCTCTGGGAACCACGCCACCGGGTCCATAGAGTCCTTTCCCTGCAGTGCCTGCAGGACGTTCCGTGCTGACCACTGCCCGATGGACATGTGGTCAAAGGTGTTGGTCCGGAAGAATCTTTCCAGGAACGACAGATGGGGCGGCAATGTCCAGCTGACTGGCGCATTGCGTGGCATCAGCGCCAGGCCCATCCTTCGCAACACCGGGGACAGGTAGAAGTAGTGAGAGGTAGTGACACTTGGTGCCCACGTGCCTTGGCTCTACACTCCGCCTGATGCAGCCACACACGAAGGTGGCCATCAGAGTGAGGGCGACGTTGGGCACCCTTTTACCACCGTTGTCTGCCGACTTGTACATTGTGGCCCGTCGCACCCGGTCCATCCTCACCCGCCTGGGTGATCCCTGTGGCGTAGGAGGGAGGGACAGGCCACACTTTCTCCAAGTGCAACAGCCCCGAGAGTGCCTCACATCTGATGACCAAATATTTTCCCATTATAGAGAGGGAGCGCTGCTTCCACAGCTCCAGCATGGCCTCGCTCTTCCTGCGGTTCACCCTGGCTCCCGTGGCCGACTCAAACTGGTCATTGATGCTAATCAATCTGCGGACCGACCCAGGATCCGAGCAGAAGACGGTGATCCTTCCTGCACTATCGGAACCTCACTACCAGCACACGCTGCCCTCGGGACGGCTGCTATGGAGAGGAGACGGTTGCCCACCTCTTCGCAGAGTGTGGATTTGCAAAGACAGTCTGGAGAGGTCTGCAAGGGTCCCTGTCACGATTCACTCCAAGCAGCTCTGTCAAGGAGGACTCTGTGATTTACGGACTGTTCCCAGGGACGCACTCAGGGACTGACACCGAGCGCTGCTGGAGGGTCATCAACTCGGTGAAAGATGCTCTTTGGTCCGCCTGAGCTTTGTTGACCTCCCAGCGAAGTGAGATGTCCGTTGGGGGAATGCTGCCGACTGACCCGCTGCAGACTGCAGGAGGGACTCCGAGGCTCGGTGGGGGAGGACCACAGTCTAGGCTCCTTCCGCTGACGGACATGGGGAGCAGAGTGTGGTGGAGACGCCCCTCAAAATAAGGGAAGGGATCCCGCGCCAGAGGGGCACATGAGTGGCAAGGGTGGGGGATAAATTTGTGTAATTTGTGTAAACAGTTTTGAATGTATGTATAGCCTCCGAGAATGTTGGATGGAGTCTTGTAAGGATCATGTATTGGATATATTTATTTCTCAAATAAAGCATATTTTGATTTTTTTTTTTTAATGTTCACACATGCTGCCTGGCCTGTTGAGTTACTCCAGCACTTTGTGTCCTTATCTACCTCTGTTCCTCTCCTGTTGCTCGAATATCAACACCAAGTTCTGTAGAACCCTCAGTTCAAATATTAAGTGAACTTTTGTCAGTAAAAAGGCAAGGGTGGAAGATTGCTACAGCTGTATATTCACTGCCTCAGCAAATCAGCTGGATGGATGGGACCAGCATCTTTCAAAATGTTATATACAATATTTGCAGGAATTCAGCATTTTTATTATGTATTTTTCCATATATTTTTTGTGGGATAGTAAGTAAAATACGTACTTGAAACAGGAAGACTAGAAATGCTGCTCATTGGTACGACAACATTAGAATTTGCATCAGGAAAATAAAGTTCATTAGCACAGCCTTGTTGCAGTTACAGGGGAAAGCATTCCTGAGTATAATAAAATACAAAGATGTCTGCAAGTGGTTGTGCAGTTGGCATTATGTAAAAGCAGAGTCAAGCCCCGTTTTTATCTGCCCACAGTTCCAACAAAGGTCGAGTACGAAATTGGAAAACCATAAAATTGTTTATTAGACAGGGGCAAAATAGAGAAGCTGCACAGCTCTGCAATGCAGAGGGATCTGTGTATCCAAGTGTATGATTTGTAAAATGCAGTTGCAGCAAGTAATTAGAAAGCCAACCGTATTTTATTACTTTTTGCTCGTGGAATTGAATGCAGACATTGAGGGGTTGTGGTTCAGGCACTGGTAAGGGTGCATCCGGAGTACTCTGTAGTGTCGTTCTCCTTGTTCCATGCATTGGAAGCAGGTCAAAGAAGCTTGACAATTGCCCAAATGGGTGGGGAGCCTCATGAGGGACAAATAGGATCCTGGTGGTTCTTGAGAAGTGTTTCCTCTTGCAAGAGGATCGAGAACTAAGGGCCACTGTTTAAAAGTGAGGGGTTGCATATTAAGATGGCGATGAGACAACAATTATTTCTGTCAGAAGGTCCTGACATTTCGGAACTGTCTTCCACAAAAAGCAACAGAAGCAGAGCCTTTGAATATTTTTAAGGGAGTGATTTATAGACACTTGATGAACAAAGGTATGAAAGGTGACTAAGAGTCGGCAAGAATGCAGAACTGTGGTTAGAATCAGATTAGTCTTGATTTAATTAAACAGCAGAACAGGTTGAAGGACCAAGTGCTGTTTGTATTTGCAGGTTCCTAAAAGATTGGAACACCACTGGATTCTTTGAAAGTAGTGAATATGTGTTGATGTCAATAATAATTAACTATTTTTCTTAAATTGATGCACACTTTGGATTGCAGGGATGTTAATTTCCTACTTTATAAAACAGCAATGAATGTACGACAGGTCACGTAGTCACTGCCGATGCTGGGATCTTGAGCAAAACACAAAGTGCTGGAGGATCTCAGTGCGCCAGGCAACATCTGACGAGAGAATGGACAGGCAACACTTCAGACCCGAAACGTCCATTCCCTTCCTAGATGCTGCCTGACCCGCTGTGTTATGCCGGCATCCAGTGTTTTGATCAATGAATATGCAACAATTTGGAAACACCAAATCAGGCAACAAAAATCTGATTACAGTTTGGTTACAGTTTAGTTCATTGTCAAGTGTACTGTAGGTACAGTGAAAAGCTTTTGTTGCGTGCTATCCAGTCAGTGGAAAGACAATACATGATTACAATCCAGCCATTTGAAGCGTAAAGATACATGATAATGGAATAACGTTTAGTGCAAGGTAAAGCCAGCAAAGCCCGATCAAGGACTACGGGTTAAGGATCTTCCTCCTGAGGCGTTACTTCTGTTTCTCTTTCCACGGATGCTCTACGACCTGCTGAGTATCTCCAACACTTTCTGTTTTTTTTATTCAAATTTCCAGCATTTGCAGTTTTTGATTTTCAAAAGAGCATCAACATTTATTTGACTGAAATGCCAATTATGTCTCGGGCAAGGCATAAAATAAACGTACCAGAGAAGAGATGGCCAAGATGAATTGTGGCTCTCAGGTCCTTTAACATGACATGAACTTGTGAAAAGCATACTATGTCCAAGAAATTGTAACCTTTTGTGCATTGATTTAATACCAACAGCAAATGTTTAACCGCAGATGTACATTAGTTTGCTGGTCAAAATGTTTGAACTAATTCGGTTTAGGTATATAGAACTTTGTAAACACAAAATCTTGTAAATCAATTAGATGAAAATCAATATACTTCAGGGTATAACAATGCAAATAGAGTTTGACAAGTTTAAGTGGAGATTTCACTTTACTATTAAAAAAGGTAATTGGACTGAGCAAGTAATTAATGTTGCTAATGACAATCTTTTTATTTGATTCTCGGCTGACAATGGGAGGAAATGATCGGAGAAAAATCAAAATCAAAATATGCTTTTTTTTTAACATAACAATACCAGTGATGGAGACATAAAATATTTTACAACATGAAAACCTTGCTAACTATCAATATAATTCCAGCATAACTGAGTGAGAATTGAATTAAACCGTCTACCTCTTGTCTGAGTGAGGCACCTTCTCTGCAACCTCGGAAGAACACCTGCTACCACGCCAGTTTGCCATTTTCTATTTCTCACATCAGACAAACCAAAGGCCACAAACTTAGTGCAGAATTATGATAGTGTTCTGTGCGCTTGCATCACCATTAAGCTGTCAAATCCATGCATATCAGGCATATAGACAAAAGGGAGAGGAGGTTCACAAACCGTCAGTCTGCAGGCAAACTGGAATCCTTCAGATCAAACAAAAGTGATGCACCATTCTTCGTCAACCACTTTCATCTGATATGTGGAGTTAATACTGGCATGTAACAAAGGTAATGCCACTGTGGTGATGGGGTATTTCAATCTGCAGGTAGACTGAGAAAATCAGGTTGGTTCAGGACCCCAAGGAAGAGAGTTTGTAGAGTGCCTCCGAGATGGATTCTTAGAGCAGCTTGTAATGGAGCCGACCAGAGAAAAGGCAATTCTGGATTTAGTGTTGTCCAATGAACCAGATATGATAAGAGAACTCGAGGTAAAGGAACCGCTTGGAGGTAGTGATCATAATATGATTAGTTTTAATCTGCAATTTGAGAAGGAGAACGTTAAATCGGAAGTGGCAGTGATGCAGTTGAGCAAAGGGGACTATGAAGGCATGAGAGAGGAGCTGGCCAAGGTAGACTGGAAAGGGATCCTAGCAGGAATGACGGTGGAACAGCAATGGCAGGAATTTCTGGGCATAATCCGGAAGACGCAGGATCATTTCATTCCAAAAAGGAAGAAAGATTCTAAGGGGAGTAGGAGGCAACCGTGGCTGACAAGAGAAGTTAGGGATAGAATAAAACTAAAAGAAAAGATGTATAACACAGCAAAGAGAAGCTGGAAGCCAGAGGATTGGGAAACTTTCATAGGACAACAGAAGGAAACAAAACGGGCAATACGGGCTGAAAAGATGAAGTACGAGGGGAAGCTGGCCAGGAATATAAAGAAGGACAGTAAACGTTTCTTTAGATATGTTAAGGGAAAAAGAGTAGCAAAGTCAAATGTGGGTCCCTTGAAGGCAGACATGGGTGAAATTATTATGGGCAACAAGGAAATGGCAGAAGAGTTGAATAGGTACTTCGGATCTGTCTTCACTAAGGAAGAAACAAACAATCTCCCAGATGTACTGGAGGACAGAGGATCTAAGGGGGTAGAGGAAATGAAATAAATTTTCATTAGGCGAGAAATAGTATTGGGTAGGCTAATGGGACTGAAGGATGATAAATCCCCTGGGCCTGATGGTCTGCATCCAGGGTCCTCAGGGAGGTGGCTCTAGAAATAGTGGACGCATTGGTGATCATTTTCCAATGTTCAATAGATTCAGGATCAGTTCCTGTGGATTGGAGGATAGCTAATGTTATTCCACTTTTCAAGAAATGAGCGAGAGAGAAAACGGGGAATTACAGACCAGTTAGCCTGACCGGTGGTGGGAAAGATGCTGGAGTCAATTATTAAAGCGATAATAATGGGGCATTTGGATAGCAGTAAAAGGATTAGTCCAAGTCAACATTGAAGCAGTGGATGTGTTGTATCTGGGCTTTCAGAAGGCTTTCGACATGGTGCCACACAGGAGATTGGTATACAAACTTAAAGCACACGGTATTGGTGGTTCAGTATTGATGTGGATAGAGAACTGGCTGGCAGACAGGAAGCAAAGAGTAGGAGTGAACGGGTCCTTTTCAGGATGGCAGGCAGTGACTAGTGGGGTGCCGCAAGGCTCAGTGCTGGGACCCCAGCTATTTACAATATATATTAATGATTTGGACGAGGGAATTAATTCAATTCAATTCAAATTTAATGTCATTGCACAGATACAAGTATGGGTACAACGAAATGCAGTTTAGTGTCAGTACGTAGTGATAGCAATGTTTAGATAAATACAGATAAATAAATACAGATGTGGGAATCTATCGGCGGGACTCGGGACTGCGAGTTCAGCAGTGCGATGGTGTTATTGTAGAAGCTACTCCTCATCCTGCTGGTGCGGGACCTGAGGCTCCTGTACCGCCTCCCCGATGGTAGGAGGGCAAACAGTCCATGGTTAGGGTGGGAGGGGTCCTTGATGATCTTCCCGGCCCGTCTCAGACACCGTTTTCGGTGGAGGGCATCCAAAGCAGGGAGCGGGGCACCGATGATGTGCTGGGCGGTTTTCACCACCCGTTGTAGTGCCTTCCTGTCTGCTACGGTGCAACTGCTGTACCATACCGTAAAGCAGGTGGTCAGGATGCTTTCTATGGTACAGCGGTAGAAAGTTGGTCAGGATCTGGGGGGACAGGTTGGGGTTTTTTGAGCCTCCTCAGGAAGTAAAGGCGCTGCTGCGCCTTTTTGATCAGCTTGGAGGTGTTGAGGGACCAGGACAGATCCTCCGAGATGTGTACTCCGAGGAATTTGTAGTTGGAGACCCGCTCCACCTCAGTCCCGTTTATATGGATGGGGGTGTGTCTGCCCCCTCTGTTCTTCCTGAAGTCGACAATGATTTCCTTCGTCTTCTGGGAGTTGAGGACGAGGTTATTGTTGGCACACCAGGTTGTCAGGTGCTGGACCTCCTCCCTGTAGGCTGACTCGTCGTTGTCGCTGATCAGTCCTACCACCATGGTGTCGTCGGCAAATTTTATGATGGTGTTGGAGCCATGCTTAGGGATGCAGTCATGGGTGAAGAGAGAGTAGAGGAGAGGGCTGAGCACACAGCCCTGTGGCACGCCAGTGTTCAGTGTTATAGTGGAGGAGGTGAGGTTGTTGACCCTAACAGACTGTGGTCTGTTAGTGAGGAAATCCAGTGTCCAATTGCAGAGGGAGGTGGAGATGCCAAGACCGCTGAGTTTGGTGATCAAGCTAGCGGGTATGACAGTGTTGAAGGCGGATCTGAAGTCAATGAACAGCAACCTGATGTAGGTGTTATTGCTGTCCAGGTGGGTCAGGGCAGAGTGTAGGGCCGCCGATATGGCATCCTCTGTTGACCTATTGGTCCGGTAGGCAAACTGATGGGAGTCCAGTGTGGGGGGGAGGCTGGCTTTGAGGTGAGCCAAGATCAGCCGCTCGAAGCACTTGGCGATGACAGGGGTGAGTGCCACATCTCGAAGTTTGCGGATGACACGAAGCTGGGGGGCAGTGTTAGCTGTGAGGAGGATGCTAGGAGGCTGCAGGATGACTTGGATAGACTGGGTGAGTGGGAAAATGCATGGCAGATGCAGTATAATGTGGATAAATGTGAGGTTATCCACTTTGGTGGCAAAAACAGGAAGGTAGACTATTATTTGAATGGTGACCGATTAGGAAAAGGGGAGATGCAGCGAGTCATGGTACACCAGTCTTGAAAGTAGGCATGCAGGTGCAGCAGGCTGTGAAGAAAGCGAATGGTATGTTGGCATTCCTAGCAAAAGGATTTGAGTACAAGAGCAGGGAGGTTCTACTGCAGTTGTACAGGGTCTTGGTGAGGCCACACTGGAGTATTGCGTACAGTTTTGGTCTCCTAATCTGAGGAAAGACATTCTTGCCATAGAGGGAGTACAGAGAAGGTTCACCAGACTGATTCCTGGGATGGCATGACTTCCATATGAAGAAAGACTGGATAGACTCGGCTTGTACTCGCTGGAATTTAGAAGATTGAGGGGTGATCTCATAGAGACTTACAAAATTCTTAAGGGGTTGGACAGGCTAGATGCAGGAAGATTGTTCCTGATTTTGGGGAAGTCCAGGACAAGAGGGTCACAGTTTAAGGATAAGGGGGAAGTCTTTTAGGACCGAGATGAGAAAATCGTTTTTCACACAGAGAGTGGTGAATCTGTGGAATTCTCTGCCACAGAAGGTAATTGAGGCCAGTTCGTTGGCCATATTTAAGAGGGAGTTGGATGTGGCCCTTGTGGCTGAAGGGATCAGGGGGTATGGAGAGAAGGCAGGTACAGGATACTGAGTTGGATGATCAGCCATGATCATATTGAATGGCGGTGCAGGCTCGAAGGGCCGAATGGCCTACTCCTGCACCTAATTTCTACGTTTCTATGTTTCTAACATGGATATATGAAAGGGAAATCATGCTGACTAATCTTCTGGAATTTTTTGAGGATGTGACAAGTAAAATGGATGAAGGGGAGGCAGTGGATGCAGTGTATCTAGACTTTCAGAAAGCCTTTGATAAGGTCCCGCACATGAGACCTGTAACTAAAATGAGAGCACATGGTATTGGGGGTAGGGTGTTGACATGGATAGAAAATTGGTTGGCAGACCGGAAGCAAAGAGTAGGAGTGAACTGATCCTTTTCAGAATGGCAGGCAGTGGCGAGTGGAGTGCCGCAAGGCTCGGTGTTGGGGCCGCAACTGTTTACCATATATATAAATGATTTGGAAGAGGGAATTAGGAGCAACACTAGCAAGTTTGCGGATGACACAAAGCTGGGTGGCAGTGTGAACTGTGAAGAGGATGTTAGGAGGTTGCAGGGTGACCTGGACAGGTTGAGTGAGTGGGCAGATGCGTGGCAGATGCAGTATAATATAGATAAATGTGAGGTTATCCACTTTGACGGCAAAAACAAGGGGTCAGATTATTATCTCAATGGGGTTAGGTTAGGTAAGGGGGAGGTACAGCGAGACCTGGGTGTCCTTGTACTCCAGTCACTGAAAGTTGGCGTGCAGGTACAGCAGGCAGTGAAGAAAGCTAATGGAATATTGGCCTTCATAACAAGAGGATTTAAGTACAGGAGTAAAGAGGTTCTTCTGCAGTTGTATAGGGCTCTGGTGAGACCACATCTGGAGTATTGTGTACAGTTTTGGTCTCCTAATTTGAGGAAGGACATCCTTGTGATTGAGGCAGTGGACCGTAGTTTCACGAGATTGATCCCTGGGATGGCGGGACTGTCATATGAGGAAAGATTGAAAAGACTAGGCTTGTATTCACTGGAGATTAGAAAGATAAGGGGGGATCTTATAGAAACATATAAAATTATAAATGGACTGGCCAAGCTAGATGCAGGAAAAATGTTCCCAATGTTGGGTGAGTCCAGAACCAGGGGCCACAGTCTTAGAATAAAGGGGAGGTCATTTAAGACTGACGTGAGAAAAAACCTTTTCACCCAGAGAGTTGTGAATTTGTGGAATTGCCTGCCGCAGAGGGCAGTGGAGGCCAAGTCACTGGATGGATTTAAGAGAGAGTTAGATAGAGCTCTCGGAGCTAGTGGAGTCAACGGATATGGGGAGAAGGCAGGAACGGGGTACTGATTGGGGATGATCAGCCAAGATCAATGAATGGCTGTACCGGCTCGAAGGGCCGAATGGCCTCCTCCTGCACCTATTTTTTATGTTTCTATGTTTCTATGTAACTTTTCTTTTGTTGCCACACTTGCGAACCAGGTCTTGATGCAACCAGTCAATATGCTCTCTATTATATTCCTGTAGAAGTTCAACAAAGTATTCACCGGGATATTGAATCTTCTCAATCTCAAGTCGTCAAAGTCAAAAGAGTTTATTGTCATGTGTCCCTGACAGGACAATGACATTCTTGCTTTGCTTCAGCACAACAGAACATAGTAGACATTGACTACAGAACAGATCAGTGTGTCCATACACCATTATATACGTAAATACACACACGAATAAATAAATTGATGAAGTGCAAATAACAGATAAAGGGGTATTAATGTTCAGAGTTTTGTCCGAGCCAGGTTTAATAGCCTGATGGGTGTGGGGAAGTAGCTATTCCTGAACCTGGTCGTTGCAGTTCTCAGGCTCCTGTACCTTCTACCTGAAGGTAGCAGGGAGATGAGTGTGTGGCCAGGGTGGTGTGGGTCCTTGATGATGCTGCCAGCCTTTTTGAGGCAGCGACTGTGGTAGATCCCCTCGATGGAAGGAAGGTCAGAGCCGATGATGGACTGGGCAGTGTTTACTACTTTTTGTAGCCTTTACCTCTCCAGGGCGCTCAAGTTGCCGAACCAAGCCACGATGCAACCGGTCAGCAAGCTCTCCAATCTCAAAAGAGGTAGAGGCATTTCTTTATGATTGCATCAATGTTGTTGCCCCAGGACAGATCTTCAGAGATCTGCAGACCCAGGAACTTCATCAATGGATTGGTGGTGAACAGCTCCTTGTTGACTCTCTCTACCACCGATCCATTGATGAGGGCCGGTTTGTGGATCCTCGGCTTCCCTCTTCTCAAGTGAATAATCCGTTCCTTGCTGACATTCAGACCAAGGTTGTTTTTCTGGCAGCATTCAATCAGCCATCCATCTCCCTCCTGTACTCATCTTTACCCATAATTCAGAGGAGGCGTTGGAACAGCTTGGCTGCACAGTCATGGGTTGAGTGTGAGTTGGGCCCACAGCCCTGAGGTGCTCTTGTGCTGATGGTTATTGAGAGAGTGTTGTTGCCAATTCATTTTGATTGTGATCTGTTGATGAGGAAGTCAAGGATCCATTCGCAAAGGGATGCGCTGAGACTAAGTTCCTTGAGCTTGATAATAAGTATGGAGGGAATTATGGCGTTGAACATCTTTATGGGATCATCTTGACCGGGAGATGCCCCTTTCCTTTCCTCAGCTCAAAACCAAGTAAACTGCTGAGCATACAATCTCTGTTCTTATTTCCTACTTTAGGCAATATGGTTCTCCCTCCTCAAGCACTGCCCTATCCTCCTTCAAGATTTATCGTTATCATTCCTCTGCTTAAAACCCTCGATTTCAGCCGCTACCACCCAGCCCGACTCCATCTCCATCTTAGCTCATCTTTTGCTGCAAACCTCGTTTGACTTTAAAGTTTGACTTTTCAAAGGCATTCTTGATTGGCCTCCCTCATTCAATTCTCTGCGAAATTCAGGATATTGGAAACAGTGCTCGCCTTACCCAAATGTGAAGTCTCATTCATCTATTCTGCCTCTATTCATTGACCCATGTTCACTCTCAGTTGAGCAAAATCTTAAAATTAAATATCACACATCCCTTTCAAATCCCTTTATATTCTTGCCCCTCTTTAAATTCAAACATCTCCTGCACCATTCTGAAATACGTGCTTCTACCAATTCTAGTTTTGTGCAAATCCGGAATTTACTTGCTTAGATCACAAAGTCTGGAGCTCCTTCTTGAAACCTACACAATTCTTCAGCTTTCTCTCTTTAATGTATCCTTTAAAACCTTTCTTTTAACAAACTAATGGCTAAACGTCACGTATACCCGAATGTGGTTTGATATGAAATTCTGCTTTTAACAAAATATAATGCAATATTGAAGCTGCTGCATAAATGGGAGGTTGCGATTGTTATAGTGTTCAGCATGCCAGAGTCTATAAAGTGCACAGACATTCAGCAAGACAGCAACCATGGCAACGTTTTCACACCTAAATGGTAAGATTTAATTCTAATAATGCACCCATCTTCTTTGTAATGGAGAACTGAAGCCACTGATTGAAGGATTTGACCTGTCTGTCCTCAATTCTCCAGAGCTGTGCAAATGGTCATCCATTATAACATAAATGATTGCAGATTATAGTACTACCTATATGAGTGTCTATTTGTTACACTCATAATATTAGTGCATTTATTACCTCATCTATCACCAAGGCACTTCGTGCAGCATCTGGAAAATATTGCCAGGGTCTCTTTTTATTGATTCAAAACGTATTTAGTATTAGATAATAATGGATTCTGCCTACTCAGTTTATAATCACATTTATCAAAAAAGGTTAAACACTCTTAGATAAGCAGTGCATACATTTTTAAACAGCGGTGAAATGATTTTAAAAACTATTAAGGAAACATTGAATCTAGATGAAGTAATTTTGATATCTCACTAAATGAACTATTGAACTATTTCTCCGTGCAATCGGAGATGTATGTTGCTCCAGTTAGCTGAATTAAAAAATACAATTGTAATAATTTTCATTGTAAACGTTAAGATTCAAAGATAGTTTTTTAAGTTTCATTACTTAAAATGGAGAAATATATGGACACATTTTTATTCTTATCTTTTCCTTTACTTTAGAATATGTCCAAATAAACAAATATAAAGTAGAAACAAGGAACTGAGGCACAGGGTCTCTTGCTCAGAGTAGGGGAATCAACAACCAGAGGACAGGTTTAAGGTGAGGAGGGAAAGATTTAATAGGAACCTGAGAGGTAACTTTTTCACACAAAGGGTGGTGGGTGTATGGAACGGGCTGCCGGAAATCGCAACGTTTAAGAAACATTTAGACAGGCACATGGATAGGACAGGTTTAGAGGGATATGGGCCAAACACAGACAGGTGGACCTAGTGTAGATGGGACATGTTGGCTGGTGTGGGCAAATTGGGCCGAAAGGCGAGTTTTCGCGCTGTAAGACTCTATGACTCCAACTGCAGATGCTGGTTAATGCACAAAGTATACAAAGTGCTGGAATAACTCAGCAAGTCAGGCAGCGTCTCTGGAGAACATGATCAGAGACGTTTTGGGTCGAGACCCTTCTGCAGGGGGGTTGTAGGGGGGAAGAAGAATGCTTGAAGAGGGTAGAGGCAGGACAAAGCGTGGCAGTCAGTAGGTGGACACAGGCAAGGGACGTTTTTGTTAGGCAGATGGTTGGAACAAAGGCCAGGGATAAAAGCAGAAGGGTGAGACAGGATTGAAGAATTGCGGATTGTGAAGACAGACGGAGGAACGTAGCAGGGGGAGGGGGGAGGTGAAGAACAGGTGGGTCCAGGTGGTGCACAGGCAAGGGGCGAGGGGGAGGTGTTAGAAACTCACATTAACTTAATTAAGAGTTACTGATTTCAATATATTTACTCGTGAAGACTACCGGGAAAATAAAACTCCCCTTCCCATTCTTATACTGACTATTCTGTCCTGGGCTGCCTCCATTGCCAGAGTGAGGCCCAACACAAACTGGAGGAAGAACACATCATATGATGGTTTAGAACCCAATCATATGAACATTGATTTCTCCAAGATCTCCAATTTTAGGTAACCTCTACCTCACTCACCCCTTCCCCCCCCTCCCCTTTTCTTCCCCACACTTACCCTTTCTCTCCCCACCCAGGAGAAGAACTACCCCGTACCCCTCCCCTCCCCTGTGCCCCACCAGCTTCACAATTGTCAGCCTATTCCTATCTCTCTCCAACTCATGCCGACAGCACTGAGACCAACTACAGCCAAGTCAAGTCAAGTTTATTCGTCACATACACATACGAGATGTGCAGTGAAATGAAAAGTGGCCAATGCTCGCGGACTTTGTGCAAAAAACAAACAGACAGACAAACAAACAGCAAATCTACCATTGCTTCAGCTAAAGACAGTTAAAATATCACCAACTGGAAACACCTCCAGTCTGTGTGCCTGAAACAGTGCCAGATGAGGGATTGTTAAAAAAAGTTACTATACTGACAGAATAACTCCAATAAACTAAACGGTCTGCTGTTAGTTGGGCTGGATTTGGAGAATTGTGTGCACTTGTGTTACTCCATTCCAGGAAGGATGTGAGGGATTTGGAGAGGCGCAGGTTTACCAAAAATCTGCCTGGATTAAGGGGTATTAGTTACTGTATAAAGTGAGGTAGGAGTCACTTGGATTGTTTACTCTGGAGTGCTGGAGGGGTGGCCTGATGTAAGTATATCAAGTTATGATATATCAAGGGGTCACAGTTTAAGGATAAGGGGGAAATCTTTTAGGACCGAGATGAGAAAAACATTTTTCACACGGAGAGTGGTGAGTCTCTGGAATTCTCTGCCACATAGGGTCGTTGAGGCCAGTTCATTGGCTATATTCAAGAGGGAGTTAGATGTGGCCCTTGTGGCTGGAGGGATCAGGGGGTATGGAGAGAAGGCAGGTGCGGGATACTGAGTTGGATGATCAGCCATGATCATATTGAATGTCGGTGCAGGCTGGAAGGGCCGAATGGCCTACTCTTGCACCTATTTTCTATGTTTCTATGTTTCTATGAGAAGCACAGATAGGGTAGACTGTCAGAACCTTTCTCCCAGGGTAGAAATGTCCAAGATTAGGCCTAGCTTTAAGATGAGAGGGGCAACATTTACAGGAGATGTGTAGAGCAAATTGTTTACACAGACGACAGTGGACAGCAGTTGCCAGGAATGTACTGCCAGGGGTGGTGTTGGAGGTAGATTTGACAGTAACATTTAGAAGGCCTTAGATAGGCACATGACTATACAGAGGAAGGAGGGATGTGGATGATGTGCAGGCTAATGAGATTAGTTTATTTTGGCATCATGTTCGACACATACATTGTGGGCCGAAGGGTCTGTCCAGTTTTGTATTGTTCAAGTTCAAGTTACATTTATTGTCACATGCACCAATTGGTACGGTGAGATTTGAGTTACCATACAGCGATACAATAAAAAGAACACAATACACAATAGAGTTTAACATAAATCAATGTTCCCACTGTAAGGGAAGGCATCTTCCTCATTGTTCACCTGTCCTATGTATGTTCTGTTCCTATGATTCTAATTTTATCTAATAATTTCCAATTTACCAAAAACAAAGCCTCCAGGGTTCTAAATAGAATACCTGGGATTTTTTGTCTGTAAACATTACCCCTTAAACATTTCACTGCCTACATATTTCTTATTTTGCACTAAGCCTACTCAACTAAACCCTGCCCTCATTGACCTCCTTGGGTTTCCTTATCTCCCAGCGCAGTAATTTCAAAGTCCTTGTCTGATTTACGACTCCCTGAAACCTCAACCATTCCTGTGAACAAGTCACGTTCGCTGATGTTTCAGCTCTGGTCTTCGCAGCGTATGGCGACAGAACGTCCAGTAGTCACGCCTGTGCTCAATTCTCTATCGAAATCTTCCCACACTCAAAGCTTCCCTGAGATCAATATTTACCCCAGCGTCCCCTGCCAGCTGCCCCAACATTCCTCAATCTCAAGGTCAGTGTCTGATGCTTCTAGTAAAGCACCTTGAGATACATTATCAAACTTAAGACATTTTGTTTCCATGTTGTACAAGAGTTTAATTTAAAAAAAATTTGAATTTGCTTTGCTATCGTGTGCATGATATTGTTTGTATTTCATAAATCTTATCAGTATATATAGTGAAGTTTATATGACTATACTCCTACATGTTAGGGTGGTGACAAGGTCTGGATTCTTTCACAACCAACACTCTAGTGACGCACAGGGAGTGTGGGGTGTAGCTGTCATGCCAGGAGAGGGGTCATGAATCCAACCGGGCTTTGAAACCACTGTTACAACATTCACAAATTTGAGAGTATCAAGGCACATGAAGCATTCTAAACCCCCACCTCATAAAAAAACCACAAAACACACAATGCCTTGTGATCAAGTTTCAATGGAGCTGGATGTTCAATAACACTCCACTCTGGTTGCAAAGGTTAGAAATCTAGTTGACATATTGGGATTGGTATTGGTTTATTATGGTCACATTGAGTGAAAAGCTTTGTTCTGCGTGCTATCCAGACAGATTATAAAAGAAATGAGTGTAACAGGGACAGAGCTAAAGAGAAAAGGGACAGAGTGCAGAATATGGTGTTATACCAACAGAGAAATCGCAGATAGGAAGTGCATGGGGTGCAACAAGGTGGATTGGAGAATCATGAGTACATCTTTCTTCATGGGTTGGGAAGGATGAAGGTCCTATTGGTCATAGTAGGCCTCAATCTCGGCTTCGCTGGATGGGTCCAGGAGTCAGGTCAGGAGATCATTGATCTCGAGGATGTAAGATTGAAAGATCTAGAAGTAGATTAAAGAGAACATTGTTGGTGTTTTGATAGATGTTGAATAAGGTTTTGAAAGAGTTGAATGATTGTAATATTGTTCGTAGATCTTCTTTGGCCAGCATGCAAAGAGTCACTTCCCTCCTGCTCCGTCTTGCCTTTGTGTTTTCAAGGCGACATGGAAGTGCTCGGTCAAATCTTCACTTGTATGAAGTTTCAATTTTACAAATTTCATCACAGAATGTAAAAATTTGCAGCAGCATGTGTCTGGAAAAGTAAAATGAATCTTGAGTGTATGAAATCTTGTTTCCAGCACTTACTTGGAGCTGGTCATCAACTTCAAGAACCTGGAAGGAGTACATACCCCACCTGTAGCAATAGTACTGGTCCCAATGGTCAAGAGCTTCATGCAAATACCAGACCTCAAATAGTCAAAGTAAAACTGAGGAAAATTGATGACAGGTACAGTTCAGGTACAAATAAAGAAAATGTGTGACAAGAGATTGCAAACGCTGAAAATGCAGTAAACAAAATGCTGGGGAAACTCAGCAGGTCAGTTAGCATTTGAGGAAGGAAAAAGATGGGTGGCGTTTCGAGTTAGGAGCCTTCTTCAGACTAATGAGTGAGTTACCTAATGTTGGAGAATTCAAAGTTGAGTCCAGAAGGCTGCAGGCCAAGATACGTTTAATACGTCTGTTCGAGAACAGCATTCTGTTTGCCTTAAGAGAGGGAAATGTATTTATATATCTGACAAAGTGAAATCGCTGTAACATTCAACTTGCTCCATCAGGAATGGCTGTGAGTGAATGGGCCCAGAATGATTTCAGAGCTCCTTTGCCTTGCTTGACTTTAATACGAGGCAGAGGCAGGAACGGAAAGATCACAGGATTGTGTTCATGTGCTGGGAACTACTGTTGAGAGAAATGTAGGTTTCTTATTATGCAGCACTTTGATCTCCTTGTCCAAGGTCGAATATAATTTCTATCGAAGGAATGCAAGAAAGATGCACTGGACAGGTTCCTGGGATGTTAAATATGCTGCTGGGGAGAAATTCAGTGGAATGAAGCGGTATTCTTTAGACATTGGAAGAATGAGTTCAGATCTCATCAACATTTACAAAATTCCTCAAGTGCTATACAGACTGGATGGAGGAAGGATATTTTTCTTCAATGATGATTCAAGGATCATGGCCAAAAAGAGAAAGGATGTTTAGCACTGAGATGAAAATTGTCTTCAAGAAAGACACAGAGAGTGGTGAGTCTGTGGAATTCTCTGCCTCAGAGGGCGGTGGTGGCCGGTTCTCTGGATGCTTTCAAGAGAGAGCTAGATAGGGCTCTTAAAAATAGTGGAGTCAGGGGATAAGGGGAGAAGGCAGGAACGGGATACTGATTGGGGATGATCAGCCATGATCACATTGAATGGCGGTGCTGGCTCGAAGGGCCAAATGGCCTATTCCTGCACCTATTGTCTATTGTCTATTGAAAAGATAGTGAATTTTTGGAATGCTTTACCCTATAAGGCTGTGGAAGTTCAGTTGTTATGTTCATTGAAAACTCAGATTAATGGATTTCTGGGCATTTAGGAGGTCAAGGGCTGAGGGAATAATGCTTGAAAATAATGCTAAAGAAGAAGGTTAACCATGAACGATGAATGGCAGAGGTGGTTTGAAGTATTGGATGGACCACTCCTGCTCCTATTTTTTGTTCTTTTGAATCCAGACCTCTAATGTTAAAAGAGCAAAATACATAGAGTTGTGAAGCCAGGAACCATGGTGACTGTCTAACAGCTGTGGCAGCCAAAACAATGTGGTACCTCAACCTTGCGGATGCATTTTCTGTGTGCGTTGAATGTTTTATGTTTAAAATGTTCTTGACTGGCGAGTCACCAAGGCTGTATCTGATCCTCTATGCTGCCGAGATTAATGGTATAATCACTAGCCTGTCTCTCCCACACACTGATCTATCAACAGCCAACTCAGCACAAATGTGGGATCAAAAGTCAAACCTTCTTGGCCTGACCTGTAGCGGGTTGGGACATTGCAATTACATGCTAAACCAGTTGGGAGTTCAATACTGATAATTTATGTTAATTAGATATCATAACGAAGAAAAGGCAGTCAACTCTGAAATGAGTTTCAAAATAACTGAGCATCCAAGATTGCTCTTACAACAGACTCATTAGCACAGGGACCACTTATTGCCAGAAGATCTTAAGCAGTGGTGGACTCACTGCTGTGCTATTACTAGGTTTCACTGGCCCCACAAAAAGGAAGGGAAATATATCAGAAACATTCCTGCTTCCAGCAGCTATCCCAGTGTCCTCAGTGGAACATGCTCCCTCTGAAAGGACTAAATTGTGCTTGGCAGTAAAGCTCCTTAAAATAGCTTGCCTGCTGGGTTGAACGAGGCACAGGAGGTCCACTGATGCCTGGGTTACTGCATCAAAGCATTTTGTGAGTATATTAAGAGAAGGAGGGTGGTCGAGAAGAGGAGCCCCCTTGATGGACCAAAGGGGCAACCTGTCCATTGCACTCTTCCACTGTCCGTTCTCTCAGTAAAAAGATGTCCCAGCCAACCCATCTTCTCCCTGTAACTGAAGTCCAGGTTACATCCTGGTGAATTTCCTCTGCACCCTTTCCAACAATGATGTCCTTCCTATAGCTGGGTGGCCAGAACTGCACACATTACTCCAAGTGTGGTCTCACCTGTACAGCTGCGTCACGATGTCCTAGCTATTGTACTCGATATCTTTCCCATTGAAGGTAAGTCTGCCAAGGGCCCACTGCAATGCAACCTCCAGCTGACTTGTCATGTTTAGGGAACCATGCATCTGTGCTCCACATCTCTGTTCTACAACACTCTCCAGGGCTCTATAATTTACTGTTCTAGTCCTGCCTTGGGTTAACATGCCAAAGTGCAATACACCTGTCAGAGTTGAATTCCACATGCCATTTTTGGCTGTCACCTTCCCAACTAATCTAGATCTTGTTGTAAAATTAAATAGCCATCCACACAGTCCACCATGCCACTAATTGTGTTGTCATCTGCAAATTTACAAAACAATGTTAATAACATTGTCATCACAATCATGAAGGTATGTAATAAAACACTTGGACCAAACACCAAACATTGCGCCACACCACTGGTCACAGGCCCCCATTCAGAAAACAGCCTTCCACAGCTACCCTTTGACTCCTTCCTCCAAACCGGTTTTGAATTCAGTCTCGACCCAAAACGTCGCCAATTCCTTCTCTCCATAGCTGCTGCCTCACCCGCTGAGTTACTCCAGCATTTTGTGTCTACCTTTGAATTCAGTTGGTTAGTTCACCTTGGATTCATATCCCCAAATAAAATAAATGATTATTAAGTAATTGGCTCAACTTGATCATGTTGACCAAGTTATCTAATCAAGCTAGTCCCTTTGTACATCTAATCAAGCTAGTCCCAATTGCTCGTGCCTGGTCCATCTCCCACCTTTCCTATCCATGTCCCTGTCTTAATAACTTTTCAATGTTTTTGAAGAAGTTGTATCTGCCTCTACCACTTCTTATGACATTCTTCCGTTACTGTGGACTATGTACAGTACTCCAACGTTTTGTAGAGCTACAACATGACGCCCCAGCCTCTGTCCCCAATGAACTGACTGTTGAAGGCAAACGTGCCAAATGGCTTCTTCATCACCTTGTCCACATGTTTCGCCACCTTCATGAAATTATGTCCCTGCACCTTCCGGTCTCTCTGGTCTATAATACGCTCCAGGGCCTGACCATTCACTGTGTAAGTCCTGTCCTGGTTTGTCTTACCAAAATGCAAAACCTCACGTTTATCTGAATTAAATGCCATCTGCTATTCTTTGGCCCATTGATGATGACCCCATTGTAATACTAGATAACCATCTTCACAGTCCACTCTACCACCAGTTTAATAGTTGTCATTCGCAAACTTACCAACCATGCCACCTACATTCAAATGCAAATCATTAATATAAATAACGAATAACACTGAACCCCACCATGGATCCCTGTGGTCCACCATTTGTTTTAGGTCTTCAAGGCTGAAAAGCAACACTGCCATCACCCTCTACTTCCTACCTTCTAGCCAATTTTGTATCTAATGGGTTAGCTCACCCTAGATCCCAAATGATCTAAACTTCCAGATCAGCCCATCCTGTGGTTCCCTGTCAAAGGCCTTGCAAAAGTCCAAGTACTTTCAAGGTTCTTGGTCACCTCTTCAGAAAACTCAAAAAAAATGATAAGACATGATTTTCCATATACCAAGCTATGCTGACTATCCCTAACAATGAAAAAAAAACAAAGTACAGGAATAACCGAGTAGGTGAGGTAGTGTCTTCGGAGAGCATGAATAGGTAATGTTTTGGTTTGGGACAAACATTCCTTGTTTTTCCAAATGCATGTAGATCCTATCTCACAGAATCCCCTCCAACACCTTACCCACACTATATTTCCCAGGCTTTTTCTTGTAGCCTTTCTTAAATAGAGGCCCAACATTAGGAACACTCCAATTTCTAGCACCTCACCTCTGGCTATCAATAATACAAATATCTCTACCAGTGGCCCTACAAATCATTCCCCAGGTTCCCAGAATGTCCAAGGATACACTTGATCAGGTATTGTGCATTTAGCTACCTGAAAGTGTTTACAATCTCCAGCACTTCCTCGCTATATTGTAGATCCTCTAGAAGATATCAATATTATCTCCCTTGTTCTCCAGCCCCCATGTCTTTCACATTGGTTAATACAGACAAGAAATATTCATTTAACATCTTGTCCATCCTCTATGCCTCCACACATAGACATTATTGTTGGTCTATAAGGGGCCCTTTTATCACCCTAGTTACTCTATTTCTTTTAATATCCTTGTAGAATCACTTTGGATTTTCTGTTACCTAATCTGCTAAAGGTACAGTGCCCTCCATAATGTTTGGGACCAAAAGCCATCATTTATTTATTTGCCTCTGTACTCCATAAGTTGAGATTTGCAATAGAAAAAATCACATGTGGCTAAAGTGCACATTGTCATTTGATAAGGTCCCACATAGGAGATTAGTGGGCAAAATTAGGGCACATGGTATTGGGGGGAGAGTGTTGACATGGATAGAAAATTGGTTGGCAGACAGGAAACAAAAAGCAGGGATTAACGGGTCCCTTTCCAGTTCAAGTTCAAGTGAGTTTATTGTCGTGTGTCCCTGATAGGACAATGAAATTCTTGCTTTGCTTCAGCACACAGAACATAGTAGGCATTTAATACAAAACAGATCAGTGTGTCCATATATCATTATATAAATACATACACACATGAATAAATAAACTGATAAAGTGCAAATAACAGATAACAGATAATGGGTTATTAGTGATCATAGTTTTGTCCGAGCCAGGTTTAATAGCCTGATGGCTGTGGGGAAGTAGCTATTCCTGAACCTGGTCGTTGCAGTCTTCAGGCTCCTGTACCTTCTACCTGAAGGTAGCAGGGAGATGAGTGTGTGGCCAGGGTGGTGTGGGTCCTTGATGATGCTGCCAGCCTTTTTGAGGCAGCGACAGTGATAAATCCCCCCGATGGAAGGAAGGTCAGAGCCGATGGACTGGGCAGTGTTTACTACTTTTTGTAGTCTTTTCCTCTCCAGGGCGCTCAAGTTGCCGAACCAAGCCACGATGCAGCTGGTCAGCAAGCTCTCTACTGTGCACCTGTAGAAGTTAGAGAGAGTCCTCCTTGACAGACCGACTCTCCGTAATCTTCTCAGGAGGTAGAGGCGCAGGCAGGCAGTGACTAGTGGGGTACCGCAAGGCTCAGTGCTGGGACCGCAGCTATTTACAATATACATCTTTTTCTTCTTCTTGCGTATGGCGTGCGCAGCCTAAAGTTGTAGGGCAACTTGTTCTATTTGCTCTTATTTGATTGTGCACACCAGGTTGATTGCATTCATCGAAACAGGGCGTATCACATGAAGGTTGGAATCTCCCACCCCCAATATACATCAATGATTTAGATGAAGGGATTCAAAGTAACATTAGCAAATGTGCAAAGCTGGGTGGCAGTGTGAACTGTGAGGAGGATGCTATGAGAATGCAGGGTGACTTGGACAGGTTGGGTGAGTGGGCAGATGCATGGCAGATGCAGTTTAATGTGGATAAATGTGAGGTTATCCACTTGGGTAGCAAAAACAGGAAGGCAGATTATTATTGAAATGGTGTCAAGTTGGGAAAAGGGGAAGTACAACGGGATCTGGGGGTCCTTGTTCATCAGTCAATGAAAGTAAGCATGCAGGTACAGCAGGCAGTGAAGACAGTGAATGGCATGTTGGCCTTTATAACAAGAGGAGTTGAGTATAGGAGCAAAGGGGTCCTTCTGCAGTTGTACAGGGCCCTAGTGAGACCGCACCTGGAGTATTGTGTGCAGTTTTGGTCCCCTAATTTGAGGAAGGACCTTCTTGCAATTGAGGGAGTGCAGCATAGGTTTACAAGGTTAATTCCCGGGATGGCGGGAATAAGGGGTAAGCCATTTAGAACGGAGATGAGGAAACGCTTTTTCACACAGAGAGTTGTGAGTCGGTGGAATTCTCTGCCGGTTCTCTGGATATCGGTTTTCTGGATACTTTCGAGAGAGAGCTAGATAGGGCTCTTAAAGATAGTGGAGTTAGGGGATATGGGGAGTAGGCAGGAACGGGGTACTGATTGGGGATGTTCAGCCATGATCACGTTGAATGGCGGTGCTGGCTCGAAGGGCCGAATGGCCTACTCCTGTACCTATTATCTATTATCTATTGTCTTGTCAGATTTCATTAAAGAGTATTTTTATATATTTTGGTTTCACCATGTAGAAATTACAGCTGTGTTATACATAGTCCCCCTAGGGCACCATAATGTTTGGGACACATGGCTTCACAGGCATTTGCAATTGCTCAGGTGTGTTTAAATGCCTCCTTTATGCAGGTATAAAAGTGCTCCCAGCACCAACTCTTTCCTCCAGTCTTTCCATCACCTTTGGAAACTTTTATTGCTGCTTATTAACATGTGGACCAAGGTTGTGCCAATGAAATTCAAAGAAGCCAATATGAGACTGAGAAACAAGAATAAAACTGTCAGAAACATCAGCCAAACCCAAGGCTTGCCAAAATCGACTGTCTGGAACATCATTAAGAAGAGAGCACTGGTGAGCTTGTGATTCACAAAGGGACTGGCCGGCCAAGGAAGACCTCCACAGCTGATGACAGAAGAATTCTCTCTATAATAAAGAAAAATCCCCAAACACCTGTCCGACAAATCAGAAACACTCTTCAGGAGTCAGGTGTGGATTTGTCAGTGACCACTGTCCGCAGAAGACTTCATGAACAGAAATCCAGAGGCTGCACTGCAAGATGCAAACCACAGGTTAGCCACAAAACGAGGATGGCCAGGTTACAGTTTGCCAAGAAGTACTTAAAAGACCAACCACAGTTCTGGAAAAAGGTCTTGTGGAGAGATGAGACGAAGATTAACTTATATCAGAGTGATGGCAAGAGCAAAGTATGGAGGAGAGAAGGTACTGCCCAAGATCCAAAGCATGCCACCTCATCTGTGAAACACGGTGGTGGGGATGTTATGGCCTGGGCATGTATGGCTGCTGAAGATACTGGCTCACTTATCTTCATTGATGATACAGCTCCTGATGGCAGTTGTATCCTATCTGCTCAATTTCAAACAAATGCCTTAAAACTCATTGGCCGACGGTTCATTCTACAGCAAGACAATTTTCCCAAACATACTGCAAAAGCAGCAAAGGAGTTTTTCAAAACTAAAAAACTGTAAATTCTTGAGTGGCCAAGTCAATCACCCGATCGGAACGCAATTGAGCATGCCTTTTATATGCTGAAGAGAAAACTGAAGGACACAAGCCCCCAAAACAAGTATGAGCTAAAGCTTGCTGGAATCCAGGCCTGGCAGAGCATCACCAGCGCCTGTATTAGAATGAATGGAGATGCCGGTCCTTCCATGGGCAACTAAAGAATTGGCACCACAGGGAAGTTGTAATGATGCTCATGAATCGCAGACTTCAAGCAGTCATTGCATGTAAAGGATATGCAATAAAATACTAAACATGACTACTTTCATTGACATGACATTGTTGTGCCCCAAACATTATGGTGCCTTGAAATGGGGGGGACTATGTATAAACACTGCTGCAATTTCTACATGGTGAAACCAAAATGCATAAAAATGCCCTTTATTAAAATCTGACAATGTGCACTTTAACCACGTGATTTTTGCTAATACAAATCTCAAATTGTGGAGTACAGAGGCAAATAAATACATGATGGGTCTTTGTCCCAAACATTAAGGAGGACACTGTACCTTATGTCCTTTTTTTGGCCCTGCGGATTTCACTCTTGTGTACTTAGATGTCAGGGGTTATGGAGAGAAGGCGGGAGAATGGGATAGATAGAGAGATCAGCCATAATTGAAGGGCGGAGTAGACTTGATGGGCCGAATGACCTAATTCTGTTCCTATCACATGACCTTATGTATTCTTATACTCCTCATACACCTCAAGGGATTTACTTGATCTCAGCTGCCAACACTTGACCGATGCAGAATCCTTTTACTGGGCCGGAGTCTCAAAGCTTCCTGTCAAGCCGGGTTCCCTACTCCTGTTGCCTTGACCGCCACTCCAAGAAGAACACGCTGGTCCTGAAATCTAATTATCTCACGTTCAACAACCTTGCGCTTACCTATCTCCAGTTTCAGCCTCAAACCTGGGAAGTGGGAATTCTTGGCCTTGGGAAACCCCCACCTCAATGCAGACTCCATAGCAATGCCAACAATATTGCCTGTATAACAATGAATGGAGATGCCGGTCCTTCCATGGGCAACTAAGAATTGGCACCACAGGAAGTTGTAAGGAGTTTAGTGGGAGTTAAACTGGGGACCAGTGGTACACCTGAGATAATTCCAGGATCATATTTCCACCTAATTCTTGCTAAAATGTTCTTGTTTAATTTTGGGAATGTACCTTTTAAAATGCTTAACCCCAATGACTGTCCTTTAAAACCAATTAATATCATTTATCTTCGTTCAAATAAATTCTGGACAACATGTCGATCAGTTGATCATATTCAACAAGACTAGGTTGTCTGTTAATTGTAACACTGACTTAACCTTGCCCACACAAAAATCTAATTGACTTTACTCCAAACAGAGTCAAAATTTGTTTCCCATGTTTTCCAAGTTCTTGAGTCATATGCACTAATTGATTCTGGTTTGGTGAAAATAAAAATGCTGGAAATAAAAATATAAAATGCTGGCAACACTCAGCAGGTCAGGTGGCACCTTTGCAATGAAAACCTGTTAATATTTCAGTTTTTACTCTCCTGGTTCCGCAGTTAAAAGCAGTTGATTGATTGTGCCCATTCCCTTTGAACAAGCGGGATATCTCCATAAGTGGTCGCAAGTTTAGAGAACAGTCAGAATGCTTTTGTTTATATTCTTTCTTTCGTTACCAATTCATTGTTGACCTTGGAAAACCATAAAATAAAAACACTATTGCTTGATTGCGGCTTGTGCTTTAAACTGACAGAAAGCTTTATTAAATATGAATGGCAAAGTGAGCAGAAGTATTGACACACTGTAGATACTCGGTTAACATGGTTCTTAAACTCTCATGGGTAGATAAAAATCAACAAACAATTGTATCAGCCGTGCCAGGCTACAATATAAACTGGATTGCATACGCCACTGAATATTAATATCAGCAAAATTGTCTGATTTTCTTGTTATCTCTCTGTCTCTCTCTCTCTCTTCAACATCCAGACATTTGGACATGAGTAAAAATTAGATTTTGCAAAAAATGCCCTGGTAAAGTGGTTAGTATTTCTTAAACTCTAAAATATTGCATTTAATGGTGGTAAACAAATGTAACCCAGAAGCTGCTTATATTTGAAATGAACAGCTTAGCACATACCTGATGCAGACGGAGATGGGTTATCAAGAGCAAGTTGTGAAAACAGGTAGAAAGACATTCATGAAGGTAGGATACAAATTTGGTCCTATCTGCTGATTACTGTAATGTGAATTTCCTGAGGGTGGTGAACCAGAACCCTGCGGCCAGGCACTGATTAAGTATTATTTTTTAAGTAATATAAGTGGACCCTGCCCAGTTACTTCCTCTAAACTACAGATGGGTCCTCCCGGTCAGAACCTTGCTGCACGATTGGACTCTCATTCCCAATGTACCCTGTCCAAGGGATGGCTGTGATGAAGACCAGATGATTGCCATCCAACTTTGCGGACAGTGCATTTGTAAAGAAGGTCTGGAAAAGGATGCAAGGGTCTTGTCAAGGTTCATTCTGAGCAGCTGCATAACAGAGGACTCTCTGACCTACAGTCTGTTTCCACAGACTCATTCCAAGGGAGACATGATGTGCTGTTGGATGATCATCAACTCAGTGAAAACGCATTTGGTCCGCCATTACATGTTGGTCTCTCAGTACAACTGATGGTGGGACTCCATGCTGAGCATGGTACAACTAATACAAATGCTTTGTGGGGAAGGACCGCAGTCATTGCCACTAGACATTAAGAGGTTATGCTCCGTGCAGAAGCCTCTCAAACACTTGAAGTTTGTTATATCCTTGGAGGCTGCATGAGTAGCAATGGTGCTCTGTATACAAAGCGTGCTCACACTAGAAATGTACGGAGCCAATACCACTATGAATGTATAGACTGAACAACTCGATGAATGTAAAGCAATCCTTGCACTGTTTTATTGTGATTTTTATATATATCCTTCTGAATGACATCTATGTTTGACGTTAAAAATATCCTGGGTGGGGTTACGGGTACCTGCCATTTGCGCCACGAGTCGCTAAGTTGCACGCGTGAGTTCCAATGTTCCCGCTACGTTAATTGTACGTGATTACCGCGAGTGAAAGCTCGTCGGTCGACTCGCTCCGTGAGACGGGGGTTTAACTAGTTATCAGGGAGTTAAAACCCTTGCTGCTCCAGAAGGTATTGGGTTTCTCATCGGTGCATTAAAGCTTATGAGGATGCTCGCAAATGGAGACATGAGATACTGCAGATGTTGGAAATTCCCTCTCCAGATGCTGCCAGACCTGCTGAGTTTCTCCAGCAGGTTTTTTTTCTCAATGCGGGTGTTCAAGACCCCATCCCTCATAGGAACATCCACAGATCTAGCCATCCATATATACCTGATGATTTCTCATCTCATCTCAGAGAGAGGCAGATCAATTCAATTGCCTTAGAGCAGAGAAGCCTTGTGGCTTCCCTATCGCAGTGCTGCAACTTGTGAATCACTGCAGATGTTCCAAGCCCTAGGCTGATATGTCCAAGAGACATGAGAATTCATATACCCTGTTGCTTATGCTGCCACTGGCTAAATAGCTCTGCCCTGTCCTGGAGTTACACCATGCAGCTTATTTCTCTAAGTACTTCTTTACAGGAGCAGACTCTCCGTAAGGAATATATTTTGTGAAGATGTGTGTAGTGTAGCTGTTCCCTAAACACCTTTAGTGGAGATAGCAAGAAGCTGAGAGCCCTTCTTGTCGTTTTTAAATAAAAATTCATCCATCACTTTATCGGTGCTTCACTGTATGATGATACTCCACCAAGAGTTAACATTTTTGTGTGAGGTGATTCCCATTGAGGTTCTCATGGTCACTCTTCAACTTGTCAGAAGAGCTGAGGGGTACTGGTTGTAGATTTTCTGGGTCTTTTTTTAATTCTGTTGCTATTGTTACTGCAAAGAGAGAATAGGAATTCACTCCATAAAATCCAGTGTATTTTATTCATGTTGATTAAAATCATTATCAGTGAAACATGGTCTATGAACTATATGTACCGACCCTATTTAAATAAATTCCACTTCTCTTATGCTCAACAGAAGCAGTTTTTTCCAATATTGTCATGTATTTAAATAAGTTAAAATCTTCTCATAATTATTCTGATTCAGGCAGAAACATCTCCCAGAATCAATTTGAATGACAAAAGGCTGTTTATAATCAGGATGTCCCAGTGCTGAAGTTCTCAATTAATTCACTTTCAAGGATCTTAGAAGTGTTATCATCCTCTTGGGTCCACTTTTCTTCAATACATCAGTGGATTGTACTATTATCAAGATGCCTGTACAAAGCCATAAAATCATCCAATTATTCAAGAATCTCTTTTGTTACTTTACTTGAAAAGATTTAAAGATAAATACAAACGTAAGGCACAAGCTGGACTACATGACACAGAACAATGTTATCCCTTCTAATAAGCTGCTGCTGGTTTATTTTACTGTCACATGGATTTGTTATTAACCGTACTATTCAAAATCCAAACAGACTAAACAGTTTTCCCCCTTAAGAATCAATCTGTTAATCTTCCAAATCTCAACAAAGTATTTAAAACTCAAAGCACATGGCCTCCGTTTGATACGTTATACCTTATTACAAAGGGAAACTCTACATCATGGATTATTCTCAACCTGCTAATACTGGCTGTTGAACTCCACGGAAGTGAGTTTCATCTTGTGTTTTATGGATCATTATTAATAATGATTACATTAAGTAGTAACTTGTTCAAGGGCAGAAATATATCTCTGCCAGTCAGACTGGTATAGTGCGAGGGATCAGCCTTAACCACTGATATTGTTCAAAAGGTGAAAAGAGTGGAGGCTCACCAGTGGTCCGCCATAGAGGTCATTACTGGACTTAGTTACAATACAATTTATATTACTGAATGAATGAGAATGGTATATTTGGGTTTGAAAATGATACAAACTGAAAAGAACATGCAAAAGAACTGCCCAGTCCATCATCGGCTCTGACCTCCCTACCATCGAGGGGATCTATCGCAGTCGCTTGCCTCAAAAAGGCTGGCAGCATCATCAAGGACCCACACCACCCTGGCCACACACCTATCTCCCCCCTACCTTCAGGTGAAAGGTACAGGAGCCTGTAGACTGCAACGTCCAGGTTCAGAAACAACGTCTTCCCCACAGCCATCAGGCTATTGAACTCAACTCAAACAAAACTCTGAACATTAATAGCCCATTATCAGTCTATTTGCACTTTATCTGTTTTATTTATTCATGTGTGTATATATTTATACAATGGTATATGGACACACTGATCTGTTCTGTATTCATGCCTTCTATGTTCTGTGTGCTGCAGCAAAGCAAGAATGTCATTGTCCTATCTGGGACACATGACAATAAACTCTCTTGACTTGAAAAATACGTTTTAATGGATATTGTCTATATTGTTTAATGAAAAAAACACAATGCGCTGGAGAAACTCAGCAGCTCACGCATCAACATGGATAGCTGACGATTTTGGTTGGGACTCCTCTTCAGACTGATTGTGATGGGGGGAGGGGAAGGAAGGGGGGATGGGCTGGATAAAGCTTGGCATGTAATAGTAACTCAGCAGGACAGGTAACATCTCAAGGAGAGAAGGAATAGGTGACGTTTTGTGTCGAGACCCATCACTCAACCGGTAAAGCACCCATTCCTTCTCTCCAGAGATGGTGCCTGTCCCGCTGAGTTACTCCAGCATTTTGTGTCTATCTTCGGTTTAAGCCAGCATCTGCAGTTCCTTCCTGCACTTGGCATGTAATGGGTGGATATGGAGATATGGATACAAGTGAGGGGAGTTTTTGATAGGCCGATGGTTGGACTAAGGCCAAAAGGCAGAAGACATGAGACTAAAGGATTGAAGAGTTGCAAATTGTGAAACTAGCAGAAGGAATGTCAGCGGAAGGGAAGGAGTGGGGTGAAATAAATGTGAGTTCAGGTGGGGCAAAGGGGAGGTGTGGAGAGGGTGGGGGAAGGTTAGTGACAGTAAATTGGAGAATTCAGTGTTCATACCATGCCGTTTTAAGCTACCCAAGTGGAATATGAGGTGATGTTCCTACAGTGCGCATGGCCTCACTCTGGCACTGGAGGAGGTCCAGGACAGCATAATACAGTTTCTTGCTGTGATTGAGGAAAATAGTTTGCTAGGAAAGTACTGCCCATGCCCATGTGAAAACGTAAATAAAAATGATTTGTATGCTCGGAAAGTGGCACGGGACTTCCTGACTGGCATCAGGAAGCTGTTAAAATAGTGGTCAGAGCAAAGCCAGTTAGCAACCTATGACTACAGGAGATTGAACCTCCTTGCATCCAGCTCTTCTCCAGTAGGCAGGAGGGGTAGAGTTACAGTTAGCCCCATAACATCCTCTAGTTTTAGGATTCAGGCCCTTCGGCCCACCAAGACCACGCCTACCAGCGATCGCCCGTATACTATTTCTCTCTAACACATTAGGGACAATTTACAGAGGCCAATTAACCTACAAACCCGTACGTCTTTGGACTGTGGGAGGAAACCGGAGCACATAGGAGAAAATCTACACGTTCACCGTAGATCTACGGAGATAGGAGATCTAGGGATCCACCTAGTAAGAACACAATTATAAAAATGAATCTCCTGTTTCAGAAAAGTATAAAACTGCAGATGCTAGAAATCGGAATTAAAAATAAAATTCAATCATCAGACATCTTTCCCTTTCCTCCCTTCTCAGAATTCTGAAGGGACTGTTCTCCCTGTGATTGGTTTGCTCATCCATTTCCATCAACAGCTCCATTTCACACAGCATTTTGCAACACTATTGCTGGAAATGTAATGCCTGTCCCTTTGTCTTTTCACCCCATCCATAACCCAAATAACCCAGTGATTCACTGACACTTCTGCCAATTTACTTATTGCCTTCGGTGTCTCTGCTGTGCTCTCCTCCACACTGAAGAAACCAAACACATATTGGGCAACCACTTTGCCAAACACCTTCTTAGTTTGCAAGGAGAACCCTGAGCTTCCAATCATCTGTTAATTCAATCTTCCATCCCACTCCCACTGTGATCTCTCAATCTTTGGCCTCTTACAAGTCATGATCACAATGAATGGCGGTGCTGGCTCGAAGGGCCGAATGGCCTCCTCCTGCACCTAGTTTCTATGTTTTTTAAGTTTCTACAAAGTTCAAATGTAAGCCCTACAAAACTCAAGGGCAAGCCCCTCATCTTGCATTAGTTCTGATATTCATTTATTTTCCTCTACATATTTCCTATCAGAGTAATTCAAGCATTCTCTTTTATTTCAAATTTTGAGCAAATTTTGGCTTTGCATCCAATATTAAAGGAGTCCATAAGCAGTAGAATCACTTGGTCAATCCCCACTCTGTCACAGACATTCCCTTTATCCTTTCTGCTCCTCCTCAACTCTGCAAATTAAAACGCATTTGTTTTTCTTACTTTTCCACGTCTGATAAAGCATCATTGACCTGAAATGTTAACTCGTGTCTTTCTCACTGGAGAGGCAGCCTGGACTGCAATAAAAAGCCAGATGCAAGAATTCAAACCAGTTGACTTCAATTACTAGAATATTGATTCAGACAATGTTAGTGTAAAGGGCAGAGAAGCAAACAAATTGTCTGAAATACTTTAAGGAAAACCACTTTGACCTGTACAATTTAAATATGATAGAGAACGAGGCATTGATAGGTTGAATATTGGAGGAATGAGATGGGTCAAATGGACCTTACATCAGTGAGAGAATATTTGGGAATAATTGATCATTAGGTCATAGAGTTTAGATTAGTAATGAAGAGCTAGGAGCAATTTAAACTAGAATGTCTTACTTGGAGCAAATGTAAAGGTGGAATGGTCATATAGAACAGAAACAAAGAGTGATGGGTAATATTGTAATCCATCGGTGTTCCTCATACCAGCTAGGTACATACTACTAGCAGGAAAAGTAGATGAACCAAAGTCAGAATTTCCTGGATGACAAAGGAAATGAAAGTGGAGGGTATATGGTGCATATCAGAAGAATAATTCAAATGAAAACTAGGCTGCATATAGTAAACTAGGATGGCTGATAGAAACAAGAGAGTCAAACAGATAATGAGATTATAGGAACCTGGAAGTCTTCCGTAGGTTTGTAAATAATAAACAGGTAGGAAGGCTGGAATGGGCACAAGAACACGAGGAAATTGGAGTAAGAATCAGCCACTTGGCCCCTCAAACCTGTCAACCCATTCAATGTAATCATCGCTGCTTTGCGGGATTGGGGAAGAAGTGATTATGGAGAACTGGAGTTGCCAGCAAATCCAGTTCACCATAGTCACTTCTTATCCAACCCTACTCCCTCTCCAGTGATCTCGCATACAATCCCTTCAGGGTAGAGAATTCCAGAGATTCATTATACTCTGCGCGAGGAAATTGCGATGCACCTCAGTCTAGCATCTCAATGTCCACTCTTACAATCTTATAGATATTTCAATAGGAATACCTTTCTTTTTCTAACCTCCAAAAAATATAGAGTCATCATTTTTAAACAACAGTGATAGGGCAGGTCTCCCATCCTGGGAATTAGCCTGGTTACCTCTTTTGGCCTGCAACAAACACTAGTATATCCTTTCTTAAGTAGAGAGACAAAGATTGTGCAGAGTACTAAAGGATTCTTCTGCAACACCTATTTGCAATTTCTCTCCATTTAGACAAATATTTTGTCTTTCAAATATTTTGTCTTTCGAAACAGCATGATCTCACACTTTTCACAAAAAAACGGCATTTGCCAAATATTCACCAATTTACTCCATCTTTTTATATTTTGCTGCCAAGTCCAAATTTCCACACCATAAAAAGCTTGCCATTTATTTTTAAGAAGGAACTGCAGATGCCGGAAAAATCAAAGGTGGACAAAAATGCTGGAGAAACTCAGTGGGTGAGGCAGCATCTATGGAGCGAAGGAATAGGTGACGTTTTGGGTCGAGACCCTTCTTCAGACCGAAGTGGGGCTGGGGGGGACGGGAAGAAGAAAGGAAGAGGCGGAGACAGTGGTCTGTGATGAGCTGGGAACGGGAGGGGAAAGAGGGAGAAAGCAAGGACTACCTGAAATTAGAGAAGTCAATGTTCATTCCGCTGGGGCGTAAACCAACGATCCTATAGCGGAGCAAGATAGGCCACTCCTGCGCTACAGAGAGGAACATGGGCATTTTTTTCCATCCATTTCAGTAACCGGAACCTACCCGACCCGACTCGATTCGCAGTGTAATCAATGTTGCGGGGGAACAGTTTGTGTGTGTGATATAGGGTTAGATTCATAATTCTGTTAATTCTTGTTAAAGAATAAAATGTTTGTAAATTTTGATTCTGGTAATTTTCTTTTTTAATGTTTTTTAAATCATTTTGTTTTAAATGGCTCATATGCTGTGTTTGAGTTGATTTTGTTGAGTTGACACTTGCACTCCGTAATTCATTCATCTAATCACACTATTCACAACTGGGAAAATAATAGCAATATGAAGATTCCAGTTGCTCTGGCCCTGGAATGTTACTTCATGTTTTTGTGTCTATGGAGTTGTTTCTCAACAATAACATGGGTCTGGTCTTCCCAAAAGCCAGCGAGTGGAATGAGATCTGTCTGAAATGGTGGGGTTATCTAAATTAAGTATTTCACAAAATTAAACGTGTTTAAGCAAGATTTACAAATGATGTATAACTTAAGGATGGTTTTATTCAGCGAGCATACAACTGATTAGATAGTGCTGGAAAGAACACACATACATGAATGTGATATAGATGTAGATAATAATATAACACACACATTTACATTTCTTCCGATTTTTATATCCAATGATGAAGTTTATTTTAGACTAGACGAGGGACAACATAAAATAAAAAAACATTGTAAACCTCCCCGCAACTTCACTTTGGTGTCTCGCCGTGCTGGTCCGGGCCAGAGTCCCCGCACGTCGTGGAAGGAACATCTTTTCGCTTTTATTGTGATTTATTTCTCTTTTTAACACTGAATATCTGATAATGACACATCAGCAGCATATGGCACCAATATTGCCACGGGCCGGTTCAAACTCCGCGGCCCGGGGCGGTCGAAGCTGCCGAAGCTGTCGCCCTCTAGTCCAGTGGACGAAGCTGTTGCCACGAGATCACCAGAAAAACAGGTCACCAACCTGTGACCTGTGAGCTCCCGACGATGTCGTCTACTGGCTCGCGGCCAAACCTCCGAAGTCGGGCCGTCACCGCCGGGACACAGCCTCAGCCCCGAGTCGGGCCGCTCCGCCGGGACACAGCCTCAGCCCCGAGTGGGGCCCACTCCGCCGGGACACAGCCTCAGCCCCGAGTCGGCCCACTCCGCCGGGACACAGCCTCAGCCCCGAGTCGGGCCGCTCCGCCGGGACACAGCCTCAGCCCCGAGTCGGGCCGTCACCGCCGGGACACAGCCTCAGCCCTGAGTCGGGCCACTCCGCCGGGACACAGCCTCAGCCCCGAGTCGGGCCGTCACCGCCGGGACACAGCCTCAGCCCCGAGTCGGCCCGCTCCGCCGGGACACAGCCTCAGCCCCGAGTCGGGCCGTCACCGCCGGGACACAGCCTCAGCCCTGAGTCGGGCCGTCACCGCCGGGACACAGCCTCAGCCCCGAGTCGGGCCGTCACCGCCGGGACACAGCCTCAGCCCCGGGTCGGGCCGCTCCGCCGGGACACAGCCTCAGCCCCGAGTCGGGCCGCCGCCTCAACTCCGAAGACGGAGGCGGAAACAAAGATCCTATCTTTGGGCGGAAGCAAGATGGCGGAAGCAAGATGGCGGAAGCAAGATGGCAGAGGCTGGTTGCTGAAATGGGTCCTATAATTACCCATGAATCTGCCCGTGACCATACTACGCGTTCTTCGTGGGAGTAGGCCATCTTGCTCCGCTATAGGATCTTTGGCGTAAACTACCCAAGGGAGATTTCAATTTTCCAAAAATAGACTGGGAAACACATTCTGTAAATGGGCTGGATGGTTTGGAGTTTGTAAAATGTGTGCAGGGTAGTTTTTTGCAGCAGTACATAGAGGTACCGACCAGAGAAGGGGCAGTGCTGGACCTCCTGTTAGGAAATGAGGCAGGTCAGGTGACGAAGGTATGCGTTGGTGAGCACTTCAGGACCAGTGATCACAATACCATTAGTTTCAATATAATTATGGAGAGAGTCAGAACTGGACCTAGGGTGGAGATTTTTGATTGGAGAAAGGCTAACTTTGAGGGAATGCGTAAGGATTTTGAAGGAGTGAATTGGGACACTTTGTTTCATGGGAAGGATGTAGAAGAGAAATGGAGGACATTTAAAGGGGAAATTGTAAGAGTACAGAATCTTTATGTCCCTGTTAGGTTGAAAGGAAATAGTAAAAATTGGAAAGAGCCATGGTTTTCAAGGGAAATTGGACACTTGTTTCGAAAAAAGAGAGATATCTACAATAATTATAGGAGGCATGGAGTAAATGAGGTGCTAGAGGAGTATAAAGAATGTAAAAAGAATCTTAAGAAAGAAATTAGGAAGGCTAAAAGAAGATATGAGGTTTGCTTTGGCAAGAAAGGTGAAAGTAAATCCAAAGGGTTTCTACAGCTATATTAATAGCAAAAGGATAACGAGGGATAAAATTGGACCATTAGAGAACCAGAATGGACAGCTATCTGCAGAGCCAAAAGAGATGGGGGAGATATTGAACAATTTCTTTTATTCGGTATTCACCAAGGAGAAGGATATTGAACTCTGTGAGGTAAGGGAAAAAAAGTAGAGTAGCTATGGAAACTATGAGATTCAAAGAGGAGGAAGTACTGACACTTTTGAAAAATATAAAAGTGGATAAGTCTCCAGGTCCTGACAGGGTATTCCCTAGGACATTGAGGGAAGTTAGTGTAGAAATAGCAGGAGCTATGACAGAAATATTTCAAATATCATTAGAAACGGGAATAGTGCCGGAGGATTGGCGTACTGCGCATGTTGTTCCATTGTTTAAAAAGGGTACAAAGAATAAACCTAGCAATTATAGACCTATTAGTCGGATGTCAGTGGTGGGCAAATTAATGGAAAGGATACTTAGAGATAATATATATAAGCATCTGGATAAACAGGGTCTGATCAGGAACAGTCAACATGGATTTGTGCCTGGAAGGTCATGTTTGACAAACCTTCTTGAATTTTTTGAAGCCGTAACTAGGGAAATTGATGAGGGTAAAGCAGTGGATGTTGTCTATATGGATTTCAGTAAGGCCTTTGACAAGGTTCCCCATGGAAGGTTGGTTAAGAAGGTTCAATCTTTGGGTGTTAATGGCGGAGTAGCCAAGATGGATTCAACAGTGGCTGAATGGGAGATGTCAGAGAGTAATGGTGGATGGCTGTTTGTCAGGTTGGAAGCCGGTGACCAGTGGGGTTCCTCAGCGATCTGTGTTGGGTCCACTGTTGTTTGTCATGTACATCAATGATCTGGATGATGGGGTGGAAAATTGGATAAGTAAGTATGCAGATGATACTAAGATAGGTGGTGTTGTGGATAATGAAGTAGATTTTCAAAGTCTACAGAGAGATTTGGGCCATTTGAAAAAGTGGGCTGAAAGATGGCAGATGGAGTTTAATGCTGTTAAGTGTGAAGTGCTACATCTTGGCAGGACAAATCAAAATAGGACGTACATGGTAAATGGTAGGGAATTGAGGAATGCTGTGGAACAGAGGGATCTAGGAATAACTGTGCATAGTTCCCTGAAGGTGGAATCGCATGTAGATAGGGTGGTAAAGAAAGCCTTTGGTGTGCTGGCCTTTATAAATCAGAGCATTGAATATAGGAGTAGGGAAGTAATGTTAAAATTGTACAAGGCATTGGTAAGACCAATTCTGGAGTATGGTGTACAATTTTGGTCGCCTAGTTATAGGAAGGATGTCAACAAAATAGAGAGAGTACAGAGGAGATTTACTAGAATGTTGCCAGGGTTCCAGCAACTATGTTACAGAGAAAGGTTGAACAAGTTAGGTTTTATTCTTTGGAGCGCAGAAGGTTAAGGGGGGACTTGATTGAGGTCTTTAAAATGATGAAAGGGATAGACAGAGTTGATGTGGATAAGTTTTTCCCCATTGAGGGTAGGGAAGATTCAAACAAGAGGGCATGACATGAGAATTAAGGGACAGAAGTTTAGGGGTAACGGGAGGGGGAACTTCTTTACTCAGAGGGTGGTGGCTGTGTGGAATGAGCTTCCAGCAGAAGTGGTGGAGGCAGGATCGATTTTAACATTTAAGAGTAAAATGGATAGGTATATGGACGTGAAGGGAATGGAGGGGTATGGTCTGAGTGCAGGTAGATGGAACTAGGGGAAAACAAATGGTCGGCACAGACTGGAAGGGCCGAGAGGGCCTGTTTCCGTGCTGTAATTGTTATATGGGTATATGAAATATGAGGTGCTGCTCGTCCAATTAACGGTGGGACTCACTCTGGCCATCGAGGAGGCCCAGGATGGAAAGGTCGGATTCAGAATGGGAGGGGGAGTTGAAGTGCTGAGCCACCAGGAGATCAGGTTGGTTATTGCAAACTGAGCGGAGGTGTTGGGCGAAGCGATCGCCAAGTCTACGCTTGGTCTCACCCATGTAGAGCAGCTGACACCTAGAATAAACTGATTTATTTTAATGCCATTGGAAAACTTTGATATTTTATTCTCTCTCTCTCTCTCTCTCTCTCTCCAGGTCACTCATACATAGGGTAAATATCTGACTGCCAAGAACAGATCCTTGGGGAGCTCTACTAGTTATAACCTTCCAGCCTCAACATGATCCATATCTTCGTGATAAGCAACCCTCAATCTATGCTAACACCTCTCCCCAATATTGTGAGCCCTTATCTCGTGCACCAGTTTTTTATGTGGCAAGTTGTCGCGTGCCTTAAAAAAAAATCAAAATACCTACATCTCAGGTTCTTCTCTATCAACGCTGCTTGTTAGAACCTAAAACAACTTTAACAAGTTTGCCAAACATGATTTACCTTTCATAAATCAATGTTGACAACATGGTTTGTTTATATTAAACTTTTCTAACTGACTGGCTATTTCCTCCTAGATTGTGGACTCTTGCCAAACAATGAACATCAAGCAAACCGGCGTATAGTTTCCCCCTGCTTACGTATTTGTTCTATTTGTCTTTAAAGATGAAGATAATATTGCCAAAATCACAGCGAAGGGTTTAAAATTGACATACTGCAAATGCTGGCGTTGTTTTAAGTAAATACATCGTCTGGTCTTTATGGCATCTACTGTATCTAAGGTTGCAGAAGGAATGAGGGTGTAGACTGCAAAAGAACTTACCATTACATTTCATTTCTCCCTAGAACTAGGCCAATTCATTGGCCATATTTAAGAGGGAGTTAGATGTGGCCCTTGTGGCTAAGGGGATCAGAGGATATGGAGAGAAGGCAGGTACGGGATACTGAGTTGGATGATCAGCCATGATCATATTGAATGGCGGTGCTGGCTCGAAGGGCCGAATGGCCTACTCCTGCATCTAATTTCTATGTTTCTATGTTTCTAGATGGCGGCACGGAGGCGCAGTGCAGTCGGAGACCCGTGTTCGATCCCGATTATGGGTGCTGTCTGTACAGAATGTGTATGTTCTTCTCGTGACCGCGTGGGTTTTCGCCGAGATCTTCAATTTCCTCCCACACTCCAAAGACGTGCATGTCTGCAGGTTAATTGGCTTGGTTTGTGTGTAGGATAGTGTTAATGTGCGAGGGATCGCTGGCTGCTGTGGACTTGGTTGGCCGAATGGCCTGTTTCCGCACTGTATCTAAAAAACTATACTAAAAGTAAGGAGGTGTGAGAAGATGAGAGAAAAACAAATTGACAATTTTGCTCAAAAAATGGTGCAAGCAAATTTCCAGCAATCTGAGGATAGCCAGTTTAACTTTGGCAGTTAAGTAACTGTAATCAGAGAAAAAAAATTAATAGATACCTGGAGAATATGAATTAGTAATGAAGAGCAATCACCAATGTGTTAAAGATTAATCGTGTTTGACTAACCATGTTGAATTTTCTTAATAAAGTAATAGAAGCACTTGATGAAAGGAATGTAGAGCATGTTGTACACGTGGATTTGCAGAAAGTGCTTGGGAAAAATCCCAAATGAGAGACCGGCTGGGATAAGTGAACCCTATAAAAAATGGTCAGTGGCAGAATTTGTCTCAAGTACGAAACACAGAGAAATATGATAACTGTTTTTTTTCCAGATTGTAGATGGTGGCATGAACGAGGAGTCAGTGTTAGGGCCATTGGTTGCCCTTCAGTAACATTTCAAAATTGGCAGATGACACCAAATTTATAACTGTGGTAAATAGTGAGGAGGATTGAAATAGAACACAAGAGCAGACAGAATCCACAAGCAAATAGCAGTTCACATTTAATATAGAGAAGTGTGAGGTGATATATTTTGTTATAAGGGAAGAAAGCAATATAGTTTAAAAGGCAGTGTTCAACAGGGAATGCAGGACTGGAGGTACTGAGTGTATAATTGAATAAATCTTTTAGAATGTTAAAACAAGTTGAGAAAGAGATTAGTAAAGGGCCTGTCCCAGCAGCACGCAACGCTCCATGCGATGAGCGCGACCTAACGTGGTCGCTTGAGCCGTCCGGCGTCGCGGGGCCGGTCCCACTTTGATCGCCGGAGCCGTGCGGAATTGTGCGGAGTTCGTCCCGACATCGCGCGGGGCTCCGAAAAACTGACCATGTTCAAAAACTCCGCGCGGCAACGGCTTGTCGGCTCGCAGTCGCCTCGTCACATTACACACCCTCTCTGCCTCGACCCTCTCTGTATGTGCCTCCGTGACCCTCTCTGTAGGTGCCTCCGTGACCCTCTCTGTGTGTGCCTCTGTGCCCCTCTCTGTGTGTCCCTCTCTGTCCTGGCGAACTTACCTTTCAGACTTCGCTCCAAGTTCGCCTCACTTTGCGCCGCGTTGCGCCACTCACCCCACCTCTGCGCGGCCCCCGCTGCCGGTTTGGTCGCGCTCTTCGCATGCAGGCGCATGCTGTTGGGAACGGCCCTGTACAGGGATCACCCGACCTCCGCGCGGCCCCCGCTGCCGGTTTGGTCGCGCTCTTCGCATGGAGTCGGATGCTGGTAGGACAGGCCCTTAAAGCAGTTAGGATCCTGTGCTTCAGAGGCATTCAGACAGTCCATTGAATCTTTATAAAACACTGGTTAGGTCACAAATGAAGCATTGCATCCAATTGTGGTTACTGGACGTTAGAAAGGAAATGGAAGTCCCACAGCGACAACAGAAATATTTACTGGAAACGTTCCAGGATCTCAGCTTGCACGGTTGGACTGGAGAAACTGGGGCTGTTCTTCTTGGAGCAACTGAGATTTGATAAAAATGTTTGAAAGATAATTATGGATGGATATATGGCATAAGGAAATAAGCTTCCAAGACTTTAGTGCAAACATGAGCTGATCTAAGACACTCATGCTGCAAACACCAGTGTGAACCAACATCAGAGCTAAATAGAAATAATCAAAATATGAGAAAATTAATTGTTGATTAACATTTTCCCCTTTATTCTGGAAATATTAAACTTAACACAACCGGAATCGAAAGCAGCGAACCCAAAACTATTTATCTCATATCTAATGATTTTATCATGAATTGTAGGAATTGTTCATTTATCTTTTACCAATTTGGTTATGTCACTTTAATATTACACATTGTTAATTCATTTTCATTCAATACCTCAATTTATCCAATGCTTTATATTGTTTTGTACTTCAACTGAGAAAGATTATTTTTTTACATTTTATCTAATTTGTTCTTCCTTAATATTGGTACTTTTAACTTTCAAAAATGGGTGGACTGTTGGAAAGTAAAATAAGTCAGGATTTTAAGTGTTACATTTGCCTACTGCCTACTTCTAGGTTCAAGAGGGATAGGTGGGGCAGGCATCCATTTGTAATCTTAGTTTATTGTATAGTGTTTTTGTTGTTATTGTTTCTATAACTATCGTTGTAATAATAATAATAATAATAATAATAATAATAATAGTAATAATAATATATTTTATTGTCATTGCACATAAGTGCAACGAGATTTGGTTTGCCGCTTCCATCCTATGTCGACTAATAAAATTTAGGTTTAGATACCCCGAGAACATGGTTTTTTAAAAAGAACAGTAAAACAGTAAAAACAGTCTAAAGTGCAAATGTGTCTGTGCGACGTGTGACCACCTGAGGGAGACAGTTCATGGGGGTGGGGGGCACTCAGCAGGGCCGGTTCAGAGCAGCTATAGCTCTGGGGATGAAGCTGTTCCTGAGTCTGGAGGTGCGGGCGTAGAAGGCCTTGTAACGTCTGCCAGAAGGTAGGAGTTCGAACAGTCCATTACAAGGGTGTGAGGAGCCTTTATGGATGCTGACGGCCTTCCTGAGGCACCGTGTGTGGTAGATGTCCTCCAAGGCTGGTAGCGGTGTCCCAGTAATCTTCTGCGCTCTGTGGACGACGCGCTGAAGAGCTCTCCTCTCCGCCCCCGTGCAGCTGAGATACCACACAGAGATGCCATACGTTAGTATGCTCTCTGTGGTGCAGCGGTAGAAGGTCGTCAGCAGCTGTTGGGGCAGACCAGTCCGTTTCCATGTTCTCAGGAAGAACAGTCGTTGTGGTGCCTTCTTGTCCAGCGCAGCGGTGTTGGTGGACCATGTGAGGTCCTCTGAGATGCGAATGCCCAGAAACATAGCTGGACACTCTCTCCACACTGTCCCCGTAGATGGAGATTGGGGCATATTCCCCATTATGTGTCCTCCTGAAGTCGATAATCAGCTCCTTGGTCTTGGCGGTGTTTAGTGACAAGTTGTTCCGTGAGCACCAGTCCGCCAGGTTCTGCACCTCCGCTCTGTATTTTGTTTCATCACCGTTGGTGATCAGCCCGATCACCGTTGTGTCGTCTGCAAACTTGACAATGGTGTTGGTGTCGAATGCAGGAACACAGTCGTGGGTGAAGAGGGAGTAGAGCATGGGGCTCAGTACACAGCCCTGTGGTGTGCCGGTGCTCAGGGTGATAGTGGAGGACAGGTGCGGGCCCCAGTCTCACTGCCTGCGGTCGCTCCGTCAGAAAATTCAGGATCCAATCGCATATCGGTGAGCTGAGGCCTAGCTGGTGGAGTTTGGTGGTGAGCTTGGTGGGGATGACCGTATTGAAGGCAGAGCTATAGTCAATGAAGAGCATCCTCACGTAGGTGCCCTGTCTTTCCAGGTGGGTCAGGACAGTGTGAAGAGCCAGAGAGATGGCATCCTCTGTGGATCTATTTGCCCTGTATGCAAATTGATGAGAGTCCAATGATGCAGGGATGCTGGATTTGACGTGGGAGAGGACCAGCCTTTCAAAGCACTTCATTGGAGTTAGGGCAACCGGGCGGTAGTCATTCAGGTTGGTGACTTTTTCAGCACCGGCACTACTAATATAACTACTAATTGTATTATTGCTGTTGTTGTATAAGATAGAAACATAGAATAATAGAAAATAGATGCAGGAGAAGGCCATTCGGCCCTTCGCCATTCAACACGATCATGGCTGATCATCCAAAATCAGCGCCACGTTCCTGCTTGATTCCGTTAGCCTTCAGAGCTAACTCTCTCTTGAAAACATCTCGCAAATTGGCCTCCACTGCCTTCTGTGGAAGAGAATTCCACAGATTTACAACTTGCTCGGTGAAAAAGATTTTCCTTATCTCAGTCCTAAATGACCTACCCCTTATTCTTAAACTGTGACCCCTGGTTCTGGACTCCCCCAACATCGGGAACATTTTTCCTGCATCTAGCCTGTCCAATCCCTTAAGAATTTTATATTATATATGTTTCTATAAGATCCTATAATAGATAAACATATCTATATTACTAAAAGTCTGATCTTGAGCACTTCCTGTTATTCTGTATATTGATTTTAGAAAAAACGTTGCCACCTACGGCTGTGATTTTTGGCCATCTTACTCGGAGTTCCCCTCCACTGTGCAGGACAAGAAGATTTTTCCCATTGATGAAAAGTAAAAGAATTATTTGTGTTTAAAAATGTCGCGATTCTCGCTCCTGAAGGCCACGCCCCTTCCGGAGGGACTATAAAACCCGGAAGTGTCGAGTTCCTCGATCAGTCTCTGTAGGACGGGGGAGTGAGAGGGTCACGTCTCTCAGTCTGAGCTGTGAATAACACTGAACACATGTCTCCTAAACTGTGAGTGGATTTACTGACCTGTCAGTGCCCTTAATGTGGTTTGAAAATATAGTTTGGAAATGCTAAAGCTGTCCTGCCTTTGGTTTGGAAATGCTAAAACTGTGTTGCCTTTGGTTTGGAAATGCTAAAGCTGTGTTGCCTAATTAATAGTTCTTCTGGTGGAAGGAACGAGGGACTATAAAACCCAGAAGTGTGGGCATGGCTCAGTCTCTGCAAGATGGAGGAGGGAGAGGTCACGACTCGCTGTCTTTAGTGACCTTGAACCCTGCTTGAAATGGTATGAAACTGCATTTGAATTTGATGGCCTTGCACCCTGCTTGAAGTGGTAAGAAACTGCACTTGAATTTGGGGGCCTTGCACCCTGCTTAAAATGGAATTTCAAGGAATAGCCGTGAGTCAATTGCCAGCCAGCCAGCCGTGAGTGAGTGAGCTGCCGGCACAACAGGCTTGAGTGACTGAACCGCCAGCCCAAGAATCCATTCGGCCCACAATGTCCATTCTAGCCCCTCTGGAAACCAGTCCCTTCAGCCCACTCCCTAGAGGGAGAGGGGGAGGAGAGGGAGGAGGAGGTGGGAGCAGAGAGGGGGGTAGAGGGAGGAGAGGGGGGAGGGTGGCCTCCCTCTCTACCCCCCTCTCTGCCCCCGCTCTGACCCCCTCCCCCTCTGCCCCCCCTCCCTCTCTGGCCCCCTCTCTCTCTGCCCCCTCTCTCTCTGCCCTCCGTCTTCTCTGCCCCTTCTTCTCTGCCCCCCCCCCTTCTCTCTGCCCCTCCCTCCCTCTCTGCCCCCCTCCCTCTCTGCCCGCCCCCCCCCCTCAGTGACCCCCCTCTCCCTCTAGGGAGTGATGAATATTGGGGTCTATGGGTGAGTAGTGGTGTATTGCGCTTGGGAACCAGCCCTCCCCTGTGATGCCGTGCCCCCCCACCCCTCAATCTCTACCCCCCTCCCTCTCTACCCCCTCCCCCTCCTTCTCCCCCTCCCTCTAGCTGCGCCTGTACAGTTGGGGGTTATGCGTGAGTGGATAGGCGGGGAAATGGGGTAAAAGGAGCAAATGAATAATATTAATATAATATCAAGGGGGGGCGGGCTGGTGTGTGTCAGGGGTGGTGTGTGTTAGTGTGTGTGTGACGCCAAAGGCCACCCCCCCCAGCCCGCAACCGCGTGTTGAGGGGACGGGACCCAACGGGTCCCCCTTGGTCTAGTTTAATATAAGATCGTACAATAGATAATTCTATACGATTTTTGTGTCAGTCACGCCACACATTAATTTTAGTTCCTACCTGCAATTGTTTTCTTGTGTAGCGCAGTAAGTCCCCAGGGGGACATGTTTATTACCCACAGCCCAGAGTCTTCTTCTTCTTCTTTCGTGTGGCGTGCACAGCCTAAAGTTGTTGGACAACTTGTTCTATTTGATCTTCCGTTTGTGCACGTCGAGTTGATTGCATTCGTTGAAACAGGGCGGACCACGTGAAGGTTGCAATCTCCCACCCCACAGCCCAGAGTGATCAGAGTATTCAAAACCAAACATGTAGGGTTACACATTATTGAAATATTACGGAACTGTTTGCTTTGGATTTGACGTGCCTGCAAGGAAAAACATAGGCCTTGAGAATCCCAGCAGGTACGTGCAGGCAAATAAAGCCAGTGGAGAAATGATGAGGTTTGAAGAGGGAGTGGTATTCAGCAGCATCAAGCTTCAATCCTGTCCACCGCTGAAACTCCCCCAAATGTCCCACACAGCTGTTTGGATAACGTATTTCTTCTGACTACCTTGACCCACACTTCGATAATTTTAAATTATTTTAATCAGTCTACCTCAATATCGGCCTGGCTTCAATCAATAAAAATGGAATAGCCCTCCCAAGGCTCCCAGTTGCTTCGGCAGTTGCAAAGCATCTGAAGTGTTCCCTGAGCCAGAACTGTCAAATTGCCTCCAGGCAATTTTGTAATAAATGCAAACTATCCAGAACATCCAAAACCCTGCTCCCTAGCTCACACAACCTGCCCTGATCCAATTTCTTTGGTGCCTTTCGACCAGACTTTATTCACTTATCTTATAGTCTTGTGAATCTTTCCATTTCTATTTGCTAACACGTCAGTAAGTCATACCAGTTTATTTATGCCTTACAATTTTATTTCCATTTAATCTTCTTCTTGTGTTCTGTACTTAATCATTATCTTCCTTTTTCTTTATATTCTCATACTTTGCGATCCCATAATGGTATAATTCTAACCAGGCTTGGCATAGTGTATTCCCTCCCCTACCTGCCTTCAGAAAAGAATAACTGCAAACGTAACGTATGGATGATCTCTCATACGTCCTCATCACTGTATTCTAGTTTTGACATCTGGCTGTTGTGTGGAGACACCTCCTGATCTGTAATCTCTACTTGATCAATATGCAACCTGGTCCTGTTTAAGGGCATTGTATCGAGTAATGGTTTGGATCCATACACTGTATGGTGTGCGAAATATTTAAACTGTGCCTAAGAATCAGGGATTATAACCAGGACTCTAAATGCCAAGAAATGGAAGTTGCAGATGAATCTTAGTTGAAGATTGGATTCGATTTTCATCTAAAATTTGATTCGTTTTGTTGTCATATGCACCAGGGTGCTTGTTCATAGAGTATACAGTGATAAATACAAGGAGGAGTCAGAGCGGTGAATGGTACGTTAGTAGTGCAAAAGAATATTACAGTATAACAGGGTAATAAACTGAATGAGCTACAGGTAAGAGTACTCAAATTATTCCTCAAATCGAAGAGCATCCTGAAGAAGCTGCATTATACCTTTGTTAAATGTATTTTATTGTTCTATTGCTTGTTCTATTATACCCACCACCCTTTGTGTGAAAAAAACTGCTCCTCGGATTCTTATTAAATTTTTCTTCTCTCATCATAAACCCATGCCATCTAGTTTTTGATTCCTCCCCAGTGTTCTCGCTAATTTCGCTGCTACCTCTTGCCTTTTATTTTTGATACACTATAAGATTAAAATTATATAATTCAACCTGATTCACCAATCTGAGACACTGCCTTTAATTTACTGCAAAATCATGCTTACAAAACTATTTATTCCAACACAATACTGAGACTGCAAGGTACTGCTTTCTTGGACATGAATGAATCAAAAGGTTGATATCCCCATTTCTGTCATATCCTTTGCTCTTTTAAAGAGTTAATTATATCTGCTATTTTCATACCAATCAACTTTCCCCTCCAGTAAGATATCTATATGATTGAGTTCTACAGAGAGAGGCTGCGACTGTAGAAAGGAAACCTGTAGAGCAAGACTTTTTCAAGAACTACATTAAAATCAGTTTTTACTCCCATTCATTGTCCCTCATTTACACTGGTTATGCATCAGGTCCTTCCCCCAGACCTTATTCTGTATCCCTTAACATCCTCTAATTGAACCTCTTCAAATGCTTCCCTTAACTTCATGTACATTGCTCAACTGTGTTTCCTTGTTCCACTGTGTTTGTAAACTTTTCAAATAACTTTGAGGTTTGACAAGCTTTCAGAATGATTTGAGAAATGTGTTTATTTTTAGCCACCATAACCTTACTTTGCTCTTGAACATTTAAGGATTTACTTCCTCACTTATCTCCTTCCTTTACTATTATTAGCTACCTGCGCTACATTCTGTTTATCTGCAAAGTTACAATCCTCACCTCGAAGATGTTGTATCCGACTGATGCACTTGCAAAACAGTTCAATCTTCCTTTTGATATCTTGTGATTTGGGTCCTCAGACTTCATCTTAGATTTCCTTTTCCACATTCATTCTAATTTTCTCCAATTAAATTTAGCTTTTCAATATTATTCTTATAATCTCAAAGCCTTCTTCAATTTCAATAGATCCCTAACATTTTTATTTACACATAACATTCCAGAATGACAGTATTTCATCTTTTAAATTTGAATGTCACTATTGGCTACATTCACAATTATGCTATGAATGTTTACCCTTTCACTAAAATTGTGTGCCAACTCCCTTTTCACCTCAAATAACCCAGCTAATTCCTCTCTTCCAAAATTCCATTCTGACACTTTGCTTTTCAAATTAAATTATCCTTTATCTAGTTGGGTTTACAAATATAATCCTTAATCCACTGTTGGCAACTTTTCCAAGGTGTTCTCCTAAAATTAGAGCAGGTACTAGATCAATGTCACTATTTACAGCCAGATTTAGAAATGCCTCATATTGTGTCCCTACTAATGTACTGTTTTGGGAAAGATGTACTTTTGGAACTCAATTCTCCTTTCTCTACATCTATCTATAGCTATATTACTAAAAGTTTGATCTTGACCACCTCCTGCTGTTCTGTATATTGATTTTAGAAAAAACGCTGCCACTTATGGCTGTGATTTCTGGCCATCTTACTCGGAGTCCCCCTCCGCTGCGCAGGACAAGAGAGGGGGCGCCGTCGAGTATGGCGGCCCTTCCTGCAGCTGTGTGTCCTTTCAACCATTTTTTTTATTTTTAGTGTGTTAGTGTGTTTTGTTTTGGAGGTCTTCCAGTCTTTTTATGTGGGGGGTGGGGGGAGGGGAAGGGGGAAACTTTTTTTTCTCAGTCCCTACCTGGTCGGAGATGCGGCTTTCCTCCATGCTGCATCTTCGCCCCCTCCTCGCGGCCTACCACCGGGACTGGAGCGGCATTTCCTGCCGGGACTGGCCAGAACTTCAGCTCCGGCAGCGGTGTACCAGCGCGGAGCGGGTGATGCTTTACCCGGGTTGCCGTGTGTAGGCTCCGGAGCGCTGAGACCGCCGACTCCTACATCGAGGAGCTGTCGTTGCGGAGCTCCGACCAGCGTGGCCTGTGGACTTAGGGAGCTGCGGTCTTGGCTATGAAGTGGCCGTTCCACGCACTCCAAGCCGCTGAGCGTGTTCTCCCGACGCCGGAGCTCCATCATCTGGCGAGAGGGCCTGTAACATCGGGCCGACATTGTGGCGACTGCAAAGCCCTCAATGTGCCCGACCATGGGTGAAGAAGGGGAAGAGGACTGGACTTTGTGCCTTCCCTCACAGTGGGAACCATTGTGGGAGGATGTTTTTATGTTTGGTGTTAAATTCTTTAAGGTTGTGTTTTACTTTTATTAGTGTGCTGCAAATGGCAACTCAAATTTCACTGCACCAATTATTGTACATGACAATAAATGTCCTTTGTCCTTTTTCCCCATCGATGAAAAATAAAAGAGTTATTAGTGTTTAAAAAATGTTGATATTCTCTCTCCTGAAGGCCACGCCCCTTCCGGAGGGACTATAAAACCCGGAAGTGTTGAATGCCTCAGTCAGTCTCTGCGAGATGGGGGAGCGAGAGGCTTATGTCTCTCAGTCTGAGCTGTGAATAACACTGAACACATGTCTACTAAACTGTGAGTGGTTTTACTGACCTGTCAGTGCCCTTAATGTGGTTTGAAAATATAGTTTGGAAATGCTAAAGCTTTTGCCTTTGGTTTGGAAATGCTAAAGCTGTGTTGCCTTTGATTTGGAAATGCTAAAGCTGTGTTGCCTTTGATTTGGAAATGCTAAAGCTGTGTTGTCTAATTAAAGTAGCCTTGCCTAATTAAAGTTGCCTTGCCTAATTAAAGTTGCCTAGCCTAATTAAAGTTGCCTTGCCTAATTAAAGTTGCCTTGCCTTCTATATAATTAAAAGTCTACTCTTGACCACTTCCTGTTTGCGCTTATATTGATTTTAGAAAAAACGCTACCACGTACGGCTGTGATTTTTGGCCATTTACTAAGAGTCCCCCTCCGCTCATCTGGTGCCGAGGATGTTTCCCATCGATGAAAAATAAAAGAGTTATTAGTGTTTAAAAAATGTTGAGATTGTCTCTCCTGTCAATTGTGCCATGAAGGCCACGCCCCTTCTGGTGGGAGGGGGAGGGACTATAAAACCCAGAAGTGTGGCCGTGGCTCAATCTCTGCAAGATGGAGGAGGGAGAGGTCACGACTCGCTGTCTTTAGTGGCCTTGCATTTGCTTGAAATGGTATGAAACTGCACTTGAATTTGGTGGCCTTGCACCATTTTTGAAGTAGTAAGAAACTGCACTTGAATTTGGTGGCCTTGCACCCTGCTTGAAATGGAATTTCAAGGAATAGCCGTGAGTCAACTGCCAGCCCACCAGCCGTGAGTGAGTAAGCTGCCAGCACAACTGGCTTGAGTGACTGAGCCGTCAGCCCAAGAATCCATTTGGCCCACAATGTCCATACTAGCCCTCTGGAAACCAGTCCCTTCAGTCCACAACACCCATACTTGCGCTCCAGAAAGCCCCCCCCCCCCCCTACTGGCCACAAAATTGTGTGAAGCTGGGACCCAACTTAGACCCACTTAGTCTAGTATATTACTAAAACTCTAATCTTGTTTGTTTGTTTGCTTGCATGTGAGAGAGTCCTGGAAACTCCACCAAAACCGTACACGATAGCCCTACAATTTTTGGCCCACCTCACTCACTATTGTCCTGGGGTGTGCAATAGCCAGGTTTTGTTGAGATTGATGTTATATTTTACAAGTTATTGACATTTTAAACTTTACAATAATCACTTTAAAAACCACTTATCCACTGCCCGTCAGCTGTGTTACAATCACGTCACAATGGGATCCCGAATCTCATGTACATAAAAATCACGATTTTCAAAAGAACAGTTTTAATTAAATTCTTCCATTTCCATTAACAGCTAACATCATTTAGGTTATTTTAAAGAAAAAACGCGATTTTCATTGAGAATTTCATTTTTTTTTTATTGCAATTTTCTTTGTGGGGGGGGGGGGGGGGGGATAGCGGGGGGCTTTCATTGAAAAAAACCACCAAGAATTTCATTGTGGGGCGGGTGGGATGGGGGGAGCTGAGAAGTGGGAGAGCAGGGGGATAGGGAGGGGAGATGAGGAGGGAGAGGGGGGAGAGGAGGGGAGATAGAGGGAGAGGAGGGTGGAATGGGGGAGGTAGGAAGTGGGGGATAGAGGGAGCGGTGAGGAGGGAGAGTGGGGGGTGGGGTGGGGGAGGTGAGGAGTGGAGGAGCAGGGGAATAGAAGGAGGAGTAGGGAGGGGAGAGGGGTTAGGGAGGGAGGGAGTGACAGCGTAGGGGAAAAGAGAGGGAGGTGGAGGTGAGGGAGAGATTGGGGAGGGGAGGAGAGTGGAAAGAAGAGGGAGGGTGAAGAGGAGGGGAGGGAGTGCTGGCGATGAGGGGGGACAGAGGAGGATCGGGGTAGGAAGAGGGATGGTGAGGTAACGGAGGAGGGTTGGCGGAGGGTGGTAAAGGGAGGATAATGGAGGAGGGGAATAGGAGAATGAAGAGGGAGAGTGAGATGCGTTCACATGATCTTATATTTTACAGGTTTTTGCCATTTTGAACTTTATAAACGTTGCAGTCGTGCTTCCACTTGCCGCGTCTGTTCAGTTGGGGATCGTGTCACAAAGGGGATCGCTGGCGTTACAAAGAGACCCCGTCAGCAGCGCTGCGCAGTTGGGGGATATGGGTCAGTGATGGAACATTGTGTTGGGGGACGGTTCACACTTGGTCTAGTATATATATTACTAAAACTCTCATCCTGTTTGTTTGTATGTGTGCGTGCATGTGCGTGACATCCCAAAACCCCGCCAAAATGGCACACGATACACTCCAATTTTTGTCCCACCTTACTCATCATTGTCCTGTGATGTAAATGAAACAAGTTTCGTTCGGGTTGATGCAATATTGTACAAGTTATTGACATTTTAAACTTTACAAAAATCACTTTTCAAACCACTTTTCCACTTGCCCTGCCCGTCAGCCGCGTTCAATGTCACAATGACGTCATAATGGGATCCCGTTCGTCGTCACAATGACGTCACAATGGGACCCTGAATCTCATTTACATTAAAAAATTGTGATTTAAAAAAAAAAAATGTTTTAATCAAATTCTTCCGTTTTCATTAACAGCTAACATTGTGTTTAGGTTATTTTAAAGGAAAACATGATTTTCATTGTGTGTGTGGGGGGGGGGGGGTATAGGACGGAGGTAAGTAGTGGGGAGCAGGGGGATATAGGGAGAGGAGGGGGGGGGTGGGAGGGGAGAGTGGGGGAGGTGAGGAGGGAGATGTGTGGGAGGAGTGGGGATATAGGGAGAGGAGGGGGAGGTAGGGAGTGGGGGATAGAGAGGCGGGCAGTGGGGGAGTGGGATGGGGGGAGGTGAGGAGTGGGGGAGCAGGAGATAGAGGGAGAGGAGGGGGTAGGGAGGGGAGAGGGATTATGGAAGGAGGGAGGGAGTGACTGAGGGTATGGGAAAGGAGAGGGAGGAAGAGGTGAGAGAGGGTGAAGGGGAGGGGAGGAGGAGAGGGGAAAGCAGAGGGGGGGTGAAGAGAAGGGGGAGGGTGTTGGGGATGATGGGGAATGGTAGGAAGAGAGATGGCGAGGCGCAATTGTGGGAGGGTTGCCGTGACTCGCGTCACAACGGGGATCTCTGGCGTCACAACGTTAACCCCTCAGCCCAGTTGGGGGCTATGGGGTCAGCGGTGGAATATTGCCTGGCCCAACGGGTCCGCATTTGGTCTAGTGCTCCCTAAATGCTTCCGTGCAAAAGTAGATTAATAACATTTCCTAAAACAATGGTTCTGTAATTTTTATTTATTGCTACACTCAGGCTGCAACATTTCACCTCCTTTCCTTTTATAATTTGGATGTCCGTAACGTTACACCAATGGCTTGATCAAATAACATCTTCTAAACCAGTCCACTATCACCTAGATTAGGGCACTGGTTCCAGGAGAAGACCACCGTTATTCTCCCTGTCGTGACTTGGAATTATTCCCATTCTTTTGTTTCCGGGGAGACACTGGAACTACCTACTCCAAACAGTATGGAGAGAGAGAGAGCACCTTTTACCAAAAGGAATGTATTGGTGGGGTTGCTCCTCAAGTTCTGGTTGCATTTTAGTCCCACGATTCTAGTGTTCGGACACAAGGCAGGGGGTGGGGAGAGCCGAGTGGGGGGGGGGGGGGGGGGGGACTTCCCTGTCGGTTTGCTCCTGGGCCTGGCCAAGATGGCCATTCGTGGGTCCAGGCAGCGGGCGGTCGATGGTCAGGCTAGAGTCGGCTGCCTGCCCCTTTTCCGGGCCTACGTCCGTGCACGCGTGTCCCTGGAGTGGGAACATGCGGTGTCCACGGGGACTCTGGAGGCCTTCCGTGGGCGCTGGTCACCGCGTGGGGTTCAGAGTATTGTGAACAATGATTGTATTGTTGTACTATAATGATTTTTTTTATATAGTGCAATTTTTGATTATGGTTTGATGTGTTGTATTATATGATTGTGTCGAATAAAGTTTTTTAAAACATTAAAAAAAAAAAGGAATGTATTGGTTCAAGAAGGCTTTTGTTACTACTTCTTGCATAAAATATAGTGCAGCCCTGGAACAGACCCTTTGGCCTACAATTTCTGTGCTGCACATACCTCCAAGTTAAACGTATCTCCTTTCCCTGCACATGGTCCATATCCCTCCATTTTCTCCACATCCATGTGCCTATCTAAAAACCGCTCAAGTGCCATTATCTATCTGCCTCCAGCACCACCCCAGGCAGCGCGTTACAAGTACCCGTCACCATATCTGTAAAATCTTGCCCAGCACAATTTCTTCTGCGAAATTGGGGATGACCGATAATGTTGACTTTGCTAGCAAAGCCCACACCCTGCATGCTAATATGGTAAGGAAAATCACTTTTTATCTTTGGGTTCCAAACATGTTGACTTGGTTAATACTCTTCCTTGCCGACAGCAACAATAGTAAATAGATGCATTTTTTAATGTCCAATATTAATATACTGTTAGATGTGTGGTCCTTTGTATCTTTACTGGGTGCCTTTTGCCTTTACTGACTGCCTTTTGGAAAAGTTTTTGAAAACAAAGATTGAAAATATTTGTCTTCAAAATATCCAAACTTATGTCAGATCTTCTTGCATGCCAAACAAAATAGAAAGCACATAATGGAGTTCAGATACGAAGAGTGCCCTGGGACCCACTTTACAATTAGAGAGCCTTTTAAATACAGTGATTACAAGGAAGTAATCTAATCAAGTGGTTCAAATGACATCACAAACCACAAGACTGATGCTCCAAAGGTTAATAGCTGTCATCCTGTTCTGGGATTTGATTACATCCTTGACATCACTGCGTGGTATATTCTACTGTTTAGAAAATATACTGTTTTCATTTCTTGTGCAGGTTTTATTTGGTTTCTGTGGTTGCAATGGCCTTCAGTGTAGGCGCCAATTGTTGATGTGTTCCTTGCTCATGATCCGTAATGACATTTATGATAGACAATAGCCACAGTGCAATAATAATTGTAGATCAGTAGATGGCTGCCAAAAGAATGTTTGCTTTATATTTATTGTTATTGGTAAAAATGATTCCAAATAATAGAATTATGGGAGACTGAAGCTGAATCCAGCTTGGCGACGGGTTTAAATTGAAACCTTTGATCAGATCAGGAAAATGTGAAAATTGTGTGCACGTTAACACTTTTTACAGATAGGACTGCTAGAAGTCTGGTCCAATATGATTAATGTTATGTGCACTAAAACAAACCATTTTTATAACAGATACTTCTGAATATATACCTGCTGCTATCAGTCTTTCAGTAATTCTGATTAGAATCATTGTAAATTAAATAGAATAAGGACATCCAAACAATTGAAAGGGAGTAATGTGCCAACTATATAACGCTTAAGAATTTTAAAATATTCTTACCCATAAATGCAATACATTGTAATTTATTGATCAATTAATTTGCTAAGAATCAGTGCAACTAACCATAAGTGCATACCAGATTTATAAGATTGCTATAAGATGCGCCATAAGTGCATACTAGATTTATAAGATTTCTAATTCAAAATACATACCTACAAATTTCCCTTTTTTGTAGGAAATGAGAACACAAAAGCAGAAAATGCATTTAGTTGAATTAAAATTGCATATTGAAGTTTAATGGCAAGCTGATAACTTCCAGGTTAACTGGGTATTACTTCACTCCCTCCATGATTTACAAATACAGGACAGGAGTTTGAAATGTGGCTAGTCAACTTATGTTACTGCTATAAAACTTGGTGAATTATTGATTCAACAAACAGGTACCCGTTCCATGTGCTGTGTGACATTCCACACAGCAGACTATTTAGAGAATTCAAGGTGGAATTTAGAAGGGCATGTCGGATTAAAGAAAATCCGAAGGCATTTTATATGTAGATTAAAAACATGATGATAACCAGGAGGATGGTAGAACTAATCAAGGAGAGGAGGGAATTTATGCTTGGAGTCGGAGGATGTACACAAAGTAAAAAAAGAAATATTTTGTATCTATATTCACCAAGAAAAGGGGTATTATTCATCAAGAAGAGAGGATAAGGGGGAAATACTTTAGGACCAAGATGAGAAGGACTTTTTTTCGCACAGAGAGTGGTGAGTCTCTGGAACTCTCTGCCACAGAGGGTAGTGGAGGCCAGTTCATTGGCTATATTTAAGAGGGAGTTAGATGTGGCCCTTGTGGCTAAGGGGATCAGAGGGTATGGAGAGAAGGCAGGTACAGGATACTGAGTTGGATGATCAGCCATGATCATATTGAATGGCGGTGCAGGCTCGAAGGTCCAAATGGCCTGCTCCTGCACCTAATTTCTATGTTTCTATGTTTCTATGTATGGAGAATGTGAGATCAGTGTGGGGAATGGTAATGTGCTAGGGCAGTTTGAGAGAAGCCAATATTGTTCCTTCGTTAAAGAAGGGAAGTAGAGTTAATCCTGGTAATTATAGGCCGGTGAGCCTCACATCAGTGGTAGGGAGGCTATTGAAGAGGATTCTGTGGGATAGCGTTTACTCTCATGTGGATGAAAATGGGCTAATTAGGGACAGTCAACATGGTTTTGTCCGATTCAGTTAAGGGCCTGGCCCATTTCGCCGTCATTTACGTGAGAGGTCCGTAATGACTGACGTGCGATTGTCGCGCGCGTCATCATTCATCCGCACAGCCGTCTGGAGCGCGTCGTCAATTGAAGATAGACACAAAATGCAGGAGTAACTCAGCGATACCGGCAGCATCTCTGGAGAGAAGGAATGGGTGATGTTTCGGGTCGAGACTCTTCTTCAGTCTGAAACATAGAAACACAGAAAATAGGTGCAGGAGTAGGCCATTCGGCCCTTCGAGCATGTACCGCCATTCAATATGATGATGGTTGATCATCCAACTCAGTATCCTGTACCTGCCTTCTCTCCATACCCCCTGATCCCTCTAGCCACAAGGGCCACATCTAACTCCCTCTTAAATATAGCCAATGAACTGGCCTCAACTACCTTCTGTGGCAGAGAATTCCAACGACTCACCACTCTCTGTGTGAAAAATGTTTTTCTCATCTCGGTCCTAAAAGATTTCCCCCTTATCCTTAAACTGTGACCCCTTGTTCTGGACTTCCCCAACATTGGGAATAATCTTCCCTGAAGAAGGGTCTTGACCCGAAACGTCAACCATTGCTTCTCTCCAGAGATGCTGTCGGTCCCGCTGAGTTACTCCAGCATTTTGTGTCTATCTTCAATTGTCTTGAATAGGAGAAGGTGTGGGGGCGGATCCGGATCCACAACGGCCGTGAGCGCCAGGCCGAGCTCGGCGATCGGTTGCCTGCTTCTGCTGCTGTTGGAGGTGAGACGTTGCGTCGCGCCAGGGTCTTGGGCCTGTCCCACTTTGGCTGTCAGTCCACACTCCTCCACGCCACTCCACACTCCCTCCACACCACTCTATGCGCCCGTCCCGCACTACCCACGCGCTACCCATATGCCAGCAGGTCGCGTAAATGGCACGCGAATGACGGCCAAGTGGGACAGACCCTTACTCATTATAACACAAAATGTTCCTGAGTTCCAATCAGCGAAACTAATTGGATATCATCAAAGCAATGCTCGGTAACACAATTTTGACATGGTGCTCTACCAAAATAAAGGTGCAAATTGGAATTGGCACATAATTGTATCTTTTTTACTAGTTTATGGTCACGTGTACCGAGGTACAGAGAAAAGGCTTTGTTGTGTTTGGGACTATCCCAACATTCTTCACATATAATTTTTATTTTAAACAGGCAAATGTAACATTCATTGTTCATACAACAGTTAGATGAATGATTCATTAGTTTGTTTTAGATATAAGCGGGAAAAGTTGAGAACTCTCTGCTCTTTTTCAAGTACTGTCAGTAAATTATGTATAAAATGGGGTGGATCAAGAGACTGTAATCTTCAAAATGAGGTACCTTGCCAATTAAATGTAAATGCCACTTAATGTCTGTGCTGCTGTCATGATACATGAAGTGTATCAGGCTGAATGGATTTCTAAGAACTATTCTTAAATATCACTATTTGAATTCCATGAGTTGACTTTCTTCATTAGTTTTCATACCTTTTTGATCGTGATGTATGTTTTGCAGTTCTAACAGTTAAAATATGCCACTTTAACTCTCTTGAATATAATTCTCACTAAATGTCTTCAGGTTCAAAAACGCAAGCTCCAGCAATAACTTTGAAAACTAAAAGAAATTATAATTGAACAAAAAATGCAGAAAATGTGCCTATCAGTTTCTGAAACTATGATTTAAAAAAAATAATTATTTTAAAGAGAAATTATAAAGAGGCAGACTCTGAAACTGAAGAAGGGTCTCGACCCGAAACGTCACCCATTCTTTCTCTCCAGAGATGCTGCCTGACCCGCTGAGTTACTCCAGCTTTTTGCGAATATCTTCGGTTTAAACCAGCATCTGCAGTTCCTTCCTACACATCACCTATCCATGTTCCCTAGAGATGCTGCCTGACCTGCTGAGTTACTTCAGCATTTTGTGTTCTATGGACAATCTGATATTGTTTCTTTACATTTAAATCTCAACCTCACATAGTGCATAATGTTTACAGCAACCACTGATTGTCTCAGCTAATTCTTCACACCAAAAACAATATATTTTGCACTTTCATCACTTTTAGTCCATCAAAACAGGAACCCCAAAAATTGGGGAACTGGCAGTAAGCATTTGATACGACAATGTATTACCACAAATTTACTTTCAGTCCCTCAGTCCTGAGAATGGCAGCATGCACCATAGGAATATGCCCAAGGAGTCTGAATTACAAGTTAATTGTGTATGTGCACAGTAATATGGGCAGGGCTGAACTTGTTTGAGAACCCTCAGGACTGTTGCAGAGAGCACACCAAGATTGTGAGAGTAAAACCTACATCCAAAGCCTATTCCTTATCAACGAGCATCTTTTAGGTACATCTGGCACATCATGACACATTGAACAGAGGAATCGCTCTGGCATGCGTGAAGTCAACTAGTATGGTACTGAGACCAAGCATTCAGCTAGAGGAGTGGCTATGCGGGGCCTTGAATTGGGAAGCGAACCTTGCTGGTTTCAGTGGGAGAATATTTTAGGAACAGTCATCATAACTCCATAAGTTTTAAGATAGTTTTGACTATGGATATGTGTGGGGTCTGGGGGAAAATACTAAATCGGGACTAAATCCGGGAAATTATTGGTTGTTAAGCCTCACATTCGTGGCCGGGATGCAATGGGAGAGGATTTTTCAGGATAAAGATTTATTCAGATTTGGAAGAGAATGTGCTACTAAGGGACAGTGGGCGTGGCTTTGTCGTTGGCAGATCATGTGTTTGAGATTGATTTGTTTGCGGATGTGATCAACATGAGCAATGAGGGTCGGGCAGTAGTTGTTGGCTACATAGATTTTAGTTATGCATTTGATAGTCCTCTATGGTATGTTGATCCAGAAGATTAAGATGTATGGGATAAGGTGACTTGGCTGTTTGGATTCAGATCCGGTTTACTCATATACGGCAGAAGATTGTGATGGAAATGTGTTCCTCTAGCTGGAGGTCTGTGACCAGTGGAATTCTGTAGAGATTCGCATCTGTTTGTTTTACATATACAGTATAATATCCTACTTGGAACTAAAAGTACTGTAGATGGGTTGGTTAGTAGGTTTGCAAACAGTACCAAAATTGGTGTAGTTTTGGACAGTGAGGAAGCTGTCGAAGCATACAACAGGATTTAGATCAGCTACAGAAATGGGCAGAGAAATGTGAGATCCGGGCATATGTAAGGCATTGCAATTTAGATCAAATGTATGGGGAAATTATACAGTTAATGGCAAGGCCTGTAGCAGCATTGATGTTCAAATGGCTCTTGGGCTCAAGCCCACAGCTCCCTGAAAGAGGCAAAACAAGTAGAGAGTGTATGATATACTTGCCTTTCTCATCGGGGGATTGAGTATAAGAGTCAGGAAGTAATGTTGCAGATTTATAGGACTTTGGTTGGGCCACACTTGGAGTATTTTACACAGTTCTGTCACCCCATTACAGGAATGATATGGAGGTTTTGGAGAGGAGGTTTACCAGATGGCTGTCTGAATTAGAGGGTATTACCTTTAAGGAGAGGTTGGACAAATTCAGATTGTTTTCTCTTGAACGTCGGAGGCTGATAGAAGTACATAGAATTATGAGAGGCATAGATAAGGTAGGCAGTCAGAAGCTTTTCCCCAGGGTGGGGACATTTAAGGTGAGAGGGGCAAAACTTAAAGGAGATGTGCAAGGCACATTTTTTTTACATAGGGAGTGACGGGGGCCTGGGGCATGTTGCCACGGTCATGCTGGAGGGAGCTGCAATAGTGGGTACTTATGAGGCCTTTAGATTGATACGTGGACATGTAGGAAATTGAGGGCTAAGGATCACATGTAGGCAGAGGAGATTTGTATAATTTAGCATTGTGTTCAACAATGAGATACAAGGAACTGTAGATGCCGGTTTACAAAACAAAGTGTTGGAGTAACTCAGCAGCATCTCTTGAGTACATGGATAGGCGACGTTTTGGGTTGGGACCCTTCTTTCGTCTGAAGGTGGCCTATCCATGTCCTCCAGAAATGCTCCCTGACCCGGTAAGGTACCCCAACAATTTGTGTTTGGCAAGGACATGGTGGTCCGATGGACCTGTTCTTGTGCTGTACTGTTCTATTTAGTCATAAATTCAGACGGCATGGAAACAGACCCTTCAGCCCAACTTGCCGATGCCGGCCAACATGCTCCATCTACACACTTCCCACCTGTCTGCATTTCGCCCACATCCTTCTAGTCACTTGTCAAGTCAAGTCACTTTTGTTTATATAGCACATTTTTATAGCACGTTGGTCAAAGTGCTTTACATATAAGAATAATATAACAAACAACAGTGGTTCGTAGATTAAATTCAAACAAGAGCAGGGAGGTTTCTACTTCAGTTGTACATCTTGGTGAGACCACACCTGGAGTATTTGCGTGCAGTTTTGGTCTCCAAATCTGAGGAAGGACATTATTGCCATCAGAGAAGGTTCTCCTGGGATGTCAGGACTGGAAGAAAGACTGGATAGACTCGGTTTATACTCTCGGAATTTAGGAGATTAAGAGGGATCTTATAGAAACATTCTTAAGGGGTTGGACAGGCTAGATGCAGGAAGATTGTTCCCGATTAAGTCCAGGACAAGGGTCACAGCTTAAGGATAAGGGGGAAATCCTTTAAGACCGAGATGAGAAATACTTTCTTCACACAGAGAGTGGGAGTTCTGGAACTCTCTGCCACAGAGGGTAAGGCCAGTTCATTGGCTATATTTAAGAGTGAGTTGGATGTGGCCCTTGTGGCTAAGGGGATTATGGAGAGAAGGCAGGTACGGGATACTGAGTTGGATGATCAGCCATGATCATATTGAATGAGGCTCGAAGGGCTGAATGGCCTACTCCTGCACCTAATTTTCTATGTTTCTAATACATACATAAAGCCCTCGCTCAGAGGACATTCAATCTAAACATGTCCTATCCATTTTATTCGATATGGAGAACATTTTAAATTGGCTTCATTTATGTCGTTGAAGTGTATTTGATGAATTAACGAATTGGAAAGGTGTTCTCGCTAGGTTATGTGTGTGTGTGTGTGTTCGCAGTACGTGGCGACACCGGCAGGAGGAGTGTTGGAGCTGTCTAACCAGCGGCTGCGATTTGTAAATTCAATCACGGGGGCTGGCTGAGTCGGGTAGACGGATTCACATTCCCGAATAAACAAGGGAGCGGAGAGGGCAGGCACAACGTGCAAAGAAACGGGCAAACAACACTCATGCTCGTTAAATTCGATAGGCAGCGTGTGCTGGAGCAAAAAAACTGGCTGTTGTGACAACTGAGAATCATTTGCAAGAATGCCTCGCTGCTGCTCTTTGACTGTGTTGGGAGAGGATTTATAACTAATGATGTGGGACAAATAACATCAACTCTTCGTTCGAGCGAGCCTTACATTTTTCACTTCGCAAAGCCGCCGATTTAACCCCGACAAAGCGGCACATTCTCTCGACCTGGCTTGTTTTATTGAAACAGGTGAGTTTCTCATCATGAAGTCGAGGCGCGATCCTTGCCAAGGCAGATGGTCCTGGCGAAAATCAGACGGGCCACAGTTGTTGCCGACGCACTGAGGCGGGCCGGTGCGGAACATGCTGGCGAGGTAAGCGAAAGCAATGCAAGGGGTTGCTGAGGATGTGCGAGGTGACAACCAGAGGCTCTGTAACCTGTGCCCGCCAGCGCTGTGGCTTGGCCGCGCTTGGACAAGTGCACATATTGGCGGAGCCGGGCTGTCCTATCAGTAGCACAGAGTGAGGGCTGGGGCTCCACCCCTACCCTATACCCTATACCCTACCCCCCTCCCCGCCCACCCCCCCAAGCCGCTCCCTCCGGCTGCTCCTGCTCCGCCTCCCCCCCCCCAAAAACAAGCCGGAGCCGCCAGACTGTCAATGAAGCGGCCACTCACACACTCACACTCACACACTCTCGTCCTGCAGGCTCGCTCGCCTCTGCGCCCAACTCGGATTTCTCTCCGGATCCTGGATCATCTCATCTCAGCACGGCAGGGGAGGGGCACACACCAGACCCAGCCCATCGACCTCACCCCTGTCCGGGAGGGGCAGGACGTGTGCTCGCTCCGGCTGCCTGTGTCTGGGCTGGATTTGCAGGGAGCTTGCGCCGCGAGTGCAGAGCCGCAGAGGAGACTCTTGCTTCCAGCTCTTCAAACCACATCTTCAGTGGGGGAGGGAGGGAGGGAGGGGGGTATTGGGGAGGGAGGGAGGGAGGATGCTGTGACTGTGACTGGATGCTGTCGCCTCGGGAATCTCCAGCCGGTCTTGTTATACTCCCAGTAACTGAATACATATAATTTAAAACATCGATCTCTCTCTCACGCACATCACCGCCACCAGCTCTCACCACGCCGTTACTTCAGGCTCTCTGCACCGACTTTTGTTTTTTTGTTTTTTTGCTGATTGTTGCCCCAGTTGCATACAGATTGCGGACTTAACCTCGTTTTACCAGAACTTTGCGCCAATCTCATGCCCTGCTGAAAGTGATTCCGGGAATTCGTAATTGTTTTATTTGATTTCACAGACCACTGCCTCACACGTCGTGTTCCAATGAATTAATATCTCCATCAGGTCTCTGTTGCTTTGAAGTGGGTTTTGCACAGTTACAGGTATTCCATTCCCATTTCCTGCTGCAGTTTTTTGGACTTTGATTTATCTGAAGAACATTTCTTTTGAGTGTGGGCATCTGAAGCTGTAACTTTGGAAGAGTAGACACAGAGAGAGAGAGAGAGAAGCAGAGAGACTTAAAGGGCGGGCTCTTCTCATCCTCTCCGCAGCCATGATCAACACGGAGATACTTGTCGTTTTCCTGCTGCTCTGGATGTGTGTTTGGTCTCAGGAGCCTGGCAAAGTGGTGGCCGACCGGTACGCCGTCTATTGGAACAGCAGCAACCCGAGGTAAGGCCGTGGGAGGGGAGGGGAGTGAGTGAGTGAGTGAGTGAATGAACGCGGCCCGGCTGCACCGCAGTTGCCTCTCTGGCCATGTAATGTAGAAAAAATCACTGCCGGGAAATTGGGGAAACGACTGGGGTTACATGAATGTGGCTTGCCTTCTGCTAAACCTAGTGGGGGTGCTGCTATCCGGGTGGACACAGATAACGTGTGCTAGGTGTGGGGAGGGAAAAAAGGGGTGGTGTTCATATAAATCGTGGCGTTAAAACGAGTGTGACTGGGTCCCTTTACGAGTCAGACGGGCGAGGGTATTCAGGTGAACCGCGCTGACAGCAGGTACGCGGGCTGGTTGAATGACAATGAGAGAGAGCCTGGGCTGTGTTTAAAAGTTGCGGCTCAGACCCGGGGGTTTGGGGGGGTTTGGGTTTTGCCTGCCGGCTCTCAGTCCCGCGGCCAAAGCTGCCGGCTGTGGAGTTTGCACCCAACTCGGCGGCTTCCAACAAAGTCGCCTTTATCCCCCCCCGGCTGCACTCAAAACGGCGGCCGAGACTCTCCTCCTCCTCCTCACCAAGCGCCGCAAGTCTACCCGCCCGCCCGCCAGGCAGCTTCATTTTACTCCCCAATTGATGCCATAAATAAAGGAGGTGGCGGGGTGGCAAAAGTCCACCACCCGCAGGGGTTTAAACGGGCTGTATTTTTGTTTTGTTTTTTAAATTTAATTTAAATTTTTTATTTAAAAAAAAAAGTGAATTTCTTTATAAAGATGTGACGGCGGTGGAGGGAAATTAAATTCGGAGCGAGAGCGGTGTCATCTTGAAGCGATTATGATGAAGCGAGCGGGCTAACGCGAACGCGAATGCTGGAGTTGGTTGTGCGGGCGGCGCCTCTTGTTCCTGTGAGCGGGGAGAGGCGCTAAAGTTTGACAAACTTCGACTCGCTGGCGGCTGAAGTGGGCTCCCAGGTTGGGCCCAGGTTGCCAGACCAGTGAAACCTCTTCACGTGTTACTGTCTGATCGGTGCCACCACTAATTCTTACAACCGGGGCCATTCCCATATATATATATTTATTTTTCCAAGTGCCCTTTGCCTGGATATAGTTCATTCTATATGTGACAATTATAGCACGGATACTCGTCTGCTTTTACTCATTAACGCGATCAATCATAGATAATACTCTTTTTTGCTTTTAAAAATCGCAACATTTAGACTCCAAACCCAGCTGCATCTTGTGTACCCCCCCCCCCCCACCACATGTACACACACACACACCTCTCCGCGAATTGATTAGAAGATACCGAAAGTTTTCGTTTGTAAAACAAATTCTGTAATCAAAACATTGATGAAGTATTTGTGGATTAAGGTGAAAAAGTAAGTTTCTGATGATTTGCAACAAGGGGGTTGCGTTGAGGCATTCCTATTTCAGGGGTCACCACCCCTGCAAGTAATTTTAAACAGTTCCTTCCCGGCCCTGCCACCATTTGTCGTCACCAATTATATATTATCGTTTCCTCCCCAAACATTTTTTACCAGAGATTTGCATGCTTAATTGTGGCATGGATTTTAAATAGTCTAGCTCAATTTGTATTTGAGTTGCAAATATGAAATCTGCATATTCTTCATGTAAAAATAAAAATTGAAACAAATAAAAGATGCCCAGATATAATTTTAAACTTGGTTCAATGACTCTTCCCATATTCATTAATTTTCCTTGAATTAAAAAAAAACAATTTTGAAAAGCACTAGTGTGGATGCACATAAAAATATTGTTTTATTGTTTCATTCAAAGTTGCACACAGTAATTTAAACAAACAATTAGTGGTTTAGGTTGGTGTATTGAATGAGCTTCACTTTGGTTCATTCTGTCATTTTGTTTTATGTCTATCCCCCTCTGTGTGGTTTTTATGAGTGTGCACCCTGTTTTTCTCCCTGTTATTCACAAATTATATTTAAATCTCTTTCGGTAACTCTGCACTCTGCGTCATTTTTCTATTATGTTCTGTTAATTTACCCATTTCCATGTATCAGTGATTTGCATTTGTCTTCTGGAGAGCTGTCTTTACTGCCCTTTTATATGACGCGTGTATGTTTTGGAATTTTCATTTTGATTTGTTGCGTTTTGTTAATACTGTCTCATTCTTTATATATTTGTGTGTCTCTATCTGTATCCCACTTGGTATGTTCTATCCAATATTCCCTTTTGCCTTGTGTATATTCTTTTTTCAAGCACAGAGGTAATGTCCCAGTTTGAGCTGAGATGAACAAATGGATTTAGGTCACAGGGCATGTTTTATTTTGCATTTACTATATTGCTTGGGAAAATCTGATTCCAACTTATAAATTGGATTTTAAACTATTGGGAGATTTTCCTTAACCAGGCTGATATGATTGGGGGGCCCTGTTATCTCTTTTGTGGGTCTCGATTGGATGAATTAAGAATAATACAAACATTCAATTCAGCAAACGTCAGTTGCACTTGCTGCAGTTACTTGATATAGTCATAGGTTTTAACAATGTTTTATCAACGAAAATGACTCCTGCAGTGGCTTAATGTGCTACATCTTTTATGAGTTGGCCTTTTACCTTGTGAGTACAGTATCTTATGATAAAGTCACCATGTGGAGCCCTGTTTGAAGCTATTTATATTGTATACTATATTGCATTGTGCTGATAGATTATAAGACATAAAATTCATGGCCTTCAGTCGCTCGCTCTCAGTCTTTCTATTTCTGAACAATGTTGAAGCAGTAAAAAAGAGGTTCGAATTATCTTGAGTCGGACTCGTAAGTTCTCAGAGTTGCTAGATTAATACATTAGTTTATCTTTACTTCTTGTTGAAAGCTGGGAAATTGAAAGATATAGTAGAAGCAACAGTGTGTACATTTTGTATTGTTTCAAAGTATGACACTTCCATGGATATACCCTGACATGCCTGCAATGATTCTGGCTGCATAGTTTGAAATCTTCAGCTATATCCAATGAGCTTGTAATGGGTCTTAATTTTCCATTTTTATTACTGTAGCTGTGTTTGCAATTGAGCCAAAGTTATGGAGAAAACATATTGTAGCATTTTTAAATAAAACATATGTGAGTTTCGTATAATGTGTTTCTTTGCTGTATTTATAAAACCCTCAAATCAGTAGATTAAAAAAAACAGATATCTTGAGAGCATAAGCTAAAATTATCACAGTTATTGACAGCATTTATTTACAGCATAAACAGATTACACTTAATTTGCAATTAAAGACATTTTTGAAAAACATTTTCCTTTAGCACTCTCTTTAAAAATCATTTTTACCATTACAATGCTTACCTTTTCAATTTACATTTTTCTGAAGAAGAATCTTTTTGAAATATTTATATTAAAAAATGAATACATTGATAACTAAAAGAAACAAGAGAATGCACATTGTCAGCCTGGAGATTTCATGGTGGGAGGAGGCCAGCGGGGTTAATGCTGATTATTAAGTTGGCGGGCAGGAGGTTGCATTATATTTGGCAAAGGAAAGTTTGAGTTACTGTTTCAGCACTTCCAGGAGTTTGGGATTGTGGGGGCAGAGGGGGTTGGATGGGGACCTGATGTTGCTCATAAATGTGTTCTGTTTCTGGTTGTAAAATTCAACAGAAAGGGGTTTTGTAGTTCAGTGTGTGGCTCTTAGTGAAAGTTAATGGCTTTGCTGTATCCAGTGACTGTTGCAGGAGGAAACCCAGTTCCTTCAATGTGGTCCCTTTATATGAGCAGAGAGAAAACAGGTCCTAGTAAGGGTTTCACAGGCTGCCGCTTCCAGAGACAAGGCATTGACAAGCAACTTATTAGAGGTTAATTACCCTTCTCCTTAAAAAGAGAGAAAAATCTCTCTCATTTAAAACTGAAAATATCTTAATGACCGGTTGCATTCCGACCCACCCAGATGCAGCATCCTGGTTGGTGAGGTGCAGCTAAAGATGAGAGTTTTCTACCATCCTGTTGCTGTGGATCTGGTAATCTAACAATGCCATGCTGTGCAGTGTAAATGAATGAGTGTAATTAGTCTTTAAGGAGTCCAGCCAGGGCTTAGTGTGTGAGAGATTAAAGAAAATTGGGAGAGGGAAAAGATCGAATCAGGAAATCCATTCACCGACACAGAGGAGCACACATTTATAGTTGTTATTGCACAAAGTTGATTTTAAAATATAAATACTTGCTCCAGAAACCTGGGAAATGACATTTTATCTCTTATTTAAAATAATTTTAGCAAATCGACCCATGCAAATTCTATCTGCAAATCATTGTGCATATCTATTAGGTACTTAAACTTAAATCCAAATTTAATATAATTTCTAATATAATGATGCACTTGTCTGAAGAAGGGCCTCTACCCGAAATGTCACCCATTCCTTCTCACCCCAGGTGCTGCCTGTCCCACTGTTACTCCAGCTTTTGGTGTCAATCTTCGATGCAATTACAAATACACGGGTTTTGGTCTATGCTCACTGTGGTATGTACACAACATACTGCAGTTGTAATGGTTACAATCCTTGAGCCAGCACAGTGTCACAGTTAGCAGAGCCACTGCCTCGCCGCTCCAGCGACCTGATTTCAATCCTGGCCCTCCGTGTTATCTTTGAGGAGTTTGCATGTTATCCCTGTGATCGCGTGGGTTTCTTGCGCGGTCTCTCGTTTCCTCCCACATCCCAAAGACATGCTGTTTGACGGGTCAGTTGGCAAAATTGGGAAGGGAGGGGATGCGTTCAAGAGTCGAGAGCGTTTATTGTCATATGTACCAACAACAAAATGAAATTCTTGCTTGCAGCAGCCACAACTGGCTTGTAAAAATAGTACTGATAAATAAGAACAATACATTTTGGGGAGGTAAGATGAGTTTGCACTCATGAGTGCCTGGTAGTTGCAGCAGACTTTTGAAAAAAGGCTTGTTTCCATGTTATTTCCACTCAGTGAAATCTGTTTACCAGGAAGCCAAGAGCCAACAGTTACTGGTTTATCTTTATATGTAATATGAAATTGGATGAACAAAATAGAGTTGTGTTGAGGCACAATTGTGTATTTCCCTGTAAGGAAAATAAATAAGTTACTTCACACAAAATAACAGGAATGGCAGAGTCTTAATAGAAATGAACGCAATGAAAGAAAGACTTAGAAAAAATAATTTTAACGCCATGGCAGATTCTTCAATGAATGCACCTGTGCAATGCAATCGCACATTCTTACACCTCCACAGATGAGACATAGAATAATCAACTATGTTTATCCTAACTGTGCATCTAATTTCATAAAAAAAACAAAGCACATGTAAGTATCAGCTATATTTAAGAGGGAGTTAATTGTGGCCCTTGTGGCTAAAGGGATCAGGGGGTATGGAGAAAAGGCAGGTACAGGATACTGAGTTGGATGATCAGCCATGATCATATTGAATGGCGGTGCAGGCTCAAAGGGCCAAATGGCCTACTCCTGCACCTATTTTCTATGTTTCTATATTTTCATTTTTTGGTCTTATCCTAGAATTAATCCCTTTGCCTGATGTGCAATATCCTTTGCCTGAATGTTTAACATCAAGGCAGTTTTAAGGATTTTGTTTTCTGCCTGTCATTGCTAATAATAATTGCGGTTTCTTCAACAAAACAGTTACAGTTAGTGCGAATGCTTTAAAAAAAAAACAAAACACAGCAATTATTCAGGCCAGTGGTAAATTGGTTTACTAAAAGAAAATAAATGAATACACGAGAGCGAGGAATACCAGTAACAGCCGTTCATTGTATACTCCAGTTATTTGCACAGTAGGTTCTGATAGTCCCATGCTACTTTTGCTATCAGACACAAATGCATCCAGTTGCTTGATGATTCTAATAAATCCTGCATTCTAATTAGGTGGCAGGGAAACTGACAGAAGAAAGATTCCTCTGATATGTGGATGCATTCTTATGGGCACTGCTTTCTTACTTATCAACATTTTTGGTATGATCTGTAGATCTTTTTTTTTTTTAACCCTCTTGATATTTGTGTCTTGTGAACTGTTGTTCTTTCTCCAAATCCCCTTCCCTCTTCAAAAGGCTATGTTTGATGCTGATGTATCCTAAATATCTGTGCTTTTATTTATCGCAATTACCTTTAGAATCACTACGGTTATAATTACACCCTCTTCACAGCACTGCCATAGTTCACACCAAATTTAAAAGCAATGTGTTTTGTTAATGATGGTGTAACATTATTCTTATCTACCTCTGAAACATCCTCCAGCAATGTTGCCCTCTCTTTGATCTCTTGTTCTTGTGAATTTGGTTTCTTGTACATCTGCCCTCCCTTCACTGCATCATTCATTGCTGTTTCTTCCACTGCTTGGGCCCCAATAATGCACATTTATTTGCCTTTCCATATCCTTAAAACCTACCCTTTGCCATCGCCAAATCTCATTTTTCTATGCTGTTACAGAAATTATATTCAAGGAATTTTGAACTTCACAGTAACTGCACAAACACAAAATGCTCATTGAATGTGACTTTTGCGAAAAATGGAAACGGCTTTCCTGTCCAGTCTTCCTGCTTCTGAATCCATTGTGACAGTCCGTCTTTCCTTGGCACCCATGATGGCTTGTCAGCACGCCTTTTAGGGCCGTGTAGTAATTAAATACTTGTCAATGGAGAATTTTCCATAATACTTACTACAGAAAAGACAAGGGTCTGCTCTGAGCAATGACTGTCAGGGGAACAATGAAAACTAATTACACATAGGGCTGTCACTTTTGTTAGACTTGTCATTTGGGGGGAAAAAACATGACAAAGTATGTGTTCTACCAATGACTTGTTTATGATGAGAAGACCAGTGATGAAGGAAATATCAGTGCTTATTGGTGAAAAAAGGTTCTTCATCCATCAGTCTTTTCCACATGCAGAGATTTGTTCCGCAGGTCTTTCCTGCCTGCTTCCCTTCCCGAGCCTTGAGTTTGTTTACTCTTTATTTACTGTGTGTGTGTGTGACGTTTTGTTAAAATGTGCTGTGGATGGTTCTTGAGAGTCGTAATTCACACGGGACCGGCCTCTGCACACTGGTGAAGTAGGTAGGAAGTGTGCAGAGTAACCAACCAATGCCAGGTTTGCCTGTTGTTGAACTGGTGATCCCAGAGATAAACTATCTGCTATTAATTAAAACCCCAGGCAGTGTATGGGAATTTCTGAACTCTTCAAGTTTGTTGATTTTGTATTGAGCACAAACAATTGCATAATTCTTGATTTAGTTGAGCACTCGTGCAAAAACAAAATATTGCTTCTGAGAAATAAGACATCTCAAAGCACTGTATGAGAAAAATGGAAGAAATCAGTCTGAAAATGTTGTTTTCAGTGGGGTGAGTTTATTCACTGACCGCTCGTCCTCCTTCCAAGCAAACGGGTTCCTTCTCCCAATAACCCTGCGGAGCACAATAAGAGCGCTGTGCCTTGTGAAAGAGGCTGCCGCTTGCAAAGGCACAGCAGCTTCAGCTTCGTTCTACATCTCCGCAGGTCTAGTTCCGGGGGAGGCTGGAGGGTTTCTTGCTGATGGCATGAGGAAAGGACAAAGGGTTGGAGTCTGGGGTGGCTTATAAATGTAGTACGTTTTACTCGCGTAAACTGAAGTGAAATATTTAATGTCTTTTTATACCAGACAAATTGAGTAAATAATCAACAAATTCAGGAAATAATATTTTTTAATGTACAGTGCCCTCCATAATGTTTGGGACAAAGACCCATCATTTATTTATTTGCTCTGCACTCCACAATTTGAGATTTGTAATAGAAAAAATCAAATGTGGTTTAAGTGCACATTGTCAGATTTTAATAAAGACCATTTGTATACATTTTTCTTTCGCCATGTAGAAATTACAGCAGTGTTTATACATAGCCCCCCCCCCCCCCATTTCACGGCACCATAATGTTTGGGACACAGCAACGGCATGTAAATGAAAATAGTCAGGTTTAGTATTTTGTTGCATATCCTTTGCATGCAATGACTGCTTGAAGTCTGCGATTCATGGACATCACCAGTTGCTGGGTGTCTTCTCTGGTGATGCTCTGCCAGGCCTGTATTGCAGCCATCTTTAGCGTATGCTTGTTTTGGGGGCTAGTTTTCTCTTCAGCATATAAAAGGCATGCTCAATTGGGATCAGATCGGGTGATTGACGGCCACTCAAGAATTGATTATTTTTTTTATCTTTCAAAAAATCCTTTGTTGCTTTAGCAGTGTGTTTGGGGTCATTGTCTTGCTGTAAATGAACCGCCAGCCATTGAGTTTTGAGGCATTGTTTGAACTTGAGCAGATAGGATGTGTCTATACTCTTCAGAATTTATTATGCTACTACCATCAGCAGTTGTATCATCAATAAAGATAAGGGAACCAGTACCTTCAGCAGCCATACATGCCCAGGCCATAACACCCCCACCACCGTGTTTCACAGATCAGGTGGCATGCTTTGGATCTTGGGAAGTTCCTTCTCTCCTCCATTCTTTACTCACCATCACTCTGATATAAGTTAATCTTCGTCTCATCTGTCCACAAGACCTTTTTCCAGAACTGTGGTTGCTCTTTAAAGTACTTCTGGGCAAACTGTAACCTGGCCACCCTATTTTTGCAGCTAACCAGTGGTTTGCATCTTGCAGTGTAGCCTCTGTATTTCTGTTCATGAAGTCTTCTGTGGACAGTGGTCATTGACAGATCCACACCTGAAGAGTGTTTCTGATCTGTTTGGGGATTTTTCTTTATTGTAGAGAGAATTCTTCTGTCATCAGCTGTGGAGGGCTTCCTTGGCCGACCAGTCCCAATCGCAAGCTCACCAGTGCTCTCTTTCTTCTTAATGATATTCCAAACAGTTGATTTTGGTAAGCCTAAGGGTTGGCTGATGTCTCTAACAGTTTTATTCTTGTTTCTCAGTCTCATAATGGCTTCTTTGACTTTCATCGGCACAACTTTGGTCCTCGTGTTGATAAACAGCAATAAAAGTTATTGCTTATACCTGCATTAAGGAGGCAATTAAACACACCTGAGCAATTACAAACACACGTGAAGCCATTTGTCCCAAACATTATGGTGCCCTGAAATGGGGGGACTATGTATAATTTCTACACGGTAAAACCAAAATGTATAAAAATGGCCTTTATTAAAATCTGACAATGTGCACTTTAACCACGTGATTTTTTTTCTATTACAAATCTCAAACTGTGGAGTACAGAGGCAAATTATTAAATGAAGGGTCATTTTGGAGGGCACTGTATATGATCTATGTGGAAGAAGGATGGAGCCACTGCCCTTGTTTTCAATTGCATTTTGACATCGCAGACACAGGGCAGTTGCACAAAATGACCTTTGAGCTGCACTCGTGTTCAGATCTGACTGAGGTAACTGTACGTGGCTATTTTCAAAATGGAGAGTCTAATGTAGCTTCTCAGAACAGGAAAAAGCAGAGCTGACTCCCGTTTGCACAAGCTGGAATTAGCTCCTGATAGTTTCTGAGCAGTTCAGCATTTGTGATTGAATTTAATACCTTTCTGAACCGATAACTAATTTCTGATTAAGTGCAGGAGAATGGTTGGGTGAGGACGGAAACGGAGGTTACTGCTCCTCATGCAGATGGTTTCATTTATTCCTCATTTCTAGGGTGTTAATCAGAGTGCACACATACTGTGACATTATCTTGTAGATTTTGAGTAACTCGTATTGCTCTTGTGTAAAAACTAATTCTGTAACTTGGAATTGGAGTGAAATCCTGACTCGGGTAATAATATTTACAGAGAATTGTGTACGCAGCCCAGACCATCACACAAACTAACCTCACTTCAAAGTGACTCCAATTACACCTCGCACTGCCTCGGCAAGGCCAACAGCATTGTCGAGGACGTCGCACCCCGGCCACTCTCTCTACTCCCCTCTCCCATCGGGCAGTGTGAAAACGCACACCTCCAGATTCGGAGGGGACAGTTTTTTTCCCAGCTGTTATCAAGCAACTGAACCATCCTCCCAACAACTAGAGAGCAGTCCAGAGCTTCTATCTACCTCATTGGCGATCCTCGGACTGTCTTTGATCGGACTTTATCTTGCACTAAGCATTCACGGTGTTCTTGGTATCGTGTATCTGTACACAGTAAATGGCTCGATTGTAGTCATGTACTGCCTTTCCGCTGACTGGTTACCATGCAGCAAAAACTTTTCACTGTACCTCAAAACGGGCGACAATAAACTAAACTCAATAAACAAAGCTTGAATTATTCCGTTTCAACAATAAAACCTGAGACAGCAACTGTTCTTTCATTAGTTTACACCCGTAAGTTCTGTGTTGGTAATATATTTATCATACTAATTACACATTTTCTTGGAAGAAAATTGCTTTTAAAATGCTGGTGTTTAACAATTGACCAATTGTGTTTGTTTATCCCTACATAATGAAATGAGATAGTCAAAGATGTGACTTGCTGCAATAGTAAATGCAGGTCGTGGCAGACAACTTTAAATGAACAAATGAATTGTCATTATCAATCTTGTTGCAGTTTATTATAGAATGTGCAAGTTTATGTTTTGCCAAATTTTCTTTTTTATTGCCAGATTGTGGAAAAAGCATCACAAATTGAATGATTCTTGAAAATTGTAATGTCAACATAAGGCTGTTTAAAAACTCCATGTGATGTGAACATTTATTATATTCAACGGTGTGTTTGCTGTGGTATATTTTTGGAAAGGACTTGGTAGTGTGTGCAGACATAATTGAAAAGGTCGTAAACTTGTCCAAGAAAGACATTTAGAGAATGAGTTAATGCTGCATATTGTTGGTTCAAGATTAGATGGTAAAAGTTTCAAAGTAGGCTAAGGGCAACACATTCATTCTGCGAGAAAGTATCTTGTTTTCATTCTCGGAGAAATGAGAGAGGAAAAGAAAATCGAGAGGAGAGGAAGAAATATGTGAAAAGGGAATTTAAATGACCAGTCTTTGCATGTAAAGTGGGCACATAATTCCCATGCATGTCATGCCAGTTCATATTTATTGAAGCTGTCAAAAAGCAGTTTGAGAGCATCGCACACAAAGCAAAACATTCATTGATGTATGTGAAAGTGAGGTAGATTTGTCTTTATGAGACGAGTTTTACCCCACACAAAGTGAACTTGTGCCTTTAATTGACAGTTACTTACTGGCAGCAGCATCTAGTCACTGAAACTGGTGGTAAGGCATTTATAACCACAAACACTTCACACTTTATAGATAGATTAGATTATTTGGCTCTCCTTGGATTTGAAATATTTACAGGCACCTGAAATCGATATATTAAAGACAACAATTTTGCTGCATGAAATATGCAGAATGCTCTTGAAATAATGTAAATTAACCTAGATATTGGAGTTTTCAGTTGGGCGACAATGGACCAGAAACCACGGTCTTGATATGTGGGAGTTAACAAGGAGATTAGTAAAGGGCCCACGTAAATTAAAGAAAATGAACAAAACCTGCTCGGGTTAGATTCTTCAAATCGGCCTTGGTCCCTCACCAGAATGATCCCTAGCGATGTTCCAGGAAAGATGCACCTTTGATCAATTTGACCTAATTTCCTGGGTTTCCCTCCAGGGTGAATAACTTCATCCCATGGGTCATTGATGTGGAATGCGGGCCATCGGTAAGAGGGTGAATTGCTATGAGGAATAATTAATTAATTACATTTACAGAATGATGTTATTTGTAAGGAAATAGTTGCAGTTGTGTTCCACTCTAGACTTTCAGACATGAAGTTCTGCACAAACGGGGCCAATAGTCTGAAGTTCAAGGCAGTCATCCTTTGCCTCTTTTGATCCGTGATGGTGTTCTCACTTTGTATTTTTTCAATATTTTAGAACTATTTTTTATCTATATTAATGTAACAACTTTCTCTTTCTAAGTATCCCACTAGGTTGAAACTGTTGTATGTGTATAGAACTCATCAGAAATGTTGGTCTTTTTATGGTAGATTTACCTTCTTATAACTAATGTGATTTAAAATCTTAATTTGTCATTATGCCTACTAAAATGGAGAAAGCAGAGAAATTGCTTTAGTTTTATAGTATAAGAATCGGATACATGATCAGTTTCTGACATGTCAGCAAATGTATTTCAACACTGGTATCTTTTCCCGGTGCTCTTTTGTTTGTAGAGATTGAATTTCTACTCGAGGAGATGATGGGAGGAGCGCAATGGTATTTTAGAATGTTGTTGTCTGAGATAGTATTTTCTTTTACATTTTGATCTTTTGTGGTTTAATACCGTTAACCCTGATATTTCTTGAAGCCCAGGCCCCGACTTGGCTCCCTGCTGTTGCCCCACTTGGAGGGAAACTATAAAATGATACCATCAAAGTCTGGTAAATATTGACTGTGTCTCGGAGCTTTGACCGCTGTGGAATCACCAAATTAAAAGCTGCTGCTGTTCTTCGTTGGGCCTGTGCTCTATAACTGACACCAGAGCCTGTGTGTGTTAAAAGCTGAGAATCGGCAGAAAAATGATACAAGGCAAGGCAGTGAGAGTGGGAATTAAAAAAGGCAACGCATTGGAATTTGTAAATACTTGATTTGAAGGAAAGTAAAACCCGCAAACCTGTACAGAATTATAGAACCTTTCACAAAGTTAAGTGAAAAGCACCATCCTCGTGGAGAGTCGGGATTTATAAATGGGGGAGCTAAATGTCTTGCTTAATATTTCCCCTTTTTGTTTTATTAACGGGGTTCTAAACATGTAGCCTGGTTATTTAATATATTCAGCCTGGTTAGAAAGGTTTTGGCTAAATTTAAAGTATCATCAGTTAGTTTTCATTGGCATAAATGGGAACCTGTGTGGAATACTTTTGTGATGTACCTTTTACTCATTTTCTTTAGAAAGGAGAATTATATTATTGGTGCATTTCCATTAAATTGAAGTGGGGTGTAGTAACATTATTTTGCATGACATTTGCCGTGGTCTGGTGAGGAGATTTAAATATAAATAAAGTGTTCAATCAGGATGTCATGTTCTACGGCCATTTCTGCTGCTGATTCGATGGAGTACGGAGGCTTGCTTGCTACCAATTTAATAACGTCCTCTACTATGGAGGGTTTTGCAGTGCATTCCAATTTGGTGGGTTTCAAAGTATGATTTGTTTCAGTTAATTGTTCTATTGACGCTGTATATGATCGATCTCATGAGAGTTTGTACTTGAGACTAGCTGAACAGATACTGCAATTGAAAAGAGGCAACAGAATACAAGGGCCTTGTTGGATTGGAGCTGGTTAGTCACAATTACTAAACAAATCTATTGGATAACAATTCAAGGGGCTGTGAACAAGCTTTTAAAAGTGATTTAAAAGCTATTTCCTTACCTTTCAGCTTTGAATAAGCTTGCTAATGAGCATTTATTTAATAGCTGCGAAGGCAATTTCCTGCAAATTGTAAATTTAATTTGGGTGCACCGAAGAAATTGACCGTGTTATCCTATGTTTGTTGTAATGTCAAGACGAACCCTCTAGAAGGCCATAGGAGATGGCAGCTTTACACAGCAGGATGACAAGTACAGAGTGATTGTGTGTGGTGTTTTATGCAGCGGGCCATGCTCTTTCCTTTTGGCATCTCAATTTTAATAAATAAATGTTTTATTAATTTAAAAGAAAACTGAAGGAATAGCTATTGATATTTCCGACATGATGAATACAAGAAGCATGATGCTGCTTTTGTTACAGGATTAGAAACAAATCCGCTTCATCTTGTGCTCAATATATTTGATTCCGAGCAAATATATTTAGTGGTACTGTAACCATGTAGAATTCCTTATTGCCGAGGGGTTGTTCAAAGTAATGTTGACATGTGGCTGTTCAATACTGAATTTATCCTGGTGTGTTGACTAATCTTTTGATTGTTTGCTATGCAGTAATTACTTTGTTTTAAACTATTTATTCAAGCATCTTTAAACTTGCCTTGCGTAGCTTGCTTGCTGTGTTTTTTTTTACTTGCTGAGATTCGTTTCCTGTACAAACAAACTCTGCCTCTAGAAAGAGGCACTAGTAAAATTTGGAAGTTTTGCTATGATCATAATAAAAGCTATAATTTGTCTTCATTGCCAACTTTTGCAGCAATCGTACCTCCTGTAAAATGTCGTAGTTTATTCCTGCAAAGCTTTTCTTTTTTTTTACTCCTACAGAAAATGTCCTGCATGTATTTTCTCTCGCCTACTTCCTCAGAATTAAAAAACCAATTGCATAGTACCTTACACAAACCTATTTCAGTTATGGATTTTGAAACGGCATGTTTTTTGGACTCACTAATCCTCTCTTCCATCGTGCACCTAAAACCTAAACTTGTCGTTGCACAATCCCAGTTTCTCGATTCATCCCGTCTTTCGATTTTATTCGGATGCACTGGATATTTTGCCTTAAGGAACAGAGTTTTTCTGTTGTTTTCTCTGTGAGAGAATTTTAATTTTGTTAATTGAAAGGAATATGTTTACCAATGCACGTAAATCCACGGTGTCAGTTGGCTCTAATTTATGTATTTGCAAATATTGAACTAGCAATAGAATTGCCAATTGTACCTAAGGGTGAACAGGTTTAGTTTGATCATATCTGTGACACATCTGTTGCAACATGAGCTAACATGATTTAGAGTTCATATGTTTGAAATAAATAGGTCACATCTAATTCTGATTGATCTTGGATATTTTACTTCGTAAGACCGAATGCCTCACTTATGCTGCAGCTGCAGATTTGTATTTGATGTGAATTACAGCTGAATCTCAACAAGCGGAAGAGTGTGAAGGCTGCAGAGGGATTTGCGCCAATCATGGTTTGAAATATAAGCTTTACCCTCTGAGTTTGAAAAGTCTCAAGCAGGCATCAGTAGCTGGTGCACATCTTGATTTTTTATTTTTTTTTAAGCAGGAGATAGCTTAATATTTCCTGAAAATAATTCCGCACCGTTGTAGTTATTCAGCTGTGAAAGGTTTGGCAGTGTAAATTCCCCAGTGCGTTTACTGGATAGCTGCACAGCGTGGTAGAATCTTGGGCCCGGTCTCCAGTTTGCAGCTAATTTGCTGATCTTGGGTTAGAAACATTGGAATCAGATGGGACAGAGCATGTTTGGTGGGGTACGTTAAAATAAGATGTAGGGTTCACTACCTATCCACCTCTGAAACAGAAAGAGTGACAGGTACTCAGCTCACAGAAGAAAAATCTTAGAGAAATGTATAGAAGTAATGTATTCTGCTCGACTTATTTCAGAGATGCGGCAACAATCGGCGAGGGTTTTAGATGGTGGGCGTAGGAGAGGCGATTGTTATGCAATTTGCTGTGTGAATATTAGGCAGCCATTTGACGATTGGGTTCTGTTTGTTAACGAACCAATGTATTTTAATAAAAATGGGTTATTTTTTTAGAAAACCCAAGCTGTTAATTGAAAATCCATTGCACAACCATTAGGGGCCTGTGCATGTAAATGTCTTTAAGAAATTCAAAAGGACCAGAGGTGCTGCAGTTACACTGAGCTTCTTCCATTATGAGAAAGGTGGATGATTGCACATCTTTGGATGTTCATTTATTGCAGATGAATTAAACCCTCCTCCCTTCCTGCACCACAATACCCTATGATAAGCGAGGAAGACAATGAAAAAATCTATATCTCCCTATAGTGCAAATTAGAAAGTGCCGCGGCCATTTTAAATTTACACACAGCACCCTGTATGTATTCCAGTTTTTAATTTTTAAATCTGCACCTTGTGAAACATATTAAATGTTCTTGCTTTGTTTACATACTTTGAAAAGAGTCGTTATTGCTTTGGTATTGTAATATATTATTAAATTACAGGTTTTAGTGTAGCATTACTTTATTAATGGAGTTTCATATCCAGGTATATAAATGCAATTTTTTGTACTGATAAAATAGGTTGTTTTTTATTTGCACTGAAATTTGCATGATCATTTCTAAAACAGAGAGACATTGCAGATATCTGTGACCCTTCCTGTGCCTATGACCGCAGTCATATTGCAGGTTCTCAGTATCCAATAGCTTGACGCCGCAATATTAATTATTCTAGATGTTGTGGTTAGGCACCCATTTTCACACCTCTATCTAGTCTTGTGCCTGGCATTTCTCAGGAGTGTGCATCTCCAGTGGCCCCAAAGATCTCGTATCTTTCGGCTTTTAATCCTTGAATCATTTCAGTCTAACCTCCCCAAGTTTAAAGAAAAAAATCTCATGATTCGTAGGAGAAAAACATTAGCAGACCACCGGTTTATGCGGCTACGGAAGGTTCGGTGTTGTGTACAATTATTATTCAAAGTTGAACTATACGATACAAACGTACTCTGGAGGAAGAATTAGTTATCTGTTGTATATGCTAAATGCATTAGGAAGTAGCTTATGCAGGTTGAATCCTGACTTTAGTAGAACCATTTACACACAAGTGGAACCAGATTTCAGAAGCGGGGTTCTACAAATGTGTACAGCGTTCTATTGCAATCAACAATCAAAGATTTTTTTTTTTCTCCCTCTTTCAGTATGAATGACAAATTAAATCGATTGCACAAAGAACACAATTTGACCAATCCAATTCATTTGGTTGCAAATTTACAATCCTAAGGAGAGCAATGAAGGATTTAGAAAGGCACCTTATCATTGTCCCGAGTACAAAACCCTTCTGTTAAAGATCTTTCAGCTAACTTCTTCACTTAAATATCCAGGGGGCAAACTGGCCATTCTTATTAATCGGCTTAAAACTAATGAGATGAATGGATCTTAAGCAGGACCTCAAACTGTCCCAAGGCCTCCTCATCAGCAGTTTTGAAGAGATTGTGAGAGAAGGGGGCCAGTTTATGTGTGTGTGTAGAGGGGGGTGGGAAAAGTGGATCAGACTTCAGAGAAAAGCTAGCTCTTGTTTTCCTAAGATGTCAACACATTCTCAGGTTTACCTCGGGTATTAGGCAGCCCCCTCCCTGTTCAATGATGTGCTGACGAGACCTGAGAAACAATGAAAGAAGGAATTAGTTTGCTTTTTTTGGGCGGAAAATACCATGGGAAAAGCAGGAAAGACTGAGCTGGTTACCGGGGACTTAGCCGTTGACTTGCCATCAGCAAAGTCTATTTGAATAACCTACCCCTTTAGCCTTTAGTTTCCCCCTTTGTCCACTCCAGTTCATAAATGGTAGCAGCTGGAGATTTTATTCATATAAGCGGTTGCTTAATATCCATGAAGATCTCTAACTGGGTCAGAAGAGCAATAGGATTTTATTTTTTTTGTGGGGTTTTTCTTTGCCCCACATCTAGTAAAGGCCAAAGCTCCAAATGTTCCTTTTCAATCCAAAACTACTCACCTTTTGTGTGCTCTGTGCTTTGTCTTTATCACATTCTTTTATTAACAGACAGACGATACAAACCACATTTTCTTCACAGAGGCTTGAAAAGTCCTTGAGCCCTCAGAGGATTAATAAGCTGGAGTGCTTGTTCTGGTGCTGTGCGAGGAGCTGGACTTTAGTGCAGTGGAGGTGATGGCAGCTGGAAGTCAGAACCATTTCAGCCTACCATATGCTTATGGGTTAAGCTAGTCACAGTCTTCAGCAACAAAAGAAAACATGTCACCCTGTGGAGATAGAGCATTTATAGATTGTATGTACGGGACCGTTCTGTACAGTTCCATTGCAGCGGGCATATCGTATTTTCCCACTATGTCGATGTTAGATCTTAACGTTATAACGTACACGTATGGGTCTGATAAATTGCAGCAACACATTGAGAAAGTGCGCCGGCGATACAGCAGAACAATATATTGTGTCGGTGCATCTGCGACAGACTCATAACACCACATTGTGTAAGTGTGGTTGCAGTGACCCATGACAGCATACTGTGTCGATTGCAACATAACAGGGTTGTAACTGCACCAATGACCGGTTACAATCAGACAATGGACAGATGCATCAGTCCAATGTGCACAGTCAGAGTTGCCACGTACGGTGCCGTGTTTCGCTCTTTCACCAGAGTATCTACATGGGGTGATATTATGATCTGTCACTGACGATCACACCTGGAGTATTGCGTACAGTTTTGGTCTCCTAATCTGAGGAAAGACATTCTTGCCGTAGAGGGAGTACAGAGAAGGTTCACCAGACTGATTCCTGGGATGGCACGACTTCCATATGAAGAAAGACTGGATAGACTCAGCTTGTACTCGCTGGAATTTAGGAGATTGAGGGGAGATCTCATAGAGACTTACAAAATTCTTAAGAGGTTGGACAGGCTAGATGCAGGAAGATTGTTCCCGATGTTGGGGATCTCCAGAACAAGGGGTCACAGTTTAAGGATAAGGGGGAAGTCTTTTAGGACCGAGATGAGAAGATCTTTTTTCACACAGAGTGGTGAGTCTGTGGAATTCTTTGCCACAGAAGGTAGTAGAGGTCAGTTCATTGGCTATATTTAAGAGGGAGTTAGATGTGGCCCTTGTGGCAAAAGGGATCAGGGAGTATGGAGAGAAGGCAGGTACGGGGTACTGAGTTGGATGATCAGCCATGATCAGATTGAATGGCGGTGCAGGCTCGAAGGGCCGAATGGCCTGCTCCTGCTCCTATTTTCTATGATTCTATGTAACTTCACATGTGCGCGATCTTAGTCAGAGACAACACACATGTGAAGTTACACCAGTGACACATCATAATATCACCCCGTGTAGATACTCTGGTGAAAGAGCAAAACACCACACAGTATGTGGCAAATAATTTGTCACAATATATAGATGCCATAAGAAAGGACGAACTTGCATTTCAATTGCATCTTTCCCAACCTTGGGATTTCCAAACAGGCATTGATTGGTGTCAGTAAATAACTTCTAATTATGATGTGACGAATGTCGTAGGGATATACCAATTTGTGTACAGGAAGGCTGCACAAACAGCAATAAACTTCAGGTGACCATATCTCGATTTGATGGGGGAATTAAACATTGAGCAGATTACTAGGATAGCTCCCGCTGCCACACTTTAAACACGGCTTCATGATCCTGCGCGTGGAACTACGAGGGCAGAAGTGACCTTGATTAACTAAAGGTCACATTTGAAAGTTCTAATCTCCAAAAATACCGTGTTCTGTCAGAACTGCAATGAAGAGTCAACCTGGATAACGTGCGCAGGTCAATGGAGTGGATCACACAACGTTCTGTCCCAAAGTGAGGAGGGTCACCGCTGAATTTTAGCCGAGCAATAGAAAGGATTATGTTATTAGACTATATGGGTACATTGTGTCAGTGAAATTGTAGTTTTGTTTATTAATCGCCATCATCGATGTAAAATAGTTTCAGAATTGCACTGATGCTACAATGGTTATTTAATTAATTACACGTGGACCCAAACCTCCCTTAAATCGTTGCTCTCCGTTAGCATTAACACCAACTGACTGCACTTGAGTTTAAAATCGGCTGAAGAGTTCATTGTACGCCCAAGGTCAATAGAAAAATGATGTTTGAATTAATCTAATTGTGCTGATGTTTTAGGTCGTGTTTATGTTGAGGTTGTTACACAATTGATCTAATATTGTAATCCATGCCTCATCATATGTGCAGATACTGATCTTATTCTGACTTCTTAGCTGCTTAGATATCCAAATGATAACATGGTGTTTCTTAAAAACTGTAAATTACTTGTAAAAAGAATACCGGCAGCGAGTAAGATTGACCGAATTTGATCTGAATTATTTTAACACAGTTCAGAGTGAGTAGTCTAGTTTGCAGTTCAGTCTATAATGTAATTTTTTTTGAGCAATTTAATTAATTTTGTTCAATCTCAAAGTCAATTACATGTCTGTTAGAAATGTTCATTTATATTCCTTTTAACCGGAGCTTCTGTGGTGGTGTTGGCATATCCGTAATGTGGAAACATGCGGACGCTGTATCACTGCTTTAGAAAAATTATATTAAGTGGAAATCCATCCAGTGAAAAGTCTGAGGATTTATCTGGCATAATGTTTTTAATTTCAACTGTTTTTAATAAAAACTGAGAAAAAGTTCACTGGAAAGAAGGCCTATTGGAAAAAATCTTGTCTTCAGATTTTTCCACGCTGATAAATAAACTGGCTGTAAATGTCGATCATGCAGAATATGGAATTTTGCTCATTTTGCTTTAAGAATGTTCCACGTGGCATTGAAAATATGTACGTAGATTACTAATCAATTTTGGTACACGCAGAGTAAAAATGTTTTTTTTTTAAATTCGCCAGTGAAACTGAACAAAAAGCAAAAACGAGAAAAGGGTCAAGTAATAAGGATTTTGGAGAACCTTTTGCTCTTTGTTACATGTAAGATTATGCTTTTACATGTTGGAAAATTGTCTTGATCAGACAAATCAAAATTAATATACTGATATTAATTTAGATGAAAGTAGCTCTTTGCTATGAACTTAAATAATAATTTTTCTTAAATATACAATAACTACTATATCTAGGAAAGTAGTAGTTGCAGAAATTTGTGCAGTGATTTACAGATTTAAACAATGATTACTTCTGCTTGAACAGGTCTTTTGCTATGGAAGTAATGTTCTGCAGACATGAATATACAATCATTTCTTATATGCATCATAATCCATACTTCGGACTGCTGACTGTTCCAGTTTTCAACGAATCGAGCATTTATTTAATTGTCAACAAAGGCTTCATCCAAAGCCGGAGTTCACTATTTGTATCTTTGTAAATATTAGGTGGAAAATTACAGAATTCCGAATCCAGGTTATCCTTCACTGACCTGTTTATAAAGTTTGCGGTCATTTTAATTTAGGTTACAGAGAATATTATTTATTTCTCTCCTCTTCAAAACCTAAAGCAGTAAATATTTCAATGTTTGCTGTGATGTAGTAGGCAGTTCATTGCAGTACTGAGGGACTGTATTTCGGGTGAGGAAATTGAGTGTCTGATTAATTTTTTTTTTTAGTTGAATGTTAAAGATCCCAGAGCTTCTCTTTGTGGAAGAAAAGGGAAGTTATTCCTGATGCCTTTGCCAATGATCATCCCTTATTCAGTGTCACTCAGCAGTTTATCTTGTATCACACATTCAGTGTTTGTGGGAGCCTGCTCTTCACAATTTTTCGCTGTGGCATTACAACACCAAGTACATTTGAAAGTACTTCATTAGGTTTGTAATGTATTGAAAAGGCTGTGAAAGATGCTATATTATTACATGTACTTTTTATATACTGCTTCAAAGTTACACCTTCCTTGTATAGGATTTTTTTAGCGAGGCCAGCACATTGTAAAGAAACCAGCTTATTTTAGATTTTCCATTTCCGTGCGCCATTTTCTAAAATTTTCCCCGGACTTTGGCTTGAATTGTGTCAGAAGAAAGATCCAAATTTCACACCAGGAAATATGTTACATTCTGTATTTTATGGCCAATAGAAAACATGAAAATTCCCTGTGAGCTGGTGAACAGGACATGCAAATTTCACATGGACAGTATAGGAGATTTTGAGGAGATTGTACTTCCTTTATTTCACGATAATATATGGTTCCTTTTATATAAAAACACCATGTCAATTACAGATTGCCTTTAATGAATGTTTAAATTATCCCGCTAAATTATTCATTGTGGACATTTTAGAATATTGCATTTTTTGGATCATGAGAATATTTTTTATTTTTGATGGTTGAATGGTAGGGAAATGCATTTGATGCTTTCATTTAAAAAGAAAATTCCTACAGTATGAATTAGCCAAAGTTACCTCCACTGTATTATCCATATTTTTGCAATTTTTTTTTGTATAATAGTTAAATTCTAATTGAGGTAATCAAAAATAATCTTTGAAATCTATTCAAGTGCAGATAAAATTGTCATTCTCTCCCGTCATAACAGTTTGCATACAAGCAATGATAGAAAATGTTGAGGTATATATAAAGAGATGTTAATTTTGGGTTTAGCCCATTTAAAAGAATCCTAGCTCTACAATTAAACGTATAATTTCCTTTACAAAGGCCAATAAATCTGCAATGTTTTATCCACTTTGGTTTAAAGGAACGAAAGAAGATGGGAGCATCTGTAAAACGATCAGAGGTTAGCTTTTTGGGTGTAAACCATTTAACAGATTTCCAGTTTGATTTAAAGTTCCCACTATAATAATTAATCAACACTGCCATTACAAATGTTATCAAATGTACAATGAATTTCTAGAATCATCTGATCTTTTTAATAGAACGATATTTATACAGAAATAGAATGTGAGGTGAGCTTGTAATTTTCTTAAATTGTCTGAAAAACATATTGTGGTATTTAAGAATTCTAATTCTATGCGTTGGTTCATACATTTCCTGGATATTTAACCACATGGCACGTGACAAAACACACTCAGAACTGTAATTTTTGCTCCATTACTAGAATTTTTATCGAAATTGTTGAGCTTTTCCCGGATGAAAATAGGAGCAGAGTACACATTCTCACATCATGGCATTCTCTTGGGGGTCGTTCAATAAACCTGGCACTTGTCAAAAAGAGAGGTAGCTAATTTTACGTTGAGTGCTTAAACCATGATGTTACAGATGCTGTGATAATACTCTGATGCTATTAATCTTTTTTTTTTTTTAATGAATTTGAAATGTTCATGCAAATGTATCTATTCACTTTGTAATTTCTAAAGAGATGGAGTAGTTTTAAGTATTTTTAGTTTCTGAGGTAGCGTGAGAAAAACTTGTATTAAAATGTTGTAACCACACGGGATGACCTTAGCGCAGGATAAAAAAAAATCTGAGAACTGATCAGTAACACGCAAGGTTCCCATTAGCTTCAGTGACGTGACTGCAGCTGCACTTCACAAGTCTGGGGAGACTTGAGGACCTTGTGATGTGGGCACGGGATTAACTTTTTGTCTCTTAACAAAGATAGGTGTTGGTGTAGTTTTGACAAATTGCTATGGATGTTCAAAAAGGCTACCGTTATATTTGAGAATTACATTTAAGAATGAACCATCTTGGGGTAATCCTTATGTATATTCCTGCCTCTAAAGATGAATAGGAAGAGATGGGGGGGAAAAGTATATACCAAAATTCAGCAGTGACAAGAGACTACTGGCTGAATAATGCAGCAACTTTGTGCTGGCTTTAAAGTAAACGGGGAGCTGTCAGTACATTAGGAGGAGGAACCTGCCCTGTCGGTACATTACTTGCACTGGGCTAGTATCACTGGTAAAAGGAGCATGGCACGCAGGTGTCTAAATTATTTACAATCATAATCATCCTTTATGTTACATCTCAAAGCCATGGCTCTGTTATTCTTTTGCATAATTGATGGTGTTCAGAACTGGAAGAGTTAGAATAGCAGAAGTAATGTGATGCAAATGTGCAGTGAGGCGGAAAGTCAGTCGGCTGGCATTGCGCTGCACTGATGTGGTGGTACAGTAATCACTAGTTTGCGTGTATAAGCCTGTACGTGCACAGCTAGACGTAGAGAAAGGAGCCATCCAAATATAACAGGACCTGACACATAACAATGACTGGATGGCAGTCAAATCAGAAGGTATTGGTTCATAGTTACCAAACCATCTGTAGTGGGGGAGACGATGGTTCCAGTAGTGGCCGTCCCAATTTTGCTGCCCACAAATTTCTGCAACTCTTTTTGTTTCTGAGTGTAGCCCATTGCTATTCTGAGTTCGGATGAAAATAAAGGGTGATTAAAGTTTCATTGATTGCAAGCTAACACATCTAAATGCTTAAAATTGAGGCAAAATACAGTATCATCCTACAAATAAACTTTTTTTAATTTGAAAAGGCATAACCTTTTTTTTGTATTTTTTCCTGCTGCGTTTCTTGCAAGTGTGATCGATCGTTTCTGCTCAAAAAGAGGCTTGGAGTAGATGATCAAAGGTGTAAAGAAACAGCTGTAAATTTATAAAGTTATAAATAAAATGGTTCTAGATTCAATATGAATGCTTTTCAGTCTATAGCTGATGTGGAACTCTGCTTATCTGGAACTCATTGTGTTCCAAATCTGTGTTACATTATCAGGTTAAAAGCCCTCTATGGAAACCTATAGATTATTATTAACTGTTACAAATTAGGGAATGTTAGGAAGGGACAGAGAACATGAAGGGAAGAAAAAACACATCTTATATGTCGATAATTCTTTAGCCAATTGCTAGAAATGTCACAGCAGTCTTTGAGAATCACAAACAGAAACTCATTGGTGGTTCCACTTTACGGAGCTGAGCATGTGAAGTGTTTTTATTAAAAAAAAGTATTTGCCACTTTTTTCCACCAAAAGATCCATGTGAAGATGTGACTTAACTACTGTTCATGAATAAGCCCATTTTACATGTTAAATGATTGCACCAAAATATAAACATTTTTGAGACATTCATATATTTATTATTTTTTTATTACACCGTACTTTATTTCGTTGAGTACATACACAAGATATAATTTGGCTTTGGTTGGTCATTGTGAAAGATGGTTGTGCCTTGACTGTTAGTGGATTGCACCCTAAAAAGGTTCAAATGCCTCATTTTTCCCCCCCTTGAAAATGTCAGTATTGATTTGGGGTTTCATAATGCTATTGATTTTGTGCAATTCCAAAAAAGCATTTTATAAATTGCCTGAAGTGTTTTAAGTTTGCATTTCAGAACTAGGAAGGGTTCGCACAGCCATAGATCAGAATATCTTCAGTTTTCTGCAGCCTTGACCACCACACACCAACAATCCACGTCACAACAAATTGTAGTCTTGAGATTCGGGTGCTGGAGAGTGACAGGAAAGGACAGGTGATATCTGAACCGTTAGCAGAGCAACATCCTTATCTCCTCTATAAATGCTTCGATGTGCATGTGTTCTTAGCCTTAAACATCAGGAGTGTTTTCTTCAAACTCCTGATACCATTTCCTAGATAACTGCACACTTTCATATTGTCTGATGGAACAATTGCAAGCAGTCAAGAAAAATGCCCATTGGTTGCTCAAGATGAGATTAGTTTGCAGCGCTATCTTATTCACTGCAACTGAAAGGAGCCAATGGAACGAAAACTCCGAGCATATCTTTGAAAGAATCATTAGGAAAATAAAGAAAAATGCTCAAAATATAAGCATTCAGATAGGATTATATTGTCTTTCAGTTTTTGGACAACACAGTAAATAATAATTTATTAAGTATGTATTTTTTTTAAAGAAAGGAAACATTTTCCAGGATTTTGCTTCCAATATTTTCCTTGGAATAATAATGAATTAATTTAGCATACACGGTAAAGCCTCCCATTAATTTAGAAAATATGTAATTTGTAAAATATTCACTGTCGACTTAAGCAAATGCAATGAGAAGTAAACCGTACCAAATATCTAATGCAATGAACAACACAGAAATAATGGTCCAGTTCTTTGAGGATTTGAGAATGAATATAGACCATAAAGCAGTTTCCTTCTGTTTTAAAATTTCAATTGGCAGAAAAGCCAGCAACCACCACAGACAAGCAGATAATTAAGTTTCAGGGAGGAGGATCTGAGTTGCTGCCATTAATGTGTCACTTTCTGTGCATTCATTTCCCTGTTGCATTTTAGAAAACAGGACTGTGTATGTTTGGGGAGACAGTAGGGGGTTAATGGAAGCACTGATTAATGAATCATTATCAACACACAGAAAGACTTGAAATATGTTTTACAATCAAGTTTCTCTGCAGTGGGAAATCAAAAGCATTCATCTATCAGGGCAGATTAAGCCATTTTAAAATTTGTTTCAGACAGCGCGATCGATGCGCGAGTTGCCATTTCAACCCATTGGAGCGTTAACATTTCTCGTGCTATAAATTCTTGCTGCGTGCACGCAAGTGGCGTAGTGGGAAACATACTCAGCCCTGACAGGCTTCAACTCTCAAATTTCAATTAAATCGGGTTTCATTTGACAATATCCCTAACTACGACATAAAAGAACATATTATTTAGTATACACTCTTGTTCCTTTTGCGAAGGAGCGGAGGTAATTTATAATTATCTCATGAACCAAGGCTAGACTGTACCGTGTGTGTTGAGCCATTGAAGACTGCCTGGTTTTTTTGTTAAATGACAAATTATTAGTTACATTTAAACATTTTTATATGATGCATGTAATAAAGTACTCGTGTTTTAGCTCATGATTTTATCTTTTTAATTTTAAAACAAATTAAACAATAATGAAGCAAACATAAATGTAGTAAAATAAGCATACGAAAGGCATTGGTTTTAAAATTAATATAATGACAAAAGGCCTATTTCACAGATAATTGTTCACAGGTAATCGGTTGAATAATGGTTATACCTTGAGATACGTATTATTATTTGGTAACCATATGAATATGTTTACCAAATAATAATGTTCTATGTCTATATACATGTTACATTTGTACAAAAAAGCAATCCACAGAAAAATACTATAGCAGAAAGATCTGTTCCCACTATGATTGTTCATCAGTTTTGTAACACTTAAATACTGATTTGGAATTCGATTTTTTTGAAAAGCAGGCACAAACCTTGTTTTGAGACTATTAGGAGAATAAAATTGTTATTTCAGTGGATTAATTGAAATCAATTAAAATCTTCTCTGCATTTAAGGTATTTAATTTAATGAAAGTCATAATGCAGAGCTGGGAATTTAGAAAGACTGGTTAGACAGTTCAGTTCAGAGCAAAATAAACTATCAAGCTGCCTTATTCTTTAACGCTAGGTTAACTGATTTTAACTTTAAGATAAGATGTGGTTTAATTTTGAGTCAACTAAAATTTCATTTGATGGAAAAATGACTTTTTCATTAATTTTATTGAAAGAGAATTATAGATTAGTATAAGGCATGTAGTGAAATCTGTTAAAATAATTGATATTGTTTAAACAAAAATGCAGTAACTAGTGATTACCGTCACATTAGCAAAGCAAGACTCTAAAAAAGTTTTATTTTATTTTAACAAATAAAAAATTACAAAACAATGCATGGAAACCATTTATTTTTTCATTGTGCCATTTTCAAAACCAGGATCTTTTACACCAATTCAATTTTCAAGCAAGGTGTGAATCCTTAACAAAAATCATTGTAGTTTGGACAGAGAAGGTGGATTTGAAACCGATTGACATCGGAGTGAATTGAAAACACCATGAGACAATAAACAGCGAGGATCTTATGAAGAACTTTGATTGTAAATTGACTTGAACCAGGCTGTGCTCCTGTAATTGAATTATTTTGCTTCAATTGCTAATGGGGGGAAAAAAGGGTTGCCTAAATAGGCTGTAATTATAGTGACTGGGCAGTTCAAAAACTGCGAATTCAACCAGCGTTTGGTTCCGACCATAACAAAGGTCTGCATTTGGGTTTGCCTAATTCTATAAAGCACAATGGAAAAAAAAAACAATAATTGAGTTATCTAAGTAAATCGAATATGGTGTTGAAAAAAAATCATTTAATGAAAATCAGCTGCATTAAATTATTGCTATTGCACATCTTAAACTAAGCGACTGCATGGAATCAACTCGCAAATCTCGGTCTGTATTATTTTTTTTTTGCTGGCTTCTATCTGTCGTATCTCCTCTTTCACGCTTGTGTGATTATGCAAAGAAAATGCAGAAAGATTGAATATTTAGGAGCAGCCAAGTCGATACGTTTTCCTGCTTGTGACAGCGCCATCGAATGCAACCACGTAGTTTTCTGCTGAATTCGAATTTGTTTGTGTCAATCACAGCTATCAAAATGTGGTGCTAATGTTTTCAGATCATCAATTTTCAAAAAAATATATAACAGAGACAAAATCCCTGCACTGAAATCTCAAGATATGCATTTTCCAATACTGATCCAAAGATATGCTAAACCATCTATGTGATACTATCCTTAGAAGCTATCTGTTAGAAAGCAGCTGTTTCTGATATACTATTGGAGAAGGAGCTGTAAATGTCTCCTGTGCCAAACAACAGTGCCATTGATGGATGCTGATCTTAAACAGACACTTTATAGACTTTTTACATTGGGGGAAAAAAACTTATCTGTTGCATTTTGATCAGAGGTGAAATACGCTATAAATAGTTTGAGATGTGTCTCAATCAAGCAACCCATTAATCAAATTGAGGAAACACTGATTAAACATCATTTGAAAGGAAAGGAACTCAAAATTGTTAATGTGCTCATCTTATTCATCTAACCTGACCCAAGGCAAAGGAACATATTCTAAATTGCATTTAAAAGAACAATTCAAAGAATATTGCAAACAAGAACAAATGGTGCAATTCCTGAACTTTGTTTGTATTCCTCACTTCCCCTTGAAAAATTGTGAACAGTGTCATCTTTCTCGGGCTTTATAGCGGTCAAAATAGTCCTTCACCAGCCTGGGGGTTAACGGATATAAAGTCTTTTGATTCAGTCGAGCGCACAGTATTCTGAAGTCGGAGATCCATGCTGTGTGGAAGCGAGTTTTCACCCCAAATTATCTGCCTCTGTCTGATTTGGCTGTGCTAGTCAGGCAGTTAATGTTAATAACATGGAGGACAGATCAAAGGGCTGCCAATGAGCATAAGACATTTGATGTTTTGAGTAAGGAATTCTCCAAGACTGGAACATTCATTAGAACAGGTGCCTTGTGACTCCCTAAGCTTAGATTCTAAAGGATAATATTTTAAGACTTTGCAAAGACAAAGCACCTTTTATACACTGCCTACTCAATAAACAATCATGCAGATGAGTTGACACATTTTTTTACTCATTATAACCCAACTTATGTTTCTCTATCCTTTTGTTTTAAACCTTTAAAAATTTCCACTTTGGTTGACTTGTAAAATGCAAGCCGAGTGACTCGAAACAATTGTTTCAAGTGAATATGTTGTGCCTACACTCAAAACCTTGGATGCTTCACTTTAAATATTGAATATAACAGAGGCTTCATTCAAAAAGCGACCAGAAGTGGTTCCTGATATTCTCACGTTACGCTGTGTGTTGTTTTGGGACATTCACTGCAGCACACACCTCATTACAATATAAAAACTCTTGGGGGTTTAATTTCCTCACTGTGCTATTTTTGGCATTTGCATTAAACTTCTCTATGCACTATTTAATATTTTTATTAACCCATTTTATTTTAAATGGGTTAACAACTATATTTAAAAAAAGCACTGAATTGAATTTAGCACATGCATTATTCAGCATGTTAAAACAGCAGGCAGAAAATTATTCTGCGTATGTGTTGAAATTGTGTTATGCAGTATTAACACATTCAGATGAAATTTCTTTCCCTCCTAATTTAATGAAGTGTTAGCCTGTATAATTTATGTCTCGGTTTTTAAACTTGAAAAAATGGGCAAAGGGACTTCATGAAAATGTATCCGTTGCTGATACAGACAGTTTCAGGCTGTTAGCTCCTGAAAGTAGAGCTGTATCAAACGCAGAATGTACCTATTAATGCTGATTTTATTTTATTATTTTGGCATCAGTAAAATATTCTCTTGGGCACTGACCATGTGCCAAAGTGTAATACAGAACTGGATGAAAGCGCAGTGGTGCTGAAATTTGTGCTGAGTGGTACCACTTGCTAGTGATGATTTTAAAACACATGTATCTATAACAGAATAAATGCACCTGGTGTGAAGCCTGACAGTAAATTAGCTTGAAAGTTTATAAAAATAATCTAGGTGACTGCAATACCACCATCGCTACTGCTGTGTTTAAAAAGCAGAGGAAATGCCACAAGCTCTTTTCAATCATTAACAGAATGTGACCAGCAGGCAGACCATTTCTATTTTTCGGGGGATAGGTACCTTCCCCACTTGTGACACGAGGCAGCCCTGTTTACACCAATATCTGAATTCACTTGTTTTCAAATGCACAAGACAAATTAAAAAGTTGATGAGAAAATTCAGATTTAACGTGACAGATGACCTTCACGTTAAATCTCTGATCCCCTAAAGAAACTTATTTGGCTGGAATGAACTTTCAAATAATAACAATTTTAGATTCCCACATTGAGGCTTACTCCTGAAATGCTTGGGGATATAGTTTTTATATCTCGAGGATCTCGGTTGAAATTATAAAGTCAATAATTCCCACTGTTCATTGATAGTAGCAGGCTTTACCTGCATTGCTGGTTATTTGTAATACTAACTGACGGAACGTCGGAATACAAACCTCCCTTCGGTTAAAGAAGAAGAAGCAGAGATGCTCCATTCTCCGGTGTTCAATGAAGGAAGAAGTTGCAACTTCTAAATGCAGCATCCACCATCTAAATAGAGCAATCCTATTTAGTACTGCTGATCCAAAGTCTGGTGTATTTCCAAGGAGATGGGATGAAGTTTCATCAGGCTTACACCAAAATGAAATTGGCTGGAAGACAACTGTAGTTTGGATTTCAGTCTATCTTCCAGAGTTTATAATTTCCAATGACTCGCATCCTTCCTTGATGTGAGTAGATAGAATGTGCCAACATAGTGCACAGAAATGGCTCCTTGCAGCCATATTTCTTTTAATTGGACTTGCTTCTACTTGAGCTTTTTAAAAAATCAATTGGATTAAATCCCTCATGTACCTGATTGACTCCAGAAATAATTTTGAAATGGAAGCCACTACGTTTTCTCTAAACCAGATGATGATTCTATTGTTAGCACAATTTATGGTAGCAGTGTGCTTCCATGATGTCATAACACTGGCAATTATAATGTGACATTATCCCGTGAAAAGATAAAATACACAAAATAGCAATGTTCTCATCTGTCGTTTAATTGAAAAAGTGCAGAAATCTCCATGGAGTTCAAATCCATCCCCAAGAAACAAATGTGAAGAAAATAGCACTCAAAGGGAGCTGTCTTCAATGAAAGATTTGCAGAAATGTTTGAACTGTGTAGTTTATTGTTTGCTCTGTACGGTGCCATTTCCATCAGCTTATAATGGCATAGAGTCGTTTTCAGAGAAAGGAAACAGCCTAGGGTCAGTGCAGAATATTTTGTAATTCACAAACTATAGATATGTACCGAAAGTGTTTAATACTGTTTGTGGTATATGTAACTAAAATGTACTGAGGTAGAAATTTCGCTGGTCACTATATGTAAAGACGGCTGTTTGCATATAATATAATTTTAACTTTTAAGTGAAATTATAAACAGAAGAAATGCATCAATCTTGTTAAACTGACTAACTAGGAAAGATGGTACACAAAAGGCTGGAGAAACTCAGCGGGTGCAGCAGCATCTAAGGAGCGAAGGAGATAGGCGACGTTTCGGGTCGAGACCCTTCTTCAGACTAAGAAAGATATAGGAACTAGGAAAGATATTTGCTCATATGTGGTACAAAACCTCCATTACTTTCTCGGCTTGCCATGTCAAAGAATGGGTGATTTCTTTGCTAATTTATAGTAAAATGAAATAATTTGATACCCACAGAATAGATTTTTGCGATTGGCTCTGGTTATGTTTGTGATGTATGACAGTAGAAAATGCTATATTTGACGAATCTGTTTGGTTTGCTGTTTCCTTCACTGTCTTGCAATTTAATAATACCTTTATCTTGTATTGCTCTTCACATTCCCTCTTCATTTCTCTTAGTCGGAGAAAAGACTCCTGCTGCAAATTGGGCCACATTTTTTCACCGGATTCAGTTCTGTAGCTTTAAGATTTGGAAGAGAAGGGGCAGTGAGGAAGAAGGAGAGAGACTGACTCCTAACTAACTGCAATCTGAATTTGGCCTTTTTTTCAATAACTATTTGCTTTGGATCAAAGTGAACTCTGGAGGAAATGGTGAACAGCTCCAAAGGGACTGGGTACCAGATGGGATAAATTAATAACCACAACACTGGTCCTGTTTGAAATGTCTGACTAGTGTTGTCAGAATGTGACTAGAAAGCACTTTTATCACATCCAGGGTGGGAGTGGAGGAAGGCATGGAAGGATAAATGCATTCTATTGTCACAGAATTGTTGGAAAAATAATTCAGAATTGTATGATCTTATGGAAATTGTAGCATCTGATATGTGGATCAGCCTCGGAAGCTTGATGGAGCACTTTTTTTTTAATAATGAAGAGCATTAAAAAAAAAAAACAGGTTTTAAGAAAAAAAGTATAGATTTGAAAGATTGTGACCTATGATAATATGAGCTAATAATAGTCAATGAGTCTAATCTGTTTGTGGGGAATCATATTACAAATTTAATTTCTGTTGTCATGAAGAATATTATTTGTAGAAGAGTATGTGAAGTATTAAAATGTCATTAAATATGAGAATTAAACTCTTGGATATTTGTAGCAATGGCCTCGGTCAAATTTATTGATTTAAATTATTATTTTTGTAATGGATCTTAGTTATAAGGGAGACCGAAATATCAATTTGAAGAGGAGAGGGTTAATTTCCTGTCCTTTGTCTCGCTGCCCAGGCTAGTTTTTTGCTTTTCTTAAGTAAAGATAGGATGCTGCTGTCATTGCTTGGCTGTCGTATCTCAAAATAAAGTAGCTCCGAATTACCTTAGCGTCTTGCGTGAGAAGAGAATGATTGGGGGGAAGAGATGAACAAATAGTCATCCAAATCGCAAGCAAGGTTTTTATTATCAACAGAGTTTTCGACCAACTTTGACTGAGAGGTGAGGAAGTAGATGTACGGAGATTTCCATCATGATCCATTCGAGTTTGGTTACAGATGTTGAATATCTGCAAGTATGTTCATAAGATTTGCAGTAACATGAGACTCCGCCTAATAGACAAATATGACCAATTCTTAAGGAGTTGATCCCCTTTCATCGACTTTTTGGAATCGTGTGATGCAGTAGTACCGTAAAGATTACTGATTTCAGGTCGGGTCGTGGGTAGAATTACATCTCCGAACAAAGATTTGAAATTTTTATTTTTTAAGTGTCCTTTTCTCCTATTTCTACTTTTTCTTTCCTTATATACACACTTCACGTTTTTCTATTTTCCATCTATTTTTTTCCTTTTTCTTCTCTCTATTTCTTTTTTAAAATTTCCTTTTCAAAAACTTAAAACTAGAGGTTGTACATAGAATGTATTACGTTGTGACATAGTTGGCACCTACAATTAGGTGCCACTGTATTGTTTTGTACTGTATTAACTTCTAATAAAATAAACAAACAAAACAAAAGATTTGCAGTAACATGGCGTAATTCCGCTCCATTTTTTAATTTATAAACAGTCTTAAGACTATTTTGTAGCCTTCAAAGATGGCATGAATGCACACAAGCTATCCGCAGACAGGGTGGCTGCACAGTTTGGGGAATTCAGAAGTCGAATTAAACTCTTGTTGCTTTCTTGTTGTCCTGTTACTTTGAAACTCTTCGTAACATTCTATACCATGTCCCATTTAGGAAGTACTCCTAATTGCTTCAAGCTAAAACAAATTCACACGTAACTATTTCTGCTGATAGGCTGATGAAGGGGGTTGGCAGATGTGGAATGTCTTAGAAGTGAACCATGTCTGCCAGTGGGTATACAACACCTGGGTAACTTGCTTAACAAAATGTTCCTTCTGAATAGAGAAATGAAAATGTCACTGATCTAGCGACTGAATCTGGACCAATTGGGAAGCATTCAATGTTGCAAAATCAATTTCTTTGGAAGAGTTAAAGTGATTTAATTATGCCACATTCTCTCCACATTTAGTATATTTAGTATTCTTCAACTCTCAAGCGCAGGAAAATATTTTGTTCTGATTTGTATTACCGTATAATATTGTGCTTTAAAATTCGGAGAAAAAACAATTTAATGATGGCAATGCCATAACTCTCTTGCAGTAAATGCTGTTTCTGAATTCGTGCTCCTTATTTTTCTGTTGGGTATTATGTTTTTATTGAGTTGGTATAATATGTCATTCTTTATGTTCTTATCTCTTTGGGTAATAACTCAGTTAATAGCTGTTAAAAATATTGCATGTTAATGATGTCGCTTTGAAGACTTTATCTTTGCTGAACGGTCGGGGAACAAAATAAGACTCGGTGTATGCTGCACTGCTACATACGGCACTCCCCGTGTTTGATGAAATTAAATGTAGGAAAAATTATACATATAAATCTTCCCTGAAAAGCTATTAATCACCAGTGGGAAAAAAAGTCTTGTTTGAGATCCCATTTCACCAATGTGCATTATATCATATTTTATTTCTTTAGTAAAATGTGAAGAAATATAGAAAATAAGCATGGAGTTTTACCGAGTATAATTTTTATAAGATGAACAAACCAGTGTATAACATCCTTACCACCACCACCTCCCTCCCCACTTTCTCACTCTGTTTAAAATTGCCCAGAAAGTCTTCTACATTAGATTGTTATATTGCAACTAGATACTGAAATTTAATTTGGGGCACAGATCCTTGTTCTATAAATGTCCATTCAACATTGAAAATGTGAGGATTGTTTATATGAGCTATAACAAAAATGAAACATGCTGGAAAAACTCAGCTGGCCAGGCAGCACCTGAGAAAAGAGAAACAGTTAATGGTACAGGTCCGCGATTATTAGAGAAACAAATTAGTTGAGGTAACAGAGAAGGTGGGAGAGGTATTACGAGTATTTATAATTTACAAGGCAAGTTTCAATAAAGTGACACACTCCAAAGTACCTCACAGGAGTATAAACAATCAAAATTTAACACAGATCACACAGGGAACCATAAGGGAAGATGATGACAGCTTGATCATTTAGTATGTTATCAAAAGTGATTTAAAGGAGGGAAGAGAGGTGGTGGATTTTCGAGAAGGGATTGTAGTTTAGGATCTTGACAGCTGAAGACATGGAATAACCAGATCTGAAGATGATCAAGGATATGAGGGTGTAAGGCTGATGGACTTCAAGGAAACCAGGGAACAAGACCTTTGAGTGTTTGAAAGATGAAGAATTTTAAAGGAGGAACCCATGTTTGTGATGGGTGAAGGGGGACATTCAATGATTTTAATAGAGGGGAATAATTCCGAAAAGCATGTAGAAATAAATTCCTTTTGTTATTAAATTCTGATGAGCACAACGTTAAAAACTGCATCCTAGGGATTGCGTGCAAATAGACAAACAGATGTTTCATATTTTAGCCTCCCAGTTAATTGCTGTCAGGTGCTGGTGGCAAAGACTCGTATTTACAACCACTTTCAATGAAAATTAGATCTGTGACAGCTTGGGTTGCAAACAAGTAATCCAGAGTGCTCCAGTTTGTGGTAAGAGATCAGTTTACCTTACCACGTCCGTGGCAAGAATTGTGGATAGAGGCCTTAATAAAGGTCTGAAGAAGGGTCTCGACCCGAAACGTCACCCATTCCTTCTCTCCAGAGATGCTGCCTGTCCTGCTGAGTTACTCCAGCATTTTGTGTCGACCATTGGCCTTAATAAAATTTGGGTGCAGAGATAGGCACTTTTAAAAATGCCTTTATGTTTAAAAATGTACTGGATAGTGCTTACAATGTTCCATCGCCATACGTTACACTTGAAATCATGGAATGTAGGTATTTATCTTATTCTAGTAACATCAGAGTTCCGACTTTCTTTGTGGCTTGAGATAAAGCTGCTTGATTGACTGGGCCCTAATTCTGGCCGGCATTTGATTGCAAATGCAGCTGGTAAGATGTACGTTGTGAAAATTGTGCATGGAATTGACATCACAATGCTCTTTTGAACCCAAACCATTAACAGGATGGTGCTGTATTTCAGTTCCTGACCAGATTTTGCAGGTTGCAGCCATTAGCTGCTGTTTTGTGGAGGGAGTTTGCATGCTTATATGAAAGAAATACTAACTGAGGATTAAGCAGAATTGCCCAAGGATATCCAGGCTCAACTTACACCATTGGTATATGCTCACATATTGGTTCCAACAGTGGTGGCTGATGTTCTGTGTTTTCAGAGTTTTTTTCGGTTCTTCATTTAGGCCGGAGGCAACAAACCTTATTTGGACCCTAGCTAACAAAAGCCGAACAATGCAGGGCATTATTACAATCAGCATAGGTTATAGTAAACTTGTTCTATTTTCTACACACTATTGAAAATAGCACAACAGTATTGTTGATCACCTGCACCTTTGCACTCTCGACAACAGTTCATGGCCTTACCAACCAGGTGAACATATGTGTTCATCCTAAATTAAATTTAGTTTTAGTCCAGAGATATGGTGCGGAAACGGGTCCTTCGAGTCCGCGTCGACCAGCGATCCCCGCACATTAACCCTGTCCTGCACACACTAGGGACAATTTACATTTGTACCAAGCCAATGAACCTACAAACCCGTACGTCTTTGGAGGGTGGGAGGACGCCGAAGATCTCGGAGAAAACACACGCAGGTCACGGGGAGAACGTGCAAACTCCGTACAGACAGCACCCATAGTCGGGATCGAACCCGGGTCTCTGGTGATATAAGGCAGCAACTCTGCCGCTTCACCGCCGTCTGGCCCCTTTCTACAACTGTAATGGCAAATCATTCACCTATTTAGTTAATTAGTTGATGTCTATCACTGCTCAACGTCATGACTAGACGAGGTAACAAATTACCCATTCAAACCTAAAAAAAACGAGTGTACTAGTCTTATAGACTGGAGAACGTAACAATGAAGGCTTTGACCCTTTATACGACATGTTAAACCTAAAGAAGCTTCAGAGCAAAGTTCCTCTGCAGTATTTCAGGGTGGTGCTGTGTGAGGATAAGTTCAAAGTTAAAATAGTTCCCATTTGTATAGTGCTACAGGCTTGCATGAAATAGGTTGAGAAATAGATCAACCTTAAAGGAATGACTGTGCTTGTTTAAAGAAGCATGGGCAACAGAATCGAGTCTGCTTTTTTTTTTGAAGACTTTCTTCCTTATTACACCTGTCAAGCTTGGGTTTCTGCATTTAAACTGGAACCATGAGATCAAGGAGCAAGACTACAACTCTGCGACAGTTTTCACAGAGATTAGTGAATATGGTTTTCACATAGCTCTTTCCCCAGTTCAAACATATTAAACAAAACTGAAAGTGGACCTGGAGTTTAGCGCCATGTTGGATTCTGTAAGACAGGCATTTTGATTAGATCGATATGAGAATTACTCCTTCTCTGTGGTTGGGGGCACTGTCACATCAGAAGTTCATTTGAAATGAATTGGTATTTTCTTTTTGTTCCATCAATGGCTTAACTCACAAGAACCTGCTTAAAATGGCCACCTTCCTTCACTGTTCAAAGGACTAATTCCCAGCTCACTGTTCACTCACAATAAAACATATTGTTTGACAACTAATTAATTGTGTTAACTTTTCAATGCTTTTGAGCTGCTAGGCACTGATGTAATCCAGGGATCCAGGGGAACATAATAAACATCCGAAATAGAAGAGTGATTCTCAAAATAACTCTGCCCAATCAAGAATGTTGCAATCAACCAAAAACACAAATTTCTGGCTCTGGAAATATATCTGACAGAAGCCCTCTCACATGCCATCAGAGTAGTGGCCATTACCAATGTAAACAGTAAACAAGACTCTAGAGGATGGCTGTGACCAGCCTTTTGAATGGAAGCCTGAAACAATCTGTAACATATTACAAAAGAGCAAAGGGCATCCTAGAGAGCTAGCATGGAAACACCTTAATGGAAAGAAAATCCCACCTTGATCTTTTAGGGTGCAGCTCAGTTGAGATTGAGTTAAAGGTAAATTAAAGACACATTGCCTTTCTTTGATCATTTAGTATATTTTTTTGCCTGTGAAATGTTTCTTCCTGTCAGTGGTGTGTGTTTCTAGGCTTCTATGTTCTCCTGCTACTCTGTCCATCTGGGATTCATCCGTTATTTACCCCACCTAGTCACAGTAGCCATTGTACCAAAAGGATGGAATTCTACCTCTTGGGGTTAAGATTTAAAGCAGATTGGAAATATTGAACAGCAGAAAGCTGACAAAAGAAAACCTCCTGATCACTCCACCTTAACTAAAAGAAAACCTTCAATTAGAGCAAGTATATTTGATTTTTTTGCAAGAATAGATAGAAGAATAGTTGAAGGAGAGAGTTAACCCTTAGGACGAGTTGGAAATATGATTTGGCTTTGCAAACTCGTACAGAAAATAGTTTTGCAATACCATCAGACAAGGAAGTATGTGAATTAATATTATTCAGAAGAATTTATTTGGCTTGTAATAACTTGAAACCTGGACTCTGTTACCCAATAGTGAATGGGTGCAGCAATTAAAGATAAGGGTGGTGATATCTGTGTGGGTGAGGAATCATGTATAATAAAGTAGTTTTAAATACCTTTGGTACAGATACTTCAGACATTCCATAACCAATATTAAATACACTTAGAAGTCCAAATCCTCAAAGCATGTGCCTTTGCATGTAAATATATTTATTGTCCTCCACAACCTGAGCAAAATATCTGTTTGTCTCCTGCGCTGCTATAATAGTCATTTGCACCCCAATATCTTTTGGCTTTTTTGCTCCTCAAGCTATTGAAGGAGAAATTGCGAACTGTTTTGTTTTCCTTGACACATCGTGTATTGTCTGGCGAAAGCAGTTGTCTGACTTTCATTTGGCTTGCTTCTCCTTGGTGGTTGCCTGCTGCTCCTTGGCACCACAGATCCTGCTGCTGTTAGTCTAGTGACTAGAAGCCAATCTATCTCTCAGCAAGTTGTTTATTTTCTGAATACACAGGGAGGAATCCCCGTAAATGAGTAAGTGTTACTTTTCACTTATTTCCCAGCCAGCAGGTGTCCTGAAACACAATTTGCCTTAACTACCTCGACATCTGAGATGTGAATGAAGTCTAATCTGTCATCCCCTCTTGTCAGACTTTCTTGAATAGGACTGTACCCAGGTTATTCAGAGGCCTGTGTGCTTGGAATGCAGCTTTAATTCTTCAAGAACAGGCAGAATGTCTTATTCTACAGTTTGAACGAGTAAGTCTGGTCGCTGCGTGCATTGACACCTGGCAGAAAGGATGGCATAAGCCATACTGTGTATTAACTGTACAATATTATGTGTAGTATCCGATTGGGTATCATTCTTTGGTTTTATTTGATAAGAAATATTATGTGACTAGAATGGAACTGAGCTGTATATAGCTGGACTAAAATTAATTGCCACTATTATTTGAAGCTTAGTCGGAGAGGACCGAGGTTAATATTTGCTGTGGTATAAATCACTGTTAAACTTCCTTTTAAAGAAACTAGCATGCTCACTTGTGACCAGCTGTGTGAACAAGCCCTTGTATATCCAGTCACTAGATTAGAATCCAACTTGGAATTAAATATTTACTTTCCTTGTTAGCTGCGGCAGTTTTACTTAGAGTAGTGTTTGTCAGAGTAGGTCCAGTTCCCGTTAGTTGCGAAATTGGCAACAACAAATCACAGACTAATTCAGAAAAGCCATAAAGAGGATTTGGAAAGTGGAGTAGAAAGTGAAGCCGGGAAATTGAGTTATAAGTGTCATCTGACTCTGCAGTACATGATACCAACATTGGATATCAAAGTTTCTTTCATTCTTCAAATGCAGGTATCCTTAACTTTAATCAGCACAACAAGCCTTGCAAATAAAAACTCTTAGCTCTGACTTAAGGGACTGAACCTTTAATCCAGCAACTGAGCAGTGTGATATGAGAATTACATCGCATCAAAGATCCTCATCTTGTTAACAGAAATATTATTGAAGAAGAAAGGAAGTTTTAACACAGATTTTTCAACAATAATCAACACTTAAGATTGTAGTGGCTGCCACTTGCTTCCTTTCTTCTATTCCAGAGAAACCAAACTTTTGTTTGAAACCAAACCAGGCTTTTCTCAGCCCTGTGGTCATGATTGACACCAGGGTAAATTTTCAGAGCATGTGTGATCATAACTAAGACCACTTATTTCCGCCATTCAGCATACGTCCTCTCACCCTCGATCAACTTAATCTAGATAATGTGCATAAAAACTGACTATCCAGTATTCACAGGACTATAGTGGTGTTAGACTAGCAGATATTCCACAATGTTACTCATGTTAATACCCCAACTCACTTTTTTATTTAACTTTTTTAAATTGTTATACGGGATATTGAGAGCAGGAGGTTGAGACTGGTGAGTTTAAAAGGAAAAATAGAACATTCATCCTATCGGAACTGGTTGCCAAACCATCAGGATTTGCAAACAATAAAATATTTCTGAAGACATATAGTAGTCTTACAGTAGTCTTACTCTAGAAATACAGTCTGAAGAAGGGTTTCGGCCCGAAACGCTGCCTATTTCCTTCGCTCCATTCATGCTGCCACACCCTCTGAGTTTCTCAAGCACTTGTCTACCTTCGATTTTCCAGCATCTGCAGTTCCTTCTTGAACAAAATATGAGGTTATTGTCTGACGAAGGGTTTTGACACGAAATGTCAGCCATTCCTTCTCTCCAGAGATGCTGCCTGACGCACTGAGTTACTCCAGCATTTGGTGTCTGAGGTTATTGAAGTTTTACTGCACTGTTGAACAGACATCCTCCTTCTAACATTTGTATATATGTTCATCCAAATCTCTGTTGCATGTATCCTTTTGCACCACACCCTGATCCCCAACGCTCCTGAACATGTAGGAAGGAACTGCAGATGCTGGTTTAAACCGAATATAGACACAAAGAGCTGGAGTAACTCAGTGGGTCAGACAGCATCTCTGGAGAAAAGGAATAAGTGACGTTTCGGGTCAAGACCCTTCTGAACGTATATGTTGCTCCGGCCCTCATCCCACCTTATTTCTGCCCATTCATCCTATAGCTTTTCATGATATCTTTATTCCTCCAGCTATAATCCCTGGATGTTATTGCTCCAGTATTGATAGTTGTGCCTTTAACTGGTAAGAGACTAAACTCTAAAATTCCTTTCCTAAACCTGTCAAGTTGTCTAATTTTCTTCTTTTAAAATATTCTGTAATATCTACTACACCTTGGTTAGCGGTTTGTGGCAGTTAGCGATTTTTGTTTACCCATACTCCTGTGAGGTAGTTTGCTATGTTGAAGATATTTCACTATTATTGCCATTGCAATTTTATTTATAGTTGTTCCCTACTCTTCAGGCATCAATTAAGTGTCACGTCTTTCAGTTTCTTTGATTCAGCGTCACCCTGACTAAGTCCCCAGAAAATAGCCTTCTATTGTAATGACTACTCGTAGCTTGTTGGTGTTTTCACGTCTCAAAGCTCTCTACTTTGCCGTCACTCATTATTGCTCCCATTGAGCATGCAAGACAAATCTGTCCACATCAGTTGCCCAAACAATGCAACCTATTCAACTCACCAATGATAAGGGAGAAGGGCCATGGAAGAGAACAAGAGTGTGTCGGAGTGAGTGTGTGTGCTTGTGCTGTTTCTGCATACGCTGTGTGTGTGTGTGCGCACACGGACTCGGTTTGCCTCTGCCCACTTAGTGTGCATCTTTGCATGCTTATCTGTGTGTATTGATCTCTGCTAAAAAGCCTGACCTTCAAGGGCTCCAATCATCCTGGACACCAATAACCGCCCTCATGTTAAAGTTAATTCACGCACCGACCGGTGTCTTCCTAGACTCACAAACAAAGATTGAGACCTGGAAAGTCAGGATCCGAGTAGAGAGTGGCAGCAGCATCAGAACTGAAATTCCTTTGTCAACATCTCCCGTGAATGCTGACATTGATGCTGCTACCTCAGGTGAGCGGTAGGACATAGCCAGCTAAACCGGCAGCTTCATCCTGAGGATTTCGCTACCAGAATGAACTAGTCTTTTGCCTCAGCGATTTCCACTGGTTGATTATTACAACGCCTCGTGAACCTCCAGCTCGTACTAAAGTGGAAGCAGCATGCTGCAGCAATTAGTGCATATGCTCCAACCCTGAAAGCGATGCACAAGGCCAAAGGGGAATTGCACTCTGACCTTGAATTCTGGCCTGAGCCCCTGCAGGAGACTAATGGTTTCACTGACAATTTCAGAAGTCGGAAAGGAAACTCTGGAAATGTGTGATTGGCAAGGAAGGAGTAGGGAAATCTATCTCCAGTGATGCTCTGCTCCTGACAAAATATTTGAAAGACTGACTTGTTTGTTACGCTGGGAGTTCACCAGAGAAAATTCAAGGCCACGTGCAATGTGCTTTGATCCAGCATTGATAGGCACCTGCGATATTACACTGTTGTCTGAGTAACAGATTGTGGGGATGACCAGATCAGTCACATCACCACAAAGGCAAACAACGGCTGGATTAAACCACAAAATCTAGATTTTTTGCTGCTATCCACTTGGCTCTGAAATGTTTTGGCAATGTTTAACGATCCAAAGATTCCACTAAAAAATAACTACTAAGCCAGACAACTTGACTTCCAACCAGCAGATGGTACTGGCATTGGTCTGGTATTGCCATGTGCACCGAGATACAGTGAAAATTGTTATTACATGTTAGCCATGCAAATCATGCCGCACATGCTAATGTCAGGTAGTGCCAAAGTGTTAGGTTTCCTTGCATAATGCCACTCTGAGTACTTACATGGTCAGTTTCATAGTGAGATGCAGCCATCTCTTCAAGGTACGTTCCGCACAATATAAGCAACGCTTCCAATTGAACCATACATGAACACATGCAAAAAAATGAAAATTAAAAATGCAGAATATATTGCTACAGCTACAGATAGCAAAATGGAAGAACCACAATGAGATAGATTAGAAGTTTGTAATTCATCCTTAGCACATGAGAGGTCTGTTCAAGAGTCTGATAACGGTGAGGAAAATGCTGTTCTTGAAAGTGCTTTTCAAGCATTTGTATTTTCTGCCTGACGGGAGAAAAAGGGATCACTTCGACGAGTAAAAGTATCCTTGATTTTGTTGGCTGCTCTCCTGAGGCAGCGTTAAGTGTAGATGGAGTCGAGAATGGGGGCACGTTTAGTTTAGTTTAGAAAAACAGCGCGGAAACAAGACCCTTTATACCACCGGAGTCCGCACCGATCAGCGATTCCCACACATTAACACTACCCTACACACACTAGGAGCAATTAACCTACAAACCTGTACGTCTTTGGAGTGTGGGAGAAAACTGAAGAACTTGGGGGGGAAAAAACCCACGCAGGTCACGGGGAGAAATACAAACTCTGTACATACAAGCACCCATAGTCAGGATCGAACCCAGGTCTCTGGTGCTGTAAGCGCGTGAACCACCGTGTCGCCGTTTGTATGATGGACTGTATGTGTTCACAACACTGCAATTTCTTGTGGTCGTGGGCACCACAGTTCCCATACTAAGCTCAGTGAGAGTCAAATGTGTGGAGCACAAGGAGGCTATTTGCAAATAACAGGATGAATGCCCAATCTCTGAAACTACCCACACACTCCCTAGTTCAGCAACACCTTACCCCTTTGTGGCAGAATGTGTGGGTACCACATTTTATTCATCAGCCACCACGGAAATGTAGGAATGGATTGGAAGGAAATCATCCTTGACCCTGAGCAACTGCAGAAGAAGAAGGAAGTGGTAGCAGTGAATCAACTCTTTTTTTACAACTTACCTGATTTTTAACTATCATTTTACACTATTGTGCTCTATCCTATTATTTGGCAATTAACTGAAACACTGCGGCTTGTCGATTTTGTGAAGCTTTTGCTGATTCACAATGTATAAGTTCCGACGGCTCCTCTTTAAGCTGTTGAAAAATTGCGTTTTTTAAAAAGACAAGAATTGATGTGACTTGAAAATATGCCAACCAGCTACTTTAACATACAAGAAAAAGCTGGCTTGCAAACAAGAGACCTGACAACAATGCACCTATTGAAGGTTTTCAGTTTCTGCTTCTAATCTGTTACATCTGTACATTTCTACACTTCCTATAAAGTTCTAGAGCTGTAAACAGATCATGTTACAATATATCTCACAGAATGATCTTTGGAGAATGACAGCCAATATACTTCTGAAAAATGGCCAGTATAGTTTTAGGTAAGTACATCTCTGATATACTTTGCTTTAAAGTTCTTTGGAAGAGTTTATCAACTCTTTGGATTAACAGTAAACTGAGCCTTTGCAGCCGGTTTGTTGTTGAGAGTAGTGCGTACTCTGCTATTTTAATGTCCAAACTATTTCCTTTCATATGACTAAATATAAAACTCTACTTTGCTTGTCTGTGTGGGTTTGTAGTGTACTTTGCTCTTTTCTGGAGGTTAGTGTCAGGACTGGCTTTTCTCAGAGTTTGACACGGGATGGCTGGATGCCAAAATTCTTTTGAACGCGATTGTGCCATTTTTAGGATGGTGTTCAGTAATTCTGATATTTGGAAACTGAATAACAAACCTATTTGACAGTCACGTTAATATTCACATTAATACCAAATTCACATTAATGTCAAGTTATTAAGGTTTAGCACTTCAACTCCCCCTCCCATTCCGTATCCGACCTCTCGGTCCTGGGCCTCCTTCACGGCCAGAGTGAGCAACACCGCAAGTTGGAGGAACAGCACCTCATATTCTGCTTGGGGAGTCTGCATCCTCTGGGCTTGAACATTGAATTTTCTCAATTCTGTTAACCCTTGCTGTCTCCTCCCCTTCCCACATCTCCCTCAGCCCTCGGGCCCTGGCATTCCCTCTCTCTCTATCTCCCTCCCCCACCCTAGTCACACTAGCTTCTCATTTTCACACCACAAACAGCTTACAATGGCTTGTTCCCTTTATCATCGATACTTTTTTGCATATCTTTCATTCATTGTTCTTTATCTCTCCACATCACCGTCTATATCTCTCGTTTCCCTGATCCCTGACCAGTCAGAAGAAGGGTCTCGACCCGAAACGTCGCCTATCTCCTTCGCTCCTTAGATGCTGCTGCACCCGCTGAGTTTCTCCAGCCTTTTGTGTACCCTCGATTCTCCAGCATCTGCAGTTCCTTCTTTAACACAAAGGTTTATAGAATGATGGGATGTTTTTTTTTTAACCACAAATGTTTGAAACATTCAGAAGGTGTCACACTTTTGGTAATGCCAAGACGATAGATTAATACAGGGCCTCTGGTGCAACATGCCCAACCAAGATGCCTCATCTAAGCTACTCCCATATGATTCCTATCCCTCCAAACCTTTCCTATCATGAACAAATATATATTTTTAATGCTGTTACAGTAAGTACCTGCTTCAACTACTTCTGCTGGCAGCTCTCTCCAGATATTCACCACCCTCAATGTGAGAAAGTTGATTGTTAGGTTCCAAGTAAATCTTTCTCTGCTCACCTTAAACCTATGCCTCTATTTTTGATTCCCCTATGCTGGGGAAAAGACTGTATTTATCCTATCTATTCCCCCCAAAAGATCAACTCTCTGTCTCCTACACTTCAAAGACGAGTCCTAGCCTGTCCACCCTCTCCCAATAGCTCGGGCCCTTGTGTCCTGGCAACATCCTTGTAAATCTTCTCTTTTAGAAGTAGTTTACTTGTTTATTCGTAAGTTCGCCCTTCGGAGATACCAACTGCATTTTGTTGTCTCTGTATTGTACACTGCACAATGACAATTAAAGATTGAATTAAAGAATTAATTTTCAGCAAAATGGCATTTGGCCAAACTGAACACAATACCCCAACCATCTATCTGAGATGTCCACTTTCAGGGAACAATGTACATGAACTCCAAGATTCCTCTGCTATACAATACAACACTCATCAGGGAGCTACCATTCACTGCAGAGGTCCTTTGGGTTTGACTTCCCAATATGCGACACTTTGCACTTACCTGAATTAAACTACTAGCCATTCCTCAACCCACTTAGCCAGCTGATTAAGATCCTGCTGTAACTCTTGATAATCATCTTCACTGACAACAATACCATCTACTTTAGTGTGATCTGCAAACTTACTTATCATACCTTCTCATTCACATCTAAATTATAGATGTAGAATCTTTTTTTGGATTGCAGTGCTTGTTTATTCCTCACTCTACCACCAGGGGCGCCGTACGATTGGCAGCCTCACCAACAATCTGTTTTTTTGTTCTTTTTTGTGTGTTTTGAAAGTTTGTTTTAATGTTCTCTGGTTTGTTTTATGTGGGGGAGGGGGAAACTTTTTTTTCAATCTCTTACCCTGCCGGAGATGCGATTAATTTCTGGATCGTATCTTCGGTCGCTCTACGGCCTAACATCTTGGAGCTGGATGCCTCGCCCAGGTCTGACTTTGAGCCCAACTGCAGGGTGCGGACTTACCATGGGAGCCGATCCCTTGCCTGGGGACTTTACCACCGAGAGCTCGCAAGGGAATAGATTTAACATTTTTCGCCTTCCTTCACAGTGAGAATGTGGAGGAGTCACTGTGGTGGATGTTTATGTTAAAATGTATATTCTGTGTTCTTTTGCTTTTTATTTGTATGACTGACTTGGCAAATGAAATTCCTCCTACGTTGCAAAACACACTTGGCTAATAAAGTATTATTGTATTGTATTAAAGCCATTACCTTCTAATGAGAATTATATGACATATAGCAATACAAAGATTGTAAATTCCATTAATGGTTTAGTTATTAACACACTTGCTTGTGAGATTAAACCATCTGGACCATGAGCGTCTCGGGTTACTTCCCAGGGCAAAATGAAGGTGTAAATAATCTGTCGATTTCCAACCCCACTGCTCAAACCTTACGCAAATTGATACCACTGGGCAGTCAGCACCAATGGAACTGTATTGAAACGCTAGTCTTTACATTAAAGCAAAGACAATGAATTGGAAAATGAGGAAGTTCTGTAATTATTTGTCTGCTTTAAGCAAGCTTTATTTGAAGCACAGGAAATTCATTAAGTTGAGGAAGTGACTGAGCGGGTGTCTATGCTGCTACTGACCTCAGTGCTTTGATCTGGAACCCACAGTCTTGTTCCTATGTGTCCATTTACTGGGCAAACACAATGCAAGCAGTGACCACGGTCACTGGCCTACTGCGATCAGCTGTCTGTTTTATTTAAGCACATTTCTGCAACGGGTGAATGCAATGAATATGGAACCAGGTCCTGGCAAAAATACAGCCAAATGCGCAGGACATTTTGGCCTCTGTTTTCAACTTTGGTTGACATTGTTAAACTCGGCAAAGTAAACTCAAATCAATTTTGAAATCCCTTTGCACATTTACACCCAAATGGTTGAAGGTCAAATTGTAATTTGTATCTTCCTGACCTGCCAATGGTGTGCGAAGGTGACCTTCCCTCAGACTTGGCACGAACATTAAACACAATGTGAGTTTTAATATCATTGACGGTAGTTTGTATTATTAGCAATGTTCTTCAAAGGCCACTAGTGTTTACAAACTGTGCAAGTGGCACGAAAGTGAATAAAATAAGAATGTAACTTATGTTGCGCATTTATGTTCAAGGTATGTGACAACGAGCGGTGTTGCAGTGAGCCAGGATGCGAGGAGCTTGGTTTCCTTCTGTATTGAGTTGCCATGGTGATGCAAATAGAGTGAATAATGAGATAATTGCTTATGGTGGGGAAGTGGAGAAATTCACAGCTTTTCTAAAAGGAGTGGACGGTGCTTACATGTCTCCCGCTCAACCTTGGTTTTTTGTCCCACCATTTCTAATCTGATTATTCAGTTTATGACTTTAGGAAGAGTGGGAAATGTGCTCACACGGTAGGCATTCACCTTTTGGCCCTCTTTGATTAGCCACCCATGTCTTTCTATTACCATTTCCTTTATTGAGGAAGAATTAACTTCAGACTCTCAAGCTATTTTTCTGATACATTTTGGGGATTATTGTGAAATACTTTCACACCTTTTCTATTGGGGGCAGCGGCTGGAGGAATCGTTTCCATGTTAACTTCCAGGAAAGCATTGAATTGAATTAAATTCTGCCATCACCCTTTCACTTCGAGATTAACTTTTTTTCTTCTGTTGATTTTTTAAGAGGGCTTTGTGGAGAATAGACTTTAGCAGACATTTGTGATGCATGCTTTTGTGTGAGTTATATAGTCACGAAGATCACTTTTTCCACCAGCTTTGCCACGGCAGAAGAAAAAAGCCCCTCCCGTTCAAGGATGAAAGCTGGAGACTAATCTGCTTCCATCTGGAAAATCAGAGAGCCAGGGGTTGCAGTCATGAGGTCACGTCCCTTATGTAAACTGTCAGATTCTTTTTACATTAAAAATTTATCACGTAAATACCAACTGAGGACTTGTCAGAGACACTCCTAAGAATGTAAAGCCAGACTCTTCTCGAAAAAATGAAGGACTCTGTAAAAGGAAGAAAAATGATCGCCTTGCGTGTCTGCAACTAGTTATTATTCTATTGGGAGTCAGCAGGAAGAGAGAATCTAAGTTGCTGTGACAAAGCCATAAGACCATTGTGGTAAAAGATGTTCAGAGCATGAACTCACATTGCACTTTCCCTATTATATTTCTCCACTGATTCCTGAACGGTTTATTTTTTTTACTCTTTGAAGTGATTAGCTGGGAAGAAATTAGAGGTATTGAATCCCTGGGAATGTTGTTTCTGTATGAGGCAGATAGTGTGCTCTCCACTGTGACTAAAATTGGTGTGTTTGCTCTGGACGCTCTGGATGCCAGCTGGGCAATGGGATGGCAGGGATTCCTGCCCGAGTGTGCGAAGATCAAAGATCCGCGGTCGGAGTCTGTAGCGAATGTGTGCTTTGGGTGGAACAGTTTGCCATAGAGAGTGTGCGGCCTCAACTGAAATAATGCGTCTGCTTTTTGTTTCTGAGGCGTCTCTAAATGATAATGGTGGAAATGACCCGAAACGTCACCCATTCCTTCTCTCCAGAGATGCTGCCTGTCCCGTTGAGTTACTCCAGCTTTTTGTGTCTATCTTTGGAATGTATTAGGAGACGTGGTTATTGTCCCATGACTGTGATAGTCTATCAAGACTTGCAGCAATAGCAAGGAAGTTGGACTAATTCCTGGACAACATCATAAACTTAATTGTATATTCATTGAATGGATAATAGAAGAAAGAGGGGAAAAAAACTATTCACTGGATTTCTCTGCTTGGTGATGCTGTTGTATTTGTTCAGTGTGCCGTTTGCCCACGTTATATGGATTAATGACGAGGATACTGAAACATTTTCACTTTTGTCGCCAGCTCACTATCACTGTCTTTAGATCAATATTTTGTGTCTAGAACACTTGTCACATTTTAGCTGTTTCACTCTGAATGGGGTTAAATGGAGAGGTACAGCATAGGATCAGGCCTTTTGGCCCACAATGTCTGCAGTGACCATGATGTCAATCTAAACCAATCCCACGTGTCTGCATGTGATCCATATCTCTCCATTTCCTACTTGTTTGTGTACTTCACCCATACAGCATGGAAACAGGCCCTTCAGCATGCCTACTAGGGTGCCTGCCTGAGCTGGTCCCATTTGCCTGGATATGGCCGTCTAGTGCACTTTTCAGGGAACAGCAGCTTATGTAGGTCCAGTACTTTTCTGATCTTTGAAGTTGGATGCAGTAATATTTGACCCAACGATTGCCACAATTTATGTGCAAATTAGTTGCATTTGAGTCATTAAAGACCATACCCGTCCATTCCTTCCGTCCATAACCTTCCACTTTACTCTTAAATGTTAAAATCGAACCTTTTCTGCTGGATCATTCCACACAGCCACCACCCTAAATACCCCAAACTTCTGTCCCCTTAAATGATTCCAAAATCAATACCTGTTCAACCTTTCTCTGAAACAGAGTTGTGGAACCCTTAATCTCCTTGTACTCTCTCTATTTTTGTTTGCGACCAAAATTCATTTCTTACCAGAGTATTGCAGCACAACCAAAGGCTTCTTTACACCATGAACTATATATCTTGACATTAAGGTTTGTTTATCAGTAATTAAAATGATTCAGAAAATACCTTTTGTGTTTTTGCTTCATTTAAGGAGTATTGCATTCATGAACTATACATCTAGCAACTGCTCTTTTGCCAGGACAGCATCCTATAATTAGGTAGAACTGCTGGAAAAACGTATGGCCATCAGATTGGCATCAATCCAAGCAGCCCTGAGATTCAAAAACACGTCTGTGGACCTTGTTGTTTAACAACTTCCTTTCATTAAGGACTTCAAGGTGTGTGTCGAGTATGCCGATTAATTCTTGGATCTGTTTTTGGTGAAATGTCATTCTGTGATGAGAGTTTTCAATGCGGACTAGATTAGGTGTTCTCTGTGGGATTACAAAATGAGTTCTGAATGGCCAGTGCAAGTTCTACTGTGCAAAGTTTGCATAGAAATTACTGTTAGCATTAATTTGGTGGGCGTCAGGATGTGGGAAGGAAAATGCAAATGCTGAATTATTTTTCTTAAGTGAGCTATTGGACATTATAGGGACAGCCCAACGAGAACCTGATCACTCTGCTATCTTCACACAGCCTGATGAAGTAGGATTTGGTTTATAAAATAATCGAAAGTTTGTAGATTACCAATACGTAATTGATAGCTAGGAAAAAAAATTGACCCCATTTGTAAATGGTAAGTTTTCTTATTAAAATAGAATGTCCAAGTGACAATTGATCCCAGCTGAATTTCTTCTCCAGTAATTCCTCTCTCTGGTGAGTAGATTGGAGGCTAAGCCAGCCTGAGACGGTTTTAGAAACTAGGAGGGTCCCCTCTAAAAGTTCAAGTGTGCTGTGGCAAACTGTCAGCCACAATCTTCTTGTAGACACAAAATGCTGGAGTAACTCAGCAGGACAGGCAGCATCTCTGGTGAGAACGTAAGGGTTGACGTTTCAGATCAAAACCCTTCTTTCTTTCTTTCCTACACAATTTTATTGAACAGGCTGCTTTTATTGAGGCATTTGCAACTCTAATCCCCAAGTTATGTTGCTATTGAAAAGACTTTAACACACTGGTTAAAGTGTTTTTACTTTAACACACTTTAACAGGTACCATCAGAAGTGATCCCAAGATGGATTTCACCTCTCCATCGATCCTCAGTGGGCAATTGGTCTCGTACGCTGAGCACTTTTGGTTTTTGTTAACACTTTTGACATCATGATAAATGCCATCCTTTGTATTCCAAGGCTGTCCCACTGTGAAATGCGACAGTTGTCATTTAGGCTTACAGGCAGATATATTTAAATCATCCTGTTTTCAGTAATTTCCATCTTGAAAGCCTCCTGCTATTCGTACCAGGAGCCAATGGCATTACGACAAATTTCAGCAGCGTATTTAGGCAGCAAATATTTAACAGCATGAGTTCAACATTAATATTCAAACCACAGAGTGAAATGCAAACAGCACCTACCTTGCACCTAGGTCATTTCTCAGGAAGAAATATTGCTCGGTGATTTGGAGAATGGCCATACGGTGGCTTTGGAAAAAATGTAATCAGCATAACCTGGGGCTTAGACGGTTAAGATAGAATATGCACTACAGATTTTATCATACACACTCCACTGTTTGCAATAATATGAATGATGCCCTTTGTAAAATGGATTTGTACCTGCTCATTCATTCATGCACTACTATTCAGCTGCATAACTGCACAACATTTCAGGAACCCTCGTTACAAATAGCTGGAGGTGTGTATAGATGATTCGGTTAGTCGGTGGTAAATTGTGGAAGGATTATAGTTTAGCAACTTCAATACCAATTCTTGATATATGACGTGAAATCAGTAGTCTTTACATGATACTGAGTGTACAAGGACCGAACACTCATTCTGAAACTTGTGATGACAAACACTATGAACACTTTAACATAACATAACATAACATAATTTGGGATGCAAACTTGAGCAAAAACCTGCAGTAGAAATAAAGGGCCTGTCCTACTGCAGGGACCTAATTGGCGAGTTTAGAAGAGTTTGCCCTCGACTCGTACTCGCAGCATGGTCGACACGAGGTCCTAGGAGGTCTTTGTAACTCTCCTTCATGCTCTAGAGTAGTCCCCGCGTACTTGAGGCCTCAGCTAGGTCGCGGCGCTTTTTTAGCATGCTGAAAAATGCCCGCAAGTAAAGAAATGTCGCCATGGAAAAAAAAATCAATGTTTATTTTACTCGTAGGTTTAGTCGTCGTAGGTCGGCATGTTATTCGTAGGTAATCGAAGGCAATCAAATGCAATCGAGGGTAGTCGAAGGAGGCTGTCTTCACTCTACACTTCGGTGTCCGATTTTTCCCGAAGCTAGTCGAGGCTAGTCTTCAACATAGTCGCAGGAGGTCGAAGGAGATTGAAGGAGGTCTTCTACATAGTCAAAGGAGGTCTTCAACATATTCGTAGGAGGTTCTCTACATAGTCGAAGGAGGTACCATGACACTTTTTCATACTCTCCTAAACTCTTCTGCACTCGGAAATTAGGTCCCCGCAGTGGGACAGGCCCTTAAGGAACTTACAAAGAAGGACACAAAGTGCTGGAGTAATCCAGTGAGTCGGGCAGTATCACCGTAGAACATGGATAGGTGATGTTTCGGGTCGGGACCATTCTCCAGACTGCTATTTCCGGTTGGATCATTCTTCAGACTGACGTTTCAGGTTGGAACACTACTTCAGTCTGCTGACCCACTGAGTTACTCCAGAATGTTGTGTCCTCCAGTGGAGCCTGCTTGGCCATGTGGTTGAACAAGAGCCTTTCACTTTTGGAATCTGGTTATAAAGTCATCCCAGACTCATGAGGGAAGATTTTTTTTTATTCTCAGGTCACCAGCTGACTGATGGAGCCCCTTGTCTTGGAGGGAAACACTGCCTACATTGCAGTCCATCTAGACATAACTAAAACTGTGCTCTTCCGGTTTGCCCGATTTTTCTATTTGCGCAAAGGCGGTACACGATAGCGCTACGTATTTTTGTCAGCTCACTCATCGTTCTCCTGTGCTGCGAGTGCAACAAGTTTCGGTCCGATCAGTAGTATATTGTAAAAGTTAGTGAGGTTTAAAAATCTTTAAAACGCGCCGCACGGATCGGTCTCTTCTGTCACTGCCCAGGACGGTCCACCCCTTCCTGCGCCATCGTGTCTTTATTGGAGCTGTGGGACGCAGTGGGTGGCCGGCGAAGGTCTCCAACCGGACACACTTTTCGGAGGGACCGGAAGCAGCCTGGCGCGGAGTCGGAGATGTCCGCAAACGGAAAGTGGAGAGTCTGATCCCAGTGGAAGAGAGAGTCCCAAACGCACTGCCATCGCAACGCCCGCAGCTGCAGCCCCTTCCCCTCGCTGGCTCCTGCCCCCATCCCCCGTGGTACCCCCCCCCTCCCCCTCCCCCATGGATCTTCCCCCGTCTTTTCTCCAAGCTCTCCAACCCCCTCCCCCACCCACACATCGGCGTGGCCGTGGCTGCTCGTGTTTCCGGGCTGAGCCGAGGATCCGCGCCGACGGCTGATGCTCCTCCGGGGCACGCAAGAAGGGAGAGGAGCGGCAACCTCGAGATCCTGGGGAGGGGAGGAGGGAGTGTGGGGGAGGAGAGGGGATAGAGGGAGCGGAGGGAGGGGGGGAGGAGGGAGGGAGAGGAGTTATGGAGGAAGGGAGTGACTGAGGGTAGGGGAGGGATTGGGGAGGGGTAGGAAGAGAGGGAAAAGAAGAGCGAGAGTGTAAAGGAGGGGGGGGAGAGTGGTTGGGTTGAGGGGAAATGAGCTGCGCCTGTGCAGTTGGGGGCTATGGGTGAGCGGTGGAATATTGCATTGGGGGACCAAGCCACCTGTGTGACAGGGACCCAACATGTCCCACTTAGTCTAACGACTCATTAAAATGGTGCTGCAGAGCTAACTGTCTTGAGCAGGCATCTCTCTGCAGCTCATTGTCTGTGGGCCAATACAATATTAGATAACTTTGGATATATAGCTGTGTTTTCCTCGTGTGCTCTGATTTCCCCCCACACTCAAATACCTCAAAGGTTTGTAAGTTAATTGGCATTAGTAAAAATTGTAACTTGTCCCTAGTGTGTAAGATAGTGTTAGTGTAAGGGGGTGATCGCTAGCCCACGTGGATTGGGTGGCCATAAGGGCCTGTTTCCACGCTGTATCTGTATGTAAAAAGTAACTAAAAAGAATGACCGGGCTCTGACTGTTAATTCAATCGATGTGGTGACAACTGATCCAAATTTATTTCCTTAATACTGAGTGATTAAAAATTGATTACAATGAGTTGTTTCTTTTGCTCACGCATTGTCCATTCCCTTGGTCGAATGCTAGCCTCGGCTGTTAAATGACAGCATTGAGTCACTTTATCGAGCTATTTCATTGGCAATGATAATGTAGAAAAAAATCATGTTGACTTTCAGCCTGAAGAAGGGTCTCGACCCGAAACCTCACCAATTCCTTCTCTCCAGAGGTTCTGCCTGTCCCGCTGAGTTACTCCACCTTTTTGTGTCTATCTTCATGTCAGAGCACATAACACAGGATTAAATCGGATAAAACAGGGTTTGTGTTACAGAGAAGCGTAATATGGATATTTTTACCTGGGAACAAGACAATCCTTCCATAATGTGGGGGTGCCAGTGTGATGGAGATTTCTAGTTTGCTCAATGCAATAAGGTTACGATTGGTGACTGGCCAAGGCAACTCGGAAGTTACAAGGAGGGCACAATTCGCAAGCACAGGATGGCTCAGTAGCCAGCCGAGTATTAATGACATACCGCGTGGCAGCGTGCAAGATAAAATTAGTTAATTCCAGGAATGAGTAGGTTAAACTTTGATGAACATTTGTCGGCACTGGGCCTGTACTCGCTGGAGTTTAGAAGAGTGATGGGGGACCTCATTGAATCATAGCCTCAGAATTAAAGGACGTTCTTTTAGGAAGGAGATGAGGAGGAATTTCTTTAATCGGAGGGTGGTGAATCTGTGGTATTCTTTGCCACAGAAGGCTGTGGAGGCAAAGTCAGTGGATAAATTTAAGGCAAAGATAGGTCCTTGATTAGTACAGGTGTCAGATGGGGAGAAGGCAGGAGATTGGGGTTCGGAGGGAGAGATAGGTCAGCCATGATTCAATCTACTCCTATTCCTTATGACTTTATGACCTTAGTGCTGTCACTTGTCTAACGAGGAAAATGCGGCAGTTAATTTGAGGAGCACTATGCCCGACATACAACATAATGAGGTATCAAAATCTGTTTTACTATTATGCGGTTAAGTGATAAATATCCAAAAGAGTTCTTTGTTCTACATTCTGCGGCACGGTGGCGCAGCGGTAGAGTTGATGCCTCACAGCGCTTGCAGCGCCAGAGACCCGGGTTCGATCCCGACTACGGGCGCTGTCTGTATGGAGTTTGTACATTCTCCCCGTGGTGGGTTTTCTCCGAGATTGAATATTTCGCCCCACGCTCCAAAGATGTACAAGTATGTAGGTCGATTGGCTTAGTAAATGTAAAAATTGTCGTTAGTGTGTGTAGGATAGTGGTAAATATGCAGGATCACTGGTCGGCACAGACCCGGTGGGCCAAAGGGCCTGCTTTCCGCGCTGTATCTCTAAACTACACTAAACATTCAGTGATACCATGAGATCTTTCTCAGGGCGCAGATCGGGTGCCTCATCATGGGAATGGAGGTGGGACTACAGGAGGTGCATTTCATTATTGTCTTTGATCTCTGTTTATGAACCATAGCTCTAATCCATTTCCATGGGGCAGATCGGGTTTTAAATTGTCTCCATGATGTTGAAAGTTCTCCTCACTGTCAGTTGTGATGTATTTTCTGTGTCTGTGCATTGTTAATGAAAATAAGGCATTAGCAAAAAATGCTGCTAATTTGATTCTGAATATCAATTTCACTTTTAAAGGTCACCAAATGGTTGGCATGGGAAATGGATAAGGACACATTGGTGTAATAAGGCCTGCTGTAGTGAGGTTTAATTTGAGGCATAGCTACGACAAAGCAAAAAATTACTTTACTCAAAACATCTTTACTGAGCCAGAGAGGACCCTTGGGAGACATAGTATTCTCTGTGCTTCTGCCAATAATCTTTATCATGATGAGCACAAAATTCATTTAAAAGGAAATGCTTAAATAAATAATATACTACTGAAACTAAAATAACAATACAAAGTATCAATGACATGTTCTTAATTAACTGTTGTTAATTTAGGGGTAAAAAATGAAAATAAAACTAGAAATAATATCAATAATTAGTCATTATCTAAAAGTGGGCGGATGCTTTTCCGTGTCTTAATTAGAAAGCACAAAAGATTGAGATGATTGCCCAGACGCCATTGCAGCTTCCTCATACTAATTGACAATGTGTATGCCAGGTTACTCTTGCGTTTCGTCAGGCGGGGTATGTAAAGGCATTGAGGCAAGCCACCTGCTTTTCTAAATGTATTAAAACATGGTGTCACTTATGAAATTATTGTTGTTTGACATTTAAAATGGTGCATTAATCACAGTTAATTATGTGACATACTACAACATGTGCTGGAGGCCGGTTGCAGAACCAGCTACTGTGGGTGATTTAAAGGCAAAATTAAGTGCTATTTACTGCTGAGTGCAGCTTATGCAGAATAGTCATCGAATATAGGATTGTCTCAGGAAGAAATGCCAGCAGCCTCTGCCTTGTGAGCTGCATAGCAACCTGGATGATTAGAAAATCCTCCCCAAAAAACTACTGGGACTGCAGGATTTACAGAAGTAAATTTGCTTGTTTATTGGACGAGGAATTAGATGTTTTTGTTAAATCATAAGATGGGGATAATTTCTGTTTTTATTTTCAACAATCTCAACATCAGGTAAATGCATTTCTTTCAAGGAATTGAAAGACATCCCTGACAAAGGAAAAAAACCCATGCACCCACCCATCTCTGAAAAAAGTCTACGTGCAGCTGAGCTTAATCTACAATTGACGACCTCTTTAGAGACTATTTAGGGCTCATGGGTATGTTTTGTTTCCATTCGCATCTTGCTAAACCACACTGGGCACAGTTAAGTGATTTTTTTCTTTAGATGGAGAGGAAATAATGGCAGGCGTACTGATTAGTTTTGCAAATAAAGAGGAGGCAGATGGATAAAGAGACAAAATATTAGTGTCGTATGCCTGTGTGTATACAACACTTACTTGCATTTGAATGCACGTAAGGTAGCTGCCACTTGTTTGAATATTACAGGTGTTGCCACCATCTAATTTCAGAACTGCAGACTTACAGATACAGTTTGATTGTCAGGACAAAAGTTCCACTTTTTGTTGCTAAAAAGTATTAACAAGTCAGTTACGGCTGCCACTGGCGATGCCTTTGCAAAGTATGAAGGGTTCTGATTTAAATTGCTTGTACATGGACTAAAAGCCAGTTCTTTTCCATTATGTTGAAAAAAATAGACACATGAATGGCACAAATTAATCAAATTCACGGCAAGAATAGAAGGCTCTCGGCAGCTAAATGCATGTGAAAGCAGTTCTTAAAACGAGGGTGAGGACCCATCACATCAACATAAAAAATGGTTGGTTTATTAAGTCTGTGGGATTGTGAGGCTTGACCAAGCCTGTATGCCACCATTGAAGGGGAACAAGGCAATGGGCTGCGCAGGGGAAATCTCCCCCACCCCGAGTGATACTGCTGTGGCACTGAAAGAACTCCTTGGTGAGCTGGGGTCAGAGGTTGAAACGCAGTGCCAGCTGACAAGGCTGCCTCGTTGCGATGGTAGTGCCCTATTCAGAATCGGAGAGTGACAAATACATTTTCACTTAGTAATATTGTAAGACCACTGCTATGATATGTGACAAGGAGATCTTTCACTGAGAGTGGAAGACTCTATCTAAAAAGTGTTTCAATTTTCCCAGTTTCCAACTCAATATTAACGTAAGCAAGAAGCACCGAATAATCATTAGTTTATTTTGCCTTCTTCCATCTAAGTATATTTGAGATCCTATAGTTTAAGCATTCAGAGTGTATTATGAAATGAAGGAAATTGTGTAGAATGTGAAGAGCAAAGCCCTTCTAATCAAACTGGAGGTTATTTGCAAGTAGAAAAAATGTGTGATAATCTGAAGTTTAAAAAAAATGTTTTTGCTCCGATCTTTTTACTATAACATTAAATTGTTCAGTGTTGTAATCTGTCAGGGATATGGTTTTTGCTCCGATCCTTTTACTATAACATTCAATTGTTCAGTAGTAATCTGTCAGGGATATGGCTTTGTGGGATTTAAAATGTATCGGATACATGCTCTGGAATTACAGATGCTCCCCTGATTTACGATGCTTCGACTTGCGATATTTCGACTTTACGATCAGCAAACGCTCAGCAACGGCGGCGAACCGCACGTTACTTCCGGTCACGTGATCGCATTGTATTAAATGCGTTTTCGACTGGCGATATTTCCGATTTACGGGACGTAACCCCATCGTAGGTCGAGGAGCAGCTGTACATTATCCGTCACATCTCCACGTGACAATGAACTGTCAACAGTGATGGTTAGGATACGATTCAAAGCATACATTACAAATAACAAAATCATGATGTGTAATTTCAAGAGGTCATGCTTCCTTGTAATCCCTCATTCTATGTCAGAAATATCTTGGTGTCTACAAGGATTTAGTAACAGTTGGTTTGTAGCAGGTGCAGTCACCATTTCCAAACATATCTAAATCTCATAACCTCTAACAAGTTGGCCGCTTAGTTTAGTTTCGAGACGACAACATAGAAGCGGGCCCTTTGGCCCACTGAGCCCACACTGACTATCGATCACCTGTTCACGTTAGTTCTATGCAATCCCGCTTTTGCATCCATTCCCTAGGGATAATTTACAGAGGCCACTTAACTTAAAAAAAACAGCACCTCTTCAGGATGTGGGAGGAAACTGAGCACCTGGAGGGAACATGTGGGAGAACGTGCAAACTCCACACAGACGGCATCTGAGATCAGGATTGGGTCTCTGGTGTTGTGAGGCAGCGGCTTTACCAAACTGCGCCACTGTGCTTGTTAAACAGTTCAGATGTAAACAACTCAAATGGAATTCCTCGGCATGTCAGCCAGCATCTGTACAGACATACCCAGGGTTAATGTTTTAGATTGATGACCTTTCAACAGGACTGCCTTGATGATTTTGATTGAGTGAAGAATGTCAAGTAAGAAATAATGTAGTTTGTCTTCAATTTTGCATCAGGCGATCTTTAAAACCCTCTTGAAAGATCCAATAGAAAGTTGCCCATTTATTGTAATCCTGCCCATAAAAGGTAACTGCATCATTAATTTTATCAAACAAAAAATGCAGACGATGTTGGCAAGATCAATATTTATTATTCATCTCTAGTTACCTGTTAACCAAATTAATTGCACTTACACTAATCCCTTTGGTGGATCTAGAGTGACACGTAGGCCAGGGAAGTTTAGATTTTAGGTAGATTTTAACAATAATCTAATTACCATATATGGTCATTATAATCCTTTTCTTTCTCCCCTCCCCCTCCTCCAGCATTACTTCTCTGGCTTCACAATTTGCAACTATCAGTCCGTCCCACACCTTCTCTGTTCTTTGTTCCAACCATTTGCCTAACAAAATCTCGCCCCCCCCCCCCCCCCCCCCCCCCCCCCCCCCCCCCCCCCCCCAGCTTTGTCCGGCCTCCTCATTCCTCCCAGCATTCTGCCTCCCCCCCCCCCCATTAATCAGTCTGAAGCATGATCTTTGGCCTGAAGAAAGTCCCAACCCAAAACGTCACCTGTCCATAGTCTCCAGAGATGCTGCCTGACCCGCTGAGTTACTCCAGCAGTGTCCTTTAGTGCAAACCAGCAACTGCAGTTCCTTGTTTCTATGAAACATGTGTGGAGTTCATCAATGGGAATTGGTCAACCTTCCACTATTGTGTGCGTGTTTCCAACTTTTGGAAGTGCTCGGGCGAAAATCTGCCACACTACTATTGGTGATCTGACTTTGCCATTAGTTCAGGCTTTGCTGGCCCAGATGCTTGATTTCGTATCTGGATAAACTGAGCATCTTTTGTTTGACATATTTGAGGGAGCATTGGGCCCCTGCTGCATGACCAGCCCCGAACCGGGGTCAGATCGCCCCGACGCGAGGGCCCAAACGCCGCCGGCTACGGGAGTCAAGATCACCCCGTCAACAGAAGGCTCGAGGCCCCCGACCGCGGGAGAACAAAGAAAGGAAGAGATTTAACTTTTTTTCACAGTGAGGAATGTGGAAATTTATGTTAAAATATATTTGTGTGTTCTGCTGCTTTTTATTGGTACGACTGTATGTCAAATCAAATTCCTTGTATGTTGCAAAACATACTAGGCTAATAAAGTGCGATTATGATTAAGACACATCTGCCTCAATTGTGATGTCCATTTCTTTTCTTATGAATAGTTTTTCCTAGTCTAAGAACCCTTGGTGAACCAGTGAATAAAAGAAAGTTAAGTGGACACTGAAATATATTTTATTTCTGCCAAAAGCTGACCTGAGTTTGATTTATTTCAGGAGCGCATGATGGCAAAGTCTTACCTGCCCCTTCACGCATGAAATTACTTTTTTGGTTTACGCAGAGCTTTTGTTATCTACCTAAACCAAACTTTAGGTAGTTTTTTTAACTGTGAAGGTAATAAAACATATATTTTTCTATTATTCACTGACAGGCCAGTAGTGGTGAGGGAATATTCTGCGCTTGTACTGACTGTTCTGTGGCCCACCAAGGCAGGTGTTTTACTTGAGGCAGCTACCTGAAATGACTTGCATGCTTTCACTAATCGTGGCCAGACAGCTGTATTTGACAAACTTTTAAGCACAAGTGTTTGAAGCTGAACAAAACATTTAGGTCTTCTGGTATTTTTATATGTTGCTTGCATGGTGGGAGAGCAGTTTTCAAAAGGAGTAAGTTTACATTGATTAATGCTTGCCCCATTTTTCTTCTGCAGTGTCCAATTGGAGTGCTGGCATGAATGGGGCTTGTAAGTTATTTTGCCTCTCACGATCATTCTTAGAACCAACAATCCAAGGATCCACCTTTTATCTTGTCAGATGATCCCAATGATAGGAGTATTGATGTATGTCAGTTTGGATCAAATTGTATTTACTCTTTGAGTACACAAAAGGACACGAACTGTTGGAGTAACTCAGTGGGTCAGGCAGCATCCATGGAGAACTTGGATAAATGACGTTTCGGGTTGTGACCATTCTTCAGACCCTTTTTCAGTCTGAACAAGAGTCTCAATTCAAGACGTCACCTATCCATGTTTTCCAGAGATGCTGCCTGACCCGCTGAGTTACTCCAGCACTTTGTGTCCGTTTGTATATTAACCAGCATCTGCAGTTCTTTATTTCTACTCTTTCAGTAAATTGCTGGCCCCTGCTGCAGGGATCTAACATAAACCAATGATTAATAGAGGTTAGTTAAGTGAATACTGTGGAATATTTGATATTGTTACTGTTCTATTATCAGACCCATGTCAAATAGAAACACTAAATAACTTACAAACTTGGAAATTTGGAAGGGAGAAGATGCAAAGAAAGATATTTGAGTATGATAAGCGAATTATAGATTTACTAATGAAGAAAGCATGTGTGAGCAACACAGTGGCAGGAAAAGGCAGTGCATGAAAGACCAGATAAATGGCAGATAAAGAAAAGGAGAGTAGAAAGATGGCACAAATCATTTTTAGGAAAATTGATGGCTATTTTTATTCTTGCCATGGACACTGGAGTAGAAAGTCAGTTCATCATCACACACCGTGTGCATAACTTTGTGACATGCTCCCGCCATGATAAAGCAATGTGCCTTCTCAAGGAATTAACATGGGTGCGAATGGCCCCATAGTCATTCCTGACTGTGATGCCTCGTATCTGGCTTTTCTCTTCATTGGTCGATCGAGATAACATTCCCGCAGGCTGGGAGAAAGTTTTTGAATATGCTCTGAACATGTGTTGCAGTTTCAGTTTTGGTTTCTTGTCTTGTCAGTATCTTTTGTCAGAGCTGGCAGGCTAAAAAGCTGGCAAAAGCCTCCAGTAATTAGGAGAGGAGTTTAAGATCATATTGGAAATGAAGGGTTGAATTTTTCTGGAGGCTGCTACATCACACAAATGCTCCCCTTTCTTGTTCTGACTCCTTTGATTTCATCCATGATTTTATTTATGTGTACTTGAAAAAGTAAAAACATTTGGAGGATAAGGAGTCTGCAAACAAACCCTTCAGCTGTTCCCGTTGATCCAAACCTCAAAATTACTGTTTTGATAACAGATTCAGCGCTGAACTCCTAACATAACTGGCCACGAATGAAATCACCCGTGAAATGAGAATTTTGAAAAGCAGCACAATGTCTGCATTCATTTGTCCATTGGGCATTAGTATAATTTTCCTAATTTATCTGAAATATTTCGTTCTGTTCTGTGTTGGTTCCTCATTTGGGGGGAGGTTGGAATCAATCCCCTTTTAACTGCTTGAGATGTATGCTTAATAGTATTGTTATTTGTGTAGATAATATGCTGTTTCTAATGTACAGGAGCAGTACATTGTGGAATGGTGAAGCACTCTTGTACTAATATATTTTCACCATTGTTAGGAACAAAAGTGAATGCTGCTGAGGCAGCAATGAGGAACCAATTATTTGAAAAATTGTCAAGGCGGGGCATGGTCAAAGGTCATAAAGGGATGAGTAAACGTGGGCAGTGTTAAACATTACAGCTATTGGACCTAAATCCACAGCAGTGGGTGCATGATGCTAATTATTTTAATTTGTGAGTGTTAGTGTAACATCAGTGTTTTTATATAAACACTGAGGATTCCGTGCAATGGTAATATGCATTTCTGGTGTGTGTGTTGAAGCAGAAACTGCTTAATGTTTGCTCTTGTGGTTTATTTACCTACATTCCTAAATGTGTAATTGCCATACAATACTGACCATATTCAAAAATAATACTTAAACTAAGTCTCCTGACATGTGCAATTACTCTCATTCTTTGATTCAACTTAAAATATTTTTTCTGTCCTTTTGAAAGCAGAAGCTGAACAGTATTATAGATTCATCTATGTCACCCCTCCCACATTTTTAGTCTGCATTGTGTGTGTTGAATGGCAATCTTATCAAAGGAGACATCAGAATTGAGCTTAATTCTGCTCTCATCATCTCCATGGAGCAGCATTTATCATGTAATACAGATCGGTCGTGGGATACTCCAGTCCCAGGATGCTGAGGCAGAATGAACTGACCCATTGCTTCTCTAATTGAGATTAACTGGCTCCTCCTGGACAGGGAATTGAATCGCGATAGGCATTTACTTTAGTGCAGTGAGCCATTTGGGTTTGTTATGAGTAAGAAGGAACTGCGGATGCTGGTTTAAACCAAAGGTAGACACAAAAAGCTGGAGTAACTCAGCGGGGCAGGCAGCATCTCTTGAGGAAAAGGAATGGGTATCTTTTCTGGTCTCGACCCGAAACGTCACCCATTCCTTCTCCCCAGAGATGCTGCCTGTCCCACTGAGTTACTCCAGCTTTCTGTGTCTATCTTGGGTTCGTTATGTGCAATGCATGGCAATGAGCCTAATAGAAAATGCTTCTAGTTTCACTGTTTTCTTGAGAAAGCTGAATGCATTTAAGTGGCCTCTTTCACGGGTTCAGGCTATATTGCTGGCACCAATTTAACGACTGCTGGTGAAACACTAACTGTCTTGGGTTGCACATGTTAAATAAATGGCCAGTTCAGGTTACCTTCCTCACCTCTTGGATTTATTGCCTGATACTTGGGTATGGGCCAGATGGAGCTCAAAGCAATGATTGGAATTCCTAGCATTCTACTACTGAAGAGTAGTTGAGGGTAATTAGTTTGCTGATAACCTACACTATGAAATAGTTATTTTATTTGAGTTTATTTATTATCACAGGCATAGGTCATTTGGTCCATAATGTTGAGAGATGAAGCATTATAATTCTATATTCTCATTTTATTGCGTAATTACATTACGATGCATTCTCATAAGAAAGTCATGGTTGTATCTTGTGCAATGGAATAAAATTTGTGACTGGTTTTGAGAGTGAGAAAAATTCAAATATTTTTGCATACCTTTTGGTGATTCAACATTGGTTGGTTTGGGGCGAGTTGATTTGCTCCTCTGTAAATAAGCAAGTGACGCTTCCCGTGGATACGTGGAGAGGAAACTCAGCGATGAGGTAGACTGAGAGAGTCACGGGCATTTTCAATACTTTATTTCCGACTTTAAGTTAACATTTCTAAAAAAAAAACACTGAAAATGCTGGTTGTGCGTGCCCTCCATTTTGTTTGGATGAACGTTCATCAATCTGAAATGTTATCTCAGTTACTTTCTCTCCAGTTGGTTTCTGATCTATCAAGAAATAGCAACCGTTTTTGTTTATCTCTTCAGGATTATTTAGTTTTTTGAGATTTGCATTGATGGTGAGTGACCCAGTGTTCCCTGGAGAACAGGAAGAATGTTGGCACTGATAGAACCTTTCTTCTCAAGCTTCCTGAATCTTTTATGTGTGGCCCTTTACTCTCAGTTGCTTTAGTGTAGGAAAGGATAGTTGCACCACTAGGTAACGGAGGATAACAAGAAATAGATTGATCACAAAGATCAAATAAACATACTGGAAAAGCCAAACTGTTTGATACATAACGCTACTCTGTTTGTTTAACCTCAGATTAGACTGTTGAAAACCTAAATGGTATTAAACCAATTGTAGCATTTTTAAATTTTTGTTTAACACCTCCTAAATCATAATTCCTTTACAGCACCTGTTTTCTTTTTAGTTGGGAATTGGTCATAGCATTGCAGATGTGAGTTGTTCCTCCACTATGTATCGTCCTTTGATAAACCTCATCTCTAGATCTTGGTCAGTGAGGAATTGAACATTCTTGAGTGTACGCAGTTTCAATTCAGACCACTTTCAGATGTATTCAGCAACAAAGGGGGAAGTTAAAGCAGCTGAATAATATAACTACCTATTTGTTTTTCATTGCTCTAATTGTGCTGTGATCAAAGTTGTGTAATTTCAATTTTATTTGACAAGAAATTACTTTTATTTTTTGATTCCTTTTTTTCCATAATTTCTCTTTTTCTCCCTGAAGGATCTCGACCCGAAACGCCACCCATTCCTTCCATTCAGACATGCTGCCTGTCCTGCTGAGTTACTCCAGCATTTTGTGTCTATCTTCTGTTTTTCCTAATTTGATTTCTAATTTTGCATGAAAGAAATGCCTTATCTGCTCAACTGATGTTCTTATGGGTTTATCTGGGGAAAATCTCGAAATGCATCATTGTAGTGCTGAGTTTTTCTATGCCACGAGATGGCTTTTCAAAAAAAAACTCAATTGCTAAACAAACAATGCTCATCTTAGTGAGCCTTGTGTGAAACTACAGTTCATACACGGCTCACAAATGGCTGAAGTCTCCAAGGCAGGAATAGGTTCTAACTGGTGTGTTGAGGCCTCCTTCGGTCTTAATTGTTATCATCATTTTGGTGTCCCCATCTGGAATGCTGCCATGGTGCCTGAGGTGTAAATACTTCTTTTCAGGCAGGTTTTCTGTTATGTTTTAGTAATTCCTTCAGTTTTTCTTTTTGGTTTTTGTGTGCCCCTCCTCTTCCCTTGGCCACTAATAAACTCAGACACTACGCAATCATCTTTCTTACCACACCCTCCCCTTTCTTGCATCTCAATTATCTCCACAGCTGAACATAATACCCTTCTAAGCTTCTCCCACCATTTTACTCTTTTCTTTCCCTTAAATTTCCTTTTAAAAGTTTAAATTTCTTTTAAAAGAATCGACAATCAACGACTATCTCTCTCCTGATGTTAGCCACCTGGCATCCAGCCCATAAAAATTATTTCCAAAAACAACCCAGAACATTTAACTGATGCTGGACAAAAGTGCATTCCCTTCCAACAGCTGTTTTCAGCATAATGTATTTTCAAATTAAAAAACTGGGTTAGGGTTCGTGCAAGATCTCTCACTGCATGTGCCATCATTCATGAAAATTTGCCCTAAGCAGTAACTTAACACTGGTGGGTTTTCTTCTCTTCCTATCCTGTTTCTCAAAATATTAGATATCTTTTGCCATTTTGCATTTATCCGTTGTATTACAGTAAGAAAATCCTTGTCAAACCCCACGTTGCAATGAGACCCAGAGAATGTTGTGTTAATCCTGAAAAAAAGGAGAGATTTTCTGCTCCTAATAAGGTTGTTTTAAAATCTAATTCGAGCCACATTATAATTCCATTTGTGGGTCAAATACCCAACATTGCTTGGTCACAAGTGGTGACGATAGGGGACTAGCAGCCAGAGAAATGAACCATTGATCCAGAGCAATGTTCCAATCCCACCACGGCAGATGGGGAATTTAAATTCAAGTAATTGAATTAATCAGGAAAAATAAAGGTATTTTTTGGCCTTGGAAACCAGAAATGTTCTGCATTGTGATAAAATGATGTCCTTCAGAGGAGATTTACCATTGTTACCTGAATTGGCCAACATGTCACTTGGCCAAGTTATGTTTGACTCTTACCTGCCTCCTCAATTTAGGGAACATTAGAGATGAACAATATTTGCTGGTGTTGGCAGTGATGTCTGCATCTTGTGAATAAATAAATTAAGGGTAGCAAATTAATCTAGGCTCACTTGGCAGCTGATTCCTGCTGAGAGTTTTGTTTTTATACTGTGGAAAGCAATTGGTAAGAAAACAAATGCAAGTGTATATAACCCGCTGAGTTACTCCAGCTTTTTGTGTCTATATACAACTACAAGTGGATATAAAAATTATATAATAGCTTTATGCAATCAAATCTAAATTTAATGCAAAATTATCTTCAACCCTATTGCAAACAAGCCTGAAAGTGAATTGGTTTAACGGATGGTTCATCCCCAGATTGAACTATCTCTCTCTGGATTTTCATTTATTCAGCAGACTGCTCTATAGTAAGACCTGCCTAACCCAGGCAACCGGTTCTGTGTAACAGCAGTGAGCTTCTGTTGGGAGATGAGCACTGGTGTGAAAGTGCTGTTGGGTGTTCCTCAAAGTTTCCCGATGAAATGAATAGCATGGCCTCATCTGTAATGTCAGACTGTCTGATAGTGGCAGCATCATCCTTTTGCTTTGTGAGTGCACCTGCTGCAGAAATTTGCGTTCATGTGCCTGTAATAGGCCTGTCCCACTTTTGGCGATTTTTCAGCAGACTGTTAAGTTGGCGGCAGTTGCCTGAAAAACGGCTACTGTGAGACACACACACACACACACACACACACCACCCCCACCCCACACCCCACACACCCCCACACACCCACACACACAGCTTGGCCTGTCTAAAAAAATTCACAAGGGCCACAGCCAAGGAGATACAGACACACACTGTGATGAACAGGAAGGTTGGCACTGTAATTAAGACGGCTAAAGCACAGTGTATGGCAAGTCCGTCCTTTAAAAGAGAAGGGGGGGGGGGGAGAAGGAGTCCAGACAACTTTTAACGAGCCAGAGAAACACGGCTGTGAAGCTCGGCGGAAATTTAACGTATCCTTGGTTCTGAACACTACTGCTTACCTTTCTTCCCCAATGACCCAATGCAATTCACTGGTCAGCACCGGCTACAATCTACGAGAACTTCCGAGGACCTCGACCTCCTGGCGACCCACCTACGGCTCGAGAATTCTCGCTACTCTCCACGGCGCCTTCATTCTAGTCGGCGCTAATTTTTCAACATGTTGAAAAATTCACGGTGACCATAACGAGGCCGCGACAAGTTGCCAGAAAGCGGGAACTCCTCACGACCATGAAGGCGACTCCCCGGCAACCACCTGCATGGTCTCTTGCAGTCGCCTAAAAAGTTGCCTAAGTGGGACAGGCCTACAAAACTGCAGCAAGTAAGAATTTCATTGTTCCGGTCCCAATGCCTAAGACAGCGAGACCTGGGTCATGGTAACACATCTTGACTGGATTTGTACTGATGTGAACAAAATCCTTGGTGACTCTATAACTGCACTTGATATTCCCTGATAAGTTTACATGAGGGCTAAAGATTTAAGACCGAGATCAGGGTCCGAGGGTGATAGGACATAAAGTACAGGTTCCTCATCAACTGGAAGTTTAGTTTGTTAATCACTGAAAATACTAAGTGGGAGAATACTTGCATGAAAGCAAGAGGATTAAATCTGACTAGAAATAAGAATAAGAATGCTGTGAATATGAATATTGTTTTTGGCTATTTTAAACCATATGCAAATATGGTTTTACAGAACCAGCCTTCTGCCTGATGGAAACGATTCATCAGTATGCAGACACACAATCCATCAAGTGTTCCATATACATGCATCTCTATGAGATATTATGTGGATGCAATAATTGGATTACATGAATACAAATACATAGAATTCAACAAGATTACTGGCATCCTTAATTAACCCACCGTTAATGGGGATTGCAATAGATAAAGAAATAATGTCATGCATAGAACTCATAAAAATATGATTGTTGCAATCATATATCTGAAGAATCATGTGTTCATAACTACAGGTAGGCAAAAGGTCATACACCTTTGAACACAGAGGAAAAATTGTTATTGATATTGGCGTGTACCCACGGAAATAATATTTTATAAAAGACTACATTAACTGTTACCCTGAGTGACAAGTGAAGTGTATTGCTAAACCTAGAAAAATACAGAGCCAAAAATATAACAAGAAAATGTTATATTAAAAAAAAATGGCTTTCTCAGTCATGTGAGTATGCCATCATCAATCCTTTAATGGGATGTTCTGAGATTCAGTATGGCTTTTGAGAAGAATATTGAATACTTGGCCAGGAGAATCAAATATCAGTCCTGTTCTTAATTAACTTTAGATCACTCAGTTTTCTTCAGAGAGTTTGACCTGGCTGAATTGTTGGGGTGGATGTGATATGGTGAATGGCATGTTTTGGGCTTGGTTGTGATTGAAGTTAATTTCTTGCACTGCCTGAGGTCGAACAAGAAGCTGTGTTGATATGTTAAATTAAGATTTATTTGTAATCTGGCTGAAGAGTTAGGATGAATGCTGAGGCTGACAGAGGAGGGAAATGAAGATGATAGAAATGGCAGCAGAATTTATAATTTTAATTGAAAATAACTTGCATTTTTACTGTAGTCTCACGAGAAGTTGCCATAGTACCATTCCTCTTTTAAACTGGAAAGCATTGTTTTCTAATCCGAATGTGTAAAGTAAGATTGATAGTGCCTAGAAATTTTAATGGACCTTTAAGACCTTAGGAGCAACGAACATGGATTTGCACATGTGTAGGAAGGAACTGCAGATGCTGATTTATACAGAAAATAGACACAAAATGTTGGAGCAACTTAGTGGGTTAGGCAGCATCTCTGAAGAAGAGGAATGGGTGACATTTCTGGTTGGAACCCTTCAGTCTGAAGGAGGGTTTCAACCCGAAACGTCGCATATGCCTGACCCACTGAGTTATTCCAGGATTTCCTGTCTATCTTGGGGATTTGCACATGTTTGTCCTCAATTGGGTACCCACTAGTGCTCATTTGGAAGGCTGGGTTCAGAATGGTCAGCAGCTGACCTGAACTGTGGCTGGGGGCAGCAGTGAAGACTGGAATACTGAGTTGAGATTGGGTGGGTTTACAGAAATCAGATGCGAACTGCAATATTCAAATATTGGGTTGGAAAGGAAGGTTGGATGTGGAATTGGGAGACCATTTCTCACCTTTGCAAGTTGTTCCGAGAACAATCGGAGTGTTGTTGGTTGGGGAGAAGAGAGTGGAAAACGTGAAGATTTGCCTTTCAGAAACCTTGATCCATCACTGTGCTGGAAAAACCATTGCTCAAAATACATCTATTGATGTCCCCGAACACATCACCAGTGATGTACCCTGGGGTCATTGGGCATTTCGGGTCTTTCAACATCAGACACCCTCACCCAGGCGACCCAGCCGTGGTTGAACAGACCACCACTTGTGTTCAGGTGGCATTCGCTTCTCCCCATGGACCTTCTCTCCCGATCCAGAGCCACCTCGAGGCCTTCTCTGCTGCCTCTGTGATGTTCTTGACGGTTCTTCTCCTCGCCACTCTCGGAGGTCCATTTTGGTCCACCGTCCCCCAGCAATGCTTTAAATGTTTTGGCGAAGAATTGATGTCATCCTACGATCCTGACATGGAAGTTGTGTCCAAGAACAACTCAGTATCCACAGGTTAGACATAAAATGCAGGAGCAACTCAGCGGGACAGGCAGCATCTCTGGAGAGAAGGAATGGGTGAGGTGTCGGTTCAAGACCCTTCTTCAGACTGTCCCGCAGAGTTACTCCAGCATTTTGTGTCTACCTTTGGTTTAAGCCAGGTTCTGCAGTGCCTTCCTACACCAGTATCCACATGTGTCAGGCTGAATTTCCAGCATGGTGGAGTACATCTGGAACTAGTTGTTAAGCATCTTGTTTTGGAAAAGTTGATTTTCAAAAGCATTAAACAATTGAATTTCCTGGCATGTTTTTAAACTATTTTAAATGCCACTTGAGAAATTTAAAATCAACAAATGTTGCTTATAACCCAGCTTACAATTGGTAGGATGTTTTGTACACACACTTGGAGGTCCTGAGATCTCTTTTGTTCTCACTACCCTCCTATTCAGCAGTGAAGTCTTTGACAGAAATGATAAACGCCTCCTTATTGTTAGAAGGCAAATCAATTGTAACTGGGGTGATAACCTGACCCACAAAACCTCGTCAGCAACCACAAATCTGCCCTAGATTCACTGGCTATTGTGGAAGATCTCATTAAAATAACTTCCCCAGGCACTTTTTGGTGGGCCTTCAAATAATGAAACATGTTTTTTTCCAAAGCTGCAAGCTTGTTGCACATTATAGAGTATATAATTTTTGCACAAGTGGATTCTCTTTTAGTACAATTGAAGGAAACCAACGTGTTGCCATGTTGGCATAGCAGCCGTGGCCAGTTTCCATATACATATTCAACAAGAGAGCTCATCGTTGATGGCTAGGAACAGACTTGTGTGAAAAAGCTGTTCACCTCAGAAACATGATGCATAATGATGCATACATAGTTCAGTTGCAGGCAACGTCTTTTGTAATCATAAATATCTTGGCATTCAATAACAGGTAGGATTTGTGTTTGCATTCCACTCCAAATCACCTGTCTTCACTTTGGCAAAGGTGCTCTGCCTCATTTCTGAGAAATAATCGAAAGAAACAAAGGAGGTATTGTGGAGATCAGTTGGCATCAATGTTCTTCTCACCTCTCTCTACCCATCATCTTGTATCTCCTAGATTAGGACATTCTAAAATTTTCATAATCCTTGCAGTTGGCAATGTTTGACAAGATGTGAGTTTGCATGATGGGGCAGGTTTTGACACATACTTCTTGGCCTTTATCTTCCTGCTGTTGTCAGATGACGTAACTCTGACTCTAGAGAGCTTACTCACCAGAACGTAAATTACAATCAGGAACAACACTTTAGTCATTTAAAATTACCATTTTACAACTGGATATATCAGACTACCTGAGTAGGGCTTTTTGAGCATTACGTGAAACCTTTAAAACCTTAAAAAATTATCTTGATGCAGCTATAAACATTTATAAGCAGATAATCTCTCTTTGTGCCAGTGACTGAGGGATACAGATTAACCTGGGCACTGTACACTCCTATACTCTTTTTTACATTCCCTAATAAGGCAGATGAGGCTTTGGTTAATATTTCATGCAACGGCTGAGTTGTCTGATAGTGCAGTATTCTCTCGGCACTGCTTCAAATTCCAGCCTGACTAAATAGTGTCATAGCACAGAAAAAGTCCCTTCAGCCCACCAAGTCCACACCCGCCATCAACAATCCATTTACACTAATCGTACATGAATCCACCTTCCAGCAGATTCCACCACTCACCTACACACCGGGGTCAATTTACAGTCAGTGTGTCGGGGAGTGGTAGTCAGTCACCAGCCTGCATGCCTGTGGGAAATGGGATGAAAGCAGAGCATCTAGAAGAAACCCATGCAGTCATAGGGAGAATGTGCAAACTCCAGACAGACAGAACTGAGGTCTGCATTGAGCCCTAACGTGGGGGTCTCTGGTGCTGCAACAAAGCGTCTCCGCTCGCTGTGCCATTGTGTTCTGAGTGATTGAAAGTGATTTTAAACTCGCAACTTTCAGATTTGAAAACGGCTCACTTGCCAGTCAGCCATGACTGACGCTTAGATCAATGGTTATTCCACATGTAAAAAGGCTGTGATCTGGAACTCTGTTATGAAGTCTTATCCTAGGCACTTGAATTCAGATGTTAAATATTTCAGTTTTGGGAATTTGTTTCCCAAAGTGGAAAACTTTGAAGTGGCACCAAATTAACTCCAGACTCTGTTGTCTGTTGCGTAATGCGAATAGCTAACCACAGATTTAGTAGAATGTAGCAGACACTGCGAAAAACCTTCCCAATCCCTGAAAGAAACTTGAGGTAATAATGGAGTATCATTTCAGAGAAAAAAGGAAATGGAGCAGGGAGGTTCTACAGCAGTTGTACAGGGTCTTGGTGAGGCCACACCTGGAGTATTGCGTACAGTTTTGGTCTCCAAATCTGAGGAAAGACATTCTTGCCATAGAGGGAGTACAGAGAAGGTTCACCAGACTGATTCCTGGGATGTCAGGACTTTCATATGAAGAAAGACTGGATAGACTCGGCTTGTACTCGCTAGAATTTAGAAGATTGAGGGGGCATCGTATAGAGACTTACAAAATTCTTAAGGGGTTGGACAGGCAAGATGCAGGAAGATTGTTCCCGATGTTGGGGAAGTCCAGAACAAGGGGGTCACAGTTTAAGGATAAGGGGGAATTCCTTTAGGACCGAGATGAGGAAAACATTTTTCACACAGAGAGTGGTGAATGTGTGGAATTCTCTGCCACAGAAGGTAGTTGAGGCCAGTTCATTGGCTATATTTAAGAGGGAGTTAGATGTGGCCCTTGTGGCTAAAGGGATCAGGGGGTATGGAGAGAAGGCAGGTACAGGATACTGAGTTGGATGATCAGCCATGATCATATTGAATGGCGGTGCAGGCTCGAAGGGCTGAATGGCCTCCTCCTGCACATATTTTCTATGTTTCTATGACCTGGAACCCTTTTCCTCCCCCCGGTATAACTATTCACAGAAAAGACCGGAAGTTGTTTCAGTGTCATGGCCAAAATGTTCCCTGCAAATAGCATCACTAGAGCAGATTATTGGCTCATTATCTACTGCTGTGTGTGGGGGCTTGCTCTAGGAAACGTTGCTGCTGCGTCCCTGACATTACAATTGTAACTGTGTTTCAACAGCACTGTGAAAACTCCTAAGATACTTTTGTAAATATAACTTGTATGAGAACCAGCCACATCTCCCTACTTTTTTACTTCTTTCGTTTGGATCCATTTTCTCCTCATTCCATCGATTTCGTTTGTTTTTACTTTGCTGTCAGGATGACATAACTTGTTTTCGCCGGATAAGTTCTGGAAGGGATTGATCTTAAAGTGTGAGGAAGGAAAGAACTTTACATAAAACCTCCAGGGAAGCTGATGAGAAAAGCAAACCGATGTGGAGCACCGTCATTCCTTCTTACCTCTTTTTGGCACACTTCTACTTTTCCCTTGTGAAATATTTCCATTTGCTTTCATGTTTGATGTGTCAAGCTCTTAGGGGGTTCGTAAAACTGAAGTAGTTACCCTTTTTTCAGGTAGCTGTTCATTTGTTAACTGGGTGCTGTGCTGGTGTAGCTGCAGTTCTAAGAAACAGCAGGATATGCAAGATGGGAACTTTGCTTCAGTTATCGTGTGAGGTATTTTATATTATTAATGAGAAGATGTGTGAATATATTTTTAATTAATACTGTGGGAATTTTTCAGGTCTTTCACTTCAACGTAACTCCACTGAAATGGGAGCTCTTAGTTCTGAAAAGTTGGAAACTGTCGCAAAATAAAAGCAGACAATGAAAAATTTGTGAACAATTTATGGGATGTCGTTTGTGAAACTGGTGCTATCGCATGATTTCCCAGAATCTTGAAATAAGGAGCCGTGGTTGAGAGCACAGTCCAATGCCTCACTGTTGTCACAAAGGCATCTCTCAATGCAGGGATGGACCCCTTTGAGACCTCTGAGAATTAATGGGGATTTAAAGTTAGTATCTGAACATGCATTGTGTTTGAAAGCTCAAGGTTAGCTTCCGAACTTCTAAAGCTGTTTAATGTCCAGTACTATGTACTGTTCTGGATGTGCATTGAAAACACAGAATGAATAGAATTGCTTTGTATAGTTAAAAACTGATTATTTAGTAGCTGCATAATTTCAATGCAAAGACTATGACTAGGTGCAGAATTCATTTTCCTTTTTAAATTACTTCCACTTCATTTATTTTGCTCTATATTGCATTTGTCACTTTTTTTGTAGATACATGTGGATATAACCAATTTTAATGTGCTTGACTGCCTTATGAGTCGCCATCTTATTTGCATATACTACACATGGTTCATTTTGCAGTTTGCTGTTAACCTTTAAAATCCCTGTATAACACAATCCTCTTCTTCTCTCTATAATCTTCTGTTCTAATTTCCTCCACCAGATTTATTTACCAATCTCCTTGTTACCCCATTCCCTAGATTATCCCACCTCAATATGAAGCTTCAATTCTGAGAGAGCTGATTCACTTCTTCATACTGACTCAAATGGGGATAGATTTATGAATGAGACTTGACAGAGGCTTCTTAAAGTATTCATTATAGAAAACATCATGTTTGACATTACTCCCAAATTATGCTAATTTTTTGCATGTGCACATTTGAATACCGCTAATTAGCTTGCTATCGCTGGCAGAGCACTGAAATGGCACGAATTATATCTTGTAAGACTGTGACAAAAGCGATCTTCCTGCCCTCGTGCTTCACAACTGACCTGCAACTTGCTGGGGTTAACCTTTGAAAGGGAATGCAGGGAATTGAGGGCTATGGGGAACTGGCACAGAAGAGGAAGTGCGGCCTGGGACAGATCAACCGTGATTATATTGCATAGTGGGGCAGGCTTTAGGCCAACTCGCCGCCTCCTATTTTCTTATGTTCCTATGACTACAGTTTTCCTGGTGTGCCCAGTGATATTGTCCAATATTTTCCCATTGCTGGCTGAAAATTTTCACATGCCATTTCATGAAAGGGGACGTAAATAAAACGCACATTCTTCATTGCAGATTGTCTAACACAATGATGGCAGTGCAGTAGAGCTGCTTCTCCCAGTGCCAGGGGCCCAGGTTTGATCCTGACTACAGGTGCTTTCTGCGCAAAGTTTGTACCTTCTCCCCATGGGTTTCTCCGGGTGCTCTAGTTCCTCCCACATTCCAAAGATGTGCAGGTTTGCAGTTTAACCCCATGCCGTTAAAGGGAGAATGTGCAGACTTTACCAGGCTGAATCCTGGGATGTCAGGACTTTCATATCAAGAAAGACTGGATAGACTCGGCTTGTACTCGCTAGAATTTAGAAGATTGAGGGGGGTTCTTATAGAAACTTACAAAATTCTTAAGGGGTTGGGACAGGCTAGATGCAGGAAGAATGTTCCCGATGTTGGGGAAGTCCAGGACAAGGGGTCACAGTTTAAGGATAAGGGGGAAATCTTTTAGGACCGAGATGAGAAGAACATTTTTCACACAGAGAGTGGTGAACCTCTGGAATTCTCTGCCATGGAAGGTAGTTGAGGCCAGTTCATTGGCTATATTTAAGAGGGAGTTGGATGTGGCCCTTGTGGCTAAAGGGATCAGGGGGTATGGAGAGAAGGCAGGTACGGGATACTGAGTTGGATGATCAGCCATGATCATATTGAATGGCGGTGCAGGCTCGAAGGGCCGAATGGCCTGCTCCTGCACCTATTTTCTATGTTTCTATGAACTTGCAGGTTAATTGGCTTCTGTAAATTGCACCTAGTTTGTAGGAAGCAAAGGTGGGATAACATGGAATGATGGTTGATTTGGACTTGTTGGGCCAAAGGGCCTCTTCCAATGCCGTATCTCTTAACAATTAACAAAACTGAAAACAGGAAAGGGAATCTCTCGTATAATTTTTGTTATATTAGTAAAACAATTTCTTGACTTGACTTTTTGTAAAGTGATTGCACGTTGCAGATGGCAGCCATGTTACTTCCTGTCTTGAACATATCTAGACTTGAAAATTCTTATGAAATGAAATTTGTATGCACCTGGCCATAAGGATTCCTTTTCATTTCACCCAGGTGTTCCTCATGAAGTGACATCATTTTGGAGATATTCAAATGCAGGCATGTTCTTTCTTGCTAACGGAGTAGAAATCTTGGCCAGTGAGAGAGAAGAGCAGCTGAAACATCATATTATTTTCCTTGGGGGGGGGGGGGGGGGGGGGGGGGGGGGGGGAATGGGGGTGATTGACTCCGGGGGGCTCCTGTCTCCGGGGTGAGCGCCAACGACGCTTCCGCCCGCGTTTAGGAGGACGAGGCCCAACGGGTCCCACTTGGTCCAGTATTTAATAAATATAATTATTGGACTTTAATCCTTTTTAAAGAAATTTCTGTCATTGGATCCTATCTTATATCTGGTGCAGGTACAATAAATGAAGTTGGTTTATTTAAACTCCAAATCTGAGCATCATGGTTACATTGACACTTTATATTACACAGTTACGTGAAGTAAAAAAGCTGGTTATCAGAAGTAAAGGTTTGAGATCGACAAGGTGAAAGTCCAGGGGCATTTTACTTGTATTGCAATTGAGTTGAGAAAGGACGTGCACCTTATTTTCTGTTGCATGGATCTTTGTACAAGCCATGTCTTCAGTTTGTCTTCCACTTGAATATCCCCGTGAAGGAAGATCCACACTGTGCCCCTTACTAAGTTGAACTTTGTTTTACTTGCATGTAGCAGAAAACCACGATCTTTGTTGCAGGTGTGTGGACAGAAAACAAGCACAAACTGAAAGGATGAACTCAGCCAGTCAGGCGGCATCTGTGGAGGAAAAATATCAGCTACTAAAATAAGTGCTGAGATCCTCCAGCACTTTTTGCTCCAGGTTCCAGATGTGTCTTCTGATGGTTCAACTGATTCATATTTCCACTCATCTGGATGGAATTATTTGATGAATGCCATCAGGGTTAAAGTCTGTTTTGAAACATGAAGAGATTCTTATTTTGATTACAAGACAGTACATTGCCTTGATGACAGAAATCAAACGTACATCCATCATTGCCAGATTGTCTAACACGATGATTTTTACTAGAATGTAGCCAGGGTTCCAGCAACTATGTTACAGAGAAAGGTTGAACAGCGCAGAAGGTTAAGGGGGACTCAGAGTTGACGTGGATAGGTTTTCACGGGACTTCCAGGACCGATTTTAACATTTAAGAGTAAAGTGGAGGGGTATGGTCCCGACGGACTGGAAGGGCCGATAGGGCCTGTTTCCGTGCTGTAATTGTTATATGGTTATATGGTGGCTTTGATCCCGACTACAGGTGCTTTCTGTGTGAAGCTCGTGTGACCGCATGAGTTTCTCCGGATGCTCTGGTTTTCAATTATTAAAGATGGGATAGCAGCATTTGGACATTGGACAAAGTCAGCATGGATTTATAAATCATGTCTGACGAATCTTATTTGAATTTTTTGAGATGTAACTAGCAGCTGGACTTGCAAAAGTGTGACAGCACCTCAAGCAAGTGGGCTGTGAAAGGGGTGACTGGTTCAGGTGTCTGATAGCTGAGGGGAAGAAGCTGTTCTGATGTCTGGACATTTCAGCTTTCAAGTTCCTCTATCTTCTCCTGGAAGGTAGAGGACGGAGAAGGCAATGGCAAAGATGCTTTCATCCTTGCTGCTACAATGCATTGTGATCATGGACAGGATGCAAGGAAGTGATGAGCCTGTGATAGACTGGGCAGTGCTCACCACTGAGCCAGTTCAGGCGGTTAAGAGCAGAGTGGTTGCCATACCAGCTTGAGATGTATTCCATTTGAATTATTGCTCTAGGGACTGCAGAGCTTCAAGAGAATCCTTGTGGACATAGAAACATAGCAAATAGGTGCAGGAGTAGGCCATTTGGCCCTTCGAGCCTGCACCGTCATTCAATATGATAATGGCGATAATCATCCAACTCAGTATCCTGTACCTGCCTTCTCTCCATACCCCTTGATCCCTTTAGCCACAAGGGCTAAATCTAACTCCCTCTTAAATATAGCCAATGAACTGGCCTCAACTACCTTCTGTGGCAGAGAATTCCACAGATTCACCACTCTCTGTGAGAAAAATGCTTTTCTCATCTCGGTCTTAAAAGAATTCTCCCTTATCCTTAAACTGTGACCCCTTGTACTGGACTTCCCCAACATCGGGAACAATCTTCCTGCATCTAGTCTATCCAACCACTTAAGAATTTTGTAAGTTTCTATAAGATCCCCCTCAATCTTCTAAATTCTAGCGAGTATAAACCGAGTCTATCCAGTCTTTCTTCATATGGAAGTCCTGCCATCCCAGGAATCAGTCTGGTGAACCTTCTCTGTACCCCCTCTATGGCAAGAATGTCTTTCATCAGATTAGGAGACCAAAACTGTACGCAATACTGCAGGTGTGGTCTCACCAAGACCCTGTACAACTGCAGTAGAACCCCCCTGCTCTTACACTCAAATCCTTTTGCTATGAATGCTAACATACCATTTGCTTTCTTCACTGCCTGAGGACATGCTGAATCTTCTGAGATGCCGAAGAAAGTAAATGCGCTGATGTGCTTTCTAGATCACGTCCAATTTGTAAGGGACCAGGTTAAATTGGTGACGATAGACACAAAAAGCTGGAGTTACTCAGCGAGTCAGGCAGCATCTCTGGAAAGACTCTTTTTCAGACCGGTTAGGGAAAAGGGAAACGAGAGATATAGACGATTAAATGGAGAGATAAAGAACAATGAATAAAAGATATGCAAAAAAGTAACGATGGTAAAGGAAACGGGTCTTCTTTGTTAGCTGTTTCTAGGGTGAAAACCAGAAGCTAGTGTGATTTGGGTTGGGGAGGGATAGAGGGAAAGGGAATGCCAGGGCTACCTGAAGTGAGAGAAACCAATATTCATACCACTGGGCTGTAAGCGGCCCAAGCGAAATATGAGATGCTGTTCCTCCAATCTGCGTGTTGCCTCACTCTGACAGTGGAGGAGTCTTCTGACAGAAAGGTCTATGTGGGAATGGGTGGGAGAATTAAAGTGTCTGGCAACTGGGAGATCAGGTAGGTTCAGGCTGGCTGAGCGAAGGTGTTCTGCGAAACGATCGCCCAGTCTGCGTTTGGTCTCGTCGATGTATAAGAGTCCACATCTTGAACAACGGATACAGATGTGGATGCTGAGGAACTTTTTTTAAATAATATTTTTATTAGAAGTAATCATTCCTAACAACAGTATAATAACTTTTCAAATACACAACCAACTTATTTCAATAAGTATACGGATATTACGAATAATTCTTATAAACTTCTATTTTTTAGAAAATAGAAAAAAGAAAAGAATAGATTTTAATCAATAAGAATAGTGAATAAAAAATAATTTTGATTATATAGAGAGAGAGAGAAAGAGAAATGAAAGAGAAATATATATATATATTAAAAAAAAGATTATAGTATACATCTTAATAGTGAATAACACAATTTCAAATAACAATATCAATAGAGACATGTATACAAATTTTTAAAAAAAAGGAATTATTTTCATCTAATCTTGCCTGGTACTCATTGAGTTGTGATGCCAAGAACAGCTACCCCTTCAAATATTCTGTATATGGAGTCTGAAGAAGGGTCTCGACCCGAAACGTCGCCTATCTCCTTCGCTCCTTAGATGCTGCTGCACCGCTGAGTTTCTTCCAGCTTTTTGTGTACCCTCGATTCTCCAGCATCTGCAGTTTCTTCGTTAACATTCTGTATATGGAGATCATATCTGTTCAAAGAGTTCGTATTTGTCCATTAGGACAAATCTGATTCTTTCCAAATGCAACGTCTCCAACATTTCCACTGTCCACATTGTAATTGTGGGGGATAATGTCCCCTTCCAAAATTTAAATATTAATTTTTTCCCTATTATCAAACAGTAATCCAAGAAATTTCTTTGGTTTACTGTTAATATTTAATTTGAATCCGGAACTCCTAATATTATTAACTTTGGATCTGGGTCCAGTTTAATTTTAAGAACTTCAGAGATAACTCTAAAGATTTCTGTCCAATAATAATTGAGTTTTATACATGTTACAAAACTATGCGTTAAGTTAACTTTCAAGTTCTTAAGTTCTTAAAATTACAAAATTCTTAAGGGGTTGGACAGGCTAGATGCAGGAAGATTGTTCCCGATGTTGGGGAAGTCCAGGACAAGGGGTCACAGCTTAAGGATAAGGGGGAAATCCTTTTAAGACCGAGATGAGGAAGATTTTTTTCACACAGAGAGTGGTGAGTCTCTGGAACTCTCTGCCACAGAGGGTAGTTGAGGCCAGTTCATTGGCTATATTTAAGAGGGAGTTAGATGTGGCCCTTGTGGCTAAGGGGATCAGAGGGTATGGAGAGAAGGCAGGTACGGGATATTGAGTTGGATGATCAGCCATGATCATATTGAATGGCGGTGCAGGCTCGAAGGGCCGAATGGCCTACTCCTGCACCTATTTTCTATGTTTCTATGTTTCTGACGATGCTGAGGAACTTGAACTACATTTTACACCAAAGTAATATGCGTGGAGAATTTAACTCTTTCCTTTCATCATATACTTGAATGTAAACTGTACTCATTCCGCTTTCCTGGATATTTTAGCAGTTATTGCATAAAACCTGGTTGGTTTGTTTCATGCTTTCCAGCATTCATCTAATTATCTCAGTTGAAATAACACGTTTTATTTTGTCAGAGAAAATAGTTCTGGAACTTAATAGCCAGAGTTTTTGCAACCACTAATTGCGTCATGTAAGGCAAAATGTTATTTTTTATTCTGAAGCACTTTAGTTCTTGCCAAAAAAATGTTGCAGGTCAACACAAAAAAGCGGGATTAGATGCTGCCTGGTGGATTTCCCATGATCTTGGTATTATGTCACCTCCTCCAAATTGGAACATCTGACAGAATACAGTAAATGGAGATGTCTCAGTGAGCAACCTCTCCCCTTTCCCCTCACTCTTCCAAAGCAAAGCCATTGACCTTCTGATCAATGTTTGTCTAAGTCTGGCTTTGAATGTGAGAAATTTCAAAGTAGGTGACATTGAAATTAGAGTTCAGTTCTGAAAGTGTTTGAACTTCAGTTTGTGTACTCTTTAATTTTACACAGCAAAGTGAAGTACATTATTACAAGAAAACATCCCTCTGACAGTTTAAACTATGCATCTTGCATGCATATCACTGGTGAATACATAGTTTATATATAGTTGGTCTTATTAAACAAAAACCCCTGCATAGCTGCAGTAGTTGCATATACTTCCATGCAATAGTAGTCGATGTTTTGGTTCTGTTACAAAAACAGATATCTTTCCCCAGTTAAAATGCAAAGGCTGTTACAGCTATCACAAACCATAATATTAATGTGTTCAATTAATGTGAACTTCAATGAAAAAAAGATTTTTAAAGAAAACTAGGTTTTACTTTATGGATTCCCGAGTCGGTGGTTTTGCTTTCTAGCTCCTGGTGCATCTCACATGCTAACGTGTGGCTGTGTCTGGAAATGCGCAGTGGCATCAGGTGATTTGCAGCTTGTGCCTACCTGCCAGTTCAGTGATACTTCTTTCCCGCTGATGATTGGGAAGCAGTTTTTCATTGGCACGCGAGGTAGACTTATATAGGGACTGTGGAGGAGAGCGGGAAATTCCTGATCGACTGATTACACCCATTTGGCAGATTCAGTTGCAACGGGCACAGTCTGTGGGGAAAGCCTTTAGGAGATCTAGGAAGCTATTACATTTCGAGGAAGTATGGATGGACACCTTTTGCAACTAGAGAAGGTTGTTATGATGCAAGGTTTCAATGAGTGAGGAAAAAACAGTGTCTGGAGTTTCTCACTGGACTAATCTGACACACCAAATACCTGTCACCTGCGATAATGTAGGATACATTAAATGACAGATTAGAGCAGCTTGCGAGCAGTAAATACATAATCGGTTTAATTTCTTGGAAACATTGATCAATAGATAGACACCAAAAATGTAAAAGGAACACTCTCTTATGAACTTGAAGCCTAATATGGGTCTGATCAGGAAAATGACAGAAGCTGAAGTAGAGCAGTACAAGGGGAAGACGTTAGATTTGAATGATAACTGGGTTTGTCATTGTGGTTGTAAAATTATCCCAACAAAGAGGAACAATCTTGTGAGGTTAAGAAAAGTCCAAAATGGATAAAGCTATGTGATTGTTGGCACATAGATAAAGAAACAACTGTTTTTGTGTGAACGGAGACACTAGAATCTTGAGCAAAAATCAAAGTGCTGAGGAACTCAGCAGGACAAGCACTGTCTGTGGAGGGAATGGACAGCTGGCATTTTGGGTCGGGACCCTTGAGTGAAAGAGTGGAGGGGAGAAAGCTTGATAGGAGAGGTTGGGCTGGGTTAAAGCTTGGCAAGTGACAGGTAAGGGAGGGGGGGAGAGAGATTGGCAGATGGTTGGAGTAAGTGGAGTAAGTAATGTGAGGTGAAAAGGAGACAAGATGGTGCCAGGCAAGGAAAGAATAGGAAGAATGAAATGTAATGGTGGAGGGAGGGGACAGGGGGAGGTGCAAGAGAACATTCCTAAATTATTTAAAAAACGTGTTTTCAGAATAGAATTGTGAATATTTGAATTAAATCGCAATTATTGACAGGAACTGGATATGGAGAGAGACTGTATTCCAGGTTGAGAGTGCAATTTTAACACACGTTTAAAAAATAACATGATTATTGAAGGTTAAAAAAATGTGCCTAGTGGTGACACTTTAAGATTTAGTTCCTCCTGGTTAATTTTTATGTGACATTTTCAGCATTTATTGTTTAGCTAAAACTTTGAAGAAATCAAATGGAATAAAACCACCACCTTTCCTTGATCATCGTTATTTTTTGATACCCTTCATTCATTTGTTGTATATCTGTTTATACCACCGTCTATATCTTCCCTTTCCCCTGACTCTCAGTCCGAAGAAGGATCTCGACCTGAAACGTCACCTATTCTCTCCAGAGATGCTGCTTGCCAGCTGAGTTACTCCAGCGTTTTGTGTCAATCCGATGTTAGTGGTTTAATCTTAATCATTCACTTTTTTTTTTGCAGTGATCTCCCTCAGGTGCAGTTCATTTGGCAGAGAGTCAGATAAAGTGATCTGTTGCCCCCCACCCAGCCAGTTTCTAACATCTTTGTTATGGAAGGTATGCAGACAGAGACAGGAACCGCAGACCTAATTTTCTGGAAGCAAATACCTAACCCCTTTTTTCCTCCTTTCCTCATCACTGATTGGAAAGTCACGAGTGCTTCATCTGTCAAGCATCGAATGTTATGGGGACATTGAGTGGGAGTGCAGTTTGCTTCTGATAAAAATGGGAACTGTTTTTGAAAACGGTGGACACGGAAGGACATGTTTGCGCAATTAATATTTCAGGATTTCCAAGTGCAACTCTACTTGTGGCTCAGTTATAGCCACATGCAGGATATGATATTAATTCATGGTGGTTTCTATTGCTGTCGGATTCTTTTATTATAGGCATATCAATTGCATTGCACACAGAAAATCAAACCTTCACACTTTGAATGGCTGCAGGTTGTATTACAATGAGTGTGAAAGAATGGAGGCAACTTTCGTTTCTTACCAGCTTCAGTGCAGATGTCACAACAGGCTTGATTCTGGAAACTATTTTGTTGCTAATATTTTGAGAGTGAGATTTCAAATTACAGTTTTCACAAGTTAAATGCTTTTTAACACCCCATTCCACGGATTACTCATTACAATATTGGCTTGCAGATTTTAACTGCTCTGTAAATATTTTATCATGGGAAATTATATCTTTATGGCTTGCAGCAAAATGACAATGTCTCACAACAGGTCATTGAAAGATGTCAGGAAGGCTGACAAAAATGTGGTATATGATGTATATATTTGGCAAACGCGCATGTCAAAGCTCCCAAATGATCTGTTCAAACATGCCTTAAAAATATGAAGATCTACCCACTATTGGTGCTAATGTGTATTTTTGTTTAGTTGAGAGATACAGCATGGAAACAGGCCTTTTCAACCAGCGATCCCCGCACATTAACACTTTCCTACGCCCACTAGGGACAGTTTTTACATTTACCAAGCAGAAAACCCAGGCAGGTCACAGGGAGAATGTACAAACTCCGTACAAACAGCGCCCGTAGTCAGGATCGAACCCGGGTCACCAGCGCTGTGAGGCAGTAACCACTGTGCTGCCCGATGCTTGACTGGTGCACGTGTTGGATGCTTGATGTGCTATTGTAAGGTGGCCGTGTGAATTTTTTCCATTACTTCATTTATCTCTGCATTTATCAAAATTCTGGAATTCACTCCTGAAGTGGGTACTAGAGGCGGTTATTTGATATATGACAAGCCTTTAGCATTTGAAATACATGCATTATTTCAAATGCTAAATACATGCATTTGAAATACATGCAATGCTGTGGGCCAAGTGTTGGGAAATGGGATTAGAACAGGCATGTACTCCATGGCCAGCATGAACACAGGTGGTCCAATGGACTGTTTCCTTTATTCTACAACTCTATGATTCGATATATTAAAAAATACGGGTCTATGAAAAGCATTTTGAGCTAATAGCACTATGTAAAGTAGTGGACATTACTGCTTTGTCCACAGATAAGGTGTCTCTACGCTGACTTAGTTAACAATTATCCTGTCTTACCAAATCAACTCTGATAGGACTTGTAACATGGTGTGCCTCAACTTGCCTGAGACGTCTGATAAAAATCCACATGAAATTCCCCAAATTAAATTTGCACCTGAAGCAATACAAAGTAGCTGTGGAAATAGGTATGAAACATGGTGAAGGGTACAAAGAAATGATTACATATTAGATGAGTTATGACAGGAGATTAAACTCATTAGGGTTTCATACTTTTACATCAGTCATATCCTAATTTGGTCCGTTCATAGGTTAATTATGCTTTCTTCGTTGCTTATCTGATTCTACGCAACGCCTGTACACTCTTCCATCTCCTGATTGTTTGAAATCTTCACTTGTCAGATGCAATTGGATTTCCACCAGTTAGTAAAATGCCTTCATGTGAATCAGTTAATTCCCTGTGGTTATACATATTCCATAGGAAATTTATTTTTGTGAATGGATGAATTATATTAACCTTGTGCCTGATTCTTTCTTCTCTTTTTGCTTAATATAAAAGACCAGCTCCATGGATACTTAATCAGTACAGATTGTTCTTCACTTGAAGAATCATGTGGATGACTATTAAATCACTTGGATGAAATGGGAAGATAACTCCAGGGCCAAATTTTCTATGGTGAATGGATATTAATCAATACCGTAATTAATTCTTTACAAGGCGCAATAAAGATGTTGATTCATGAAAGTGGCAAATTGTAATCAGAGCCATGATATGTTTACGTCAGTGGACACTCTTCTGCAGTGTATGAGGGTGGAACTTGAATTACTTTATAACGGATCACATCATTAAAGGAAGGAAACAAGTAAACAGTGTTTTATAGTACAGCGTATATATAAGCAATGCGTATATATAAGCAATATTCACTTGAACCTAATAAATAGTTTCACCTGGGGAACCTTTTCAGTAATTCACCACTGTTCTTTCACAAGCTCTGTTGATTTTTGGATATTTTGCAGGGACGGCAGAAAATGTGATGCCTAATTCATTCCAATAACTATTTGCAATTATCAAGAGGAGTACCTGCCCTCTACCAGTATTTTGTGCTACCTGTTTGGCTGTAGAGCTGTTCTTTTTAGAAAGCGTTTTTTCAAATGAATTGCATGATGGAATGGAATGTAGATGTGTTCCTCCTGCACCTCAGAAGGTCAAAAGGGAGACCTTTAGTTATCATTTTCTCCATAATGCTGATTTACAGGGTGCAGGGCTTTATGTTCTGCGGATGAATTGTCATGTCACAGGGATTTACTCCCTTCAAAGTTCTCAACATCTCAGTCAAATCTTGCCTTTGCATTTTCACATGGTGCGCTAAACAGGTGGAGGGATCATGGATCACATTGCCAGCAATGTGCCGAGAGTCTAAGTTACCAAGGAGGGTGTAACAACCTGGTAGCAGATTTCTTTCAGTGGAAATGGAATTAGTTCACTGTGGAGCTAAATCACGGGGGATGAATGGAATGGTGTTGGCAAGAGAATGACGCTGCTGACGGCCAATCCTTTACACAGTATTTTCAGCCCATCAAAACCCATTGTGGCGTGACACTCTCTCCATTCCAGAGGTGTTAATGACCGGAGTCACTTATGGCAGGTAGCAGTTTGCTGAAAAATCAATTAGCGTAGAGGTTTATGGGATGAGGGAATACACTTGTTTTATAGCCATAGGTAAAGACAGCTAGCTCCATTCAGGTCAAAGTTAGCATTTCACACTCGATATCAGGAAGACTTAACTGAAGGATGAGGTGGTGACCCTGTGGCGATTCTATCATCATTGATCTGAATGTTATAGGGGTGTCAGGAAAAAATGGACACATTAGATTCTAGTTAGCACACCCTTAAATACTTCTTTGTGTTCCTTCCTACTTTGATTGCAATGCAATTATTTATAAAAACATTGGTATAGCATATTAATGGCCCGCAGCCCACTAATTGCTTGCTGAAAGCCTAAGTGCTCCCATGGAATGGTTAAAATGTCAATATCTATTTCAAATGCTTGGCTTGCTGGCCAAAGCCTGCATTCTTTACAAATTTGACAGGGATGGCTGGTTTACTAGAGGATAGTTTGTGGAGGGGGAAGTGGGCACGGCATGCATGGTGGATGGGGTTGGCAGTTTGTTGACTGTGTGGGATGGTAAAGATAATCATGGTATTAAAAAAAAGGTCTGCTTTAGTTAAATGATGGACGATCGGAAAACCTCACAAACGCAAGAAAATTCCATTTTAGGTTATGAGGCATGGGCCATAAGTAGATATTTTGTGGCGCAAATCTTTTATCTTACATTTTCACAATTATCATTATGGTTGTTTACAAAGTAGAAAGAGCTTCAATACTATAATAAGATTACTGATTCCTACAGCGATTAAAAATCAGCAGATGCATCCAAAGGATTGAAAAATTGTCAACTGCCATATAATAGCATTTGTAGGTGCCATAGAAACATAGAAAATATGTGCAGGAGTAGGCCATTCGGCCCTTCGAGCCTGCACCACCATTCAATATGATCATGGCTGATCATCCAACTCAGTATCCTGTACCTGCCTTCTCTCCATACCCCCTGTTCCCTTTAGCCACAAGGGCCACATCTAACTCCCTCTTAAATATAGCCAATGAACTGGCCTCAACAACCTTCTGCAGCAGAGAATTCCAGAGACTCACCACTCTCTGTGTGAACACCAGTCATTTTTTGGTCTCCAAGGGAGGAAGATCTTTGTGTTAAATATTTGCTTTGGTACACATTGGTTGTGATATTATGTTAATAGACCAATGCAAAATGGATAATTTGTGTGGTTCAAGATGGGATCCATGACCTGAATGGTGCTAGCCAGGCAAAAGGAAGATGTCCAAAGCAAGTTCTCATGATCTGCAGCAGATCTTATCCCACCTATCCCAGAATGCAGTTGCAGAAATCTTGCTGATTTAAAAAAAAATAGGACTTGGTCTAACCATAAAGAAATTCTGAAGTAACCAAAGCCAGTGTTCAGTGAGTCAATCCCATCTCTTCAACAGGAAACTAAAACCACATTGTGATATTAGTGACATTCAATGACATTGTTCTTCAATAATCAGGATTAATTTTCATACTCGCGTATCTCTGACTTGGTGAGAAGAGTAATTTATGATGCATCAGCTGTTGATCAGTGACAGTATAATAGCTGTAACAAAGCTTACCTCAAGTTGACACTTCCATTAAAGTGGAAAGTAAACCCATGTTTCTCAGAAATCCAGCGTGATCGCAGAATGAATTGGGCATGCATTGTTGACAAGTGTTATGAACTTTGCTGAATTGTGTATTTTGGAGCCTTATCAGCATAGCTTTCAGCTTGCATTCTGGCAGAACGGAACACAGGACTCCAGAAGCATTTGTGAAGAGTGTGGGCACTTGGGTGCAGGAGGCTAGATTATAGACTCAATGCTGGAGTAACTCAGCGGGACAGGCAGAATCTCTGAGAGAAGGAATGGGTGACATTTCGGGTTGAGACCTTCTTCAGACTGATTCGTGCATTGGAGGCTCTGACCCTGCATGTAGTCTTGATATTGATATTAGAAAGATGATTTCCTCTAGCGTGATTCATTGTTTCAGTGTACCTTGGCTGTTTTCTGGTAACTTCATGTGGCTTTGAGGCTTCAATAATTACATTAATTATAGAAGGGATTATTGAAAGGAACTTGGTTTTGGTCTGAAAATATATTTGGTATTAAACAGTTTTAACTTTGAAGAAAAAATACCAAACTTCAAGATGTATGACATGAATTCAGGGTATATTCCAGAGTATGATGACTTCCCCATAATCATCTAGAAGACTAAATTTGCTTAAGAAGAAAAAATACGCTTGGCGCTACTTTCCACTACACTTTCCATGGCTCAAATGTTTGAAGTCACAAATTTTGAAATCTAGAAGTTTAGAAACCAGACCGATCTGCTGACCTTCCATTTGCATTCCCCAGTTCTGTTTCCCTCCTTTCTGCTCTGCTCCATTGCCAAGAGTTGTCCCCTCCTGATGTACTTCTGGCCACATCTTGCTCTGCACAAACCTACCCACAACCGATCTCAGTACAAATGGAAGAAATTACAGCCACTGTACTCTGCCTTCCCCATGCGTGTGAGGATTCCTGCCTGGAATTTAGCAATCCGTTACAACTTCTGTGTTATTTACAAATATTTGCATTGATGCACAATCGTCGATGGTGGTACTTTGACTGAATTCCAGTAATGTTGGCATCTAAATAAAACACTAATGTTTGGTGATAATTTTGGAATCGATAAAAATTGTGGAAAACTACGTTTAACTGCAGGAAAAGATCTGAGAAAAGAAACAATCTTGGTGGACTGAACTTTTTTATCCCCATGTTTAATGAACTGCTGTTGTTCAGTTTAGCTGGACATTCTACCCATTTTATTTATTCTAACAAATGGGGTTTTGGTTAATTTGTAATAAAAAAAAAACAGGTATTCTGATTTAAGAAGTTACAAACCAAGATTCATCTCTGAAATAAAAGTCCCTCAAATTTGAATAAAATTGTGAAAAGGACAGTTGTAATGGGACCTAGATAAATGTCTTTTGCAAGTCTCTGATGAATTTTAACAATTATCACATGCGGATTTGTCACAAAATGTTGCTTTTCAATTTAAATCTGTAGTAGATTGACATCAACTGTCTTTTACTAATTTGATGTGAGTTTCCTACTGAGCAGCTCCAGAGAAGTGGCTGGGTCATTTTAACAGCTTCCAGCTAACCACGACCTTTTTCATGAAACCTGATGGAATTGTGTGATTCATTTGGGATCATTCAGACCAAAGTACGAGATGACCTGGATTTCTATTGAAGCAATAATTGAGAAGGAGCAAATGTATTTTGCAGAGGAATAATTGGGGGGAGATTATGGATGCGAATATAGTAGGTACTGGAAATCTGAAATAAAAAGAAAGTGCAGGATTTACTCAGTGGGTCAGGCGATGTATGAAGCGAGAGAAACAGTTAATGTTTCAGGTTGATGATCTTTCATCAGTACTGGAAACAAAATGAGAAATAAAGAAAGTTTAAAGTTGCACCGTTCGAAGTCTATCCATCTTCCAATTTGATCTCTCATCTTGACCTCTGCTGTTCTGAAGTTCTGATGATGCTCGCTGTAAGCTGAAGCAGCACCACCTCAGCTTGTCATATTCAAGCCTTCAGGGCTTATCACTGAACAATGCAATACAGATAATCATCCAACCTGCAGTTTCAAAGACACAGAGACCGCAGGTTGCTGGCATCTGGAACAGAAACCAAAATGCCACACTGGGGTAAGGCCAACTTTGAGGGTATGAGAGAAGGTCTCGCTCAAGTTGACTGGAGCAGGTTATTTGAGGGGAAATGAACATCGGCCAAGTGGGATGTTTTTAAAAGTGCTCTGAAGAAAGCTCAGGGTGTGTACGTCCCCAATAGAGTGGAGGGCAAAGCAGGCAAACGTAAGGAAGCTTGGCTGCCGAGGGAAATTGAGACCTTATGGAAACATAGAAATTTGGTGCAGGAGCAGGCCATTCGACCCTTTGAGCCTGCACCGCCATTCAATATGATCATGGCTGATCATCCAACTCAGTATCCTGTACCTGCCTTCTCTCCATACCCCCTGATCCTTTCAGCCACAAGGGCCACATCCAACTCCCTCTTAAATAAGGCCAACGAACTGGCCTCAACTACCTTCTGTGGCAGGGAATTCCACAGATTCACCACTCTCTGTGTGAAAAACGATTTTCTAAGGAGGAAATCAGAAGGGCTAAAAAAGGAAATCAGAAGGGTAAAAAGGCCAGGAGATAGCTCTGACGGGTAGCATTAAGGACAATCCCAAAAGATTTAATAAATATACTAGACCAGACCTCCACACGGGAGGCCTGGTCCCCCAAAGCAACTCGTTCCCCCAACGCAATATTCTACGACTCACCCATAGCCCAACTGTCGTGTTTGAAGGTAGACAAAGCTCCAGGGCCTGATCAGATATATCCGAGGACATTGTGGGAAACTACAGAGGAAATTGCGGGAGCCCTGGTAGAAATGTACTAGTCTTCCTTAAATACAGGAGAGGTTCCGGAAGACTGGAGGTGGCAAATGTTTTTCCTCTTTTCAAGAAGGGCGGCAGGGAAAATGATGGGAACTGTAGGCCGGTGAGCGTAACATCTGTAGTTGGTAAGTTGCTGGAGAGCATTTTGAGGGATAGGATATACAGACATTTGTATGGGCAAGGGCTGATTAGGGACAGTCAGCATGGTTTTGTACGTTGAAGGTCATATCTCACAAATCTGATTGATTTTTTTTGAAGATGTGACCAAAAAGGTGGGTGAGGGCAGAGCTGTAGATGTTGTGTACATGGATTTCTGTAAGCTGTTCGACAAGGTTCTGCATGGTAGGCTGCCCTGGAAGGTTAGATCCCTTGGGATCCAAGGAGAGATAGCTGAATGGATAGCAAATTTGCTCTATGGAAGGAAGCGGAAGGTGATGGTGGAAGGTTGCTTCTCGGACTGGAGGCCTGTGACTAGTGGTGTGCCTCAGGGTTTGGTGCTGGGCCCGTTACTGTTTGTCACCTACATCAATGATTTGGCTGAGAACTTACAGGGCAAGATTAGCAAGTTTGCTGATGATACAAAAGTTAGAGGTTTTGCAGGTAGTGAAGATGGTTGTGAATGATTGCAGCAGGATCTGGATCGATTGGTCAAGTGGGCGGAGGGATGGTTGATGGAATTTATTACAGAGACGTGTGAGGTGTTGCATTATGGGACAACGAAAAAAGGGTAGGGTCAAAACATGTAAATGGTAGGCCTCTAGGTAGTGTTGTAGAGCAGAGGGATCTAGAAGTACAGGTGCACGGTTCCTTGAAGGTCGAGTCGCAGGTAGTTAAGGTGGTCAAAAAGGCTTTTGAAACTTTGACCTTCATCAGTCAGAGTATTGAGTATAGAATTTGGGAGGTCATGTTGCAGTTGTATAAGACGCTGGTGAGAGTGCATTTAGAATATTGTGTTCAGTTCTGGGCACCATGTTATAGGAAAGATATTGTCAAGCTTGAAAGGGTTCAGAAAAGATTTAAGAGAATGTTGCCAGGACTAGAGGGTGTGAGCTATAGAGTGAGGTTGAGTAGGCTGGGTCTCTTTTCCATGGAGCGCAGGAGAATGAGGGGAGATCTTACAGAGATATACAGTCATGAGGAATAGTTTGGGGAGATGTACAGAGTCTTTTGCCCAGAGTAGAGGAATCGAGGACCAGAGGATATAGGTTCAAGGTGAAGGGGAAAAGATTTAATGGAAATCCGAGGGGTAACTTTTTCACACAAAGGGTGGTGGGTGTATGGAACAAGCTGCCAGAGGAGGTAGTTGAGGCTGGGACTATCGCATTGTTTAAGAAACAGTTAGACAGGTACATAGATAGGACAAGTTGGGAGGGACATGGACCAAGCGCAGGCAAGTGGGACAAGTGTAACTGGGACATTGTTGGTGTGACAAGTAGGTGTGATGTCGTGCGAGCAGAATTTAAAGAGAGGTTTGATAAAAAACACTGGAGTAATCATTTCCTGAGACTGAGGTTCTGAACACAGTGGCTGAGTGAACATGACTTCAAACATCAAAGCCTCTGCATATTGTATAGACTAAAAATAAAATATGGCCAGGATTCAACTGGATGCTAAGCTGGTGCATTGCAAATGTGTTCTCTGCTAATAGGAACTGAAATATTAGTTTGATCCAGCAGAAGAGCTAAAGGGTTTTTTTTTTTACTTAATGTTGGATAAGTTGTAGAAAGTATTGCAATGGCTAATAGCCGAGGAGGTGTGAAGAGCTACTATGTACTGGGCAAGCTTTCTGTTGCCTGTCCGTCCTGATGTAGGGTCTTGGCCCAAAACATCAACTCACCCATTATGCCTCCACAGAATGCATCTTGACCTGCATACTTCTCATATTCATGCTTGTTCCAGCATTCTGTTTTTGTTGACGAGCTCGGTGTCCATGTTCACGACAGAGCTGATCTCCAGACTGTGGTGTGGCAGGAGAATTTGCTTGATGCAGCAAAGGAACAATAAATAAAACTGCTGGAGAACCTCGGTGGATCAGGCAGCATCCGTGAAAGGAAATGGGCGGGTTCTGTTGTTGGTCGACACCCTTGCTCTAGCAGTTTGTCTTTTTGCTCAAGGTTCTAGCATCTGCAGTCTCTTGTGTCCGTAGAGGAGGAGCTTCTTTGGTTCGTTACTCTGTGGAACCATAAGGGGACAATGTCAAAGTAATGGACATCGGGGGCGTGTGGTGTAGTCACTCTGTCAAACAGTAGAAGAGGTTGTAGAGGAAGGGGATACAGTTCAGCTACACCTTGCCTGTGCGCAATATAATAATACATTTATACTTCATTTTTCCCACGAACACATAAAAAACTGGGATATCAGATGAGTCTACTGAAACCCTTTGAGCATGATAAGAATCTTTCAATATGCATCTGATAAAGAAAGTTTAAACACTTTCAGTTCCGAGGCAAAGCACTGTGCACAAAACTGTAATCTTCCTTGTCTTACAATAGCCATTCAGCAGTATCAGTGTCTACGGCAGGAAAAGTGTCAGATTTTGCATTTGGTGCCAACATGCTTTATAAACATCAGCACAATTTGGCACTTAATAGGATTACAGTGTTGAATTGTTTTGAGGTAGAATTCATATGGCGGTGTTAAGATGTCTATTATTTTTTAAGTTAGAGCTGTGTCAGTTTTGCATGCTTTCTCTTATTATAATGACACACTCGCAATGACCCTGAACTCCTTGGGTATCACCGTAGCAAATTGAAGGCCAGGATCCCGAATGGTGAATGGGAAATCACACAAAGTAATATGATTCACTCTGCTTTGTCACAATTCTGCGCCCTTCACCACTTCTGACATAAACGTTATAGTACTTCCAACAATTCAGTTGTGAATTTTTTGACAAAAAAAATTGCAGTTAATTTATCTTCATTTATTTTTCTGCTCGGCCATGCAAATAATTAAGAAGACAAGGGAGACGTACAGCAAATCATCGTCCTTTCATTAACTTCTTGTTTTTGATGAGAGAGACAAGTTTTCATTTTTCGAACTGATACACTGGCAAATCAAATTTCACTACACCAATTGGTGTATGTGATAATAAATGTCCTTTATAAATGAAGCAAATACATTTTGAGTTGTATCTTCTCAGTGCTTGATAAACAAGGCGAACAATTCACTGTATGATTTGTATAAAAGGTGGTTAGAACGAAGCTTTAGATTCTGTTGTGAGTTGCATTCAAATTCACAAAAACACAACCAGTTATTCCGCCTGTCCCACTGAGTTACTCCAGCTTTTTGTGTCTATCACCAATTAGTTATTATTGCAAATCAACTAAAAAACGCAGGATGCACAGTAAATCAGAATTACTCTGCAGAATGACTGATTTGAAAAGTGCTCAAATACCAATTGTAACTACATCAGGAAATCAGAGCAATTTCTTCAATACAGGCCTTCTGCGCCCGCACCTCCAGACTCGGGAACAGCTTCATTCCCAGAGCTATAGCGGCTCTGAACGGGCCCTGCTGAGTGCCCCCCACCCCATGGACTGTCTCCCCCGGTCACGTCGCACAGACACATCTGCACTTTAGTCTGTGTTGGTTTTGACTGTTTTACTGTTCTAATGTTCTTTTCACAAACCTTGTTCTCGGGGTATCTAAACCTAAATGTTATTAGTCGTTTAAGTTATGACATCGGATGGAAGTTGCAAACCAAATCTCGTTGCACTTATGTGTAATGACAATAAAAGATATTATTATTATTATTATTTAAACTCAACAATATGTAGGATAAATTCAGGCACAAAACTGATGAAAAATACCAATTTCCTACTGTGGTTTATCTGGAACCTTGTTCTATGAACGTTCCTCAGCTCGGCTGTAATCGTAGCTCATTGTCTCCGACAGATGCACAACTCCTAACATTACAGATTATCCTTGCGCACTATTTACTAAGCCCCATTGAGTGTAGAATAGTGTTTGTGTGTTCTGGCTGATTTCACCAGACGGAGCTGGGTTTTATCACTGAAGGAGCTTCAGTAAATACTGGTGGCAGTTCTGTCACAAAATAGTACAGTAAATGTGAAGCCTCTGGAAATCTATAGGTCTGTTTTAACAGTAAGGGTTACATTAAAATTGTACTGGCTATCCCAGTAGGAATCTCCATTTTGACAGGAATGTTTAACCCAAGGCACATGGATGGGAAGTCATGCGCTTGTAAAATTATTACAGTCTGTAAATATATGTTATATGTATCATCCACTCTGATATTGTATGTGGGGAGTCAAGACCAAATCTCAAGTCAAATAGTTTATAACAGATTAGTTGGAAAGCGAAAGGAAGGGGATGAGGGAATCTGAATCTGAATGAGGTTGCAGGAAGGCTGGATCAAGAAGAGCAAAGGGAAAAAAGCATGGAAAATGGGGATGGATGTGAGGAAGGAAGAAAGAAAGAGATGAAGGCTAAGTGTTAAAGAAGGAACTGCAGATGCTGGAGAATCGAGGGTTAAGAGATGAAGGCTGGTATGGGCAGTGGATAGAACACTGGAACGATAGGGATAAGGGGAATGTGAATAGTGAGCAGGAAGAAAGGAAAGTGTAAAGGGTGGGTAATGAATGATTTCAGCTGGATAGTGGCAGTGATGCAGTAGAAAATTACCACACTCTTATTGCAGATATTCACTCTATCCTATCCATCTCTTCCCCACACTGCAGCTTAAAATTAATCAGGGATAGGAATAAATGAGAATATTGGGCTCAGGTAAGGTTTAATTTAATGACAGTTGGGTTGGCGTTGGGCGGAATTTAATTTTACGACTGAAGAGACGTCCATTGCAACATTGCTCCAACCTTGAGCTCCCTTTGCCTAGCCCAAGTAGTTGTCCATATCTTCCTATTTAAGCAACTGATAGGAAGCTGCAAGGAAGAGTGGAGTCTCCCATCTATCACAGTTACTGAGGCATCTCCAGACCATTCAACGAAAGCTAGCATTAATCTTGAAGTCAACTATTTCCAAACCCTCCCTCCATGTCATCCTCTGCTTATAAGGCCTTGCCACTGCCTGTTATTGGTTCACTGCCTCTAGCCTATATGCCTGATAGTCCCTTTGTGCTGCTGTGAAGGCATCCATACTTATTTAATAATTATGCCTGCAAACTGCAACTAAATAAATTTGCAATAATATCCAATTAAATGCAACTTAAAGAACATTTGTGTAATAATATGTCTTTAGTATTAATGAAGACTCCTTGTTCCTGTTAATGCTCACTAGGACATTCTTGAATGTAGCAGCATGCTTTTGAACAATCATTTAATTCCTGATGTGCTTCACAAATCTATAATTGGTTTAAAGAGGTAATAATTACAGTGCTATTTTTCCTTGAAAAGTAGTCTCCATTTTATGGTTATTATTGATAGTTTGCAAAGGAAAAAATGGCACTTCTCCAGACTACATAAAATTCAGATGGGGGAGCTAACATTCATCAAACGAGGTCTGACAACTTAAGCCAGAGTGGGGGTGGGGTGGCCCTGTCTTTACATGGGTATGCGTGTGTATGCACGTATTAGGAGAACGTATCCTTTTGCACCGTTTAAGTGATCTTTACTGTGGTTTGTGGGAGTTCTGCTGATTAGAAATGAAAGCAACTAAAAGGATTAATGAGGTCTGATTTTCACGGCAATGGAAAAAGCAGACACAAAGCGCAATTGAGTTAAAGTAAAGAGCTGGTCCCACTTGGGTGTCATTTACCCAACATCATTTATGCGTCACGACGCACGGGTCGTGAGGCGCATGTGATACGCACGCATGGCGCGTGGTGAGGCGCAATGACGCCCAAGTGGGACAGGCCCTTTAGACACAAAAAGTTGGAGTAACTCAGCTGGACTGGCAGCGTCTCGGAGGAGGAGGAATGGGTGCGGTTTTGGGTCAAGACTAGTTTAGACTAAGTTAGAGTTCAGACGAAGTTAAAGTATTTGGCTACTGCCTGCTCAAGTGCTAGATAAGTAGAACATTTGGAACAAGGCAAGAGGAACATGTTTGCACAGAGAGCTGTGAGGTTGTGAAATTCACTTCCAGGGTTGGTGCATGACAAAATTAAGGTCAGTTTGGACTGGAAGATAAAGGAGATACAAGAGCAGATCTGAATAGGTCTGTTTTCTCAATTAAAGGGTAAATGCAGACAAAAACTGGAGGGTCAGGCTCTGCAATAAAACTTCCAAGCACAAATGCTCAGATGGTCATTCCATAATCTAGGGCACTGACCACTTCACCTCACCTGATTGTGGACATTGGACTCTCTATGGAACTGATGCCCGCTAATGCTGCGAACTAGAATCTGCACTCTGTGTCTTCCCCTTTGCTCTATCCATTGCACTTGAGGTTTACTTAATTGTATTAATGTACAGTGTACCTGACCCTTATGGATTACGTGCAAAATATAGCTTGTAACTAAGCCTCAATACACGTGACAATAATAAACCTAAACCTAAAATACATGTGTGCCATTAGAGGCCCTAGCTAGCACACTCAAACATGTTTGTTTTAGACAGCTTGGTTGCACACATTGCAAAAGACATGGTATTTGGAAATGTGACAGTCTGATCCAAAAACAGTGGGCAAATAAGGTGGAAGGATGCCCTCGCCTGACACGTTTATTTTTAAGCGCCTGCATATTGCGGCGGTTGGCACCGTGAAAGTGGCTTGCGGTGACAGTTTGAATCTGTGACAAAGCGTCAAATCTCCTTGTTAGTAACATCTGGAAACTGGCAAAGGCCTGTCCCACTTGGGGGTCGTTTGCGTGTCAGGCAGATTTTGAAAATCCCAAAACCCTGGGCTGCCGCGCGCTACCGCGTGTCGCTGCCTACGCCCCCACGTCTCACCGCGCGTCGCTGCCTACGCCCCCACGTCTCACCGCGCGTAATGCTGCATCTCATCTCCCGCAGAGTTATTCCAGCATTTTGCGTCTATCACCGGTGTAAACCAGCACCTGCAGTTCCTTCCTACTAACTCTCGTTGGAGTTTGGGTCAGGAATCAAAGAAATCATAATTACTTGGGCTCATGTCGGGTTTGAATTGACCATGATTGGTCCGGTTTGGGTTGGGTTTATCTGTGCAGCCCCCTATTCTTCTTCTCACAATTACATGATGTAATGTGACACGTAGAAATATCCAAGAAGATCACCTAATGATCCCTCCTGCCAGTGTTGAAGGTTAATGGTACGACATTGGTAGATACGTAGAAACCAACAAGTATTTGACAGCAGCAAGTTGGTCCTGATGTGCTGATTGGAAAAAAAAACCCAATTAAGTTGCATTTTGCACCTCCTCTTGATAGGTTGTTATGTGTGACTTGCTTTTGGTGTAATAATCCTGTTGGCGGTAATAACATATAGTGGTTCTCTGCCATAAAAATCTGGACTATTGATTTTGAATCCTTCAGGACTTGTTCAAAGAACCTTTAGCCTAATTGCATGGTATTTTCACATCAGCACTTTAAAAAAAAAGTTTCATGTTTTGATGCTCAATGCTATGCCATTCCTGGGTTCTGTTGAAATATCCCTCGAGGGCTTAATCTAGTTTAGATATAAAGGTGCGGAAACAGGCCATTCGGCCACCGATTCCGTGCCGACCACGATCCCCATACATTAACACTGTCCGACACACAGGAGACATTCACATTCATGCCAAGCCAATTGGCCTACAAACAAGTATTTATTTGGCATGTGGGAGGAAACTGGAGCTTCCTGGAGAAAACCCACGCAAGTCACGGGAAGAACGGACAAACTCCGTACAGACAAGCACCCATAGTCAAGATCAAACTCGGGTCTCTGGGCGCTGAAAAGCAGCATCTCTACCGCTGCGCCACCGGGCCGACCTTATGTCACTGTACGTTTCCCACCAGAATATTTGGGACAGCTTTGTATATCAACCACATGAGACATTGCACCCTGCACAAAATAATTGGAGTTAAGTGGGTTTTTTTAATGCCTTTTGTGGTTGCTGGATTGAAGCCCAGTGAATATGCCTGCATGGTCAGTGCGGTTGAGTTCTTACAAAATCAAAAAGGCAATTGTTTGCTTAAACGTCAGCCACTGCACGTCAGTTGCCACAGTATTAAAGCCCTACCGAAACTGCAAGATGAAACTTCAAAACACACCGGCTGAGTTGTAAAGAAGTCAAATAAAACTGCTGAAAGATAATATTGATTTTTCACTGATAGTAATTTACAAAAGTTACTTGGCATATTCCTTTCTGGTTAAACTACTTAACCTCTTTTTATATCTTTTAAAAACATTTAACGCTCTGCTGCCTTGATGAGAACCAGTTGCCGAGCCTTGTCGGCTGTCAGCCATCATTCTTCAGAGAGCGAGCTGGGCGGCACTCAGCGCGGATGAAGGGGGGGGGGGGGGGGGTAGGGCTATGCCTTTCTCTGCGATCGACGGGGGGTGCAGCCATTGCACTTGGCCCACTCTAATTCTGGGAGCACGTTGCACTAGCCTGATAAACACTAAAAGCTGGAGTAACTCAGAGGGTCAGGCAGCATCTCTGGAGAATAGGAATGGGTGACGTTGCGGGTCGAGACCTTTCTTCAGTCTGATGGTTGCTCCTTTCTGACGGGGCCAGCTGATCCTTCAACATCTCCAGGGGCTGTTCATCGCTACCACCATTATTCCTGCTTTCTCGTGTGCCGTCCACTTTTGTACTATCCTCTTGCTGCATTTCATCTACCTCTCTGCTGCTTTTCTCTCTCTCTCTCTCGCTCTCTCCCTCTCTCTCTTTCTCTCTCTCTCTTTCTTTCTTTTTCTCTCTCTTTCTTTCTTTTTTTCTCTTTCTCTCTTGCCAGGTGTTAAGGCAGTGAGATTTACGTGTGAAGGGGAGCAGAGCAGAGCCTCACTAATGGCCAAGGCCCAGAAATTGTGGTGGACTTAATTCTGTGAAATCCAAAATTTCGGCAAAATCGTCATTTAGGAAGGCCTTTACATTGCATCACTGAAACACGAGAAAGACTCCTCATTACACTTTCACAGTGCACAGACACGCACACGTTTCCTCTGAGAGTTGTGCTGCATTATCAATCACAATTCACATACCAACAAGGCTGTCAGTCAGTGTAAGTCTTAACAATATTAAACAAACTGGGCAGGCACTTTCGAAAAATGACCCTTCCAGATATGCTTGGGAGAAAAAGAATTGCTAGTTGGTTGGAAGTGTGGGCAAATATAGAGGCTTGCAGTAAAATCTAGTTAGTAGCAATGTAGTCTTCTGGCACATCGGTTAATGCTCTAGATTTTTAACCCAGTTCTGCCCATTTTTCAGTCTTCCCTCTTTTATTCCAAAGGTGGTAATTCTTCCTAGTTTTGATGCCAGGACTGATTGCTCCAATTTGACCATCTGATTATAATGCTCAATCATGGATGAATAATAATTGTCTATTCAATAATAAAAGGCATCGCATTCAATCCCAATCTTCTCAAATCAAATCTGCAGCTTTCTAGTAGTGCCAATTTGCTTAAAGTTTGTTTTTAGTTTACAATTTATCAAATTGGGGGATATCAATCGAAAGCCAATGTTGTGCTGCAGGTTTATCAATTGCTGCATCAACTGTAACACCAATGTCTTTGAAGGCATGCCGTTGTCATGTTGGATGCTATCACTCCATGACTGTCCATGCTGCCCCACAACTCCTGTTCCCGTTAACATTCCCAACTTTTCCCTTTTGCCCAGTATATACTGACCTTCTTGTCCGTCAGGCCCATCTTGCTCACTTTAGATCCCTTGACTTCAATGCACTAAATTTATGATTCTACATCTCATTTTTAAATCTCTTTGTGGACTCACTTCGCCCTTCAAGTTCAAGTGTTCGTTCAAGTGAGTTTATTGTCACGTGTTCCTGATAGGACAATGGAATTCTTGCTTTGCTTCAGCACACAGAACAGAACATAGTAGGCATTGACTACAAAACAGATGCAGTGTGTCCATATATCATTATATAAATACATACACACATGAATAAATAAACTGATAAAGTGCAAGTAACAGATAATGGGTTATTAATGATCAGAGTTTTGTCCGAGCCAGGTTTAATAGCCTGATGGCTGTGGGGAAGTAGCTATTCCTGAACCTGGTCGTTGCAGTCTTCAGGTTCCTGTACCTTCTACCTGAAGGTAGCAGGGAGATGAGTGTGTGGCCAGGATGGTGTGCGTCTTTTTTGGGGCAGCGACTGCGATAACTCCCCTCGATGGTAGGAAGGTCAGAGCCGATGATGGACTGGGCAGTGTTTACTACTTTTTGAAGTATTTTCCTCTCCAGGGGGCTCAAGTTGCCGAACCAAGCCACGATGCAACTGGTCAGCAAGCTCTCTACTGTGCACCTGTAGAAGTTAGAGAGAGTCCTCCTTGACAAACCGACTCTCCGTAATCTTCTCAGGAAGTAGAGGCGCTGATATGCTTTCTTGATAATTGCATTAGTGTTCTCGGACCAGGAAAGATCTTCAGAGATGTGCACGCCCAGGAATTTGAAGCTCTTGACCCTTTCAACCATCGACCCGTTGATATATACGGGGCTGTGGGTCCCCATCGTACTCCTTCCAAAGTCCACAATCAGTTCCTTGGTTTTGCTGGTGTTGAGGGCCAGGTTATTGTGCTGGCACCATATGGCCTTCCTCTACAATCCACTCTTATACTTGATCAGTACTGTGATTCACCAATTACTTGCCTTATTTACAGGACCCCCCCCCCTCATCCCGCTCTAGGTGCCGGTGCCTTCAGTCACCCGACTCCTTTTTCTGGAAGACAGACACCAAAAGCTGAAGTAACTCCGCCGGTTAGGCAGCATCTCTGGAGAAAGGGAATAGATGTGAAGAAGGGTCTTGACCTGAAACGTTACTTACTCCTTTTCTCCAGAGATGCTGTCTGACCCGCTGAGATACTTCAGCTTTTAGCGTCTGTCTTCGGTTTAAAGAGTTTTATTGTCATGTGCCCCAGATAGGACAATGAAATTCTTGCTTGCTGCAGCACAACAGAATATTTGCAGAACAGATCAGCGTGTCTATCATCTACTAGCCTCTGCAGTTCCTTCCAACACTCCTTTTTCTAGATCTCTTTCCCCATTTTGATAGTCAAGGACAAGGGATTCCCACAGACGAGTTGGGGATGTTTCGTTTTCTCAGCAGGCTTGAGAAAGTCTTCAGACTTTACTTTAGACGTTAGAGTCATTGCAGTGTTTCCTCTCTGTCCAGCTAATAATTTGTTGCCATGGCGACGCCTGGGGGTAGAGAGTATGTTTCCGTGGTCTGGTATCAGGCACAAATCACACAAATTAAAGTTGGTGTCAGCAGGCACACATAGCCCCTTCAAGCCTTTTATATTTTGGGAAAAACATTCACATTGTTAACAGAGATCAAATCACTTCCCTGTTCCCTCAGTGTATGGAGAGTTTTATGGGCTGGTTTGTGGCATGATCATTTCTCTGCAGGGGGTTTCAGTTTTCCCACAGTAATTGATATTGGAACAACTGCAATTAATCAAATTGCAGAGCTGCAGACTGATTGCCAAGGTAAAACTCAGGAATCCTAATATCTTGAGTGTTTCCTAATAATTAGATTTTTTTTGCAGTTGAAAGGAAAATTATTTCTAGTTTGAGTTCTTCACTTTAATGAAATGTAAATTATACTGTGAATCTTAACCTCATTTATGCTGAAGCTCTAACCTACGCCAGGCCCAATTTCGATTTTACTTTAAAGTCAACAGAAATATGGACGCTTTTCTCCCTTGACCATTGATTTTGCTGGAAATTATACATTAGAATTATGGTAATACAGGACACTGCACTGAAACATGTTCGCTGCTTGCTTACTGTATATTGGTGGATGGAAGTTATTATCTGATTTTACACTCCCTGTTGGAGTATTGCCCAGCAGGAACACAAATTGGAAATCTGGGCATGTGTGGAGAACTAATTTCTAATCATGTGTAGCAGTGCACAAATGTTCAATATATCTTCCCGTCAGGCAAGGCTGCTGGTCAGAGGATTATTGTAGGAACTGTTGTGTTTTGGTGCATCCTACCAGTACACATTGAGTTGAATGGCCGAGACATTTCTGTGGCAGCCTCCTTGGATGCTGTTGGCTGCCTCCTTGATGCTGTCCTAAACCTCGGCAACCAGATAGATTGCAGATTATTATTAGCTACTTGTGCCACAGGTGGAGTTCCTCTGCAGTAACATTTTGTTTACATTTTATACATTTTTAATATACATAACCTATTTATTTGGCAACATGTTGATGTTGAATCAATCACTTTGGGGAATTTGTGCAAAGCCAATGGTCTGCCTACATATTTTCCATACATGTGAAAGGTAATGAGCAGGGCAGATGTCTCTGTTGCTGGCCTAGGTTGCGAGGTGCAGTAGAGCAAACAACAGCTAGTGAAGAGAACAACGATGGCAGTGTTTCAATACCTTACATCGATATGCCTTTTGCTGTGGTAAAAAAATTACTGTTGTTAAAAAAAAAAATGGTGCTGAGGTAATCGCTCGGAGAGATGAAAACATTGTTGGCCAAAAACAAGAAGTTGGGAGGTTTAGGGAAGGAATTCCAGAGTTATAGGCTGTGGCCCCATTGTAGGCCAATGAACAGGCATGCACAAGACGGCAAGAGGTGAAGAAACTGTGCATGGTTAATGCCCGGAGAAGATTATGGCTCTTGTGGGGTATAAAAACAAAATATAAAATCTAAAACCAAGGCATTGAAGGATTTATGGAGATCAGGAAGCGCGGTCATGGTGTTGAATGAAATGAATCCAATGTGAGCTAGCAAATTCTACATTCTCACACCACACAAGTTGCATTTACAGAACTCTTTGACTGCAATATAACAGCATTCCATTTTGCTGACTAAACATAATGGGCACCAAAATTGTTCCATTATTAGCACGCCAATAGGCTGATCGACTACCAATGCAAGTGATGAAATAAAATTCACCTGAACACATTCTCCAGTGAATGTCACATATCAATAGGCTTCCTCGCCGAGAGATGATAGCCTCTGTACTGTGACAGATAGAACCCCTGTTCATTCACTTTCTGTGATAGAAAAATCATAAATAGTTGCATTAGACTGCATTATTTGCTGTATTTAAGTATTGTACACGTGTGTCTGAAGGCTTTGTACTTTCCTGTGGTATTGCAGCCAGTCATATGCTTTATCTACAGCTTTCATTTGCAATTCCAGGAATTATTAGCTAGTGTAACGGCCTCTGCCTTGTCCCCATTGTTGAAAGAGGTTTATGATTATTTCATACATCAGGAAACATCAATGGAGGGAAATGGACAGGTGACATTAGGGGTTGGGACAACTGGACAAGAATTATCTAATGATGTTTATTATTGTAGACAGAAATTGTAATCATATATTTTAACTGAAAACAAAAGTGTGTGATAGTGTCGAAGTTACATTGCCAAACCAACATCATGAGTTCTGGTCTATTGATCCAAAGAGAAGATTTCAAATCCCACTGACACAAAATGTCGGGGTAACTCAACGGATCAGGCAGTCTCTGTAGAAAAAGGATGGGTTCCTTGTTTCTACAGTTCAAATCTCACCGTGGTAACGAGGGGCTTACATTTGAATAATTAAATTAATTAAGATTTTTTTTTTAAAATCCTTTGTTTACAGTGTTTATGAAATTACTGGATTGCTATGAAAACCCATTTTCTCCATTAATGTGCTTTTGGGCAGGACCATACATGACTCTGGGATCATCAATGTGGTTGACTCCTAATAGCCTTCTTAGTTTGGGGGCAAAATTAAAAATATATATATATTTTGTGGACATGTGTCAATTCTGGTCTGTCAAAATGTCCACATTCATGAGTCTATTTTTAACTAGTACACTGACTAGTGATTTGGGATGTGTTTGTTGAATACAAAATTCCCAAAATATACAACCGTGAGAGAACGGCAAATAGTTATTTCAGGTATCTAAATAACTGGCCATATTTCCACCTTTGTTAATGCATATCTGTGGCAAATTAAGACATGCTGGTCCCAGTTAAGTAACTGAGCAACACCTTAGATGAATAACCATCCATGAAGCCAGGAAAGATCACAGACTTTCCTGTATTGCGGTGGCCTGGCAGTTCGGAAGTTAAGTCTCGGGATATGCTTCCTTCATTTGAGCAGAATTTTAATTTTGCCATATGGGCAAACCAAGTTGGCTGTAAAGCAACTGACAAAGCATATTTCTGAAGCAGTGGTGCAGCCATTTTCAGAGCATACCCTAGTTCTGGGTACAACATTATGGCAATAATGTGGAGGTTTCAGAGTTGTGGAAGAGATGCATGAAAGGGCTTGAGGAACTTCAGTTATGTGGATAGATGAGGTTGCTGCGGATGTTTTTTCTTGAAATAAAGAAGATTGTAATATCGGCGAGACCAAGCGCAGGCTTGGCGATCGCTTCACTGAACACCTCCGCTCAGTCCGCCTTAACCTACCTGATCTCCCGGTTGCGCAGCACTTTAAAGGGCCTGTCCCACCTAGGAGACCTAAACCGCAACCGCTGGTGACCTGCAACCTCCTACCACCTCCCATGCATATGTTGAAAACCTTCCTCGACTATGAAGAAAACCTCCTTCGACCTACAGCGACCTCCTTCGACTATGTTGAAAACTGACTTCGACCATGCACGTTTTACTCTTAAATTGGTCCGCGATTGAACAACACCCCCTTCCACCTCAAACAACCAAACTGAAAACCAACAACGACCAGCGTCGACTGGTTATAGCTCAGATGATCACATGATCAAATGGTGTCATTCATGCATTTTTTCCCTTACAATAAAAGCCTCCCAGGTTTTTTTTAAAAAATCATTCTGAACCAAGCGAACAGGGAAGGAACTAGTTAGGTGAATGTTACATCTACTGCTGTCAGCAGCAGCCCTTTTGCTTCATCAGCTCACTTGCCGCCCTCACTTTAATCATTGAGATTATGGTTGATCAGCATTTCCACTCAATATACCTGTTCATGTACCACATCTCTTGGCTTACTACCCTGCAACACTCAGCCCGCATCTTGAGCATCTCACGTGGCTCAGCATGCACACGTTCTACTGAACTCTTACAATTTGGCATGTGAACATTCACTAACATTCTTCTCACAGTACTAAGAGTGTTGGCCTATATAAAACCATAATTCAACCTGGGAGTTAGACGATGTTGACATTAGCAATAACTTTGAGCTATGCTGTGGTATTTTATGACATTATCAGTTGAGGGCTCTCTAATTACTACCTTACAGCTTTCCAGTGGCCAGTTAGTTTACATGCACGTACAAAGACTTACTATATACGTTTTATTGCTTGTGGAAGTAAGATGACATGGAGATTAATACCAACTCTAGAGAGTGTTACAGCAGGAATTTAGATGACACCAGGCTCCTGGGGTTTATAAAATGATCTAAGCCAATGATCACGTTAAAATTATGGTCACCGGCAGCTTTTCTTATTTCTAGTACTTAGCTTACTTTCCACTTAACATTTAAATATGACTTTGACCTACTCAACAGGAATGGCTCACATGGGGTCTAATAGAGCAGCCAGTATGAACAATGTAAATGCAGAGGATGCCAGGATGAGGATTTCTTTCCCCCCTGAATGTAATATTAGGGCGGCACAGTGCATAGCTGGTTGAGCTGCTGGCTCACAGTGCCAGAGACATGGGTTCGATCCTGACCTCAGACGCAATCCGTGTGGAGTTTGCACACTCTCCTTGTAACTGCATGGGTTTCCTTCAGGTGCTCCAGTTTCCTCCCACATCCCAAAGGCATGCGTGGTTGGAGGTTAATTGGCCTCTGTAAAATACCCCTAATGTGTAGGGAATGGACGAGAAAGTGGGATAAGATAGAACAAGTGGGGACAGATTATCAATGATCGAATGGGACTTGGTGGACTGAAGGGTTTGTTTCCTTGCTGTACCTCTAAGCTAAACTAATATACATGTGAACATTTTCAACAGAAGACAGGAACTGTCAGCAAACATCTGTTCTGCAAGGTGCAAATAGCGGGGTTACAATCAGCCCTGGGTTAGGGAGAGGAGAATTGACCATGTTTCTTCTTTAATTACTGTTCACAAGTGTGAGTTGCTGGTCAAGGGAGGCTGAAGAAACACTGCAGAAGGACGGGATGGAAGGACAAGAGATGTGGCGCGTCTGTTCTTGCGTAATGTTCTTGCATTAAGATAATGTTCACATGCACAGGGCTGGAGGAGGATTGGGTACCTCATGGATGAATTGTACCCTAAGAAATGTGTTGGGGAGTTCAGGTAAAGAAAGTTAAACATTTTCCCCTCCACCCTTGCAATCAGTCTGAAGAAGGCCCCCCGACCCTAAACGTCACCTATCCATGTACTCCAGGGATGCTGCCTGACCCGCTGTTGTGTCCAGCGTGTTGTGTCTTTCCAAGATAAACCAGTGTCTGCAGTTCCTTTCTTTCTATAAGTTAAAATGGACTGTTTAAGAAGCTGAGAAAAACTTGGAAGAATTCACAAGGAACGCACGTGTTACTTATTAATTAAATTAAGTGTTTATAGAAACAGCAAATCATGAAATCAAGCATTTGGAACAAAGAAAGTTGAGTGTGGGAATTATGCTAAAATTCTCAGAAATATTAAAACGGCCACCTGCTTTTATCCTGGCAGTGGTTCAATTAAGCAGCGTTATTGAGCTAATGTCTCCTTTCAAAGGAAGCTACAAAATATATTGCCTCTTTACAAATAGGATGTTGGTCATTTATTTGATGTGTGAGGGGAGACAATGATGCAGACAAATTGAATATAAAGTGATACAGTTGCATATACGTACGTGAGAAAGACAATTGTGAAATATGGTCTTTATACAGAGAGATAAAAAGGAACATACATTGGTTTTGTGCCTATCATGTAACGCAAGCATCCAAAATGCTTTACAATAATAACTACTGTTAAGGACATTTTGATAGATATTGTTTTGTGAATCTAGCTTTCAGGGATTAACACGGTGGTACATTTTTCAGGTGCCTCCTGGGGTCTTTGTCAATAGCAAAATGTTAGGCCTCTAACCTCTTCGCTTTGCCTTGAATGGTAGTACTCTTGAATCGGATTCAGAAGGTTTAAGTTCATTTCTGAGACTTGCACAAGTGCCTTGTGAAAGTGGGTTAACATAGAAATAGTGTGAATAGGTGATCAATGGTCAGTGTGGACTGAAGGGCCTGTTTCCATCCTGTACTTCTGGACTAGACTAGACAATTTCTACACCAGAACCACAATTGTGTTTCAAATAATTCAATTGACCATAAGTTATTTCAAAGTATTCTGCACCTCAAAAATACTTCATATAAATGAAAATTCTTATTCTTAATTAAATAATAAATTTTGTCAATGGAGGCCTTTCACGATCTCCGGATTCTATCTTGATTATTTTTAAAAATTGATTCCCTGGAGCAAAAAGAATAGGAGTGCTGCTCTTTTACCAAGACTCCTGATATATTATTCTACCATGCTAGTAGTTGGAAAGACCCACCTCCTGACTGACATCTAATCATTGCCTTGATCAGGAAATCACCTACATTGTGTGCTGGCTAACTCGGGAATAGCCACTTATATAAGGCAGAGAAGAGGCGGTGATCAGCCTCTTTCTTTTGAAAAGAAGAAAATTAGAAAATCGGGGGATAAATTGAAAACAATGATCGGTACAGTTAATTATCGATGCAGTTTGAGGCGACCTGTGAACAAACTGATACAGTGAAGAAACAGGCCCTTCAGCCCTCCAAATCCACGCCAACCAGTTATCACCCGTACACTAGTTCTATCCTACATACTAGGGACAATGTATAGAAGCCAATTAACCTACAAATCTGCATGTCCTTGGAGCATGGGAGGAAACCGGAGCACCCGGATAAAACCAACACAGTCACAGGGAGAACGTACAAACTATGTCACGACAGCACCTTTAGTCAGAATCGAACCTGGGTCTCTGGTCCTGTAAGGCAGCCATTCTCCTGCTGTGCCAGCGGGCCGCCCTATAATTAGACATGACATATTTGGAAAACAAGCGAGTAGCATAAAACAGAAAATGCTGGAAATACTTAACAGGTTACACGCTTTGAAGAGAATTTCCTGTCAATGATTGGTCTGAAGTGCGAACTCCTTTTTCTTGCTCTGTGGACTATCATTTCCAACATTCGCTGCTGTACTTCAGATTTCCAGCTTTGCTTTGTAGGCAAGCAGAGTAATGTTTTCCGGGTTAACTATCCTCTGAGAAGCTGAGCTGCTCGCTTCTCACTGTTTACAAAATGTAGAGTGAATTCTCTGTGGCATCACGTCACAGAGCATCAAACCCAAATAGGAAGTCCCCTGATGTCCAGTACTACATTAATAGCCTGCATCTCAGCAACACCTTACACTGGTGTGAAAGTATCGCTGATAATCATTGTAAACTATTAAACAGAGAATAAAATTGATACAACGGCTGGAAAGCTCTCAGTGGATTCATTTTCAACTAGATTGGCAGCTGTTTTGACCAGGCTTGAGAGCAAATGAAAGCAAGCTGACTGTTATTTTGGTTAGAAAATGGGGTTTTGACTTGTTAGAACCAGAGATAATTATTTTTTCAATGAGAACCACAGTCTGAGAAATCTGGGTCACTGTTAATATTTCCAAATCCCCCTTCTCCAGTTATGTTTATTCAGTCATAGCCTATAATTATGATTACGCTGTGGGTAAATTGTGCAGCCTGCTCCTGATTATACCTTTAGTCGAAGACCATCTGCTGGTGATGGAGACATTTGGATGTCAGCCCTTCTGCAGGCAATAATGCAGAAACGAAGGAAATTATTGGTGCAGGGAGTAAGCAGATGTATCCTATCGGCTTCTTTCAGTCCCGTTGTTCAATTTGCTGTCCGTGGCACGTTGCTGGGCTGTGTGCCTGCAAACCAGCTCCTTCCCGAGCATCAGCAATGATTCACTTGCGTCCCGGGCGGTTTAGAACAGGAATGCAAAGAGTCATGTTTTTTTTTTTTTTTTTTTTTGCGCTTCTGAGCCTGAGAAGTTTCTTGTCGGGACTTGAGCATCTCTGAAAGAAATAGATAGTAAGTTTTTAATATTGCTCCAGTGGAATGCGTATAAGAATACAATACTTGAGAGAATCTGAGGGTCATATAACTATACAACGGGGCTTTTGGCCCAACTCGTCCGTGACAACTATATTGCCTAACTATAGCCCACTAAACCTTGCCTAACTATAGCCCACTAAACCTGTCCTATCCATGTTCCTGTTTTTGTCCTCCAAATGTCCAAATATTATCCACCTCAACCACATCCCCCAGTGGTTCGGTCCATGTACACACCACTCTTTATGTTAGAATGCTGTCCCTCGGGTCCTTTTTTAAACTTTCCCGCTCTCATCTTAAGCCTATGTCTTTTAGTATTTGACTCCCCTACACTGGGAATAAATCGTGGTGTTTTACCTTCAGGATTTTATATGCCTTTACAAGCTCATCCTCAGGTTCCTACGCTCCAGGGAAAAATAAAACCCAACCTATGCAGCCTCCCCTCACAAACTCTCCTGATTAGGGACATCTTCAAAAAAATTAATGATATCCTTCCTATCAAAGAGTGGTCAGAACTGTACAAGGTACTCCTTACCAATGTCTTGTGCAGCTGAAATATGATGCTCCTAACTCTTGTAACTCAATATCCTGACCGTCATCAGCTTGCCCACCTGTGTGCCAACTTTATGGACCTGTGTACCTGCAGCCCTGGAGCTCTCTCTGTTCTACAAAGCTCCCCAGGGCCCGATCATTTACCTATTACTGTGTACGTCCTGCCCTAGTTTGTCTTAATAGAATGCAGCACCTTAAATTTATCTGAATTAAACTCCATTTGCCTTTCATTTGCCAAATTGAGGATGATCCCATTATAATCTTAGATATCCTTCTTCACTGCCTACTATACAACCAATTTTAGTGTCATCCGTAAACATACTAATCATGCCACCTGCATTCACATGCAATCATTAAAGTAAGTAACAAATAACAGTGGACCCTGCACTGACCCCATGTGGCACTCCACTCATTCCAGGCCTCCAATCTGATTTACTCTTAAACCCTCTATTGCCACCCTCATTTTCCTACCTTCAAGTCAATTTTGTATCCTATTGGCTTTTTGGATCTGAATTCCATGGATTCAAAGGTCTGAGCTTCCAGGCCAGCCTACCTTGTGCTAACTTGTCAATGGCCTTGTTGAGGTCAATGTAGACAACATGTACTGCACAACATAGAAACATAGAAATTAGGTGCAGGAGTAGGCCATTCGGCCCTTCGAGCCTGCACCGCCATTCAATATGATCATGGCCGATCATCCAACAGTATCCTGTACCTGCCTTCTCTCCATACCCCCTGATCCCCTTAGCCACAAGGGCCACATCTAACTCCCTCTTTAATATGGCCTCAACTACCTTCTGTGGCAGAGAATTCCAGAGATTCACCCCTCTCTGTGTGAAAAATATTTTTCTCATCTTGGTCCTAAAAGACTTCCCCCTTATCCTTAAGCTGTGACCCCCTTGTCCTGGACTTCCCCAACATCGGGAACAATCTTCCTGCATCTAGCCTGTCCAACCCCTTAAGAATTTTGGACGTTTCTATATGATTTCCCCCCTCAATCTTCCAAATTCCAGCGAGTACAAGCCAAGTCTATCCAGTCTTTCTTCATATGAAAGTCCTGCCATCCCAGGAATCAGTCTGGTGAACCTTCTCTGTACCCCCTCTATGGCAAGAATATCTTTCCTCAGATTAGGAGACCAAAACTGTACTACCTTAATTAATCCTCAGAATTGTCTCAAAAAAATTACCCACCACTGATATGAAGTCTCCAGTCTTCGTTTTACACCCTTTTTGTAAATGGAGACACGACATTAGCCATGCTCCAGTCTTCCAGCACCTCATCATTGGCTATCAATAATTCTCCTCATTAATTTAATTCTTAAGACACCACACAATAATCAAGTTAGACTTCTACAATGCAGCGCGCTCACTGTGCCCCCGCATATTGTCTGCGCCACCTCATTCCTCACAGATATGTCCCCTATGCTATTCTGGTCGTGTCTCTCTCGCGCTATATTTAAATTAGGATCCCTTCTGTTTAAGCTCAAACTTTATGTACACTTAAATTATGCACGGTCACTCCCCTTCATGTCCACGCGCATCTCTCTATCTCTAGATCTAATGTGTGTTAACTTCTCATCTCAAGCCCTCTCCAGACGACATCATGCATATCAGCGTTCCTACAAAGCTACTAAACTACTAGTCCAATTCATATTCAATCAACATACTAAGTCTCCTCCCCCCATCCGTAATCATTGTGTAACCATCCTCATTCACTATAATAAGCACCAACAACTCTCTATACCTCCTTAATCATTCTGCAGTTCAACACCACTCCTACAATATAACCAACAACATAACTTCCCGTATATCAAATCATGCACCTCTGCCCAATAACCCACACCCCCTCCTACTAAAATCTCACAAATACTAACTAATACACCACACTTACCCCTCTCAAATGCCCGATCTACTTATCCTGACATGCACCCTAAGTTAAATCCCCAAACCAATATAATCCCAAACTCCCAAGTCATCTACCACAGAAGTAACCTCCCATACAACCCCAAGACAAATCCTCACCCTCACGCACTGCCCCCCCACACTCCACCATGTCAAATCTCACGCACGCTTGACAATACCATCCTTGTTGCCATCATATAACGGTCCTCTACAGATTTGACAATGTGTGTTGAGATTGTGTAATACTACATACAGTCCTCTTCCCGTTATACTTCTACTAATCTACACGCAGCAGCTAACGTCAAATTAACACTCATTAAAGTAAGAGCATCTAGAGCGTTATATGAGACTATATGTTCGAGCCAGTAGATATATCACAGATCGTTGACGTAGAATCTGTGTTACTGTCATGTAAACATTACTCGTCCTTGGATAAATACGTCATTGTGATTAATGTGTCGTGTTTCGTACATCGTAGTCGAGCTATCGGTGATTAATGTGCATTTCTGTGCGTAGTACATTGTGCATATGTGTGTCGTACAAGTGTCCATCCTGTATTGTGTCAGCCACTACATGCCTATTCCGGTAAGCCGACCCACATATCCTTAACAGTGATTAGGAAGTTCCTAGCCGAGATGTGTTTCGACCTACTGTGTTCCCGTGTGTCTGTAGACAGGCGTCGTACGTAGATGCAGGTCGAGCTATTCATGGGGCGTATCGCGCATGCTAAGTGAAGAAACTTCGCTCCCACTCGAGAGCAACCATCGGCATGAAGCATTGAATAGCAACCACAGCTGCAATTACTGAAGTATACCCAGAGATGTGTGCGTGGATGAAATCTCTAAGCCATGACCCTATCTCACTCATTTGATGTCACTCGCGCTGATAGGTTGCCAGAGCAAACGTGACAAGCGGAGCACAGGTTAACTCCCTCGCAGAACTATGTACATGCCCCTGAAGATTTTAGCCGTGAACCTGACAATCTACTATGTACCTACGTTTTTTCTGAGAGCAGTTGTATCTTATGATGATGGTTCTATCATAACATCACTCTAGTGTCGCAGAACACAAGATGTTGTAAACTACTACCTGCCATCTTCACTGAAGAGGTAACCTATTCTACACTTAGTAGAATGTCCAAATGCATATAGATCTCCCTCCTTGCCCTATGTCATTATGATCTTGTGATCCCACGCGCGCTAACCACTTGTCTATATTAGCTGTAATTGATAAGTCACGCAAGAACATTCTAATATCTGTCAACAGCCAATACCTTGTTGCAAAAACTCCTACTCTCTTGCTCCGTACTAAGCCTTTGTTTCTTTCCAGAAATAACGACACGCCCGATCATCCTAACGATTTGTTATGTATGTTGCCCCCTCAATCCAACTGTGTCACAGAATCCCACAAAACATCCCATGTCTACTCGAGTAGATCTACAAGATGGATGAACCCGACGCAAAGACACGTGTAGATCTCTCAATGTTCATTGCTGCTCACGATGATATGTGTACGAATCGGCAATAGAATGTCATCTCCATATGTCCCAGCAACTGCCCCTAAGTGCTCCGTGTCTCAGTAATCTGTGTAGAACTATCAAGGCCCCTCCTTTTCTACCTATCCCTCTTAATGTGCGCTACAATATCTCTACGTGCCGCCTGTGCATCACTCAACACTCTGTTGAACCTGCATGACTAACCCTTAAACATACTCATCGGTGCCTATTGTGATGATATAAATAAGTCCAACCGACCTTACCCATTACTACAAGATTATGCCCTCACGCCACCTGATTTTGTGTTGTTGCTGATCTAAAGTCTTACGCAGTGTCCGCGCGCGTCTCACTAATGATTACTGTGTGCTTATATACCGTGTCTGAAATCTGATGTATGAATAGTGATATACCGCCTCTCTCTTCTGTGGAAGATGAGTTGTGTACTGCACTGCTTAGATTTCCTCTCGCTTGGATGTGTGAGAGATTATGAGTCTCACGTGGATTACTTGATCTTAATAGACTCTAAAAGTTGTTAAATTTGTGAAATATAAGCCTATAATCAGTGCGACTCAATTCAGTTTGTCGTGAGTCATGTCTGCATACAAGCCGGTATTCCTATGCTTCTCAGTGTGTTGGTTGCCTGTTGGCACATAGTTGAAGATAAGTGGAATGATCTGACAACGACATTTCATGAATATAGTGAATTGTGAAGTACACTTGTGTCGTCTTCCAGGACTCAGCTGCACGATAGCTCCCAGATACCCAAATCACGAATATCGAGCCAAGCTGTCGCATTCGGTGTGTGAGCGCTTTCCTGAACGAGTAGGAATGTAATAGGCACTTTAATATCCCCTCCACTATACGCCCACTACTTTTACTGGATATAAAAATATTTGTCCTTACTCACACACATATAATCTGACATCTGCTCTGATCGTCTCTCCACATCATCTGCGCTATGCCTGTCATGCCCCTCTAGTCGCAACTAGCGCGCGTTGTGTATAGTTCCTTTTCCAGTGTAGCTGTGTTGGTTGTATATCTGCCTATTGCACGTCTCGCTTTCCACTCCTCGCTAGAATTACAACTGCCATAACTGTGGTTGTGTACCTCCTCTATAGCTGTGTGTAGTAGATGACGAACATCCTCATGAACTAGTGTATACGCCACATCTCGCGAGTTAGGTACGTTAGGGCACTGTGCCGGCCTCGTTATAATCACAGTAACAGTACCAGAGCCAGGTGTGCCTTTGTCCCTGCTCTCATCGTCTCACATAATGTTCGCATTATCTCTAGATGGAAACACGAGTGAATGTGTAAAAAGAGCAACTACCAGAAGCTTAGTGTCAGCCCATAAACTAACTAGCTCCAATTCCGCTAAAGAAAGTAACCGCCACGCAGATTCAACCCAACCTCAACGACCGCCCCTCCAACTCAGTTGAATAAACGATACGCATAACAGGAAATCTGTGAGTAGTGCTTACACATTGTGACTTGGTGAGATAAATTCGTTATGCCCGAGTTATTAGATCAGTATCTGAGCATTGATAGAGAAGTCGTTTGATCAGTCTAGTGTTTAACGCCTATGAGACCATGACAAATGACAGACCTATAGATGAGAGGCTCCATATATAAAATCATTGCAGTGTTTAACAGCCGAGCCCTCTCGCGCAAGATCTAATAATACGCCGTCGTTATGCAAATGAGGAAGGACATACAGATAGTACTAATATGGTGTTTAGTGCAAGAATCGCCACGTCATGTGCCTGGTTCTAATAAAAATGCCTGCTAACTCAGCATTACCAAGTTGTTAGCGAGATTATAAGATAGTCAATGTAGAGCTAAACTCTCTCACGCAATAATATACTCCAGAGTAACTAATTTGTTACATAATTATCTCTAGAAGCCTCCTCAATGTAGAGAACAATATGATTGGCAGTATGTCCGCCCATCTGTTGTCTTGTCCATCGCTAGCAATGCTATTCTGTTGTGTATTCAATCAGTGTGAGTCCTAATATTTTAAGACTTCTTCAATTGCTTTATTGAATAAGATCTGATAGAAACAACTGCAAGTGCATATGGTGAGCCATCATGAAGTGTCTTTGTGCCGTCCTGCCATTCGGTAAATGATGTAGCAGAAGACTGTGAGTAACACAGGCTATCTATCTTGTAGTAGTGAGTACTCGCATGTTTAGAAATCCGATCATCCATAGATCACCTCTTGTGCCTACAACATTTTTCGTTACCAAGTACACTGCCTTATATATCGAGACAGAAACGCATGTCTACAATCTTTGGTTGCCTGACACTCAAAGACACAGTAAAAACATATTTAGTTAATCTGACTGAGATGTTGGTTAGCTATGTTTTGCAAACTGTCTCAGTGCACGCAATGGCCATAAGAATATAGCGGCTCTCAGTGTCACTCTCGAATAAATTTATCGATTGTTGTTATAGACTCTAGTAGTAAGTAGGTAATCCTAGTGTAGCTATAAACCACTGTGTAGTCGAAAGAGCCTGATCTTAGCCTAATATATTGAGCACAATTGAGTCCATCCATACAGGTAGGTCGAACTGATAGAGATCAGGCCTGCCTGTACTCCTGTTGTGTTAGGGCTGCATTCACATGTGCACTAGTCTTGAAGTGTTAATGAGACCCTAGAACATGCGTTACGAGTGCTGCATTTGTCAGATAGAATGCACGCTAGTTCAAACTATATTTGTTTGTGTGTCAGTGATGTGTGTACTGTGTATGTGTTTATTAGTACTCATACGCCTAATAGTTGAGATGTGTCAATATATTTGAGAATGTAACGTTATGTGCCGTCATTGTGCTCACGAGCAAATAAATCTCATAGCACTATCTGTGACTTACATGTTGATCTGTCAACCATATAATTGCTACTGCAAGGTTGGAGAACGCGAAGCGATATCGATCACGCATCAATAGTATGTTGCAGCTGTGAAGAAGATCATAAATAGTATCCTCGAGCAGCTCCACAATGTGTTTCTCCTTGCATAGGGCACTGATAGATCCCTCCAGCTTCTCTATAGAGTCACATGAACTGATAAATCGCACCTGCAGTGTAACAAAAGCAGCTTATTTGAACGAGGCTTGTATCTCAGTAAAATATTAGTCCGACCGGTTAGAACAATGACACAGATCTACCTCTCTCTAGCGATACTGAGGGACAGATGCAGAGAAATGAAATAGAGAGCGCGACGTGTTAATGAAGCTGTATGGATGCCATAAGGTGTAATTTGCATCATGACCAACGCTGCAGAGCTGACTAGCAATACTATATCAAATACACTGTACTTTGGCCAGATAATCACAAGGTGATCCTTGTGACTCGTAGTAGCCATTCTGCGTTTAAAATGTTTCCCATTGTTTGTCTGCTATTCTTGATTCTTGCCACTTTATTCGAATGTCTATATCGATACCACGATTCATGCAATGCGCGGGAACACAGATTAGATATTTTATTTTGTGTTTCCCCAGGGAACCAGAATAAGAGAGATATCTCAATATTATATATATATAAGAACGAGCGGCAAATTATAGTCGAGTGCACAACGAGTCCCCAAAAATGAGTCATGTAAGACATCACTCCAAAAATCGTAATTTTGACAAAGGTATACATGGATGAGAGCTTAGTGGATCACCAGATTAGATGCGGAAGTCCAATATAATATATAGAGCTCAACCCTTGTTCCAATTGATCCACATCCCAATTCAAAAAAAAACCATCTAAACCCCACTAATCCCCCACACAAAAAACCAATAACCCACACCACCCCCCCCCACTCACCCCAAAAAAACCACCCACAACAACCCACACACCCCCCCCCACCCCACCCCACCCCAACACCACCCCCTCCCCCCCCCACCCCCCACCCCACTGTGTAATATGTCAACCCCCCCCCCCCCCCTCTTCATCAAACTTCTCATCGGCCCCAGACTATCCCCCCCCCCCACCCCCCCCCATCAGTATCACCCACGCATCGTAGACATCTGGTGTCCATAGTGATGTAATGCCCTCCCTAGCGCAATCGGCGCTTCCACTAATAGTGCCAAACGCTGATCTTGTGCAGCACTGTCTCTGTACTACTCCCCCTAACGCACCATACTTCTACTCTCCTTGTGTGTATACTTTGATAAACTCTCATACATTGTATGGATCGACACTCGGCCATCTCCTTGACATTTCGGGCCTCTCACACACACACAGGTTGCGACATACACGCCTACTGAGCTGCAGTCATTCAAACCATCCTGCTGTCTCACCGCTCGTGACGACTCTAAGACGCCCGACCCGCGTGGCGCACTACAGAAATCCCCAGCCTCTGCCAATCACTTGCATGCTCATATATCCACGCTTCGCCTCACACGCTCAATCACACGCCCCCACATACTCTGTCTCCCTTGGCCTGCACATCTCCCACCTCCTCACCCCCTCGCACTCCCATCTCATCTCTATACTGCAGCCCCGCGTTCACCATCACTCTCTCAGCATGCCGGTCGACCACTGCAGTCTATAGACGATACGATAGATCACATTCGACTAGATATAACGCAATGAATGCCTTACTCACTCCGCTAATTCTGTCTCGAATCCCAGCGGATCATCCGCGCCCTTCCGTCACTCTTCTTCAAGCAAGAATAAGAGTGTTTCGGAAAGCTCCATAAGAACCAATCTGCTGTACACCTCACGATCCTTCCCTTAAAGCCAAATTAGTGCCTACCAATTCACTAAAGTTCAGACTTATCTGAAAAAAATGTTGGATAAGAATGCTTTTTATATTCAATTTTCTAGACATGCAGACTTGCTTGGATCACCAGATTAGATAGGCAACTCAGCTGTCCAGCCATATACATTGTCGATCATTTCACGACGTCCTTAATATCTGCCACACTTTACTGATCACTACCAAATTAATCATTGACGCTTCATCTGCGGATGCCCTGTTGCTGCAACAGATCAGTATGTTGTCTATGATCCCCCCCCCCCCCCCCCCCCCCCCCCCCCCCCCAATATAACCCCCCCCACTCGGGGATTTTTTTATTTATTTTTTTTTTTTCTTTTATATTTATAATTATTTTTGTTTTAATATAATTTTAGATTGCCCCCCCCCCCCCCCCCCCCCCCCCCACCCCCCCCCCCCCCCCCCCCCCCCAACCAGGAGAAGGCCAGGAGAGTGGGGTTGAGAGGTAAGAATAGATCCAGCCATGATTGAATAGGCGGAACCAAGTAGACTTGAGGCGTACACCGTACATAGACCAATAAGGCTAATTTCTGCCCTCCCTACCACAATGGACTTTCAATGAACAGGGTCCGCGCGCACCATTACACCGCTCGCCCCCCCCCTCGATCGTGCACTACGCTAAACGACCCCACGCACTCCCGCACCTACGCAACCTTTTCCATCCACTGTCCTACCCCCACCCTCCCCACACAACCCCCCCCCCCCCCCCCCATCTCACACCTCACCCCACACACACACCCAACTACGATATACACTCGTTCACCCGTACCTACACACAACGCACGCTCTTCTTCACCATATAAGATTTACATCATTCTCGATGGACCAGAACGCCCCAGCAATCCCACACTCCGACTCGCGCTCCTCGTCTGACACCACCCTACATTAACACCCCCACACTACCAAACACCGTCAAATCGGCCTAGGGTCTGAACCCTCATGCCTCTTTACACGATGCGCGGGAGCGTGACACGAATACCAAGAATAAAGAGGAACCATGTAAGGACCTGTAATGTGTAACCTATTGCTCACCTCTGTCTGCCTTCACGGTCCCAGATACGTTGGGAGGACCCCTTTGCCTTACTTGAATAGGCAACAAACAAAAATAATTTCTAGTTCATACCATGTTGAATGTGTCCATAAAGTGTCATATTGACATCATTGAATTGAATTGAAGAACACGAGGCCTGGTTTGTCTTATTTTTACTGCCTTGTGAGTTCCAGCTATTAAATGACACAGCAATATGCTTCAAGTCGACACGTGTGCTGATGTAATACTCTGTTGCACAATGTAACAACCAGCCTTTATAGTATTTTTAACTTTGAGTAGTAAGCAAAATACATATTTAGCTGCCTTAAAAAAGAACGTTGTGTTTGAAAACGACCATTCGCGCTTACAGATGTGACCCGCCTAGGTAGTCAGCATAAGCGAATCTCCTTCCTCAGTCCTACAGTGCGATAATTAGCCAATAACGGTCCACACACACACACACACACGCACACACACACAGCGCACACACACACACACACACACACACACACACACACACACACACCCCACACCACACACACCCACACACACACACACACACACACACACACACCACACACACACACCACAAACACACACACACACACACTACAATACACACACACACACACACACACACACAACACACCCCACACTACACACACCACTCACACACACACACACACCCCACACACACCCACAACACACACACACCAACACACACCCACACACACACACATCCACACTCACAACCACACACCACACCACACTTAACACACACACACACACACACACACACACACACACACACGACACCACACACACACACAAACACACACAACACACACACACACACACACACACACTGAACCCCAATAGTCTCTCCTCATTCATCCAAGGTACATTAACTTTACAATGTGGAGCCTTTGTACTCGTTAATAATCATATGGAAGACAAACATAGGCTGGTCAATGAGGAGAACCCATTAAATGGTCAGTTCCTATCCAAATCAGCCTTTAAGCATGCTAGCCTGGTTTACCAGCGTAGGTGCAGAGAACCCTGCCATCCTGTCCTTACTGATGAAGAAGCTCTCGAGTCCAAACGTCGCCTGTTCCTGTTCTCCGTCTGACCCAGCTTTTTGTGTTTATCTTCGGTTTGAACCTTCATCTGCAGTTTCTTCCTACACATCCTGTCCTTACGCCTTGCTTCTTAATGTTGGCCTAAGCCTTTTGCATTGCTGCTCTCTTTCTGAATTCTGTGCTGCATTTCTCTCTCCACAGCTGCTCCTTCCACCCTGCCTCCCTCCCAATCCCCTCAAAGGCCTGCCCCATACTCCAATCACCTATAAACAGTGCCAGGACACATCCACTTGCAGGAAATGGAGTGTTTGGTGCCATTGATGGAACTGCAATACCGGTGGAAGGAACGATATTAAAGTTAGCTTCCGAACACCATGATTAAATTAAATGTTTATTTAGCAAAAGAGGAAGTTTAACAAGACTATTTTAAGTCAACATTGCTGATGTGTTATGGGATCATTAACAACACCACAGAGAGCTGTTATTAAGTGGTTTGTTGCGAACAGTCGTGCCTGGCTAATTTGATTATAGTTGACAAATGAAAATAAAGATAAATTAGTAAATAAGACATAACACTCCACAAAATACAACATAAGACACGCTTTAAAATTATCCGTTGATCTCACCTAAGAATGGATACACTTTAAGGTCAGTTTATTATTGTCACAAGCACCAAGAGACAGTGTAATGTTTCTTTGTTCCATGCTCTCCAGTCAGCAAAAATACTGTACATGATTAAAATCAAGCTTCCCACAGTGTACAGAAACAGGATGAGGGAATAACGTTTAGTACAAGGGACTGGTCTCCAATGAGGTAGATGGGAGGTCAGGACTGCTCTCTAGTTGGTGATAGGATGTTTCAGTTGCCAGATAACAGCTGGGAAGAAACTGGCCCTGAATCTGGAGCGGTGTGTGTTTTCACACTTGCCAGTTGGGACAGGGGAGAAGAGGGAGTGACCTGGGTGAGACTGCTCCTTGATTATGCTGGTGGCCTTGCGGAGGCAGAGTGAAGTGTAGATGGAGTCAATGCAAGGGAGGTTAGTTTGCGTAGTGTTCTTTGTTATTCCTCAACTCTCTGCCATTTCTTGCGGTCTTGTTACCAAACCACGATGTGACACATTCCAATAAAATGATTTCTACGGTGCGTCTTTAGGGGTGAGCTTTAAGGAGTGAAATAAGCTTTTCATTCGATTCATTCCTGGGATGCGAATAGATTGAGGGGAATGAATTTGGATTTGTAAGTATTTACTTGTAATATGCAAAATGTATTGAAGGGGCAGATATGAAAAGCTCATCTAGAATAAGTGTCTCAAAACAAGGGGTCAATCACTTGGTGTTGTGTTGTGGAGAGGTGGCTTCACTCAGAGGAGAGTGAATCTTCAGGATTCTCGACCCGAGAGTGCTGTCACTGGATGTGCCAGGTTTGATGTGGTATGGGAACCGAGCGAGAGTTGTTATGGTGGGAAAATGGAGGAGAGTACAAGATCTGCAATTATCTTACTGAAAGTTGGAGCAAGGCAGAAGGGCTATTTACCCTGTGTAGGAAGGAACTGCAGATGCTAGTTTAAATCGAAGATGGACACAAAATGCTGGAGTAACTCAGCTGGGCAGGCAGCATGTCTGGGTAGAAGGAATGGAAAGTTGCCTGTGCTGCTGAATCAATCCAGCAGAATCCCGAAACGTCACAAATTCTCGACACCCGAAACGTCACCCATTCCTTCTCTCCAGAGATGCTGCCTGTCCCGCTGAGATACTCCAGCATTTTGTGTCTTATCTTCGGCAGCTTACCCTGCTCTGGTACTGTTTCTTATCTTTTTGTGTACTGTATCCTTATTATTGTCGAACTTACAAAATGTCTGAAATGGCAAGATCGGAACTTGACTTGTGGCTGCCATTGTTATGTTGGCCTCTATTCTGGAAATTAGTTGAACAGATTTGCTGCAATCTGCAGATCTCCTTGCTCTTCATATTAGAGTTTTGTGTTACATATGTACACATAGACCTGATGCATGCTTGCATTTTCTTAACCAAAAAGCACTAAGGCTAATTGTAGCACATCTATCACAATATCAGCTGACATTACCTAAATCAGTAAGTGAAGATGGAGTCATAAACGTCCGTCCGTGGCGCGTGTGTGACAGTTACGCTTACTTGGTGCTGATTTTATGTGGGAACCTAATTCCTTTCAGTTTGATTCTCTTCCTCCTGTGTCAGCTCTGATACCAAATGTCCCGAGAACAATTGAAGTCCGTGATTGATGGTGACACTCTTACAAGAGGATTAAAGATTGCGACATTATCGCTGTAGCTTTAATTGAGCAATAATGTGATTGATTACTGGAAGATATCCAGAATTTCCTGTGCAGTTCTCTCCCTTTACCAGTTCACACTGAGATTTTGCTTTCCAAATATTTCTTCTCTTTTCTCCCCCCAAAAATTGCAAGGTCACATATTTCTAATGTGGTTTTCTATTTCAGTTCCCTGTTCTTAGTCTAGGATACAGCGCATAAACAGGCCCTTTGGCCCACTGCGCCCGCACTGACCAGCGATGCCCGCACATTTACACTGCACTCCACACACTTGGGCCAATTTTACATTTATACCCAGCCAATTAATCTACAAACAAACCTGAACTTCTTTGGAGTGTGGGAGGAAACCGAAAATCTCGGAGAAAACCCACACGGGTCACGGGGGAGAACGTACAAACCCCATACAGACATGCGGCCGTCAGTCAGGATCAACCCCGGGTCTCTGGCCCTATAAGGCCGCAACTTTAATGCCGCACCATCCTACCGAAATGGAAATGTACAATGAGTATCCTAGTCTCCTTCTTCTTGCATACGCCGTGCACAGCCTAAAGCTGTAGGACACCTTGTTCTATTTGATCTTATTTGATTGTGTACGCCAGGTTGATTGCATTCGCCGAAACAGGGCGGACCACGTGAAGGTTGCTATCTCCCACCCCAAGTACCTTAGTCATAGAGGCATACAGCAAGAAACAGGCCCTTTGGCCCAACTCTACCGTTGGGTAGTTTAAGTTTATTGTCACGTGCGCTGAGGTACAGTGAAAAGCTTTTGTCGATTCCTAACCAGTCAGCGAAAAGCCAATACCTGCTTACAATCGAGCCGTCCAGTGTACAGAAACACGATAAAGGGAATAACCTGATTGACATTTAGTGCAAGGTAAAGTCGATTAAAGATAGAAACATAAACAATAGGTGCAGGAGTAGGCCATTCAGCCCTTTGAGCCAGCACTGCCATTCAATATGATCATGGCTGATCACCCAAAATCAGTACTCTGTTCCTGCTTTTTCCCCATATCCCTTGATTCTGTTAGCCCTGAGAGCTACAGTGGCTTGCAAAAGTATTCATACCCCTTGAACTTTTCCACATTTTGTCACATTAAAACCACAAACGTAAATGTATTTTATTGGGATTTTATGTGATAGACCAACACAAAGTGGCGCATAATTGTGAAGTGGAAGGAAAATGATACATTGTTTTCAATTTTTTTTACAAATAAAAACTGAAAAGTGTGGGGCGTGCAAAAGTATTCAGCCCCCTTTACTCTGATACCCCTAAATAATATCAAGTACAACCAATTTGCCTTCAGAAGTCACCTAATTAGTAAATAGAGTCCACTTGTGTGTAATCTAATCTCAGTATAAATACAGCTGTTCTGTGAAGGCCTCAGAGGTTTGTTAGAGAACATTAGTGAACAAACAATGTTCCTTGGGCATCATGAAGCCCAAGGAAACACACCAGACAGGTCAGGGATAAAGTTGTGGAGAAGTTTAAAGCAGGTGTTAGGTTATAAAAAAATATCCCAAGCTTTGACATCTCACGGAGCACTGTTCAATCCATCATCTGAAAATGGAAAGAGTATGGCACAACTGCAAACCTACCAAGACATGGCCGTCCAACTAAACTGACAGGCCGGGCAAGGAGAGCATTGATCAGAGAAGCAGCCAAGGGGGCCCATGGTAACTCTGGAGGAGCTGCAGAGATCCACAGCTCAGGTGGGAGAATCTGTCCACGGGAACAACTATTTGTCATGCACTCCACAAATCGGGCCTTTATGGAAGAGTGGCAAGAAGAAAGCCATTGTTGAAACAAAGCCATAAGAAGTCTCGTTTGCAGTTTGCCACAAGCCATGTGGGGGACACAGCAAACATGTGGAGGAAGGTGCTCTGGTCTGATGAGACCAAAATTGAAGTTTTTGACCTAAATGCAAAACGCTATGTGTGGCAGAAAACTAACACTGCACATCACCCTGAACACACCATCCCCACTGTGAAACCATGGTGGTGGCAGCATCATGCTGTGGGGATGCTTTTTCTTCAGCAGGACAGGAAGCTGGTCAGAGTTCTTGGGAAGATGGATGGAGCCAAATACTGGGCAATCTTGGAAGAAAACCTGTTAGAGTCTGCAAAAGACTTGAGACTGGGGCGGAGGTTCACCTTCCAGCAGGACAACGACCCTAAACATACAGCCAGAAAGCTACAATGGAATGGTTTAGATCAAAGCATATTCATGTGTTAGAATGGCCCAGTCAAAGTCCAGACCTAAATCCAATTGAGAATCTCTGGCAATGACTTGAAAATTGCTGTTTTCACAGAAGACGCTCTCCATCCAATCTGACTGAGCTTGAGCTATTTTGCAAAGAACAATGGGCAAAAATGTCACTAGATGTGCAAAGCTGGTAGAGACATACCCCCAAAAGACTTGCAGCTGCAATTGCAGCGAAAGGTGGTGGTTCTACAAAGTATTGACTCAGGGGGGCTGAATACTTTTGCACGCCACACTTTTCAGTTTTTTATTTGTAATAAAATTTGGAAACCATGTATCGTTTTCCCTTCCACTTCACAATTATGCACCACTTTGTGTTGGTCTATCACATAAAATCCCAATAAAATACATTTACGTTTGTGGTTGTAACGTGACAAAATTTGGAAAAGTTCAAGGGGTATGAATACTTTTGCAAGCCACTGTAAATCTAAAATAGACCCTGTAAAGACGAGCGATCACTAAATCCTTCCGAACACTGGCCACAAACTATGTCACCTCGGCATTCCAGAACAGTGAAAATGATGGACGTCTGAATCTTTGAAATTCGTATTTAACTTTTCCATGCGGTCGTGTTTTATCAATCATCTCCATTTTCCATCAGAGGGCAGCTGAGCCCAAAGAGGAGTGGTTGAAGGGGTGGGATAGGATGCGGTCGGTGGTGGCTAAGCCCCTTCTCACATTACTCAAACATGGATCTTGACCTCAGAGGTGGCCTTGATGGAGCCTCCGGAACATTTTCCGGCTGAAAGTTCGTGTCATCCTGATTTGTGGAGGAAACAAGAGAAACCATGCAATCAGAATAAGGCACTTGCAAATTGTGACTATTTTGTCTCGCATCAGATTCCAATTTTTACTTACCTGTTATATTTTGTGAACTGTCCAATGACCAATCTTTCAGCATTGCGTTTGATTTCATCAATTATGTTTTGTGGCAGTCAGTACAATTTCATAGTTCCAGGTGTGTGAAATATTTGTGCTTGGCACACTGACGTATCTATTCTCATTGGGTACAAAAGGATGCTGCAGCATTACTTATAGTGCAATACAGTATTTTTCCTTCCCACCTTAAAATTAAGTCTACTGCTAGGGTGCTGTATAATAGTTGAAGGCACATTTTGACACGTGTCTCAAATCCTAGAATACAAATTGTGGGGGTTGGTATGAATGAATGAATTAATACTTTAATGTCACATGTGACAAAGTCACAGTGAAATTCCTCGCTTGCATATCCAAGGTATGCAATCGTTGCCACATAAAGGGTATCAACAGTTATAAAGTATCCTACGGCAGGCTCCCCTTTATTCTCCTCCCCTTCCCCTCCCTCCCGGTGGTTTCCCCCCCCCGCCGGTCCTCCATTGTTCTTCTCCCCCCCCCCCCCCCCCCACGCCGGGTCCTTCTTTTGTTCCTCCCCCATTTTGTTGCCATTGTGGCTTGATTCTTCTCCCATTCATCGCGCAACTAGCACTCTTTTTGGCACGGATATCCTGGTCCATTTTCATGTCACAGGCTCTGGGGTCACAGGTGGGGGTCAAGGAAAGAGCGGTCATGTCGCGGCTCTGTTTCCACCAAGATGTGCGGGGCACCGTTGTATTCAGATGCCGAGACGTTCTCCGAGACGAGAACGATTTCTAATCTTGTGATGTGGACTCGACAAGAAGGCAGGCTTCGGTGTTTTGCTTAGAGTTAGCTACAGTTTCGATCATGGGTTCGAGGTTTCTGAATTGCGACCCAATCTTTCAATTATAATTTATTTTGGACTTTTGCAATGGCAGTCACAGGAAGGTAATTTGCTACTTGCTGCTTCATTTGAAATATTGAGAGAGCAAGAAAAATTGCAGCAAGTGATGTTCCTCTGATTCATTAATAGAATGACTATAAGATAATGAGAACATCTGCTTAACTGCTGTGACTTGTGAATTAGGACGTGAATAGGGCTTTAAAAATGCTTCTGCACTGAATAACTATTCACTGACAGATGTCTTCAATCACTAATGATTGAAATTATTTGCCAGCCCCAATTGTCTGAGATAAAATCGCCTAAACTTTAGGAAGAACTAATAAATTGAACAGACCTCAGCAAATACTTGAAGGTCTGGAGAGGGTACGGCAATATTGCCTGGATTAGAGTTCATGAGCTGTAGAGAGAGGTACAAACTTTGATTGTTTTCTCCAAAGTGTTGGAGATTAAGGGGAGAACTGATAGAAGTGTTTAAAATTATGAGATGCGCAGATGGGGTGAAAAGATAAAAGGTTAGAGGCGTAGCTTTAAGTTCAGAGAGGGAACCTTTAAAGGAGCAACTTTGTAATTTACAGAGAGTGGTGAGTGCCTGGACTAGGGGTGATTGTGGAAGCAGATATAACAATGGCTTATACAGAAACACATGGATGTGCAGGCAGGGAATGGAGGGATATGGATCATGTGCAGACACAAGGGATTAATTTAACAGCATCATGTTGGACAAGGACATTGTAGACTGAAGGGCCTGTTTCTGCGCTGCACTCTTCTGGTGTTCTCTGTTGACAGTTATATCTGCTCAGCAAAAGATTACGTGGGAGATCTGCAGCTGCCTACTTTATTTGCCTTCAGCAGTGTTGAAAACATACTTGTTTTGTAACCTGCTCCCCCTGATTGGCGGGCTTGAGTCTGCACCCCCAGAATATGGGACGTCTTGGTCCCGACTCGAAGTGTCACCTATTCCTTTTCTCCAGGGATGATGCCTGAGCCACTGAGTTACTCCAGATTTTGTGTGTCTGTCTTTGGTTTAAACCAGCATCTGCAGTTCCTCCCGACACCCCGGAATATGGAGGAACAGCACCTCATATTCCGCTTGGGGAGCCTGCATCCCGGTGGCTTGAACCTTGATTTCTCACAATTCTGTTAACCCTTGCTGTCTCCTCCCCTTCCTACCTCTCCCTCAGCCCTCGGGCTCCTCCTCCTCCTTTTTCCTTTCTTCTCCCCCCCCCCCCCCCCCCCCCCCCCCCCCCCCCCCCCCCCCATCAGTCTGAAGAAGGGTTTTGGCCCGAAACGTTGCCCATTTCCTTCGCTCCATAGATGCTGCTACACCCGCTGAGTTTCCCCAGCATTTTTGTCTACCTTCGGTTTTCCAGCATCTGCAGTTCCTTCTTAAATCCCAGAATATGTATTAATCTCTTGATTGTTCCAGTTCTTTAATGCTGTTTACTACTTTAAGAATATTTACTTGCCTTTCTCTATTGTATTGTGCTGACTTATTTTACACTTTGATATCTTGTTGCGTTTGATACTATTCCTGGTTGATAGACACTATAAAGCTGGAGTAACTCAACGGGACAGGCAGCATCTCTGGAGAGAAGGAAAGTTGACTGCGCCACTGAGCCAATCAAACTTTTGTGTCTATCTTCGGTGTAAACCAGCATCTGCAGTTCCCTCCTACACTATTCCAGCTGGTGGTCTGCTGGTGAAAGAGCCACAGCCTTCGCCTGATCTTGCAATAGTGCTAAAAATGAGATTCCAAAGCCTTAACTACGTTCTGATGAAAGGTCATCAACCTGAGATATTAGCATTATTTCCTGCTCCCCAGATGTGACCTGACATGTTGAGAATTCCCAGGATTTTCTCATTTTTCAGGCTTCCACCATCTACATTTTTCCTTCAGCCACCTGGTGATAGGAAGAGGCTGTGTGTAGGAAGGAACTGCAGATGCTGGTTTAAACTGAAGATCGACACATAAAGCTGGAGTAACTCCACAGGTCAGACAGCATCTCCGGAGAAAAGGAATAGGTGACGTTTCGGGTCTGAGGAGGGGAATTTAAAGTGTTTTGCAACCAGGAGATCAGATGGGTCCAGGTGGACTGAGCAATGGTGTTCAGCAAAACAATCGGCGAACCTGCGCTTGGACTCGCCGATATATGGGAGTCCACACCTGGAACCGAAGCGGATACAGTAGATCTACTGTATCAATTATTAGGGACGAGCGTTTTGCAGAGAATATGAGATTATAGTGAAGCTGTCCTGCGGTATCTTTCGTGCGTGTGAGCAACACGGGGACATGGCCAAATGTAGCTGGAATAATCCCGAACATGAGTGGCTGTTTGTTTATAAGGCTGTTGTTCAGTAGGCACAGCGGTCGCTGCCTTAGAGCGCTAGAGATAGGGTCAGGCCTGACTACGGCTGCTGTCTTTGGAGTTTGTGCATTCTCCCCGTGACAGCGTGGGCTTTCTCCCCTTTCCTCCTACTACTCCAAAGACCTGTGGGTTTGTAGTTTAATTGGCTTCAGTACATTGTCTCTAGTGTGTCGGATAGAACTGGTGTACGGGGTGATCGCTGGTCAGTGTTGACGCGGGGGCCCGAAGGCCCGTTTCCACTCTGTATCTCTAAAGTTCTATAATATTCCTTGTGTCCAGTGCAAATCAAGACAATGCGAGAGCTCTTTTTTTTTTTAAAGGTCCTTTGACTAAATCTTGTATTCTGACAATCTCTTGGAAGAATTTCAATGTTAGCTGGATTGTCAAAATGAAAAATGACATTGGAAATGTGCATTTGTACCACTGCTGCTGCTGTCAGAAATGAAAGTTAAAGTTTGTCACGTCCATGCAGTGAGAAATGACTGAGTGCATTTTTGTCTTAAGTGTATCGGCATTAAACATCATGGGTTAACAAAGGTCATGAAAAAGTGGAGCTGTAATGATTGCTCCTTGGGTTGTCCGCCACAACTCAATATATAAATACGCCTATTTTTTTTGTTCATTATAACAAATATCGCTGCATTTTTACCCTAGTGTATTCCTTTTTAAAAAGGAAGAAAACCGGACCAATATTAGTTTGATGGCATGGGTTTCTTCCGGGTCCTCCAATTTCCTCCTACATCCTAAAGACATGCAAGTTTGTAGGTTAATTGGCTCCTGTGAATTGCCTGCAGCGAGTAGGAAGTAGATACAAAAGTGGGATAATGTAGGTGATTGATGGTCAGTATGCACTCGGTGGGCCAAAGGGCCTGTTTCTACATTATACCTCTAGACCAGACTAAACTAAACATTTTAGAGGTTTGGTTCAGAAATAGCCTTGAGAATCTATCAGGACCCACAATGTATTCCACACCCCGTCTGAATGTATTCTTGGAGTGTGGTACAAGGCGTCATTGAGCAATCTAAAGGTGATATCGGAGTACCAGCAATATTGTGATGAGGCATGGACAACACTGATATAATCTTGCCGTAATCTTGTAGTGCTAACTGCCAAATGTGCACAGGCATAAATAGTTCTTTTAGTCATAATGTCCTTGAAATAAGATGTCAACAATTCAAATTTCTTAGAATTAGTTTGGATATTATGATACGGCTGCAATCCTCAAATGATTAACTTGGTTTAGTTTTTTACTATATCGCCTGCTTTAACAGGTAGACTATTGTGATGGAACTAATGAAGATAAACTAGTAAAATTCTGCTCAGCAAAAAAATGGCCACAGTAGGTTTTTGACAGAAGCAGAAGGAAGAAGCGATTAGCTTCCCAGCTTGCAGTACTTATGTCTACCTGACCTTTTACATCAGAACAATAATGCCTGAGGTGGGAAGGTCATAAAACCAGAGCTCTTAAAGAACATTCTGTGTCTGATTACTGCAAATATTTCCAACAAGGAAGGAGTAAACTGATAGCTCAGTCAGCCATTCATTGCTGGTATGGGTGTGGGAGTGTGCAAGTATTCTAGTTTTGTCTGATTGTGAAAAAAAGTGGCATTTTTGTAATATTACTATTGTGATAAGGTAAGCTTGAAGCACATTTACATTTTTCTAAATATACCTTTCTTTTGCAAAATTCACTACAGTTCCTTTGTCAAGATGTGCAATCAATCTCCTGAGGTAAAAGTAGAATGCTGTCCCCTTTTCTGTTGCATGAATAGAACTGAAGTTAACATATAGTCTAATATTTGTGCATATGTGTATGCATGCACAATCTCAAATCTGATGAAAGAGAAATCTAAAGCCCAAGTCCTGAATTTCTTGTGCTTATTTCTACGCTGCATTAATTTTTTTTACCCTGTGGTAACAGTTGCTTGAAAAACTGCTTTACAGCAAACAAAATTCAAAGCAAAACGTTGTGTGTTATCGATGCGGGTTCATTTGTCATATAGGTAGGCAGCAGATGCCACACAAATTAGGTCTTCTCACTTTTATTTGCTGATCCATGTATTCTTGGAAGATGTTGGCGACAGTTGACTTATTGCAATGTAATGAGGCAGAGGACAAAGGCTTTATAGACTATTACAGAGAGCGAATTTGGTAGCTATCAGAATCACAGCTAAATAAAGAACATTTATTAAAAGGAAAATGCAAAATGTATCTAATTATTTTTGAATATACACATAAAATAAACAAGACATTTAAGACTTGTCACTCTACAGTAGAAGGATTAAAGTAAAAAGCATGCCACAATGCAACTTCCTCCGAGTGTAAACTGATCCTATGGGAATTAATTTAATACTTAAGATGAATACCAGGCTCTTTATTGTTTATTTGGCAAGCAGAACCACCCCTGCAGTATGAAAGATAATCTTTCAGTGTGAACTGACTGACTGACCATTTTTCCTTGCACCTGTAAAAACACTCGTTCCATTGTATCAGTAATATGGCAGAGCCTTGTATTTATATGGCCCATTTAATGTTATCACACAAACCTTGTTAGTGAACCAGAAGGAGATGGAAAGGGAGATGACCAAAAGTTTGCTTCAGAAAATATGTGTTGAGACCCATTTTTAAAGAAGGAAAGAAAAATCAGGGAGGCTTAATAAAAAGATTCCAGTGCATCGGGCCTTGGCAATTGAAGGGAGGTGCCGAGGAGAAGCAAATAAATTTGGAGATGATCAAGAGGCCTGAATTGGAGGCATGCTGTGTTCACAGTTGGGCAGGAAGATATTACAGTGACAGCAAGAGGCAGACCCATAGATGGTTTTTGAAATCACGGAAGATAATTTATAATTGAAGCATTGATTAACTGGGAGCAGAGGCAGGGCAGAAACCTTGGGGATGAAGGGTAAATGTGACTTAGTTCTGATGTTGGGGCTTGAGGAGCAAGGTTTTAGACGATCTCATGTTGACAGAGGGTTGAAGGTTGAAATCTGCCAGGAGTATGTTGAAATAGTGAAGCGATGAGAAAAGCATGGATTAGGATGAATGGGCTGATGAGTGAAGGTGGAGACTGAGATTGGGAAGTTATGGAGGCAGACAAATGCACTCTAAATGAAGCCACGGGTCAGTGGACCACATCTTATCTTAGCATCATGTATTACACCAAGACTGCAAATAACCTGGTGACTTTCAAACATTCGTTGAAGGGAATGTGAAGCTGGTGAATCAGGAATGTCATTTGAAGAGGTTTGCTTCAATCATCATAGTATTTAGCGAGCCAGTGCTGTTTTCAGAATGTGATCATTAGACAGAGTATGGCAGAGTTATTAGTAGATAATACTACTAATGGGAGATGATATACATGAGAAACAGAGGGGCTCATGGGTAAATCCATGAGAAAGAGATACCACAGGTGACAATAACCATATAACCATATAACCATATAACAATTACAGCACGGAAACAGGCCCTCTCGGCCCTTCCAGTCCGTGCCGACCATTTGTTTTCTCCTAGTCCCATCTACCTGCACTCAGACCATACCCCTCCATTCCCTTCCCGTCCATATACCTATCTACTTTACTTTTAAATGTTAAAATCGATCCTGCCTCCACCACTTCTGCTGGAAGCTCATTCCACACAGCCACCACCCTCTGAGTAAAGAAGTTCCCCCTCACGTTACCCCTAAACTTCTGTCCCTTAATTCTCATGTCATGCCCTCTTGTTTGAATCTTCCCTACCCTCAATGGGAAAAGCGTATCCACGTCAACTCTGTCTATCCCTTTCATCATTTTAAAGACCTCAATCAAGTCCCCCCTTAGCCTTCTGCGCTCCAAAGAATAAAGACCCAAATGTGGGAACAGGCAGGAACAACCATTACCAATGATTCCCTTGCCAAGATTCGATAGATAGACTGGAAACAGGCGATGAAGTCCCACTGAGCCAGATGACACTAAGAAAGGAGATAAACAATTTTTGTATAATTAATCAAGTCACATTCACACTTGGGAGCTGGCAATAATTCCCACTAAAAATAGCTTTTTACTGCAACAGTTTGCCCCATTCCTGCATTGGCTCTTTAAACTGAGTCAACTTGCTTTTGAGGAAGTGAGATTAAGTGATACTTAGTTATTGCATTGTGTTGGATTACATCGCGGTGATATCTGTGTTGTTATTCTTGAGTACCGCGGGATAACCTGGTTGAAGTTGCTCGGCTAACGGTTCCCTTCAGGAACTGAGATTAACGGCACATTATGAGGGCGGTCCTGTTGGTAGTACCCAAATAATTTACACCAGGGTATGTGATGACAGACAGGCACCTGAGATGTTTATCAGATATATCCAATTGTCTTCTTATTAGATAAATAATTTATACACCTCTGCATTTGAAATAGAAAATCGTCACCAGGTGATGCTAGCCATATTATCCTGACACAAACCTTTGGGGAGATGGTTATCTTTCTGCTGACGTGTACTAGGATGCACTTTGACAGTACTGAATTTGTTCATATTACTGAATGCGTTTACATTGTACAGAATTTGTTTTTGTCAAATCAGTGAAAAATTGATAGTGCTAGGAATTTTTCCATTCTCGTAAGTGTGTTGATCCGGATCAGGTTCTAGTCTGAAATGCTCTCAGTAGGCTGAAGGGCCTTTTTTCCTGTGCTGTATAATTCCTGTGCTTCTGATTCAAGTTAGAAACATAGAAAATAGATGCAGGAGGAGGCCATTCGGCCCTTCGAGCCAGCACCGCCATTTATTATGATCATGGCTGATCGTCCACTATCAATAACCCGTGCCTGCCTTCTCCCCAAATCCCTTGACTCCACTAGCCCCCAGAGCTCTATCTAACTCGCTCTTAAATCCATCCAGTGACTTGGCCTCCACTGCCCTCTGTGGCAGGGAATTCCACAAATTCACAACTCTCTGGGTGAATTTTTTTTTTCTCACCTCAGTCTTAAATGGTTTCCCCTTTATTCTAAGACTGTGGCCACTGGATATAGAAGCATAGGAAATAGGTGCAGGGGGACGTCATTCGGCTAGATAGAGCTCTTAAAAATAGCGGAGTCAGGGGATACGGGGAGAAGGCAGGAACGGGGTACTGAATGGCTGATCGTCCCCAATCAATAACCCGTGACTGCCTTCTCCCCATATCCCTTGATTCCAAGGTGCAATGAAATTCCTTGTTCACATAAAGCTCACAGAGTAAACAGTCTACATACAGTAATGATAAATCCAACAATCAGTAGTACAATGATGAGCAAACAAATGGCAGAATTGTACAAGATAGAAGTGCACTCCAAAGTAGATAATGACAGTAGACTGTTGAAGTGAGAGGTTGAAGATGTTGGCAAAGGCTCTGGCTAGTTGATTGGTGCACAATTTGAGAACCCATCCAGGGACGCAATCTTGTTTGGCCACTCTCTAACAGTTTACCCTCATGATCTAGCTTCTGCTGCAGAAATATATGGGACTGAGCAATCGGGAATTAGGGGGATGCACACAGGTAGACTTTATTGGCTGTTTAGAATGTGCATTTAAAAAAAAAAGGGCTCACCCGGTAGAGATGTGTTGTTGCCAGAGGCCCTTGTAACCCGGGAAGTTATTTGGTGTCTGTCACAGTCACCCACCCGGCCGGCACCTGCTTGATTGAATTGAGCTTCCAGCTTGTTTTGGAATTCTCTCTGTGCAACCCTGAGAGCCTTATGGAGATTATAGTTGTCCTCCTTGATCATTTAGGAACATCCCTCTAAAAAAACAATCTGGATCTTAGCTGTGAGTGAATCTCTCTGTTCATCGAAGGTTTCTAGTCAGGATAGACGCTAAGTCTTTGTCAGAACATTTCTTGACTTCTGAACCTTTCACGAACTCCAACCTATCTGTTGGCCACTTCGTCATATTGAACCTCAGTTAAAATAGTGTTATTCCAGAAGAACATTGACATGAGTATCAAATCCCTATGGACACATGGAGTAGTTAGTAGCTTGTATGTAGCACAGGCAACACATGCAAGGTGTACGAGAATGATTCCAGGGATGATTGGGTTAATGTAAGATGAGTGTTTGGAGACTCTGGGCCTGTACTCACTGGAGTTCAACTAAAGTACAAGGTTAATTCCCGGGATGGCGGGACTGTCATATGCTGAGAGCATGGAACAGCTGGGCTTGTACACTCTGGAGTTTAGAAGGATGAGAGGATATCTCATTGAAACATGTAAGATTGTTAAGGGCTTGGACACGCTAGAGGCAGGTAACATGTTCCCGATGTTGGGGGAGACCAGAACCAGGGGCCACAAAATAAGGAGTAAGCCATTTGGACGAGGAAACACTTTTTCTCACAGAGAGTGGTGAGTCTGTGGAATTCTCTGCCTCAGAGGGCGGTGGAGGCAGGTTCTCTGAATGCTTTCAAGAGAGAGCTAGATAGGGCTCTTAAAAATAGCGGAGTCAGGGAATATTTAAGGATAAGGGGGAAATCTTTTAGGACCGAGATGAGAAAAACATTTTTCACACAGAGAGTGGTGAATCTCTGGAATTCTCTGCCACAGAAGGTAGTTGAGGCCAGTTCATTGGCTCTATTTAAGAGGGAGTTAGATGTGGCCCTTGTGGCTAAAGGGATCAGGGGGTATGGAGAGAAGGCAGGTACGGGATACTGAGTTGGATGATCAGCCATGAACATATTGAATGGACAATGGAATGCAGGCTCGAAGGGCCGAATGGCCTACTCCTGCACCTATTTTATCATTTCTATGATATGGGGAGAAGGCAGGAATGGGGTACTGATTGGGAATGATCAGCCATGATCACATTGAATGGCGGTGCTGACTCGAAGGGCTGAATGGCCTACTCCTGCACCTATTGTCTATTGAAACTTATCAAATAATGAAAGGTTGGATAGAGTGGATATTGAGAGGATCTTTCCATTAGTGGGAGAGTCTGGGATCAGAGGGCTTAAAGGATGGACCTTTAGGAAGGAGATGAGGAGGAATTTCTTTAATCAGAGGATGGTGAATCTGTGGATGTCATTGCCATGGTTGGCTGCGGAGGCTATTCCTTTGGGTATTTTTATAATGAAGATTGACAGGTTCTTGATTAGTAAGGGTGTCAAAGGTTATGGAGAGAATGGGGTTGAGAGGGAAAGATAGATCAGCCATGATTGAATGGCGGTGGAGACTCAATGGGCCAAATGGCCTAATTCTGTTCCTATAACTTAAGAACTTGTATGTACTGTACTGCTGATCTTGATTTTAGAGACAATCTAAACGGAGATGCTTTACACAAGCACAGAAGAGCAACGTGTTCAATGTATGAACTTGGAAGGGTACATGTGAATGATTCTGCCCAAAATCTACTGGGGCCAAAAGTGCCCCACCTGAGGAATGTGCAGCAAAATGGAATGCACATCTGAGATCCAAGTTCATATTTATTCCATGAATACAACTCTCCACAATCTACAAACTGTGAGGTTTTTGCATTAAATAACACCTTCTTTGGAGTAAGTCAAGTTCCTTTACTTCATTGTAGATGCTGGAGCAACTCAGCGGGTCAGGCAGCATCTCTGGAGAGAAGGAATGGGTGATGTTTCGGGTCGAGACCCTTCATCAGACTGTCCTTTACGCCATGGACTAGTTACAAATAGCAGCCAGTACTTTAGCATTGGATTAGGTATCATATTAATCCAAGCTTAGAATGGCTGGAATGTGATCTGGAAAAAATCCACCATATCTTTGATAAGCTTATGAAGCTGCAAAACTTGCACATACCAGGAAATGGATATTGCGCTTGTCTCGTCATGTGCTATATTTTGGTTGGGAGTGCTTATACTTGCTACTGTTGTTATTTTTAAAATATTTCTCGCCTTTTTAATTGTTAAATAACAATTGCACAAAGCTGTGAAAAGGAACAGTTTTGTGGATATTTTTAGTTGATTAAAAGAGCTTTTTTTTAAAGTGTGTATATTATGAGTTCCACAAAATTCCATTTCTCCATCAATAGACCTTTCTCCACCATATGGTTATGTGGCAGATTGAGTGAGGTAAATAGAATGCCAAAAGATTGTTATAATTCTTGTATTTGGGTGTCTACAATTGTTGAGTAGAGAATTCCAAAGGATCATTGGGTGAGGAAAGTTCTTCATTTAGCAGTGAAGAACCAACCATAATTTTAGGCTTACACCCCAACCATCTAACTTATCAAACGCTGATCACATCTCATTCTTTTATATGTCGTATGAGGAAAGATTGAAAAGACTAGGCTTGTATTCACTGGAGTTTAGAAGGATGAGGGGAAGTCTTATAGAAACATATACAATTATAAAAGGACTGGACAAGCTAGATGCAGGAAAAATGTTCCCAATGTTGGGTGGGTCCAGAACCAGGGGCCCCAGTCTTAGAATAAAGGGGAGGTCATTTAAGACTGAGCTGAGAAAAAACTTTTTTACCCAGAGAGTTGTGAATTTATGGAATTCCCTGCCACAGAGGGCAGTGGAGGCCAAATCACTGGATGGATTTAAGAGAGAGTTGGATAGAGCTCTAGGGGCTAGTGGAGTCAAGGGATATGTGGAGAAGGCAGGCATGGGTTATTGATAGCGGGCGATCAGCCATGATCACAATGAATGGCGGTGCTGGCTCGAAGGGCCGAATGGCCTCCTCCTGCACCTATTTTCTGTGAAAGCTAACTCAAGCAAGTAAAAACCCAGACTTTAAAAAAAAAATCTCTCCTCATAGGACAAGCTACATCATGGGGATCAATCTAATGAACTTTGTTGTACTTCATTCTTTCATTAGCTAGCGAATCCAGGCCTGTTATGATAATACAGATGCTAGAGCCCTTCATATTTCTTCAGTAACTTGTCTACAGCCTTGCTATTTATTACTCAGAAGTCTCAACCTGAAACGTTGACCTTCCATTTTGCTCCACAGATGTTGCATGACTTGCTGAGTGTAACAGCAATGTTTTCCTCTCGTCCCCAGCGTCTGCATTCTCTCGTGTCTTCATAAATCTATGTTACTCTTTCCAATCCTGCTATTATTTTTAATAATAGATTCCAGCATTTCTCTTTAATCATAGATAAGTTAATTGAATTGTAGTTCCCCAGTCTCACTACCTACTTTTTAGAAACCAAAATAATAGTGGAGTTACATTTGTTAACTTCGTGTCTGTGGGAACCACTAGGATCTCTGTAACCATGGAAGATGACAACCAGTACATCCACTATTTCTAACGCTGCTTCTCCATCAAAACCATCGTAAACAAGCTGTCAGATCCTGGGGATTTAGACAAAAAATGCTGGAGAAACTCAGCGGGTGAGGCAGCATCTATGGAGAGAAGGAATTGGCGACGTTTCAGGTCGAGACCCTTCTTCGTCTGAAGAAGCCGTCTGAAGAAGGGTCTCGACCCGAACTGTCACCAATTCCATAGAAACGTAGAAAATAGGTGCAGGAGGAGGCCATTCGGCCCTTCGAGACAGCACCGCCATTGATTGTGATCATGGCTGATCGTCCACTATCAATAACCCGTGCCTGCCTTCTCCCCATATCCTTGACTCCACTAGCCCCTAGAGTTCTATCCAACTCTTTCTTAAATCCATCCAGTGACTTGGCTTCCACTGCCCTCTGTGGCAGGGAATTCCATAAATTCACATCTCTGGGTAAAAACGTTTTTTAAATTTATTTTTATCTTTTTATTTATTATTTATTTAAAAAGCTTTTTTTACCCAAATTCCTTCTCTCCATAGATGCTGCCTCACCCACTGAGTTTCCCCAGCATTTTTTGTCTACCTTTGATTTTTCCAGCATCTGAAGTTCTTTCTTAAACATGTCCTGTGGGTGTGTCAGCTTCTCCAAATCTTTTTTTTCTAGTTTTGCTCATTTCGTTCAGTTCATGATTTTTCTTTCATAACTCCTTGTGACTTTGCCAAGTCCTATAATCATCATCTCTTCTATTTCTGGGAGCTTTTCCGCATCTTTTTCTGTGAATATCTAAAAAATATGGTTTAATTTCTCTATGGTTTCCTTATTCCCAAAATAATTTATCTGGTCTCTGTTTCTGAAGAATCCACTTTAACTTATTCTAAATATTTATTTTTGTATATCTTTTGTACTTTTTACAGGTTTCTTATAGATTGTGCACATATTCAATTTACCCTTGCTAATACCCTGCTCCTGTTTTGTTGAATCTTGAGACAATTCTCAACCCTAATATAGGCACAAAATGCTGGAGTAACTCAGTGGGAAAGGCAGCATCTCTAGAGAGAAGGAAGGGGTGACGTTTCGGGTCGGGACCCTTCTTCACACCTAATACTTACTCAACCCTAATACTTACTTAACCCTAATACTTACTCCACTTTTTGCCAAGATTATCATCCTTTTAACTCCCTTTAACTTCGCTTTCTGTCGACAACTGCACTACTTTTTCTAACTACGCACGAGGAACTACAGATGCTGGAACCTTCAGCAAAAAACACAAAATGCTCAGTTTCTCCAGGAGTGATCTCTTGCCACTTTTTAAAATCAGTCCCACTGGCAGCATGACCACACTTGGGTATGCCAAGAATTTCTATTGGCATATTAATTTATGTTATACTTTAAGTTTATTTTCACAGTTCTCTTTACCCCTCGTGTTCATTTCCACTCCTCTCCGAATCTCTGGGCGCAGCTATTCTGCCTTATTCTCAAGATGGTATCCAATTTTTCCTGCCTCACGATACAGTCTAAAAGCACCATTCCCGATGCCTCTGGTTTTATCGCTCCTTTTGCACTTGGGGAAATCTGTTCTGACTGTGCCTTATCCAACTCTCTCTAACAGTTACACATTTCTGACCGTCCGTCTTCCACAAGTTTACTTGGCCGAATTTTGTCAACAGCATGTTAGGAAAAGAATTGGAGCTAGGGAATAAAAATAGTTAACCTATCATACCGCTGCCTTATCTAAGTAGTTCCAGACATTGTCAATAGATAATTTGAACATGGATTTTATTTGGTACTGTTATTGCAAGATTATATATGGAAGGTTGAAGATCATGAATTTTTTTAATTAATTAATTTGCATTTTGGACTGTGGAGATCCCTGGCAAAGACAACATATACTGCATATCCTTAACTACCCTTCAGAAGTCTTTGTAGAACTGCTACAGCCCTTCTCAGGAACATACATTCATCATGCTTTTGGGTCAGCAGCTCCAGGTAATAGACCCAGCAATACGGGTTCATAGGGTACACAAAAAGCTGGAGAAACTCAGCGGGTGCAGCAGCATCTAAGGAGCGAAGGAGATAGGCGACGTTTCGGGTCGAGACCCTTCCTCAGACGGGTTCATAGGTATGCTTCGGGGTCTGGGCGAAACCGATAATGATTAGAACGTGCAGGTGATGGTGCCCCTGTGTTCATGCCACCCTTTCCCACCTTCAAATTAGCCATGTGCAAAATGTATGCAAGGGCACCTGTACATTTTGGAGCATTGCAATGTCTCACCATTCAGATAATATTCTTTTTAAAAAAAAGGGACGTTGTCACATTTTTCCACATCATACTTAATTTGCATTATCTTTGCCCACACACCCAAGCTATCTGTATCTCTCTTGTCCTCTTTTCAACTTACTTTCCCAACTGTCTTGATCGGATGAATGGCCATGTTCTATGCTGTACTGTTCTTTAATTCAGCAGTTGGGTTATATTAAGGTAGAGCAACAGTGCTTTCATACGTCCCATTGAAACAGAGCGGAAATGTTGTTTCTTTGTTATTGTTCGGTATGACCGATATAAGTATTAATTCAATTTTTGTTACAGCCATTTATCTTCACACTATTATTTGAAAAAGTATTCTATTGAGAATAAGTGCAATGTGCACAATGGTCAATATCACAAGAGAACAACTTGAGGTAGACAAAAGTGCTGGAGAAACTCAGCGGGATCTAAAAAGTAAACCCTACTTTAGGCTTTAAGCAATGGTTGTTTTTGGAAGTGGCCTGCAATGGGCAGAGTGCACAGTTCCACCGAGAGTTAAGGTATTATAAACATTGGCCTCCATGAAATTAAAAATGAAAATTAAAGATTTGTTTGCTGTGGCAGAAGAGTGTGTTACGTGCAGTAAGAGTGTCAGGCTACGAGATTGCATGCTCTTTTCCTTTCCTCAGCAGGTGAGTACATTGTTCTTAACTAATGTTGTCCCAATTTTTAAGAAAGACAGGAGAGAGAAAACAGGGAATTATAGACCAGTTAGCCTGACATTGGTGGTGGGGAAGATGCTGGAGTCAAGTGTAAAAGATGAAATAGTGGCATATTTGGATAGCGGTAACAGGATCGGTCCGAGTCAGCATGGATTTACAAAGGGGAAATCATGCTCGACTAATCTTCTGGAATTTTTTGAGGATGTAACTAGGAAAATGGACAAGGGAGAGCCAGTGGATGTAGTATACCTGGACTTTCAGAATGCATTTGATAAGGTCCCACATAGGAGATTAGATGACAAAATTAAAGCACGTGGTATTGGAGGTAGGGTACTGACGTGGATAGAGAATTGGTTGGGAGACAGGAAACAAAAAGTAGGGATAAACGGGTCCCTTTCCGAATGGTAGGCTGTGACTAGTGGGGTACCGCAAGGCTCGGTGCTGGGACCGCAGCTATTTACAATATGCAATAATGATTTAGATGACGGGATTAAAAGTAACATTAGCAAATTTGCAGATGACACAGCTAGGTGGCAGTGTGAACTGTGAGGAGGATGCTATGAGGATGCAGGGTGACTTGGACAGGTTGGGTGAGTGGGCAGATGCATGGCAGATGCAATTTAATGTGGATAAATGTGAGGTTATCCACTTTGGTGAAAGAACAGGAAGGCAGATTACTATCTGAATGGTGTCAAGTTAGGAAAAGGGGAAGTACAACGTGATTTGGATGTCCTTGTTCATCCGTCACTGAAAGTAAGCATGCAGGTACAGCAGGCAGTGAAGAAAGCGAATGGCATGTTGGCCTTCATAACAATAGGAGCAAGGAGGCCCTTCTGCAGTTGTACAGGGTCGTAGTGAGACCACACCTGGTGTATTGTGTGCATTTTTGGTTCCAAATTTGAGGAAGGACATTCTTGCTATTGAGAAAGTGCAGCTTAGATTCACAAGGTTCATTCCTGGGATGACTGGACTGTCATATGTTGATAGCATGGAGTGGCTGGGCTTGTATACTCTGGAATTTAGAAGGATGAGAGGGAATCGTATTGAAACATATAAAATTATTAAGGGTTTGGACACACTTGAGGCAGGAATCATGTCCCCAATGTTGGGGGAGTCCAGAACCAGGGGCCACAGTTTAAGAATAAGGGGTAAGCCATTTAGAACGGAGATGAGGAAAAGGTTTTTCACACAGAGGGTTGTGAATCTGTGGAATTCTCTGCCACAGAAGGCAGTGGAGGCCAATTCTCTGGATGCTTTCAAGGGAGAATTAGATAGAGCTCTTAAAGATAGTGGAGTTGGGGGATATGGCGAGAAGGTAGGAATGGGGTACTGATTGTGGATGATCAGCCATTATCACATTGAATGGCGGTGCTGGCTCGAAGGGCCGAATGGCCTACTCCTGCACCTATTGTCTATTGACTATTGTTCAGTGTCATAATGGGGTTTGTTCATTGTGCTGTGCAAGGAAGGTTTAAACACTAGAACCAAGCTACTTAAATATAGTTAACCGAATAATTTGTATTATTTTCTTAAGAATTATGAGATGTGAAACATCTGCATTTGTCTGTAAAAAAATACTCTAGCCAAGTGCTTTTTCAGTTTGTTTTGTGTTTGGCACGAAAAGCAGCCAAAATAAAGGCCTTGGTCCTGTCAAATGACTGAACGTGCACTTTTGTCATCTCAAGGCTGTTGTGGGAGGCCTTTGTAATATCCAAGTTACATACCTGTTTCATTTTACATTATCGGAGATTATATTGCAAAAATGATGTCATGATGAGACTCAAGGGAATTCCTTTTGTTGCAGAGAGCTGCTTGCCATAGACGATGACTGTGCTGTGTTGGTCCTCGACTGAACTGTCTGAACATCAATTTGGGTTGCCCGACAGCAGTGGAAAAAGAGGGGGGAACCGATGTTTGGTGTGCCATCACTTCACAGTTTTTAAATGTTTTACCCTTCTAAGCTGAACAACTGCAATTTGCTGATAAATATTTTACTGCCTGTTATGATAGGAACCCTGTACGTCAAGTCAAGTTAAGAGTGTTTAATTGTATCGACAACAGCACAATGACATTTTACTTGCAGCAGTATAACTGGCTCTAAACGCATTACGCATGGACAATATATAATACCAAAAAAAATCTATAAATGAATAACCACATATGAGTGCAAAATCCCCTAAGTTCTTCAAGAGGGCTGTAGGAATGCAGAAAGGGCATTGACTTCCAGCAGATCAACTGTCATTTATAATTTGCCTCGCCTAGTTTTCAATATAAATACTATTACAATGTCTAAGGCGTGTCCGTGTGCTATTACAATGTTCAAAGCTTGTCCATGTGCTTGTCCTTTGTGTTGAGGTTTCTTCACAAAGTTATATTTTTGGTCATTAATAGCTCAGTTACTACGTATCTTTCTCACTTACACATGCATGCACACACTGCCTCACACAAAACAAAAAAAATCTGAGAATTTTAAAGGCCTTTACTTTTCCTGCAGTACCTTTCAAACTCCCCATTCCCCATGTGTCAATATCAGCTATATCTGACATCAATTCATGCAATTTTAAAGGAAAATTCACAATATGGCACAGCTCCTCAACAAGTACATCATATCTCTCTTGTATCCATGTGTTTACCAGGAAAGGTCAATGAGTAACATTCAGGAGTGGTACTTGATTACACGGCCTAATTCTGATATCACTATCATGATTCATAGAAACTTAAAAAATAGGTGCAGTAGTGGGCCATTCGAGCCAACACCACCATTCAATATGATCATGGCTAATCATATGATCATGGCATTAACTCCTCACTAGCAAAGGATCAGAACTTGACAAACGTTTGTGTGGTTCAGTTTTATAGCATTATTACGTGAATCATCAAAGTTCTGTTTGGACAGTGTGTTAGCTGAGTTCTTGAGGAAATGGTTCGAACAGATCTCTGCATGGACATTAATACATCTACCATCTCTGAACTCAACATACTTCAGACACTGTGGGTCATCAACAGCAACAGAATTAGACTTGTCCACTATAAGCTGAAGGCTCAACATAATTCTTCATCCCACAATTTTGTTATGGAGGGTGTTGAAGAACGATAGGAGCAGCACTATGCTTAATGAAAAATGAGATGGCAATCTAATGAAGCTACAACAGAAGACTGTCTAGAATCTAAACAACACAAGTAGAAAACAATAAACATAAAGTGTTCATACAACTTACGGGTCAAACCAAAGCTAAGTTGAATTTTGAATTATAACATATAACCATATAACAATTACAGCACAGAAACAGGCCCTCTCGGCCCTTCCAGTCCGTGCCAACCATTTGTTTTCCCCTAGTCCCATCTACCTGCACTCAGACCATACCCCTCCATTCCCTTCATGTCCATATACCCATCCACTTTACTTTTAAATGTTAAAATCGATCCTGCCTCCACCACTTCTGCTGGAAGCTCATTCCACACAGCCACCACCCTCTGAGTAAAGAAGTTCCCCCTCACGTTACCCCTAAACTTCTGTCCCTTAATTCTCATGTCATGCCCTCTTGTTTGACTCTTCCCTACCCTCAATGGGAAAAACGTATCCACGTCAACTCTGTCTATCCCTTTCATAATTTTAAAGACCTCAATCAAGTCCCCCCTTAACCTTCTGCGCTCCAAAGAATAAAGACCTAACTTGTTCAACCTTTCTCTGTAACATAGTTGCTGGAACCCTGGCAACATTCTAGTAAATCTCCTCTGTACTCTCTCTATTTTGTTGACATCCTTCCTATAATTAGGTGACCAAAATTGTACACCATACTCCAGAATTGGTCTTACCAATGCCTTGTACAATTTTAACATTACTTCCCTTGAATTGAATTGAATTGTGAATGAAAACAGATAATGAGGAGGATCTATGGAGACCGCCTTCCTCAGAGATGGCAGAAATTAGCATGGACGTGCATAATTCCAAGTATTTGTAACAAACTCCAAGGTGCGAATGAATTTTAATTTGGGTTCCATGAGAACTGTTTGGATTCTGACCTTGGTCAATATGAACAGTAACGTATTCCAAATAGTTCAGGTTCAAGTGAGTTTATTGTCATGTGTCCCTGATAGGACAATTAAATTCTTACTTGCCGCACAACAGCTACTCTTGATATCTAAGTATTTTTTCCCACAAATGTGGCATGGAGAAACTGTAGTAAATTAGAAATCAATAAGGATCGAGGGAAAAACAGAGAGCATTCTGGCAAAATGAAGATTGTTCCGATTGTTGGAGACTAATGATCCCAGTCGAAGAGCTCTTCGAGCCAGTGTCCAGGTGCCTAACATCTTTACCTGCTTCATCAGTGACCTTCCCTTTGCTAAAAGTCAGACATCAAGCTATTTGCTGATGCTTCCAGCTTTCAACTTCATGTATAGATCCACTAAAATTCAAGCAGTCTGCCCCATGCTACAAGACTTCAGCAGCATAACTGGCAAATACCATTCACACCACACAAGTGCCAAGTAATCTCCCATCTTCTCACTCCTCAAAACCTTTCACCATATTCATGGTACACGATAGAAGTGTGGCAGAATACTCTCCACTTGTCTGAATAAGTGCAACTTCAATGATACTCAAGGAGCTGGCTACCATACTGGATAAAATAGAAAAAAAACATAGAAAAATATATGTGCAGGAGTAGGCCATTCGGCCGTCAATATGGCTATGACTGATCATCTGAAAGCAGTACCCCGTTCCAGCTTTTTTCCCATATCCCTTGACTTCTTTAGCCGCAAGAGCTAACTCTAACTCTCTCTTGAAAACACCCAGTGAATTGGCCTCCATTGCCTTCCGTGGCAGAGAATTCCGCAGATTCACAACTCTCTGGGTGAAAATAGCTTCATTGGCACAAGCAGGAAATAGCTTCATTGCCACTCGTTCTAGCACCCTAAAGGTTTACTTTCTTCATTTCTGTGGCTGGTATGTACCATCTGCAAAATGCACTGCAACGCCAAAATTATTTGACAGCACCTCTCAAACCTCTGACCCCTCTTGGAAAAACAAGCAGAACAGGCACATGGGAATATCACCAGCCGCACACCCACTCTAAGTGATAAACCATCCTGACTAGGAAATATGGTCGCTGGGGTACAATCCTAGAACCTCTTAGCATGCAACCCTGCGAGGTTACATTCGACACAAGCTTTAAAAGCTCCCAGCGTCTCAAGCTAACAATACCTATGTCCTGTGGATAAAATAGAACCTTCATCACATTCTATGTTGAATCGTAATGCTTGCAATTAAAGATCTTTTTAATAATATCTATGCTGCAATATATTTACTGAGGTTGAATGTCTCATTCCTGAACAAGTAAAACAGCCAAGGCTACAAATCATTATGATCGAGACTCTGTTTTATCATTGTTTTTCAAGTAGGGAATTCAAGCTCTAATTAGTAATAAATGCTGCAGGATTTACTGCTATTTAGTTATAGCTTCTCACCTAAGTTACTGTGAGAGCTACTTCCCAACACTTGCTGTTGACTCATAGTTTCATTAACTTTCATTAGCTTTTAATGTGCATGCTTCCCATAATGAATGTTCTCATTCATGTCTTTGTGATAGCCCTTCTAACATTCAGCTCTCAATCTGCAGTGTTAGGAATCGAAATTAATTTCTGGTAATTGAAACAAATATGTAAATGTTAAGGAAAGAATAGAATAGTCATCCTCGTTAATTTGAAATTAATTTTAAGAAAATAATTTGCTGACAATCAACAATTTATGCAGATAAAATGATAATGAGATAAGTAAAATAAAAACTGGCAACAGTGGTGAAAATCTGGGGTTTTTTTTTCTACAATAAAAAAACAGCTCGAGAGGTTTTCAGATTAATGCCATCATTTCAGAATTGCACATTAGAATCTCCTCAGCCCACCTTATGTAAAAAGTTGAGATTTGTTTTCTTTGGTAACAGAAAGCAGTCACTTTTCTTGTAAGCATGGATTTCTGGCTTGTTGTGTTAGTCACAGCATTTTTCCTGCTAAACAGATGGCAGTTATGTTTATTCAGCAGGGCAAAGGCTGAAATAAAATGATTCACAGGCAGATTGATTGTGCACTTTATACTGCTTTTTTGTAGGGAAAAATTTTTAAAATTCCAATGTAACAGGAATATCAATCTAAATATATTGAGAAACAAATACGACTAGATTGGTTTTGCTTATGTGAAGTATCAAATGCCGTAGGGACTGCATTCAGGTTCCTTGTCTTGAGGACCCGCACCACATTAATTATTCCAAGGAGAGAGCAGGTTGTATCTTAGAGGCTCAAGAGACTGCAGATGCTGGAATCTCAAGCAACTAAACTAGCAGAATAAGTGTTAAAGAAGGAACTGCAGATGCTGGAGAATCGAGGGTACACAAAAAGCTGGAGAAACTCAGCGGGTGCAGCAGCATCTAAGGAGCGAAGGAGATAGGCGACGTTTCGGGTCGAGACCCTTCTTCAGACTGGTCAGGGATCAGGGAAACGAGAGATATAGACGGTGATGTGGAGAGATAAGGAACAATGAATGAAAGATATGCAAAAAAGTATCGATGATAAAGGGAACAAGCCATTGTAAGCTGTTTGTGATGTGAAAATGAGAAGCTGGTGCGACTGGGGTGGGGGAGGGAGATAGAGATAGAGGGAATGCCAGGGCCCGAGGGCTGAGGGAGAGGTGGGAAGGGGAGGAGACAGCAAGGGTTAACAGAATTGAGAAAATTCAATGTTCAAGCCCAAAGGATGCAGACTCCCCAAGCGGAATATGAGGTGCTGTTCCTCCAGCTTGCGGTGTTGCTCACTCTGGCCGTGGAGGAGGCCCAGGATCGAGAGGTCGGATGTGGAATGGGAGGGGGAGTTGAAGTGCTGAGCCACCGGGAGGTCGGGTTGGTTATTGCGGACCGAGCGGAGGTGTTCGGCGAAGCTATCGCCAAGCCTCCGCTTGGGCTCACCGATATAGATCATTGGCATCTGGAGCAGCGGATGCAGTAGATGAGGTTGGAGGAGGTGCAGGTGAACCTCTGTCGGACCTGGAAGGACTGCTTGGGTCCCTGAAAGGAGTGGAGGGGGGAGGTGAAGGAACAAGTGTTGCATTTCTTGCGGTTGCAAGGGAAAGTGCCCGGGGAAGGGGTAGAGCGGGAGGGGAGGGAAGAATTGACAAGGGAGTTGCGGAGGGAGCGGTCTTTGCGGAAGGCAGACAGGGGGGGAAATGGGAAGATGTGGCGGGTGGAGGGGTCACGTTGGAGGTGGCGAAACTGGCGGAGGACTATGTGTTGTATTTGCCGGCTGGTGGGGTGAAAGGTGAGGACCAGGGGGACTCTGCCCTGTTTGCGAGTGGGGGGATGGGGAGCGAGGGCAGTGTTGCGGGGTATGGAGGAGACCCTGGTGCGAGCCTCATCAATAGTGGGGGAGGGGAATCCCCGTTCTCTGAAGAATGAGGCCATTTGTGATGACCTGGTGAATAAGGTTGAGTCTTATCCATTTATGGTGTCAGCCATTGCATAATGGCACAGAGCGCCTGAAAGAGAGGGATGTGGATTCAAGTTGTCTTCCAGCGTGAGGACCAGACAGTAAGTTGACAGTCAATTATCAGACAAGGTTATTAAAACATTAAAAGTCTGAAGAAGGGTCTCGACCTATCTCCTTCGCTCCTTAGATGCTGCTGCACCCGCTGAGTTTCTCCAGCCTTTTGTGTACCCGAGATTATTAAAATGATGCGTTAAAATGAAGAACTGGTTCGCTCTCAGTTGGTGCAAAAATATTCCTTGGCTTGACTTCAAAGAAGAGAAGGGAGGTAGCTGCAGTGGTCTGGTCTGCCCATATATATTTCAACCAATGGCTATCATTAGATTTCTGCTCTGTGGGCGTTTTCTGTGATTAAATTGGATAAAATGTTATCTGCATTAAAACAGCAAAATCTAAGATGTATTTCTATGGCAATAAAATGCTGCAGAATGACCTGAGATTCCGGGAAAAAAAAAAAGTAAAAATGCAAGTCTTTCTTTAAGTAAATTAAAACTCACTAATCGCTATTGCTTCATCATTCTAAATCCTGAAACACGCAACAGCATTGAAATTTAGCTTTGCCTGAAGAACTAAAATGGTTCAGGAAGGTGACTTGACATCCGTTCACTAAAATAAATAAATATATATATATTCTAGTTTGTGAAAGCTAGACTTGTTTGAGAAAATGTCAGCAATGCACAACTCGAGAGCAAAGCTGACTCATGAAAAGAAAAGAGCAGCGAGTGATGTACAGTCTTTTTCAAGGATAATTACTCATCATTTGTGACCATTTAAAAAAAAAAAACTCTATGATTGTTGTCCACCTATTCTATTCCCCTCTCTGGGCAATGTTTCAGCTTGAACTATAAGGCATACAGTCATTATGTTATGTATCTCTCTCCGGAGGCCCTGCCTGTCCGACTCAGTTACTCCAGCATTTTGTGACAACCTTTATGTTATTGAGTTGAGCTTCCAAACCTACATGTGCAACTGAAGGGTGCCTGTATAGGTTTAGGTTTATTATTGTCACGTGTATCGAGGTATAGTGAAAAGCTTTGTTTTACATAGAAACATAGAAACATAGAAATTAGCCTGCACCGCCATTCAATATGATCATGGCTGATCATCCAATTCAGTATCCTGTACCTGCCTTCTCTCCATACCCCCTGATCCCTTCAGCCACAAGGGCCACATCCAACTCCCTCTTAAATATGGCCAACGAACTGGCCTCAACTACCTTCTGTGGCAGAGAATTCCACAGATTCCCCACTCTCTGTGTGAAAAACGATTTTCTCATCTCGGTCCTAAAAGACTTCCCCCTTATCCTTAAACTGTGACCCCTTGTCCTGGACTTCCCCAACATCAGGAACAATCTTCCTGCATCTAGCCTGTCCAACCCCTTAAGAATTTTGTAAGTCTCTATGAGATCACCCCTCAATCTTCTAAATTCCAGCGAGTACAAGCCAAGTCTATCCAGTCTTTCTTCATATGGAATATATCTACATATGGAATATATCTACATAAGTCTTTCTTCATTACCTGCTATCAGATCACATCCAGATAATACTCTTCATAAATACTATCAAGTAAATCTCAAGTACAATAGGAAGAGCAAATGGGAAAGAAGATACAGAGTGCAGAATATAATTCTCAACATTGTAGTGAAACAGTTCCAGAGACAAAGTCCAATGTCTGCAGTGGGATTGAGGTGAATCGCACAGTACTCTAGCTTGTGGAAGCCTGGAAGGCCTGTTCAGAAACCTGATAACAGAAGGGTTTTTGTGTCACAAAGCAATCTGCACTGGTCCTTGCTCAGTCAATGCTGTTCTTTTGGTTGTCCTTCATCTACTCAACCCCTCCAGCTCCTAGAATGGTAATGTGCTGGTTATTTTACCATGACCAAACAAGGACCTCTTTGATGGTATAATGACTATCTTACTGGGCTCATGCCTGGAGAATAAAGTTGAAATCTCACATTTTGAATTTTTAAATTCTGTTTATAATGTCGAGAAATAAGAAAAGTGGGACAATAAAATTGATCATGTGGTAACCATGATTGTTGTAAATCTTCAACTGGTTTACTGATATTCTTTCGGAAGGAAGCCTGGTGTTTTTGAGCAGACTGGGCTAAATGTAACTATATCCCCACATTAATGTTCTCTACAATATAGCTGTTTCTTGGTAGGGTCACCTCCAATCTTGTCTCCCGAGTCATTTCCAAAACTAGTTATTTGACAGATTCATTCCGTGCACTGATCATATAGGAGGTAACTCTTAATGCAATTCATGTTTCACAAATATACATGCACTGATAAGCTATGTCATGCCAGAGCTGAGGCATTGTCCCCTGGGGTTACAGTTTGTCCCAAAATGCTTCTCGTGTGGACAAACTATCAGGAGCTAGTTGAGCTGTCGACTGCAAAGTTTACTTGTATAGGATGCTTTGAAAGCTCTAAGTACCCATGTCTGGGAGATACTAATTTGTTTTGGTGAGAGGAGCTTCAGAGTAACAAATATGCTTCACACTGTTTCAATCCTTCTGCTTCTTTTCCAGTTTAATCACGTTGCATTATAATTCATGCCACAGACTCCAATGTGTGTAGGAAAAGGGCAGCAAATGCTCCTCAAGCATTCTGCCTATGCTCATGAAAGACATGTTAACAAAGAAGGGATAAATGCGTCATTTCACACATGCTCTTTAATACTGTAATGCCTGAAAGTGGTATAACTTCAACCCTGCCGCTATTGTTTGACCACTGACACAAAACTCTCAGTTGCCCTGCAAGCCGCCACCCTTCAGTTACATTTCCGAAGAATTAATGTTGAATGACTTTAACTGTGTCTCACCAGGCTACGTGGATGGTTATTGCAAAGAAACCAGACACTGCGTCTCCATGGGTTACCAACAAGAACAAATATTTGAATGTTGCGTGGGCAGTTAACAGCTACATCCTCATTCAAAGAAAAATGGGGAAAGGATGGTTGGAATGATGTGACTGCCACTTCATTAAATGTCTTGTCCATCAGACAGAACAAAAGCTTTGATCAAAATTAAATCCAAGTTGAAATGTCCACCCTTAGCAAGGTATTAGAAGGGAGAAAGCTGAGCCTCTTAGTCCTAAGAGCCCTGTTGTTGACAAGGAAACTCAGCCAAAAGGACAGGTTTGCAAGGTAATGCATTCAAAATATTGGTTTTTCAACCAAACAATTGAAATAGTTTGGATTTCTATTTGCATGCAAAGGCTGGTTATATGATAAAATTGATAGGATTGTATATTAGTAAAGTATATCTGTCGTACTTGCTTTAAAATGCCGGTATAGTAAACCTTAATGGACCAAATTATTAGATTTGAACTCTTATTCGGAATATTTTCATTTGCCTGGGGATTTTTCCAACCAAATTTTATCCTTTAAAATTAACATTTTCACTTTACTGCCAAATATTTATCTTTTTTTTCATTTGTAAGGTTACTTTTAAAGGTTTAATCCATTTTGCAATTATTTGTGAAAAATGCTATTTCAAGGACGTTATAATTTTAACTGCAGAAATATTTATAAACTGTGAGAACCTACCGGGAATAGTGACTGCAAAATACGTCTATGTGTTGTACAAAACTTTATATTTTTATAGCAAAACATATCCATTCAACTTGGATTTCTTCCTTTCTGGCTTGTTGTCTGAGCTTTCACATTGTCTCTGTAATGAGAATTGGTATTATGTTAGTGCACAGTTTTAGCAATTATGCTATATTTCCTCAAGATTTGCTAGATAATTTAATGGATTAACTATTCATCGCATGGAAATCGACAGGCACGGGCCAAGTCCCTAGTTTGTGCTGTGTTAAACTGAATTTACTTGGGAGTGTCTGTGGGGATTTTAAATTCAATCACATTTTCCCCGGGGATGACCTGAAGTAACGGCTGCATTGGTAGTAGATTTCTTTTAAGTAGAATAGAGAAGAGTAAATTATTATAAGCCTGCCAGCTCAGCGGAATCTTCTTTATCATTGCATCATTTTTGAAAGGGCAGGCAATGAATAATACTACTCTGATATCAACTTGTCAATCAGTCAATTCAGCCGGATCTGTATGGTTTACAAACGGCAAATAAATTAGCCAAGGCTTGCTTTTATTGTGGAGTCCAGATGCCTTTGGGCAGGACAGGAGTTCTGCCTTTCAAAAGGATGCACCTCTGACCTCATTGATTTTTTTTTATGCGTGTGGTCAGGATAATTTGCATTTTTTGAGATGGTCTCCTCGGCTCACACCAAGTCCTTCTGAGAGGGGAGGGGCAGGAGAACAGTTGTGAATGGCTTGAGAGGCCTGCTGTGCCATTGTGGCCCGCTGTTTCTGTAATGCTATTCAGTGCTTTTAAAATTGAATTTTTTTTTTAAAGAAAGGTGCCTATGTGTTCAATTGACTGCCCTGTGAATGATTTCATAGGATTTATTGGCCTATGGAAATTTGAATAGCCCTTTTGCCACATGTAACACCAGAATTCGGCGACCCAGCTCCTGTCATGTGTGCAGTTGTTATTGATGGGTATTATTTAATGATTTCCAAATGCTGCCAGTGTACCAAGCAGTGTTTAAACCACTATTTGTTTATTTTTAAAAAAGTAATGTAAAATCCTGTGAAAAATACCAGTGTGAAGAAGAGTCATGCCCCAAAATGTGGTCTGCCGATTCCTTCCATAGGTTCTTCCTGGCCCGCTAAGTTCCTCTAGCATTTTTCATTTTGTTGTTTGCTTTTCAATGCACACATTTGAATGTTTCATCCAAAGGAATTTGTCATCATCAGGTGATATCCGGGAACAAAAATCAAACTAAATCTGCTTGACTGAAAATAAATAATAATTTTTATCTACTTCTGTTGGGAATAACTCTACCTTGGTTTTGTGCAAAGTCTGCCAGAATTGCTACATAGTTGGTGCAGTTTCTGCAAGATGTTTGAAAGGCTGGGAATTGGGGAGTAGCAGTTTTACACCAGCCTGTGAGATGACTCGCACTTGATGGGTGGTTGGGAGGAAGCCAATCCTTAGCAGAATCCTAGTCTCTAGGTTTACAAGCTGTCAGTGCTATTGACTGTTGTGTCTTGTGACAGTTTGCCAAAGCTCTGTCATAGAATCTCGCAATTCTCGCAAAGGAAAGTGTCAATGGGAAATGTCAATCCTCTACCAAGGTTGCAATCTGGCTCTGACATCAAAGTTGATATGTGCCGACCTTGCCAGTAACAATTCAAAAATACACTGAATCCATTTTGGAAAAACGTATTTGTTTAAAAAAAAAAAAAGTTTTTAACAGAGATTTTTGATTAGAAGGAGACAGAACTACAAACAGCCAATAGATTTTCTGAAAGTTGTAGTATTTTGGAGGTATGATCAGCCAGGATGGTTTCAGGAAGTTGTGGTGAGTTATTAAAAAATTGAGCCAAATGTCATTGAATATCCTCTGTGACCCAGTTGAATCTCGACACACGTGTTAAGAACATCCGATGGCGTTGCACACTCTTGCAGTTGTAGTTTGCAATGAGCACGTTAAGGGAAGATGCAAATATTTTCTATTAGAGACCCTGTGGTCTTTTAATGGACTAGGATATGAGGATGGCAATGGGGGGTACACAAAAGGCTGGAGAAACTCAGCGGGTGCAGCAGCATCTAAGGAGCGAAGGAGATAGGCGACGTTTCAGGTCGAGACCCTTCTTCAGACTGGTCAGGGATCAGGGAAACGAGGGATATAGACGGTGATGTGGAGAGATAAAGAACAATGAATGAAAGATATGCAAAAAAGTATCGATGATAAAGGGAACAAGCCATTGTTAGCTGTTTGTAGTTTGAAAATGAGAAGCTAGTGCGACTAGGGTGGGGGAGAGATAGAGAGAGAGGGAATGCCAGGGCCCGAGGGCTGAGGGAGAGGTGGAAGGGGAGGACACAGCAAGGGTTAACAGAATTGAGAAAATTCAATGTTCAAGCCCAGAGGATGCAGACTCCCCAAGCGGAATATGAGGTGTTGTTCCTCCAACTTGCGGTGTTGCTCACTCTGGCCGTGGAGGAGGCCCAGGACCGAGAGATCGGATACGGAATGGGAGGGGGAGTTGAAGTGCTGAGCCACCGGGAGGTCGGGTTGGTTATTGCGGACCGAGCGGAGGTGTTCGGCGAAACGATCGCCAAGCCTCCGCTTGTTCTCACCGATATAGATCATCTGGCATCTGGAGCAGCGGATGCAGTAGATGAGGTTGGAGGAGGTGCAGGTGAACCTCTGTCGGACCTGGAAGGACTGCTTGGGTCCCTGAAAGGAGTGGAGGGGGGAGGTGAAGGGACAAGTGTTGCATTTCTTGCAGTTGCAAGGGAAAGTGCCCGGGGAAGGGGTAGAGCGGGAGGGAAGGGAAGAATTGACAAGAGAGTTGCGGAGGGAGCGGTCTTTGCGGAAGGCAGACAGGGGGAGAGATGGTAAGATGTGGCGAGTGGAGGGGTCACGATGGAGGTGGCGAAACTGGCGGAGGACTATGTGTTGTATTTGCCGGCTGGTGGGGTGAAAGGTGAGGATGGCAATGTTCTTTTAATACAGAGTGAGAGATTTTCAGCATGGTTATTTTGCATTGAAAGCAGAATTTTCATGGGCTGGAGTTCTATTTTAATGGTAATTACTTTTTAATTGTCTTACACACTTTGTTTGCCCCTCCAGTAAAGAGTTACATAAATCATGAGATGAATGTCAAAAAATTGTAGCTGAAGTACATTCAAGATGGACAAATTTGCAGAAAACATTGACCTATTAATAATAGCAGTTTTCCAAAAATTTGTTGGCATATTCATTTCAAGGGATGGGTTGGGACAGCAATCAGTTTAAACAGTGTGAACATTCTGCACTTTTATATAAATGTTTTATATCCAGTTGTTTTGTGACTCCTGTTGAGAATCAGCTGCTGTCCTCCCTCAGACACCAGGCAAGATTCTTAAGTAAGAGCCAACAAAGAGAAAAGAGCAACATTTGGTAAAGAGGTGGAGGTTCTTTGTTCCCTCATTTGCCCTGGGCAGTGGGAGGGGCAGAACTCTGAGCTGCTGTAGAATACATTTAATGGAACAAACTGCCAATTGACTAGTGTAGCACAAATTGTAAAATGTTGCTGCTCAAAATATTTAAGGTCCATTTCAAATGTGGATGTATTTTAATTGGAAGCACGCAAACATGTCCATACGTCTTTCACTGCTTTGGATGGGAATGACAAACCATTAAGTAAAGTAGACACAGGTACTGGAGTTTCGCCAACTCCAACGTGGGTCCAGCCATCTGCCTTCCGCAAAGACCGCTCCCTCCGCAACTCCCTTGGATAACCGATGCATGTTTCATTTCGGAATTCAGCACCCTCCCAATCCGACACGGCCAGAGTGAGCAACACCGCAAGATGGAGGAACAGCACCTCATATTCCGCCGGCTTGGGGGCCTCCTCCAGGCCAGAGTCTGGAGGAACAGCACCTCCTTTGGGCTTGAATATTGAATTTTCTCAATTCTGATAACCCTTGCTGTCTCCTCCCCTTCCCACCTCTCCCTCAGCCCTCGGGCCCTGGCATTCCCTCTATCTCTATCTCCCTCCCCCACCCCAGTCGCACCAGCTTCTCATTTTCACACCACAAACAGCTTACAATGGCTTGTTCCCTTTATCACCGATACTTTTTTGCATATCTTTCACTCATTGTTCCTTATCTCTCCACATCACCGTCTATATCTCTCGTTTCCCTGATCCCTGACCAGTCTGAAGAAGGGTCTCGACCCGAAACGTCGCCTATCTCCTTCGCTCCTTAGATGCTGCTGCACCCGCTGAGTTTCTCCAGCTTTTTGTGTACCCCCAATGTTCTACAACTGCCTGACCTGCTGGGTCACTCCAGCACTTTGTGTCTTCTTTTGTAAACCAGCATCTGCAGTTCCTTGTTTCGACATGCAAGAGAACTGCCTGTTAATGGCATCAGCAACAAATAGCTCTACGTTCTACGAATAGAACAGAGGCTTTTATTTTCCTGGCTGACAAATTGCAGCGGGACAGGACAGAGAAACAAGAGACCACAGATGCTGGAATCTTGAGTAAAAAAAAAAAATGCTGGAGGAACTCGGTCTCTGTATCATCTCTTGACAACATCAGAGGCCCGACTTGAAACGTCGTCTGCCAGTTTCACTCCACAGATGCCCCTGACCTACTGAGTTACCAAAAGCAGGCTGCATCCTGCACAGTTTAGGTGAAATCTGTGTCAATAATAAATTTGCTTCTCAAGCTATAAATTAACTGGAGCGTGAGCACAGAATGCACTCTGTTATTCCTATAACAATTGTTAATGCACTTTTGTAACATACTACAAATAATATATTTTTCACCATATTCGTATTGACATGTTATTGGATGACAGACCAATTCCTTCACCATTGGTTTTATTCTTCCGTGTTTGTCAGATGTATGGGGTCCATTGAAATGGTTCACCTGGTTAAAGCAAATTCTTCATGGAGACGCTATCACAAACAGAATTTGTTTCCCTAACCAAGCATTGAATCAGGAATTGCACTCGGAGGCGACTTGTGCCTTTGTGCTAAGGGTTATGTAAAAGCCACATAGGTAGGGCACTGGGAGCTTTGTTGCCTATTTGGTATTGGCCTGTCTCATCTACAGATTCCCTGATGCAGATGTTGTGTGACCAATTTTCCATTCTTCAGCATAATGTCCTACACCTTGAAGTGCTCCAAATTACCTTAATGAACTCTTTAAAAAAAGGAATGATAAGCATCTTCAAAGAATTTGGAATATCATAACTTGTTTATTTGTTTTAAGTAGCAAGAAAGGCTTAATTATTTGCGGGATTAGAGTAATTACTTGCCTCGGGCTAGGTTTAAATTAGCACCTGCAAGTTGAATAGGAACAATCGTTACTATCTTGCTAGAAACCTAACAGACTATTTACTTTTCAGTGGCAATTTGCATACTTTGAAATAGTCTTATATGGGGTTTTCATTTGTTATAATCAGCAACTGAATTAGTAACATTTGAGAATTTAACTCGTCTGTCCCTTTTCAGAGTCTGTGAATGACAGCCGTTTACAAAGCCCAAAATTGCACACAGTCGTGCAAATACTTTGGAAAAAGTACAGAATTTGGTTTTGCTCAAGTAGAATCTTTAAAAATAACAGACTCTGTCTCACCCACCAAGGTCAGTTTGGAAAGTAGCTCACTAAAAGGTTGAACTGGTCATATGGGAATTTGAGTCTCCCAACTACAGACTGACTCAGAGTTTAGCTAATGTGGAGCCTGGAGCAGAATGTTGCTCCTTGTGTTAAAATGCCTTTTGCCAAGAATACGAAGAAACCTTTTGTTCTAGTTTGAGGGAGCAGCTGAGCATTGATTGACTTCCATCCGCCCTGCAGACCCCTGAATGAAATAACAAGACCTTTGCTTTTCCTGTTCCTTTTGCCTAATGCATTTGCTGGATATGATTGATTTTTGTCAGTTGAAATGAATAGGACAGTTAATAAGGCAAGACCGTCGAGGTATTTCCTCTTGAGGAGATGCGAGAATGATACATGCTAATTGATTTTCATTTTAATTTAACACACGATGCATTGAATATAGGTTTGGTTATGCTGGAAGTTAATTTTACACAGTGTGGCTTTTCTAACAGAAGATCTGAGATAAGGATGGTATTTGCTGGGTCACAGACTGAAACAGATGCTCATTACTGTGCTGTGTCCAGGCTCTCTAACTCATCCAATTGTAGCTGTGTCTATTTTACACTGTCGGACAGCTCGAGCTGCAACTTGAACAGAAATGCTCAGAAGGTAATAATGGGGGACATGGAGCAGAACTGCTGGATCCCAGAATGCTTTGCTGTGTGGCACTAGGTCATCTTTCATTCCCACTCATCTGACCTTTCTTTCTCATCTGTATGTAAGATGCATCTGCCGAGTCAAAAGCTGATACACTCTGGTTTTACACAAATCAATCCCTTTACAATTTAACAGGCACAAGAGTTAAATCAGAAGAAAGAATGGTCCTAACATTGGCTGATTGGCAGCAGAGGGCACAGTCTGAATGTAATCATTCACTGGATATAATCCTATTCACTGAACACAGTGATTTCTGCGGCTGGCTTTTTTGAGGCCTATACTTGACTAAAGTGATAGGTTAATGGCTGCATCTGGAGGGCATGGTTGTGTCTTAGTCACTTACAAGAGAAGGCCTCTGTTACAAGAGGATAAGCGGCAGTGGATGAAGACAGGCGACTTGCTGTACGCAGCGTTTGGGACTCAGCCATCCTGCCCGTGTGCACCAAACCAATCCCGCAATCATCACTAATTTATTAGCTTCATGATGTTTCGTGAATACCCTTGGCATATAGGGTCATAAGATAAATAATGAGAAATTCTACAGAGATGAATTCCTGGGAGTCACAGGGCGCTGATAAGGCAGCCACAGATGTGAGTCTTTTGTTCTCTTGACAGTTTTCAGGTCGAGATCCTCAGCCTCGAAGCAGTTTTCCCTGTCACTACTTTGTCATGTTGCCTGGCACTTTGCTAATGCACTTAATGAGCACCATTTTGGTGGTGCTGACTTGGTCAGTCGACTCCTGTTTTATTCCAGAGATCTCTTATCATCTCCATCAGCCAGTGCAGGCTGCTTTTTAAAATGTCAGTTTTCCCTCTACGAGTCCTTTAAAAATGAAGGGAATAATCCTGTTAACCGACGCTCAGTAAATTTAATCTAATTTGTAATGCAACTGGGAGGTATAGCACTCCTGAAAAACGGAAACCAATAAAGTCACACGCATTTTCATTCTTCTGGCCTTTTTCATTTATTGGGAGCTGTGAAAGGCAGGAAGATTGCAGTGTTTTATGGAAGAAGTGTAAATTGTATTTTCTTAGGTGCAGTTTCCCGTAAGGTAAAATGTATTTTACTGGAGTGCTTTTTGACAGAGATAGAATTCTTTCCAATGGTCTCTGCTGGCTGCATTGAGACACTGATGAAATATTGGCGCAAGTGAACCAAATTCTGCCGACTGTCCCCTTTTGGTGCCTTGCTCTCGCACGACAGCAGGGCCATGTTCGATTTAAGAGGCGAGTGAGCTTGAATCACGCAAGCTTCATTTGCATTCATGTCATTTTTGGCTGATACTGTTTTATCACTGGCTCTTTTCGCTATGATGACGTGCTTGCTGTTTGGTTCCTTATTCCCGGACGGCAAAGCTTCTCAGCTGCTTCCTCAAAGTTTGAGCTTTTCCGTCAAGGAAAGAAGCAAATTAATAGGAATGACTAATTTTGTTTTACACACGCAGAGCGAAATAGACAAAGGCAATAAAACAGAGGCTTCAGGTTGCTTATTAAAATCAGCTGCATCATCGTTTGGAAGGATACGAATGTACCAACGTGACTTGCATTTGATTTATCGGACACACTCAGATTGAAATATCAAAACCCTCTCAACGGGATTGATGCCCAGATGGTTTCTCAAGAAAATGTTGGAAACTGGCTTGGTATAGTATGGGTGAGCTTTACTAATGAGCCAGACTAATATTGTAACCCCATGTCAGTGTTGTGTTTGGTGAAGGATGCTGGTGCTGTGTTGGTGCTGCAGATTGTTTGAACAGTTGGTGTGTGGAAGAAAGGGCCATTACAACATGGTGCCGCTCTGTTAGAGGCTGACTTGTTTTATGAATGCGCTGGCACATGAACACATTCATTCACATTGGAGAGGTTAATGCACGTGCTTAGCCTCAGTCAGATGCTGGCAGTAGCAGTTAAAGGGCCGTTCGTTATTGGTCTTAAATCACAGCTGGCAAATAAACTAAAGCACGTAACATTTTCTAATTAGTTTTTACATAATACACACCTACCAATGACTATTTATTCATCAAAATATACGTGCCACTCTGGGAGTGGAGTTGAGTTGGGGAAGGAAAATGTTGTGCATTCTGCACAAAGTAGAAGCTTCACAGCTTCTGCTCTTAATCTGAGCCATTTGATTTATCCATTTTAATATTTGTGTACTTCATCTTGTGTCCCAGATGAATACAGGGATGCTTGTCATCCTTGCTTCCAAGAGGATTATGGTGGTGCAAAATTTCTCCTTCCATGAGATGCCACGAAAACGCCCATAGATATTGAAGAGGGTAGTTGCTGAACCTTCTTTCCTGACAGCTGCATTCAGATCACTGTCCTCCGAATGCACACCTCGCAGATCAAATCACAGTCCTAAGGGCGAGTTCGTTATTCTACTATGTCCATCTTGTCAATAAGCCAACATTGGTAACCTCCTGACCTGCTGAGTTCCCCAGCACTTTGTTATTGCTCATTGGTAACCTCCTGGCCAACATGCTCTTTGCATTCTTTGCCAAGAGAAATCTGATCTGTTATGATGTAGTCAACATAGCCAAATGGGGCCTGTAGTGGAAGGGAACACACAAAGCTTTACTAAGAGATATATCGTAGTTTGCCTATTTTTCCCACCTATTTAAACATAGAAACATAGAAATTAGGTGCAGGAGCAGGCCATTCGGCCCTTCGAGCCTGCACCGCCATTCAATATGATCATGGCTGATCATCCAACTCAGTATCCTGTACCTGCCTTCTCTCCATACCCCCTGATCCCTTCAGCCACAAGGGCCACATCTAACTCCCTCTTAAATATGGCCAACGAACTGGCCTCATCTACCTTCTGTGGCAGAGAATTCCACAGATTCACCACTCTCTGTGTGAAAAACGATTTTCTCATCTCAGTCCTAAAAGACTTCCCCCTTATCCTTAAACTGTGACCCCTTGTCCTGGACTTCCCCAACATCGGGAACAATCTTCCTGCATCTAGCCTGTCCAACCCCTTAAGAATTTTGTAAGTCTCTATGAGATCCCCCCTCAATCTTCTAAATTCCAGCGAGTACAAGCCGAGTCTATCCAGTCTTTCTTCATATGGAAGAAAGACTTTCTTCATCTTCATATTTAAACTGGCCACTTCTTCTCTACTCTTTCAGTCTGGATGAAGGGTCTCGATCCGAAACGTTGACTGTCCATTTCCCTCCACAGATGCTGCCTGACCTGCTGAGTTCCTCCCGTTTCTTTTTTTTTGTGACAGATTCTTGCACCTGCAGTCTCCCCTCGATGAAAGCCCAACATTGATTGTGACAAGTGAGAAACTGTTGCTGGTGTCAGAGCAGAAAACAAAATTGATTCTGGGTAAGGATGTGAACTGGGCATAACTAAATTCAGAAGCTCCACAGGAGCCAGCAGCACACTGCCAACAAGACGCACAACTAACTATATGTTATCCAATATCTTTGGCTAATGATACTTTCAGTTGTGCCAGTTCTGGAAGATTTGCTTATTCACTATTTCCAGAAGCACTTATTTAGTCATCAAATGAAATACAATTCTTGGTAAAACATCACTAATTTTTGAATGTGGCAGATCAAACGTTTAATCTGGACGAAGAATGCCAGTTGAATCATATGTATTGTTGCAAAACGGTCTCGTGTATTAAGTAAATAAAAACTTGACTTTCAATGTATTTGTATCTTGTCTCTTCTATATGGCAAAAGTGTGATCAAGTATTCGTGGCCAATTTCCATTCTGCAGCACCAAAGAAGTTGGCATTTCAGGGAACTGTTTGCTTTCCTAATCAGAACAGTCACTATCAAAGGAGACGTTTAGCTGGGTTAAGCCTTCAAAGCGTCCTCTGTGGTTTACAGAGTCACTAGTACAATGTGCAAAACCCACATCAGAGGTATTTTGCAAACACTGTGCTTTTTTTCCTTCTGGTAACTGCTCAGTTGATTCCTTTGCAAAATTTAATTAACTGATAGTTTAAAAAAAAAAGCATTTTTATGCCAAACCTGTGCACCTTTTTTTATGAGAGAAGCTGATTGCAATCAATCCTTGATTTAAAAGGGAACGTTGGGAATTCTTGTGATTCTGGGAAATTACCCTGCTCATGTTATTACAAATGTGCAAATATATTTAAATGAATCTCTTGTTCAATCTTTTTTACGATAGTTACTGACCAATCTCGTACATGGCCCAGTTGTACTATATGGATTCAAGATTAACATGTTACAGTGCAAAGAGCCAAACCGTTATGCGAGCTGAAGAGATTTAACAAGTTTATCATAGATACAAAAAGCCCTTGGATAAATTCTATCTAGCCTGCTGATACTTTGATTTCCTTCTTGCCTTTGTATAAATGTATTTGTACAGTTTGTATGCTCTGCAGTTTTAAAGCAAAGTCCTGCAGAGTTCAATTGACAAGTATTGATGGAGGCCTTTACCAAGCTTGCTGGAGGCAGCAACTAAAAGAACTTTTAATAGACTGTGGAAGTGCTCTTTAAAATTCTAATCATATCTGTAATTTCCATCTCACTATCTGCTCAGTTGTTGTACTAAACCCATGCTCATTGACACGAACCTTTTACAGCAGAAATAATTGATTAGTTAGAACCCTCTGATGTGGAGCCATCAACTGGCACCTGTGCAAAATGAATAAAATGTGATGGGAGCAAGACGTGGTACTTTATCCCTGAGCCTCTGAACAAAAGTCGGCGAAATTAGTGAAAACGATCTCCATCTGCACACCGTATTGTGGAGAATATTGTGAAGGCCAAATTACGTTTTGCTCATGGGAACTGGAGAGGCATAATTATCTCAGCAAAGTCCTGCTGGTAATGGGGCATTTATCAGAGAGCAGGGTGATATACAGCTGTGCTGTGCGGAGGTGAGTCTTTAGAGGACAGCAGGCAGAGAGAGAATGGCTTTGATTATTTTGGGCTGTGTGGTTTAGTCCCCAAACAGGTGCAGCTGATTTTGAATCCTGACAAGATGTTCAAGTAAGAGGCTAAGGCCTTGGAGACCCTAAACACCTACTGAGAAAGATGGTACAATAATCTGTTAGGAAAACAGGTGTTAGTTGACGTTCCGAATGTTTTTGCTCCAATTGGGATGTCAGGACTGTCTTATGAAGAAAGACTGGATAGACTTGTTTATACTCTCTGGAATTTAGGAGATTAAGAGGGGATCTTATAGAAACTGGGGTGGACAGGCTAGATGCAGGAAGATTGTTCCCGATGTTGGGGAAGTCCAGGACAAGGGGTGCTTAAGGATAAGGGGGAATCCTTTAAGACCGAGATGAGAAAGACTTTCTTCACACAGAGAGTGGTGAGTCTCTGGAACTCTCTGCCACAGAGGGTAGTTGAGGCCAGTTCATTGGCTATATTTAAGAGTGAGTTGGATGTGGCCCTTGTGGCTAAGGGGATCAGAGGGTATGGAGAGAAGGCAGGTACGGGATACTGAGTTGGATGATCAGCCATGATCATATTGAATGGCGGTGCAGGCTCGAAGGGCTGAATGGCCTACTCCTGCACCTAATTTCTATGTTTCTATGTAATTGTCTGACTCTGTATGGAAGAAAGGTGCAGATCTGTCCAAGATGGCGACTCTTTGCGCGCCGCAGGTCCCAGAGGAGGGTTTGCTGTCATCCATTACAATCATTCCACTCTTTTAAATCTCTATTTCAACAGCAGCATTTCTTAATATCTTTGCACTTAATGTTGTGCCCAGTCCGCACTGTGGATTATGTAAAGTCTTTTCTTTGACTGCATAGCTCGCAAACAAAAGCTTTTCACTGAAGAAGGGTCTCGACCTCGCCTATCTCCTTCGCTCCTTAGATGCTGCTGCACAGTTTCTCCACTGTGTACATTCTCCAGCATAGTTTCTTCGTTAACAGCTTTTCACTGTACCTTGGTACACTTGACAGTAATAAAGTAAATTAAACAAAACTAGTAAGAAGACAGATTGTTGTGTTATTTTCTCAATTATTGTGATGTGTGGAATTCTAGTGGAATTCAGTCTGAAGAAGGGTTTTGGCCCGAAACGTTGCCCCTATCTCCTTCGCTCCAGAGTTGCTGCTGCACCCGCTGAGTTTCTCCAGCATTTTGTGTCCCCTGGAATTCTAGTATTTGGTTTCAGATTCACAACATTGGCGGAAGACTTTTTATGTCAACGATGCTGACTGAATGTTCATAAACTGCAGAGATCTGTAATACAAATTCCCCTTTGATCACAGCAAGCCTGTGAGAGAGTTGCAGCCAGCACCTCAAAGGCCCAGTGGAATGTGATCTGGTGGCAGGCATGAGCTGGCTCTGCCTGAGGCATGCAGTAGCATCTTTCATCGGATGCACTGGTGATGTCCCAGCTGCCAGAGAAGTCATCATTCACATTCGGAGCGTTTAAGGGAGGAGCCGTGGATTGGAAGAATGGGAGTACTGAAACAAAAGGAGAGCTAAACTGGGGAGTGATTGATATGGAAAATGTCAGAGGATTCCACCCGTAGCAGCAGATGTGTCTTGTTGTGGTTGGTTAGTGGCATTTGTCATGGCGCTCAGTTCCATTCATCTGTTGGTTGAATGGGGCCAATCTTCAGTGCCACCCTGGAACAGTTCAGGAGGGAAGCAGGTCAAATGCAATTAACTGGTGAGTTATCAAGTCAGATAGTATTGATTGGATTTCGTGAGCAATATTGCATTGTAATTTTTATGAACTATAACTTTGGTGAGACTCAATTATTATGGGGCATCGCTTTAATAATTTATAGGCTTTATTATCATTTACTTTTAAAGTGCAGACTAGTCAAGGTTGGCACATTCGTCATGGGCTGAAGGGCCTGATACTCTGCTACACTGTTCTATGTTTGATGTTCTATGTTCCATGCCCTCTCGGGTGAACAGAGACACCTTGTGCCACTTCCAATAAATTATTTTATGTTGTTCCTTGGAAAGCAATTTTAAAAACCAGTTGCTAGTCTACTGTACAATGACTTTTCATTGGAATCACAAGACCTGCAGATGCTGGAATCTTGAGCAAAACACAAAGTGCTGGAGTAATTCAGCGGGTTAGGCTGCATTTTTGGAGGGAATGGATTGGCGATGTTTTGGGTTTGGGACCCTTCTTCAGACTCAAAAAGTGCCTGACCCACTGAGTTACTCCAGCACTTTGTGTTTTGCTCAATGCTTTATTCACGTAAAAATAATCTTATTGGTGTCCCAATGACAGAAATATATAGGCAATCATGGGAAAACGAATTAGGTTAAATCATTAGACCTGAAGTATGGGATGAAAGTTTACAACATATACACCACTGCTCGTTAAATGCTAGACACTCCCTTATACAATTTAAAATATTACATAGACTACATTATTCAAAATCCAAACTACATAGTATTTTTTCAAATGTATCTGCCATATGTGATAAATGTCAACACTTAGAAGCTAACCTAACGCACTAATTTACAAATTGTGTAAAAATTACTAAATTTTGGACAGAGATATTTAAGATAATTTTGAATGTTGTTAATATGAATCTGATCCCTGACTCAAAGTTAATAATACTGGGAATATTAGAAACAGATCAATTAATAACAACGAATCAAAGCATTTTTATTGATTATAGTTTAATAATTGGGAAAAAATTATTATTGAAATTCTGGAAAGGTCCTACATCCCCCACAATCAAAATGTGGATTACAGGAATGTCGGAGACACTTCATCTGGAAAGATTAAGGCTTGTCCTATTGGACAAGTTGGATCTTTTCAGAGGAATATGGTCTCCATTTATTGAATATCTAAAGGGTCAAAATGGCTCGGTACGAGAGCCTGACTGAAGCCTGAATAATGGAATAGATGAAGAATCACGGATAACAAATCATGGATATATCTCCAACGATGGATAACTTTTTTAATACTCCATTCATTCCTACTCTTACTTTATTTTTCTCTATCTTTTCTTACCTGCAAAAAAAAAGTATAGAAATATATAAGACATCATTGTTAATATTAATAAAATTACGAATGTATGTGAGAAGTATACTCTATTAATATGTACTTACGTCTAATAAAAATATTTAACAGGAAAAATAATTTTATTGGATCACATGCAAGCAGGAGAGAGTTTAACGGCGTAATGTTCGGCACTGGACAATGTGATCTGAAGGGCTTGTTTCTGTACACTGAGCGCTAAATAGGACTGGGCAGAGGGTATCAGTTTAACGGCATCGTGTTTAGCACAGACATTGTGGGGTGAAGGGCCTGCTCCTGTACATTGTGTGCTGAATAGGTCTGGGCACAGTTTTGTTTTTGTCAATATTTAACTCCTAATCTCAGCCCACGCTGTCAGGAGAAGATGATACATCAGTTGGCGTGTCACATATATTTCTTCTGAATCTGAGATCAATAAGAACTTAAACAAAGGTCAAAGAAAATCTTAAACACATGGTCTCCCTCCCCCCACTAGTTGTAGAGATATAACTAGAGAAGGAAACCTATGAGTGGATTGATGGTAGCTTGATATAGATCATCTTTTATATGAACACAAGATGAGCTATACAACACATATCTGCTATGAGATCTGTACAGGAAGCAGATGCTGGTTTATACCGAAGATTGACACAAAATACTGGAATCTCCAGAATTCTTGACCCAAAACGTCACCCAGTCCTTCCCTCCAGTGATGCTGCCTGTCCTGCTGGGTTGCTCCAGCATTTTGTGTCTATCTTCTGCTATGAGATCACCCATCTTCATTACTACATCTACTACTGAAAACCTTCACATTTCCCTTCTTCAGACATCCCTTCCTCACTCTAGATGTGACCATTTAAAAACTCATGGTGATATCTATTTAGCTACTTTTTTTACTGCTTAATGTCGATTATTAGAGCAACAATGTATTATTGATTCTCATCTTTGTTTCCAGTTCATGTCCTTAATTTGCTAAGTATTTGTAATCTCCTCCAACTTTACCATCTGCTGGGATGTGTACATTTTTCAATTGCTCCATTCTAGTAATAAGCCGTTTCCTAAAGCTCTCAATGTCTCTTAATTTTGGTTCCCTTTAAGGGATTCCTTAACAATCTAACTGTTTGAACAAGTTTTTGTTCATTTTTTAAAACTAATTCCATGTGGTTGTTGTCACATTTTATTTGGAATGTGTGCTACGAAGTACGTTGGTCTGATTTTATGTTTGAAATGTGAAATACTGTTATGACTTGTTAAAAACAAATTTAAGCTAGGCTTTGAAAGGATGCCAATGGGTACATTATTTAAATATGTGCTGGCTCTTCTGCAACAGAAGTAGGATGGGACAGATAATTGTGCTAACAGGTCAGAATGGAGATATTTTGTAATGCCAAAAGTTTTTGTTCGTTTTTTAAAACTAATTCCATGTGGTTGTTGTCAAATTTCCCCCCCCCCCCCCCCCCCCCCACCCCCACCCCCCACACACACACACTCAGGTAGTGCTTATGGGACGCTTAATCTTTCAATTTGGGTATTGTTTGGAATAAAGCGGCTGTCCCACTTGGGCGACCTAATCTGCGCGTTTAGAAGGGTGTCATCGACCTTCAAACTCGCAGCATGGTCGACACGTGTTCCTAGGAGGTCCTATGAGGTTGCTGGAACTTGCCCTCATGCTTGAGGGATGTTCCTGATTGCTTGTGGCCTCAGCTAGGTCGCAAACATTTTTTCAGCATGTTGAAATATTTTTCGCAAGTAAAATTTGGTTGGCATGGGTCTTTTTAACTCATAGTGCAGTGGAGTGGGGTCGCTATTTAGTTACAGGCAGTCGAGGGCAGCCGTAGGCAATCTCCTTCGCTGACCGGGCATTTTAATTGGCTCATTGGCATTTTCAGGGCCAAGGAAAACTGTCCGGTAGGTAAAATGCCCAATAAACTTTATTATACTTCTTAAAAGTATCTTCACTCCTTCTCCCCCCCCTCCCCTTCTCTCCCCTTCTCTCCCCTTCTCTCCCCTTCTCTGCCCTTCTCTGCCCTTCTCTCCCCTTCTCTCCCCTTCTCTCTCCCCCGTTGTGTGAATTTCAGACAGCGCTCCCCCGTTTTCCCTGGCACCCGCCTTCACGGTGTGTGTGTGGGTGGTTGGTCGATCCAGCTCGTGGTTTCAACGCAGACGGTCGATCCAGCTCGAGGCTTTCCAGGCGAGTGCCCTCGAACTTGAAGGTCGAAGACACTCTTCTGGACTCGCAGATTAGGTCGCCCAAGTGGGACAGCACCTTAATAAAACTGTGATTTATTCTACCTCATAATTATTTGTCAGAAAGACACCTCACACAATGTGGACTTTAATGAAGGAATAATTCCTCCTGGGCATAACTTACCCTAGGTCGGAGGGTGGTTATTTTGCAAAGAATCCTTTAAAATCTAAAAGTTAGCCATATGTGACTTTACAATGTGTTTACTAAAATTTAAATCAATAATAATTAGAAGAGTGAAGCCAATTGAAGATATACAAGGTGCATAGCAATCCCTTCCCTTAGTTCCACAGCCCAATGCGTATGGGTGTGCATGTCCAAATGATACAAGAATAAGTTATCCAATACTTTGTGCATAGCTGAAGAACACAGCAGTTAATAATCTCTTGTTTATTATAATTCTAAGGGAATAAAGCTGGCATATGGGTTCCATCAAGTCTTCATTTTCTCCAGCACTTTCATCAGGATGGCTTTCACCTCCATCTCCATAACCTTGTCATTAACGCAGCATTTATTCTATGAAATGGACTATAATGGACATCAATGACAAAAGCAATGAGTTTTATACCGTAATTCAATCCCAGGTTTCCGATGATTGTCAAAAACCCTCTCACCAAAATTCAATATTGCAATTTAAGACACTTTGCAAAATATTCAGATGAATTATTGGCCCTCTAGCTCTCACTGCCAACCCTACGTTTTTTTTTGTTTAAATCTTTTACAAATATATTGTCCACATTATGAGTTATGTGCTTCAGAAATTTGTTTCTGAAACTTTAAGTATTTAATTATTGGGAATTGGAACACTTTGCCAGACCTCGGAGCGAGGTCATCACGGCGACCTGGAATGGACACAATACAGGCATAATGTTTCATAAGTGCTGCCTGATTGTCACCTCACACAGGAGAACAAGGGCAAAAAATAGGAAATCTGCGGACAGATCGTTCAGTGATCACTTGCTGGCACAATGAGCCAAATGTCCTCCCTTTGTATTGCAAGGTTCTTGGATTTGTAGGCAAAATCAAATTAAACTGAAAAAGGACATTGATCTCACTTTTTTTTCCACTGCTGGCCCTCGTAACTAATCACTAGAGGTGGAGGGAGGCTGTCCTTGAAACTATGAAAGAGGTGTTGATTGATTCCCAATACAAACATCGTCCCCTTTGATCTCTCGTTTTCACACCTTACCCTTCCTTCTGTCTATGTCATTGTCTCCCCTGAACTGTCTGAAGAAGGGTCTCGACCTGGAATGTTACCCATTTCTTCTCTCCAGGGATGCTGCCTGCCCCGTTGAGTTACGGCAGCATTTTGTGTCTTATCTTTCCATTACTATGCAAGCGCCTTCCCAAATATATATTAGGTGATGCATTGCATTGTAGAAGTTTAATTCCAAGTTGCTTCCAAATTCCATCTTAACGTAATCACACATTTTAAGGATATGTGTATATAAACTAACCACTTCCCATCAGGAATGCCATTCGGATTATCAAAACAGCTATAACAGCATCATTTGTTTGTCCAATGTTAACAATATTGATACTTTATATTCCGTTAAAAACTGCGCATGCCATATTCCAGGAACCTGACTGCTGGCTGGAGTTTAAATCCACACTTCCTCTGTAATCGTGAGCTGACACTTGAGCACATTACACATGCGTTCCCCATTTTAAAAAAAACAAAACAAAATAGTCTTTACTTATTCCAGTAAATAAACAATACAGGAACCATGCAAAAAATGTCATCCGACATTCTCGGAGGCTATACATACATTCAATTCTGTTTACCCAAATCACACAATTTTACCCCACACCCGAGTCACTCATGTGCCAGACTGGCGTGAAATCCCTTTGCTTATTTTGAGGGGCGTCTCCACCACACCCTGCCCCCCCCCCCCCCCATGTCCAGCAGCGGAAGGACCCTAGACTGTGGCCCTCCCCCACCGAGCCTTGGCCTTGGCTGCACCAAGCTCCAGTGCGTCCCTCAGCACGTACTCCTGCAGTCTGCAGTGGGCCACTTGAGTACAATACACATAAGTTGCCGCTGTTGCCTCCAATCCCTTCAGCTGCAGACCTGTGGATGATTGCTCCCACCACCCATTAGACTGCCTATGAGATGCAGGTAGTGGCGAAGGGGTGGGCAAAGTGACACGATTACATTTTAAAGTGCGTGGCCAACTTCGAGCAACAACCAAATGTTGAGTGAAAAGCTGGTCCGTAACACCCAGGAATAGTGGCATTTGGACAACAAAGTACAGATTGATAAAAGATTTATTCTGTGAGACATTATTTGTCACTGCAGTACATTAGCTTGATGGATAAGATTGGTGCCTTAAGCTGAGGGTGGTATTTTAATATGCTGATAGAATTGGAGTTGTTTTTATAGAGCACCTCATGTCTCCTTTCAGAAACCTTCTCCTTTCTTTGAAGCTGACACTCTACAGTGCCTCTTGGTTTACTGACAGCATCCATTATCCCTGCTGCTGCAGATGATCCAACTGATTTTTTCATTCATTGACTGGCTGCCCTCATTTTCTACAGGAGTATTTTCTCCGAAAGAAGCAGGAAATTCAGCTTATTGACCTTTCGGAATTGATTTGCGAGAACAAGTACTTTCCTCATCTGACGAGTTGAATAGATCCCAGGTTTTGTGGATCTAAAATGTATATGCTTTCATTTTTGAATGCTCTCAACCTAATTGTTCAGGAGCCGAGCTCAAAAAGGAGTGTATTATTTAACCAAAGCCAAAAAGAACAAAGTATTCTTAAAACCCATTAAGATGACTGATGTGGGAAATTAAAAGAATCATATTTTAAGGGACCAGGGACACTCTTAAGAGGCTGGAAACATTTCCATCCCTAGTATATTTGACCATTTCTAAATAATTGTATAAAAGAGTGCTTTAAAGATTGCACAATGCTTGAAGGGTTGCTCAATAAGCTGCTGCAATGTTGCCGTACTGGCTGGGCATTCTGTCCACTGTGAGATCCAACACTGCCTGAGGTACTTGGTGCTATGGAATCAGGCTTACACAAGGACACAGGAAAGATACGCTGAGCGATTCACAGCTAGGCTAAGTTGTTTCACTTACTACGTTACGTTACTGTCTCATTTGAATGTCAGCAGCTTTGAAATTGCACCCCTCCCTTACTTAATACATGATACCCTGGCTGATAATTAAATCAGATTCATTTTCTTCGGAATTAGTTTGTGATTTTAAGGGACTAAAAGGAATTGGGTGCTTCTGTACTATGTGCGAAAGACAATTTATGGTTAAGCTTCTTTAAATTTTTGGGTTTTTTTTTTCATTTCTGCTGACGGCTAGCCACTCTGCCATTGAAACTATAATGACATAGACAGTGTGAAGTGAAAGACAGACGAGCTTTCAGAAAGCAGCTCATCACATCGCTCAAAGGTGTCTTGAAGTATTTCACGTGCTATGAATTACTTTGAAATGCGGTGGCTGTTGTTATTAGACAAGCAACAAGCCATTCGGTACGGAAAGATCCAACATACAGCAAAGGTTTGAATAAGCAGTTAAGCTGTTTTTGGCCGATCTTTATTAACATTGTTTGGGAATGAGAATTTATAGTTGGTTACCAGTAATTACCTATTGACAGAGTAGCAACCACTACAGCCTGGAACTGTGTAATATCCGCAGCTTATATGTATATAATAACTTGTGTATTGTAAACAGACCTGAGGCTCTTCACAGAGGGAAACCAATTTCTGAGCAGTAGCAGACAAATAAGTACGTCGTAAAGGATGAGTGGGTTGGGAATGTGGATATCCACAATAAGGGTGCTTTGTATAATTAAAGTTCAAATTAAACATCACAAAGATTTCAACAATTGTACCAATATACTCAATGCTAATGCGTTATGCATCCAGTCATTCTTTTCCTTGATGTATGTGAAACTGGGAAAACCTGCAGCTACAAATAGCAAGGGCACTACTTTACTGTGAAAATCAACCAGGCACACAGTAAACCAGAGCTATTGCTTGGGCAAGGGTTATGGCAAATGTAAAAGAGTCATCTTCAGACTGGTGAACTCCATTTGGTCAGGAGCCAATTTTATCCAACTGTGTAATTGGAACGGAAGTGGTCCAATCAGGGTTTCATTTTCAAGCAAATTTAAGGGAGTCTTATTTGAAAGAATAGATGAAGAAATAGAATTCAAGTAATTGGCCTCTTTGATGGTATTTTGGTCACCGTCGACGTCAGGGGTGAACCCATGGAAAGCGCCTGGACCTGATGTCGTGTTCTCAAAACCTGTGCGGGCCATCTGGCTGGAGTTTTTACGGACATTTTCAACCATTCACTTCTGAGGTCTGAGGTTCCCACCTGCTTTAAAAGGGCATCAATTATATCGGTGCCCAAGAAGAGCAAGGTGACGTGCCTCAATGACTATCGACCTGTGGCACTAACGCCTGTGGGGATGAAGTGCTTCGAGAGGTTGATCATGGCGCAAATCAACTCCTACCTCGACAAAAACCTGGACCCACTGCAGTTCGCTTACCGCCACAACAGATCAACGGTGGATGCGATTTCGCTGGCTCTCCACTCCGCTCTGGACCACTTGGACAACAACAACTCATGTCAGGCTGTTATTCATTCACTGCAGCTCGGCATTTAACACATTCATCCCTTCGAAGCTGGTTACCAAACTCGCAGAACTGAGTCTCTGCGCATCCCGCTGCAATTGGATCCTCGACTTCCTCATTCACAGACCACAGTCTGTCCGTATTGGTGGAAATGTGTCAGCCTCGATAACAATCAGCACGGGAGCACCGCAAGGCTGTGTGCTGACCGGTTGCATGCTGACCGGTTGCATCGTGGCTTGGTTCGGCAACTTGAGCGCCCAGGGGCGGAAAAGACTGCAAAAAATTGTAAACTCTGCCCAGTCCATCATCGGCTCTGACCTCCCTACCTTCGAAGGGATCTATCGCGGTCACTGTCCCAAAAAGGCTGGCAGCATCATCAAGGACCCACACCATCCTGGCCACACACTCATCTCCCCGCTGCCTTCAGGTAGAAGGTACAGGAGCCTGAAGACTGCAACATCCAGCCACAGCCTTCTTCCCCACAGCCATCAGGCTATTAAACTCATCTCAAACAAAACTCTGGCCATTAATAGCCCATTGCACTTTATCTGATTATTTATGTGTGTGTGTGCGTGTGTGTGTATATATATATATATATATATATTCAATATTATATGGTCACACTGATCTGTTCTCTATTTATTTATGCCTACTATATTCTGTTGTGCTGAAACAAAGCAAGAATGTCATTGTCCTATCTGGGACACATGACAATAAAAAACTCTCTTGAAGTTTGAATCAACCATGTGTAACTGGCCATAATAGCTGCATCTACAATGGCAGAGCAGCCTTAATTCTGAGCCTTCGTTTAATCTGTCACTGCAGCACACTGTGAACACCTGTAGCGTAAAAGAGACCCACAATTATCATAATTAACCATCTCTGCGTCCTCATTTAGTTCTTAATTAACAACTGTAAATTGTAATTTAAAAGGATGCTTGGGCAGCAAACTTTAATTTTGTGAACATACCTTCCCTCTAGTGGAAGGTAAACTCAAAGGTGAGATACGAACAGTAATGTAAATTCCGTGTATGGTGTCACTTTGCTTTGTTGCTGCAAACATCAGGGAATAACAATAGTCCCTTCAATCTGCAAAGGGGTCAAGTGACAAGGAGAGAGTAGGAATGTGGCATTGATGCTAAAATTGGATTAGCCATGGTGGGGCAGTCTTGACGGGCCAAGTGGCCTGCTCCTGCTTCTGATGTTCTTTATCTAAATAATGCTGGAGATTTGATTCACAATTAAAATTTATTATTTATCTGACACGGAAAGTAAAATGTCTGTATGAACTCTTTATCACATCAGACTTCATTCTGACAATCAACTCAATTATTAGTGCAAAAAAAAGTTTGCTCTGATTAACTATAATGAACTCTGAGTTGCAAAGTACTGCCTAATCGACTATGAATTTTCTTTTTATTTGAAATGGACATTTGGGAAAACGTGTGGGGGTATCCATTAACCGTGTCCCTGTCAAGTTCATAACTTTTTTTAAAGGGGAGGGAGATGAGCATATATTTAAAAAAAGTAATTATCAACATTGAATCTGATTCCTGATGTCATCTTTGATATATTTTGGTGAGAGCAGCATGTCAAGGACATGTCAGGTCAAGGGCAACTTACACCCCAGCGGTATGACCATTGACTTCTCTAACTTCAAGTAACCCTTGCTTCCCCCCTCTCTCCATCCCTGCCCCTTCCCAGTGCAAGTCAAATGTCACTACACCAATTGGTGTATGTGATAATAAATCTCCTTTGTATCCTTTTGTATCCTTCTCCGACCAGTCTGACTGTCTCAGAGTACATTTTATCACTGTTTGCTTTGTTCTTACCTTCTCCTAGCTAACGTTGACCCATTCAACATTTTCCTTGATCTCAAGGGTTTCAAGGTCAGTTTGTTGTCACATGTACTAATGAAGGTTATTTGAGTTACCACACAGCCATACTAAGTGAAAAGCAACAAGACACACAGCCACATAAAATAAAAGTGAACATAAACATCCACCACAACGGCTCCCCACATTCCTCACTGTGATGGAAGCTAATATAGTCCAATCTTCTCTCATGGTCGGGGCTATCGAACCATCCGCAGTCGGGGCCATCAGAGCTCCCGCAGCCGGCGATCCGAAACCCTCGTGTCGGGGTGATCGAATCTCCCTCGTCGGGACGGTTGAAACTCCACGGCTTGGAGCTCCCGAATTGGTCTCTAACCGGGCCCGTGGGTTCCACGATGTTAAAGTCCACAGGCCTGTGGTTGGACCTCTCCACAGTCGGTCCCCGGCAAAGGGATCGCAAGTTCCGCGTTCGTGAATCCGCACCGCGCCCACGGTTGAAGCGTCGGGTCGGTCTCCAGGAAAGTCCCGCCCCGCTTCACGATTATAGGCCGCAGTGGGGATAGAGACCCGATATGGAAAAAAATCGCATCTCCGTTGAGGTTAAGAAATTGAAAAAAATCCCTCAGACCCCACCACCATATAAAACCAACCAAGGAACACTAAAACACGTACTTAAAATAACAAAAACAGAAGAAAGGACAGACTGTTGGCGAGCCATCCCCGTTGTCCTGGTTTCACAACTTACACAGCCTTATCTATGTATCTCCCTCTTCCCCTGACATTAGTCTGAAGAAGGGTCTCGACCCGAAACGTCCGCCCATTCCTTCTCTCCAGAGATGCTGCCTCTTCCGCTGAGTTACTCCAGCATTTTGTCTATCTTCGGTTTAAACCAGCATCTGCAGTTCCTTCCTAAACATGTCAAGGAGGACAGTGAGTTAACCCTACGTACCTAACCTTGCTTTTCCATTAGAATAGAAATGTACTGCTTATGCCAATAGTGCGATACCTTATCTGACACTGAAGACGTTAGGCAATGTGAGCTGAAGTGATTCCCTTGTCTTGAGAAGTGAAATGCTGCTTTGGCTGCTGATGGGGCTTTCACACTGCTGTGGTATTCTAAAGTGGATTTGTGTTTCCTCAACGCTTAAAACAGATCGCTTGTAGAATATGTAACAGATGTGGATTTGTGGTCACAATGCTTTGCGTGGTATTCCTTTTTGTTTTGCAAGCCCAGAAACAGCTATATGTATCTACATCCTTGGTCAGCAAAATCCAATTTGAGGGTCTGAGGACCGAGTGGATCTCTCAGCGCTGACTTCATTACAAAAAGTCAATTTTTCTTTTGCTGAATGGTGGGACAACTTCTGTAGCAAAGAGCAGAACTAAAAATACCCAGGAGCAAGGATGGGAATACTCGTACTTCTGTAACCCAGGTGTGCACTTGATTCATCTGAAACTCGCGCAACCCATGAATAATTGGGCCATCTGAGGCTACTGAAGCAGAACTGGTGATTTTTAACTGTACCTGGAAAATCTCACACAATCAATTGTGCGTCAGACACCTTGCATATTAAATTAGAGGGCTGAATCTCACTCATTTTTGCTTTAAAATCACATCTTTTTTTTGGAAGTGTTTCACATTTTAAAATAACAGCATCATGAGTTTTTTTTCACAAGCCCTGAGCTGTGGAGAATCTTTAAGTACAGCCTGTTCTTTGGCTCTCCGGTTCTTTGGGATAAAATAACCCCATTCAGCACCTTTTTTTTAAAATGAGGAAAATTATACATCTGGTTGCTCGGGGGGGGGGGGGGGGGGGGGAGTTAAAACAATTAAATTATATGGGGGTGTAGATGGAATGAATAACTTGGTTCTTTCCATCACGCAAGTTTGGGTTTCGATATGTGTCATTTTATTTTCAGGATTTGCAGGTCAGAAGCCATTGATTGTTTAAGCATTTATCTTGCTGGGTTTTATGAGTTTTTTGCGTACTGCCTCTGAATAGATCAGAACTTTACAAACTCGGTACATCCATGCATATTGTAAGTGGGAAACACGTTGGCATCACCACTGGCTGAAGCGATTGAAACTTTATCTGTACACCAAATAATTTTGGTTATTCAGACTACCTCCCTGAACCAAATACATTTCTTTTTTGAAATTGATTCAGGGAGGTAGTCTGAATAATCAAAATTTTAAAGATCGGGCATTTCTATCAAAAATGACCGGGATGTGTGCAGAAAGTGTCTTTAATGAAGCTGTTGAGCATGAACATGGCTTTTGCGATGTGAAATTTGATAAATGGTGTAACTGTAAATACTTCTGACGTAAGTGAGTGTTAGAGTCCTTCGTCCCAGTTTACCCATGCTGACTAACTTGCCTCATCTACACTAGCCTACCTGCTTGCGTTTAGCCCATAACCCTCTAAATCTTCCCAATCCATGTGCCTGTCCAAATGTCTTTTAAATGCTGTTATAGTTCCTGCCTCAACTACCTCCTCTGGCAGCTCATCCCACATATCTACCACCCTCTGTGTGAAAACGTTGCCCCTCAGATTCCCATAAAATCTTTCCCCTCTCACCTTAAACCTATGCCCTCTGGTTCTTGATTCTTCTATCCTGGGTAAAAGTGTGCATCTACCCTATCTATCCTCTCATGGTCCGTCATAATCTTATACATTTCTATAAGATCACCTCTCATCCCTCTACGCTCTATACAGTCCTAGCCTGCCCAACCTGCCCTATAGCTCAGGCCCTCAATACCTGGCAACATCCTCATGAATCTTCCCTGCACTCTTTTTCCAGCATAACATCTTTCCTATAGCAATCGGGGTGTGTTTGGGAACACTGTGGATTTTAGAGTGTTATTTTAATTTCATGAAGCTCATCTGAATATCGAACACTGATAGCAAAACTCATTTTGGACCTCTCTCCCTGCTTCCTTCAGGTAGAAGGTACAGGAGCCTGAGGACTGCAATGACCCGGTTCAGGAATAGCTACTTCCCCACAGCCATCAGGCTACTAAACGTAGCTCGGACAAAACTCTGAACATTAATACCCCTTTATCTGTTATTTGCACTTTATCAATTTATTTATTCATGTGTGTATTTACGTATGTAATGGTATATGGACACACTGATCTGTTTTGTAGTCAATGCCTTATATGTTCTGCTGTGCTGAAGCAAAGAAAGAACTGTCAGGGACACATGACAATAAACTCTTTTGACTTTGACTCCCACCCAATCCATCCATGAAATCTACTTCGTGTGCAGGTTTGCAACTTCCTAACTGGTGCTGGGAGAGGGTAGCAATGGCAATGGAATCATAGTAGAAGTCTGGTTCATTAAGTTGTGACAATCAGTTGCCTATTATAATTGACCCTTATTGGACTGGTACCATGTTTTAAGGCCCATGCATACTGCTCAGTCACAAACCTAATGTTAGATCTGCTGAAATATTCTTATCAGACCAATGTTTTATATACAATACACTAGTAATCTGTTTCGTGATTAAAATTCCATCGTGCCGTGTACTTAATTATTGCATTAATTAGGGACTCATTTCTTTAATATTCACAGTGATCAAAACCTGGACTAATCCATGCAGTTCTTGATTTGAAGAACCCCACATAAATTGTTTTTTTCTATTTATACAAAAACTCTGAGATGAGACTCCAGCTGTTTGTTTTAATTTGTTACATCTTGTTTTCATTACGGTCCTGCCTGAGCTTATCGTAGTAACTGCTCACTGTGTCTCGGCCTGTCTGCATTGCATGGAACCATAAACTTTTCGCTATCATTTACTAGAGTTAGCCTGTACTGTAGTTAATTACATTCAAGATAATTTCCTTCTTCTCTGTTTTAATCTGATGCATAGCAGTACTGAACATTCCCCTTGCTTTATATGCACTTCCTCACTTTGTACATGGTATTTATTGTAATTGTTTATACCAATCAACACATTATCCTCCTTAAATATACCTAGTCATTGACTTGTTACACAATATCTTATACTCCCTCCCTTGAATAGAAAGAACATAAGGCGGGGAACAATGAAGTACATGGCCTTTTCTCTATCTAAGATAAACATACTAAAGGGAGCAGTCACGATGCATCATTCTATACAGAATGATTTGGGGATTGCACTGTACCTATTGTTCATTTTTAGACTATATTTTCTTCCAACCTATCATGTATCCATCCCATGGGTAGTATGCATTAAGGAAGAGTGATCATTTAGAACACCAAGAACAAATTTACAGGCTTAAGAAGAGGAGAATATCTCACTACCAAAGCAATCAGTAAAAATACTCTGCTGAATTATGATCTTCAACAGTCCAGTATGCCTTGCCTATTTTGTGAATGTTGGAGGGACATATGGTACATTTGCGCAGCTATTAAAAATACATTTTAATACAACTACAACGCATTATTAAAATCCAGCTCACCTTTTTTTCAGTGTGGTTTGCAAGTAATCTTTGTAAAGCTGTTCTAACTTTTAAAGTAATATGATTGCTTCAAATTTATCACAAAGGGGCAAACTTATTTAAAGTCATCAAAGGATTGTAACTAATAATATTAATTCTCAGCAAATACATATTCCTTGTGGAGGCAGAGGGGAAGTTAATTATGCTCAGAACTGATTTGGCAAGTTCATTTTTTTTTAAAATCTTGGCTAGTAGCCATCAAATTATTGAATGTATAGGAATTGCTGAGGGACTTTATCCTTGAGATTAGCATGTGTGTCTCGGAACTGGGGATTATCAATTTTTTGCCATTTGGAATTCACATTGGTGTAAGGAATATGAGGCTTTGTGTTTAATTATCTCTAATGAGCCATATCAGACAGCAGGTAAATATAAAAGTGTGCTCCGTACTTAGAGCAGAGTTGGGAAAGCTTCCTGCTGTGTGCATCTAAGAATCATTATTCGCTAACACGGGCAGTCATGTTGGCAGATTAAGCAAAATTTCAAGGCAGGCTTTAATTCAGAGATTTAGAATCGGGCAGTATGGCAATAATTAACGTTGCACATTCCTTTAATAACATAAGAGTTGCTTCTTGATGTTAGACTTATGGACGGTGTGCTGGTGTGCCTTTGCCAATGAACCTTCGATACAAGTCTGACTGAATAGAAGGGCTCGCTAAATTACTATTTGATTTGTAACCTATTGCTGTAAGGCATTGTTAAAATTGAATACATGAAACAGTGCAAAATTAATAGCTATTCTTTTGATAGTGTGAATTTTACATTTGTGTGATTTTTAAAAAAAAGCAAATTAATTACTACAGGATTACTGAAGCTTCTCAGTGACTATTTTTTCAGTGACATTACCCATTTTGTAAGCCCACTTGTGCAAATGTGGCGACTACTTAAAAATTGATAGCATTTTGGCATAACTGTGTGCAGTTATTTATTTCTCTGTTTTCTGTATTTTTCCGTGCCAAAAGATTATTTCGAAGGTAGTAACGGTGGACACATTTTATTTTATTCCTTTTTCAATGTGCGAGAGCTTTGAGAAGCTGTTTTAAGTGGAAGTAACTTTGTCATTCGGTGACTTTAACTGGAACAGAATTAAAGATGAAAGTTGATGCCCAGCAGGTTGTTGCAAATTGCTTAGTGTCTTGTCTGAATGTACATGGAAGAGAATTTGTTGTTTGACGCCCCGTGACAAACCAGATTTTATGAATGCTACGTGACCCATTAAACCTTGAGAAACCTTCAGGATTATTTATTTGCAGGTATTGAGTTTTAGGAACCAGTAGATGCTCCGCATTTGCAACATACGGCTACAACATTAGCGGTTAACTGCTCCAAGCTGCAGAGCTCTGCATATTATCAAACCAAATGGACACATCGCTGCTTTGTTACTAAGCTGATTAGGAACTCCTGTTCCGGCTCTGCTGACCAAACACCAGATAACGCTAACCTGAGCCTTCAGATAGTCGGTAACATAGATTTGTGATAAAAATCGGCAGGAGCATGGGAGATCCTGCTGCAAAATAATGCTTCAAGTACGTGTTAAAAACTTTTTAGAGACTTTTTTTTAAAAAAAGTGAATATTTGAATGCAGTCTGTTGTAATGTAAAACATGTCAAAGCGTATCAAGAGCAAGGCACTGTGGTGCAGTGGAAGAGTTACTGCCTTACAGCGCTAGAGACCCAGGTTCAATCCTGACTATCTGTCTGAGTGTAGTTTGTATGTTCTCCCTGTGATCGCGTGGGGTTTTTCCGGGTGGTCTGGTTTCCTCCCACACACCAAATACGTACAAAATACGTAGGTTATGTGGCTTGGTTTAATTGTAGATTGTCCCTAGTGCGTGTAGGATGGCGTTAGTGTGTGAGGATCACGGACTCGGTGGACCTTAGGGCCTGTTACCGCGCTGTATCTCTAAACTAAACTAAACTTATTGCGACTCTTTAGTGCTGTATATTTTTTCAAAGTAAGTTAAAAGATCTTCACACGGTGGAGGGGGAGCTTGGGGTCATCGACAAATTCAAAGGAAAGGTTTCAGCTGTGTCATCTTTCATCAGTAGACAGGTGGAAGTGTGGTGGTTAGTTAGGCCTGAGTGCACCAGACTGCCTTCACGTGGCTGCAAGAGAACTCAATGCATAGTGTAGTCATCCAGGATTGAAGAGAGGAGAAATATAAAGATAGACAAAAATGCTGGAGAAACTCGGCGGGTGCAGCAGCATCTATGGAGCGAAGGAAATAGGCAACGTTTCGGGCCAAAACCCTTCTTCAGGCTGATGGAGGGTGGGGGGGGGGAATGGGGGGTGGCGGGGAGAAAAAAGGAGGAGGAGGAGCCCGAGGGCTGAGGGAGATCTAGGAAGGGGAGGAGACAGCAAGGGTTAACAAAATTGGGAGAATTCAATGTTTAAGCCACTAGGGTGCAGGCTGCCGAAGTGGAATATGAGGTGCTGTTTCTCCAATTTCCGGTGGTGCTCACTCTGGCCGTGGAGGAGGCCCAGGACAGAGAGGTCGGATTCGGAATGGGAGGGGGAGTTGAAGTGCTGAGCCACCGGGAGGTCGGGTTGGTTAATGCGGACCGAGCGGAGGTGTTCGGCGAAACGATCGCAAGCCTATGCTTGGTCTCACCGATATAGATCAGCTGACATCGAGCAGATGCAATAGATGAGGTTGGAGGAGGTGCAGGTGAACCTCTGTCGCAGGTGATACTTCCATTTTGATGGTTTTTAACAATTGCTGGGTGTATATCCATATGGACAAAAAGTAATCTCTAAAAGAGATACAGTCTGGAGTGAACGTTAATGTGGGTTCAAGTACATGTACATTTAAGTAGATTTTATTATTACAAACTGCAGCCAGGGGTGGTGGTAGAGGCTTTTGGAAGTCACGTATATGCAGGGAATGGAGAAATATGGATCGTGTGCAGGCAGAGGAGATTAGTTTAACGGGATCATGTTCGGTACGTGCAATGCAAGCCTAAGGACCTTTCTGTTCAATGTTTTCATCTAAGTTAAAACGGGATATTCTCTCAATAATTGTTGACAGTGAATATATAACAGGTACTGTTCTTTTTGCAGGTTCATGAAAGGAGATTTCCACATTGAAGTTTGCATCAATGATTACTTGGATGTTTTCTGCCCCCATTATGAAGAGTCCATGCCAGATGACAAGACAGAGCGGTATGTTCTCTACATGGTGAATTACGATGGCTACAGCTCGTGCGATCACACCTCCAAAGGGTTCAAGCGATGGGAGTGTAACCGGCCTCATGCAGCCAATGGGCCCTTAAAATTCTCGGAAAAGTTCCAGCTGTTTACTCCATTTTCATTAGGATTTGAGTTCCGACCTGGCCGAGAATATTACTACATCTGTGAGTATTATTATCATGTTTCCGTTTGATTCCCCAACAAATTGAGAGTGATGTTTTATACCACACTGTGCTAATTCTTGCAAGATGAGTGTTATTTGTCAACTAACAATTCACAGTTTTAATTTCCCATGATGTAGGCTTGGAAATTCTTGTTCCGCAACACTGTGTGTTGCACAGGAATGCTCTGGGGCTTTATACGCAACATGCACAGAGGCCATGGACAATTGTTTTCCGGCGAGGCGTCGATCAAGTTCCTTGTTTAGTATTCAATCAGCAGCAGCAATCTAAGGAGCGAAGGAGATTTTTCGGTCGATTCAACAATGGAAGCCTTTGATTATGACTTAGCAGTGTCAGATATTTGGCTGCATATGCACTCTGCCACTAACCTGAATCCTTCCTACACCCATGGGCTCCCCAGGGCTTTTCCAAATCGCTGCTTCAACTTGAGCAGGAAGTGGACTGTAATAACACACTGATCATGAGCAATTTTTGTTTAGTATTCCCCAGCAGTATTTTTCAGCATATGTGAGGAGTTTTCCCCTGGAGTGGAACATGATCATAGCATTTTCCCAAGCTGACTTACCCCACTCCAGATATTTGACTAAGAACTATTGGACACATTTTCACCTGGATAATTTTTCACATCAATTGCCTGCCTCATTTTTAGTGTAGTGCTCCTTCGGAGGATTGCTGAGGTAATTTTTTTTCTAAAATTATCATCTTGGGTTGAAAACTTTTCAGCAGAAGATCATCGATCCGGTTTCACAGATGCTGCCGAACCTCCTGAGTCTTTTCAGCAATGTTACATTTTGTTTCAGATGGAGTGTAAAATTGGACAGCACAGAAACAGGCCCTGCAGCCCACAATGTGCGAAACATAATGCCTATTTTAACTCATCCCAGCCTGTGTGTGATCTATTTATCTCCATTCTGTGCATATACATGTGCCTGTCTAAAAGGCTCTTACATGCCACCTTTGTATCTGCTTCCACCACCATCCCTGGCAGCGTGTTCCAGGCATCTAGCATTCTCAGTGTTTGGAAAAAAAAAACCCATTTGCCCTGCAAATCTCATTTAAACATTTTCCCTCTCAGCATAAATGTACAACTCTAATCATGACATTTTCACCCCGGGACAAAGGTCCTGACTGTCCACCCTATCTATGCCTCTCATAAGTCTTGCGTCCCTCCCCCTCCAAATATTTTACATCAAAGGAAAGGTTTTAATAGCACAATTGTCTCTGAAATATTGGAGATAACAATGACACTAAAGTCTATGCAACCCTGGCACGGTGGCGCGGCGGTAGAGTTGCAGCTTTACAGCGAATGCAGCGCCGGGGACCCGGGTTCGATCCCGACTGCGGGTGCAGTCCGTACGGAGTTTGTACCTTCTCCCCGTGACCTGCGTGGGTTTTCTCTGAGATCTTTGGTTTCCTCCCACACTCCAAAAACGTACAGGTATGTAGGTTAATTGGCTCGGTAAATGTAACAATTGTCCCTGGTGGGTATAGGATAGTGTTAATGTGCGGGGATCACTGGTTGGCACGGACTGGGTGGGCTGAAAGGGCCTGTATCCACTCTGTATCTCAAAACTAAACTAAACAGGGGATGTCTCTGAACTGATCCCAGTCGGTACTGGCATCATGACCTTGGTAAGGTTCCCCTCACTTTAATTACTTACTTTCAGCGTACCTCACTGTACACCACTACGCTGACCTCCATCCTCCCCAGCAAAACATATGATTTCTGGCTGACCTCTCTCAGGCCCCAACCCAACAATGTGGGTACTCTCCTGGGCCTTGATCCAATGGCCTGAGTCCCATGCCCTCGTATCTGACCTCCTTTCCTTCAACCCAAACTCAGTCCAGCTCCTAGATTTGTTGATATTTTACTTCCCACGTTCTGCAGCAGTGTAGTCCACAGGTGAAAATACACAAGGCCCATTTAGTAGTTCCTGGCTCCTTGGGGACCTTCATGAATTTATAAGCATCAAGTGCAGGATCAAAAGCAATTATTGGCATGCCACATGACCACAGGTTATTGCTGCCCTGATCGTTTCCGTGATTGAGTCATTTAGAAGATTTCAAAGCTGTGAAAAATATTCAAACCATTAAAAAAGTAAAACGTTAAAATAGAATTCAAATATTAAAGCTCTTCAATATTCAGAAATCAATCAAAATGTTTAAATAAATAAAAGCTGATTATTTTTAAGAAAGCAGATTAACCCAAACTGACATTAATCTCACAGTGGTTGTACTATATTCAAATGATCATGGGCAGGCGGGACTATTGTAATTGGGGTATATTGGTCTGCATGGGTTAGTTGGGTCAAAGGGCCTCTGCTCTATGACTATGTGTTCAGAGTATATTTTGCACTATAGTCTGCTCTTTGTACCTTCCCCTTTGCTCTATCTATTGTATATTTGATTTGATTTGATTGCATTTATGTGTAGTGATCTGATTTGATTGGACAGCTTTTCACTGTACCTTGGTACACATGTCATAATAGTAAACCTAAACCCTGTCATATTATAAGGTGCCACAGCTTTGCATCCTGCCGTTGGATTCTACAGGTGTGAAGTGCAAAATTGCCAGCATTTCCCTGCTAAACCTGGGTTGGATCATTGCATCTCAGCGGTCCTGCAAGTCAATATTGAAATCCCATCAATGTGGAATTATTCCAAATCGCAGGAATGCATTTCATGGGACACTCGTCAATTTTAGCAGTTTAGCGAACAATATGCACATAAAATATCTTGTATCCAGAAATTGTTCGTGAGGCAGCAGTCCAGTTCTATTTCAAAAGAACACAAAAGCCAAATACTGAATAATGAGTTAGAAAAAAGTAGGAAGCAGAAAGGAGGCATTGCTTTCTCCTTCGACATGTGTTTGCTGACCCATTGAGTTTCAGCATTTTGCTCTGAATTCAGCCTTGCAAGCTATTAATTTTTCATCCACTCCAGTCCACCAAGAACAATTGCACTGAAACCGAGATCACAACAGTAGTGAGTCTTGACAAACAGTTTTTTTGCAGTAACTTTTAAGAATGAAAGAGCATTTGAATTCAGTAACACCTGCTTTAAAAGAAACCCAGTGCATTTGTTGGGTTCAACTATTGACATTTTCAGTAGATAACTAAATCCTTCCACTTTAAAACATGTGTATTTGCTCTCTGTCCCCAGCAGAACTTCCAGTGTCCAATTTAAGAGAGCGGACACATCCCTGTGATTTTTTTTTGAAATTTTTGTTTGTTGCGTCTCAGCATCAAATTTTGCAAACAAGTAGGCTGCCCCAAAATTAAATCAACAGTGAGGTGACCTCTGTGACCATCCTGAAACTGGCTATAGAATGATATTGTGGCAGCGTGGAATGTTCCTACGCTACCATAGCCACCAAGGGGAAAATGATTGACTAGAATCACAGAGGAAGTCTAGTCAACCCCTTGTGAGAAGGCTTGCAACTTTGCATGCCAGAGAAGGTTACGCTCCGTGTGGAGTCAGACAACTTTGTCACTTGTACGGTTGTTTGTATTTCGTCCCTGGCACCGCAGCTCTGCCAGATACCCCACAGGTAACCTGAAAGTCGTGTTGATAGAACAGACAATGACATTCTTGTCCTTCACTGAGAAGATCAAGTATGAGTGTCTAGCTATTTGAAAGGTTCCTGTGAGTCGTCAGACTGGGAGCCATGGGAACCATTAAAGGGAGTGGGTAAAGAGACACTCAGCTACCAAATATGTGGTAGTTGTGGAAACCTTTATTATAAAAGTTTTTGATTCATTATGATTTTTAAAAGGGTGGATGTCATCTTGTTTTTTTTTTATTATAGAAGTGAAAGCTATATGGGAATTCTCATATTAATTTAATAACTCAGATTCCTATAACAAAAGGTTATGGCCACTGGAGGAAATGAAGTATGTGAATCACTGAAGCAAAGATTTTTATTTTACTAAAATTAAATGTGCATTTGGTGATGGCAAGTCATGGCAGGTTATAGGAAAGTACATGTCTTTTGACAGAAGAGAAAGGAAAAGATCATAACAGATTTAATCTTTCTGTAAAATAAATGTGGGAGCTAGTCATTTTTTTCGGCAAGTATGCTGCAGCTATGTGCCCTGGGAAATTATAGCAGGTCTTAGGAAGTATTGTGTTGGTTTGAAGTGGAAGAAATTCTTCCACTTGAATTCTCAGAGGTACTAGTTAGTCCTGCTAAATCTCACCTCAACTCAAACTGAAAGTGGGGAGAATAAAGCTGCCCAGAACACCTTTTGTTTCTGCTTCATCCCTAGGCTGTCTGAAAAAGAAACTCTGTAATGCACAGCAGCAGAGTTATGAAGGTTAAGTAGAGAACTGTGAAGATTGATCCGTGAGGATTCAGATATTCGTTGTAAAAAATTTTCGGAGAAAAAAAGCAGCCTTTTGCCAATAAACGTATTTTAACGGAAAAGCAAATTCTCAACGTAAGTTAATGCCATTTGCATTGACTCAATGTTGAAGTGCTTTGAAATACAATTTTCCTATTGAATGCTTGCCCATTAATAACTGACTTACTCAGCCTATTCAATGCATTTTACCAAGGCATATAAATGTTGCAGGAGTTCAGTGTCGGTGTGGGTTGCAGTGGACCTGCATGCAGGCAAGGTGACATTAAAGCTGCAACCTGCACCTTGATTGGACCTACCATATGCATTTATTTCAACATTATCCAAAATAAATGGGTTTGTATTTAGGGCAAATAATTTTGCCATTTTTTATATATTAACACATGCTGACTGCCAAATGCAATGCCCAAAACACATTTTTAACTGCCACAGTAAACAAAATAGTTATTATAGTGCTTAGATAAAGATTAACGGTTCAAGCAATTCATTTAACAAAAACCCAATTTTACTTCAGTGTTCCAGTTCAGTGCGAGACATCACAATAAAGATGATTTGTTGAGCCTCTGATAAAATTAGATGGCAAAGACAGAAGCTGGTGTAATTCATTCGAGCAAAGGAAGCTAGTTAATCAACAAAACACATGTGGGATAAAATCAAATTGAGGCAATATTTCTTCATTTTGGCAGTCTGGGCTTTCAGGTTTGAGAAGAAAATTACCCATTCAGCTAGTTGAAAAGCAGTTGATTTGTTCACCTTTATGTATGAAGCCTGGACATCAAATGGTTGCCAGTGTGCAATGCAATACAGGAAGCCATCTCAAGTGCTATACGTCTGCAACCAAGCCTTTAGATGCTTTACACACTTGATGAATGTAAATAAACAAGTGAATTATTAGGTGGAAATGGCTTATTTCTTATTACGACATTGAATTAGTATATCTGATTTAAAAAATAATTCTCTTGTCGATGGTGATCTGCCCCTCGGAGCTATTTGTTACCAAAAAAAATAATAGATGTAAAGGCTCTATTTGTTACCAAAAAAAATAATAGATGTAAAGGCTCTATTTGTTACCAAAAAAAATAATAGATGTAAAGGCTCTAAAGCAATTATTTTAGTCAGTGTATATTTTATTTTGCCCACTCGTTCTCTTAATTCATTACAAGCATTGAAAATTCCATGTTTCTTTAATGATGAATTTCACTTGGTTGGATGCCTTGATATTTAGGAAGATTTGTGTTCACTGACACTTCCCACAAACATAAATGCCAACTGTATTTTACCCGTCTAGGTAAAACTGCATAGTGAATAACTGGCAAATATTTTATTGTTTATATTCCATTGCACAGCTGTGTGCTCCTTCCTCTCATAAGCAAAGGAACACAGTGGCCATTTGTTGGTTTGTTCACATTTTACGCTATGGGGAATTGAGAGCATGGAATATGTAGCAAAGCGGTCCATTTGCAGCTTGCATGCTTGGGTTCTTCCTGGTCATTTAACATCTGCCTAATGAAGTGTTCCAGGGCCAGTTTACTTGCATTTGAGCACAATGATAGTGACTTGGTTCATTATTCTCATGTAGGAGATGTGTTGATTTACACAAATGTTGCAATCTGAAATTTAGGAGTAAATCCTCAATGGAAATGGCCCTTATTTCATACCAGCCAATTTATGGACAAATATTCATTAACCTTTTTGTTTAAATGAACGTTTAATTTTATTTTTACCTTCTCTTTGCAGGGCATCACAAATGATTGCCACCTTCATCATTTTAGCTGCTCTTTTCCCCCCACTGCCCAGTGCTCAGCTGTTTAGGTCCTATGTTATCCTTGTGACACGAATCATATCTAACTCAGTTTGTTTAATGCATTGATTCCATAAGATGCATTGATCAGATATAGGTTCGGCCCTTTGAGCCAGCACTGCCATTCAATATGATCATGGCAGATCATCCAAAATCAGTACTCCGTTCCTGCTTTTTCTCCATATCCTCTGATTCCTTTAGCCCTAAGAGCTATAACTCTCTCTTGAAAACATCCAGGGAATTGACCTCCACTGTCTTCTGTGGCAGAGAATTCCACAGATTCACAACTCTCTGGGTGAAAAAGTTTTTCTCATCGCAGTCCCAAATGGCCGACCCCTTATTGTTTCTATAAGCTCCCATCTCATCCTTCTAAATTCCAGTGAATATAAGCCCAATCGACACATTCTTTCATCATATGTCAGTCCCGCCATCCTGGGAATTAACCTGGTGAACCTACGCTGCACTCCTCCAATAGCATAAATGTCCTTCCTAAAATTAGGAGACCAAAATTACACACAATACCCCAGGTGTGCTCTCACCAGGGCCCTGTACAACTGCAGTAGGACCTCCTAGCTCCTATACTCAAATCCTCTCGCCATGAGATTAGGAGAAGGAGAGGTGCAATGAGAACTGGGTGTCCTTGTACACCAGTCACTGAAAGTAAGCATGCAGGTACAGCAGGCAGTGAAGAAACATGCCATTAGCTTTCTTCACTGCCTGCTGTACCTGCATGCTTATTTTCAGTGACTGATGTACAAGCACACCCAGTTCTCATTGCACCTCTCCTTCTCCTAATCTGACACCATTCTGATAATAATCTGCCTTCTTGTTCTTGCCACCAAAGTGGATAACCTCACATTTATCCACATTATACTGCATCTGCCATGCATCGGCCCATTCACCCAACCTATCAAAGTCACCCTGCAGCCTCATAGCATCCTCCTCGCAGCTCACACTGCCACCCAGCTTTGTGACAACTGCAAACTTGGAGATGTTACCTTTAATTATCACTTTAACTTGAGCAAGCTGATGCTGCAAACATTCCTCACCTTAAACTTCTTGGATACTCTGGCAGAAATGTCTGCAGCAACCTAGATGATTTCATCTTCTCCAGCAGAAACCCCTGGACTTGGGCAAAATCCATCATATCTGGAGTCATGCTGGGTAGATGACTCATATTGCCAGTACTCAAGCCATCTGTGCCTTTTCTAAAGAAGGGGATGCTTCCCACCTACATTGCAGTGTGAGAGGTTGCTCCCTTAGCCGTGCCACGTTTTGAAGAACCCATCCTTTTTGCGGTATATGTCTGCACTAATTTGCACTTGTTAATTACACCCACATCCAAATCCTTCTTTCCTGATTTCTGCCCCCCTTCCCGCTCCACTGGACATGCCAGCGGCACAGAAGGTCAGATTTTTTCTAGTCAGGTCAGCAACTGTGCTTGAGAGAAAACACCATTCATATGTCCTGGCAGCACAAGGTGAATGGTGTGGTCTAATTGCTCTCCTTACAAGCTCTTGTATGCTTTTGCGGCACAATTAGCTTGCAACTGACCTCTTACAGCCAGAGTGAGATGCAAGAAGCTACTGACATTTTTAGTATATTGCAACTGTATGATTTAGTGGTGTCCCCATTTAATGCTTGTTGAGGTTTTGTTGGTTTTGTGGCATGATAGAAACTAATTACCAATATACAGTTCAGTCCACAGTAGCCACTGCTTCCTGTTGTGAGCCAGGGGCAGTATGAGGTCATTTAGAAATGTCATCCCAGCACGAGGTTAATTGATTTGTGACTCCTAACTTAGATTAGTTTAGTTTAGGATTGTGGAGCAGGACTTAATCCAATGAACATAATGGGGATGTGACCAAATACAATGGTTCTCTTGTGGTGTCCCAACAATATTTATATAGTTGAATGCAAGAAATATTATGCACATAAACAATCCTCAGAAATTGTTCTAGAAATAGATTGTGGTGAATGTCTCTGGCCATTTAATCCACAGAAAGGAATAAATTAAACCAATCACCCTTGTATGGAATTTGTATTTCTGTTGAGTAAAGTCTCCTGATAATTTTTATAAATGGGGAAAAAAACTCGACTCCGTTTTATTTTTTCACTTTCTGAGCAGTTTCACACTGGACTCTTCTACTCGCATGTGCTACTTTTTCAGAAGCTCAGACTCTCTGGAGTAGTACGCTGATATTTTCTGAGGGAACCATGAAGGATCTAGTCATGCTCAGATGGCCTCCAGAAGAGGAACAATGGAGAGAGCTCTGATACTAAAACAGGTTCCACAAAGCATTAGTGTGTGACTGACCAACTGTGTGCAGCTATATCTGCGGGCAGATTCAGATTCAAACTTTATTGTCATTGTACAGTGTACAAGTACAGAGACAACGAAATGCAGTTAGCATCTCACCCAGAAATGCGAACACGGAATAACGGAACAGTAAAATATATATATGCATATACAGTAGCAGTAGTGGAATTTTCTGGGGGGGAGGAGAGAGATCAAACACGGAGGGAAGGAGTGTCCGGGGGGGGGGTAACTGGCAATCACCAAGGTGCAGGGTTGAGGAGGGTAAACAGTCTGTGGTTGGGGTGAGGGCAGTCCTTGACGATGCTGCGCGCCCTTCGCAGACATCACTTGCTCTGGACAGACTCAATGGAGGGGAGTGAGGAACTGGTGAGGAACCATACATCCCTTTGCCTGGCATTGTATGAAAGAACTCTGTCCTCTATGGGTCAGCTGCACACTACAATGTGAAGGACTGAATGAGCCGGCCGACAGATGCCAATGCCACCACTATGTTCAAAGCTATTCCTGATCATTCTGAGGCATAGGGATTAATTGCACTGTGTGTATCCAACATAGCCCATTTGTTTAAATAGGCCCATTGGCCATCAGAAGGTAAGTGAAGGTTTCACCTTTTTATTTTTTTCCAGTATTTGATATTTAAAATGTATTTAAATACTTCCAATTTTGTTTTCCCAATTAAATGTAGTTCATTGGCAACCAGGCTACCAGGATCATTAGGGACATTTGGAGATGGTAGTAAAGACCTCTAGTCAGTTTGAGCTATCAGAAGTCCATGGGCTAGTCCACGGACTGGAAGGGCCGAGAGGGCCTGTTTCCTTGCTGTAATTGTTATAGCAGAAAGATTGGGTTACCATATGATTAGCGTTTGAAAGCACTGGGCCTCTACTCGTTAGAGTTTAGAAGGTTGAGGGGGGATCTCATTGAAACTTACAGAATAATGAAAGGCATACATAGAGTGGATGTGGAAAGGAAGTTTCCACTGGTGGGGGAATGTAGAACCAGAGGTCAGGGCCTCAGAATTAAAGGTCGCTCTTTTAGAAAGAAGGTGAGGTGGACCTTCTTCAGTCAGACAGTAGTTAATCTGTGGATCTCATTGCCACAGAGGGCTGTGGAGGCCAAGTCAGTAGAAATGTTTAAGGCAGAGATGGACAAATTCTTGATTAGAACGGGTGTCAAGGGTTCTGGGGAGAAGGCAGGAAAATGGGATTAGGAGGCAGCGATCAGCCATGATTGAATGGCGGAATAGACTCGATGGGCCGAATGGCCTAATTCTACTCCTATAACCTGTGAACGTGAGATCAGGGGCAGTTAATGGGCAGGAGCTGAATCCTGTAATCTGAAGATCCCCTGCAGCAGTGAAGGCTCGGTGATATGGTAGCAGGAATGTGACCAGCTGGGGCTTGGAGCATCTTGTGTATTATTCAGGCTAATGAACCGTGCCAATAAACATAAAGGTTTAAACTAAAACAAAATACTGGCAGGTTAAACAGCATCAGTGAAGCGAGGAACAAATGTAACATTTTGATCAAGATCTAATGAAAAATAGTGAGTGAAACATTTTTCCCTTATCAAATTATATCACTAAGTTTCATCAAACAGGAATGTTAGTTTATTTTATTTTACCAGCGGCCCATCAGCAGATTAATCCTGAGGTGAATTATTGTATTGTCGTGGTCAGTGCAGTAATGCACTGCAGTGGTCAATAGGCTGTTTAAATATTTGTTCCCTTGCCTACATTTTTGAATTTGGGCTTGTTAGAACAGAAAAGAATAACAGTGCAGCCCATGATCTACTTTACTTTAAATAGGGTTTGAAAGAAAAACTTGAAATTGTGACATTGTGGAAACCGGTAGGCATAAAAAGGCAAAGGTATTTTACTCCACATCATACATTAAGTTCAGAAACTGAATTCTATTGATTTGTTCACAAAATAATTATGAATACTCCATTAAACTTCTACAAGTAAACGGTGGAGAGCAATGTGATTTGTTTCATCTCAACTTGATTCAGGAATTCACATGCTGAAAGGAGGCTGTATAAACTGGAGGACATTACCCGGTCCATCACGAGTATTGGCCTCCCAACCAGCGAAGGGACCTGTGGAAGGTTCTGCCTCAAGAAGGCAGCTTTTACCATCAAAGAACCACGCCACCCTGGATACATTCTCCTCTCACTGTTACCATTGAGAAGAAGATGCAGGAATGTAAGCACCATTTCCTCCAGCTTACTGAACCACCAGGTAGATCCTGCCAGTAGATCAGCTACTATGCTCTAATTTCCTTCAGAATACTTGTTTAATGGTGAGCAGTGACTCCATGAATTTGCAGATGATTGCATTTACTCTGGCCTGTGCAAAAATCTGTCTTGGGTGTGACAGTACCTACCTTCAAAATGAAGAATCCCCACCTGACTTATTTTTTCGATCTCTTGACTTGTGAAGGGCATGGCAATTTGGGTCTTATCACAGTTCCCATTTACAGTGATGTTAGTGCAGCAGAAATAATATAAACTGCTGTCAGTTATATTAAACAAAAAGGAACTGGGTAACATAAGTTGATATTAAGTTAAAACACTTGGTCAAAAAGATGGGGCTTCAGGAACTTCTTTGGGACGGAGAGCTGGAGAAGCACTGAGCTTCAGGAAGCAGGATCCTCACAGCGCATCATTATGTCATTGATTCCCTCAACTCTAATGATCATTTAGAACTACCTTTGCCACCATCCCTCACTCATCATCAAATTACCTAAGGGTGCCTGTCTAACATCCAGTATTGATGATCAAACATTTACTTGAACCAAATATTGGGAAGACCGAAGTTATTATTTTCAGTCCTTGTCAAAAACACTGACTTCATCTCTCCCTCAGTTCAATATGTGAACCGAAACAGACCATCCTTAACCTTGGTATCGCATCTTCCAATTGAATATGCCGCAGATGACTTATCTGTGCCATCAATAAGTCCATTGATTTCCATCTCCGGATCGTTGCTTGATTTTGATCCTGCCTCGTCTTCTCTGCTATTTAATTGCCCTTCCATGCCTTGCTTCCCACTGTGCTGCTTATTTCATTAATCTCTCAGATGGGCTCCCACGTTCTATCCCTGTCTATAATTCTGCCCATGCTCCAAATAACATCCAACTCAACTCGCTCATCACATCCGTACCTCCAAACCATGTTTGGTTTTGGTTATGTCTTGATTCAGTTTAAATATTTTGGCAATCTCACCTCTGACCATACAATTTTCTTAAGATGTGAGCTTTTGTTCTTTGGTCATTAATAATTTTAATTGCTCTCTCATTGCACTGTACTTTCCAGTGTTAAGATCCTAGACTGTGATTTCCACCCAGCATCATTAACCTCTCATTTCTTCCTTAAAACTCCTCATAATCTAATTCCAAATATAGAGAGCTCCTTGCTCCTTTAAACTTATTTAATTGGCAAACTTTCTAGATTTGTCTTTACTATGTGGCTCTGTGCCAAACCTTGTTTGATAATTCTGCTGTTAAATGCACTACAACAATTATTTAAACCCTAGGTGTTGAACACAAACATTGTCTGATAGAATTTGGCTCTAGATGATGGGAAGTATGCTTTTGCAATCTCTAGATACTTCCAAATATTAAAGTGTAATTTGAAAAATGTTTTCTTCCATCTTAGGGCTGAAATTTAATGTATTATTTTTCACAAAAGATAAATTGACAATGTAAGAAGCACATTTCATTAATAAAATCAATTGGATCGAACCAAAAGTATTCAATTTCAAAATCACACATAATAAATATCTAACTTCATATATCAGAGTTTACAACTTAAATGAATAAACAGAATGTACTCTGGAAAAATTGAAAATAGTCATTCTGAAATACCATTCAGCTTGGATTTGATTTATTTACATAATCTTTTTGTTGATCTAAAAAACTTTTATCATAAATGTTTAGCCCTTATCAAGGGAATAGTAAGGGATTTTATAGCTTACAAACTCAACTTTAAATTGAATCATGTTCACAAATCACTCAATAAGATGATGAAATTATGTTACTGTTATCATTTACATTTTATTATTGATCTTTGAAGATAAACCAACAATTTATTTTAAAGTCACATCTTTGTGCAATGTATATTAATACAAATATACCGGAATCGCATAAATGCTCATAATAATTTTGCAACAATGCTAGTTAGGCACTACAGGCTCCTAACATGCGTATTTAAAATGGGAATTTTTCTCGTGATCTGGATGTTGGAATGGTAAGCAATAGTAATAGGATTTGAAAGGGTGAGGAATGATACAACAATGTGGAGACTTTGGAAATTAGATGGTGGAGTGCAGGATATTATGATTTATAACACCAACACCTTCACTGGTCTGGAGGAAGAGTGAAACATATTGAAAACTGGAATATGAAGAGCGTGGATGTGTAAAAAGATGTAATGAGTCATTCAGGGAATTGTAGATAGGAGGCAGGTTCTTGAACAAAGTCAATGTGCTGGGGAGTGGAGAATCAATGACATTGAAATGAACACGGGTGATTCAGTGCAGCTAGTGGAGCTGCTGCTTCACAGCTGGGTTCAGTCCTGATCGCCAGTGCTTTCAATGTGATGTTTGCATGTTCCCCCCTCTGATCACATGGGTTTCCTTTGGGCACTCCAGTTTCCTTTTTCAACCCAAAGGCATGCAGGGTGGGAGGCTAATTGGCCACTGTCTGTTGTCCTAAAGGGCCTGTCCCACTTAGGCGACCTTGGCTCGCAAATTACGCACTCGTGGTCGCTTGAGGCGTGCGGGCACCGTATGGCCGCGCGGGGCCGGTCCCACTTAGAAGCGCGGAGTTGCGCGGGGCTGAGCCCGACACCGCGCGGGGCTCCGAAATTCTTGCAGTGGCCGAAATCTTTGCGCGCCAACAGCCTGTCAGCACGCAGGCGCATTGCGGTCGTACACAGCGTCTTGACGCCGTACTGCAGCGCTTGACAGCGTACGTCTAGCGCGTGGCATTGCGTGATGACGTCACCGCCCGACGCCGTGCGACGCTCAAACTCTGTCGGCCCGCCTCCTGCCCAGCTGATTGGTGAGTATGATGTCACGCGTGAACTTAGCGCGAACTTCACGTGAACTCCACTTCCGGTTGGTCATGCCAAGCGCATGCAATCGCATGCAAGTGGGACGGGCCCTTTAGTGTGTAAGTGAAAGGTAGAATCTAGGGGAAGTTGACAGAATAAAGTAAGGTTGGTATAAAATGCATAGTTGATGGTCAAGTCAAGTTTATTTTCTTATGCACAGGTATGGTGTTGTACAATGAAAATCTTGCCTGCAGCAGAATCACAGGCTTATAAACTCAGACCACGGATAAATTATACATTTCAAAAAGAAAGAAGACTGCAAAAAAAAAAGTCATTAGTGCAAGTCAACACAGACTTGGTGGGTTGTAGAGTAGAGCCAGATTCAAATAATGCCCCGATTGTGTTTCCTCTGGCTGGGGAATCTAGAAAGAGGGTAGAAAATGTTTAATGTTTAAAATGGAACTGCAGGCGCCGGTTTAAACCGAAGATAGACACAAAAAGCTGGAGTAACTCAGCGGGACAGGCGGCATCTCTGGCGAGATGGAATGGGTGACATTTCGGGTCGAGACCCTTCTTCAGACTGGTTTGGGATAAGGGAAACGAGAGATATAGACAATGATGTGGAGAGATAAAGAACAATGAATGAAAGATATGCAAAAAAGTAATGATGATAAAGGAAACAGGCCATTGTTAGCTGTTTGGGTGAAATAAAGAAGCTGGTGCGACTTGGGTGGGGGAGGGATAGGGAGAGAGGGAATGCCGGGGCTAGGACCGAGATGAGGAAAATGTTTTTCACACAGAGAGTGGTGTCTCTGGAATTCTCTGCCACAGAAGGTCGTTGAGGTCAGTTCATTGGCTATATTTAAGAGGGAGTTAGATGTGGACCTTGTGGCTAAAGAGATCAGGGGGTATGGCGAGAAAGGCAGGTACGGGATACTGAGTTGGATGATCAGCCATGATCATATTGAATGGCGGTGCAGGCTCGAAGGGCCGAATGGCCTACTCTAGCACCTATTGTCTATGTTTCTATGTTTACCTGTAGTTAGAGAAATCAATATTCATACCACTGGGCTGTAAGCTGCCCAAGCCATTTGTATCGAAAATGGATAGGGGGTATCAGGGGGTATCATTTTAGGATAAGGAATTGGTCATTTAGGACTAGGATGTGGAAATTATGTTTTACTGGAGAGGTCTGTAAACGTATGACATTCTGTACATTAGAGAACTGATTTCCCAGATTATTCCAAAACGAGATTGATGGATTTTACAGCGCAATGTTAAGGATAGGCCATGAAGGTGATTTTGAAATTCAGCAACAGGTGTAATCTTATCAAATGATGGAGCAGACCTGATGAGCCATCTGGCGAACTGCTTTTTCTTATGTTCTCATAATCTGTATGATTACATTAAAAAATGACACGCATAAGTTTGAAATTCGGATGAGAGTAGGCCATCAGGCCAGATTTGTTCACCGCTGTCTTTTTTTCAAATTGCAGCAAGAGCATTTAATTCCTGTGAATACTAATTGGGGATTGTAACATGCAACTATCTAATATTGCAGCATGGTCAAACTGCCAGTCTGAACAAAGTCATTTACACAGCAGCCACAATGCTCAGCGGAAACTCTCACCCACCTAAAGCTAGTTTAAGATTGCCAGTGGGCCTTGTGCTATTTTGGCAGAAGGCCAGTTACTTGTGTTGAATAAAACCACAGCTTGTATGTGTGGCAGGGGACTTTTGAGTGGCTGATAATATACAATATGCCAAGAAAGTCTGGATGAAGATGAGGATAAATGCCAACTCTGGTAGACTGTTATGGATACGTGAGGTCGTGCAGCTATCATAATTGCCACTGCTGTCCTCATTGTTTGAGCCTGGGAATAGTGATAACAGTCTCTGTCTAATTGTACCTGTCGTGGATGCTCCACTGCAAACCTGCCGGCTTTCACCCTGTTTCGGACAATGCCCAAACAGCTGAAGTCGCGTGTAGCTCAAATATGCACTGTGCAAGCTCCAACTGGATACTCAACAAGGTGTGAGTGAGAGACAGGTCACCGCTATCTTTTTATAAGAATGTTGTCATTAAAATGACTTTGAGCTCAAAACTCCAAGTTATGAACTTCACACATTGTTTCGCCTTTCACTTTGCTTGTCTAATAGGGTCCTTGGTGACTTGCAAATTGAATAGAAATACATTTACACTGCTAAATGCAGGTTTGAACCAAGCTCATGAATTCCCACTAATTCTGGCACTGTTTCTCACTTTCTTTGAAAAAGATCATTGTAGTTGTGAAATTATAATTGACTAGTCAGTGATAAATTGGAAGGAATGCTGAAGGTCATGTCCGGCATCGTTAAGCTTTCTGGTGACAATGGGAACATAAGATAGCGGTGGTAGAGTTCAGGGTACAGCTTTCATCAGTTATTATCTTTCAGGGTTACATTCTGTATTGACAGGTTGGGTTCCATTCTGTGCAAAGTCTGATCTCTCCACTGAGCAAATTAATAGGGAACAGAGCCCAACAAAGGCTGATTGATCCGTTCTCACATCAGGGGCATTTATTTAAACACAGCCCACTGTGGCATCAGACAAATGGCTAATGTTTAGCTGAGGCACTGTTGGGCAGAAACCCTTTGGTGACCCATGCTTGCTGTTCTAAGACAAGTAATAAGGAGCTAAATCTTATACTTGAATGGTCGAAAATTGTAAGTGATCTCATTTCATTTTATCAAATATATTTACCTTGTTTATCTATATCTCTATCCTGCTGTAGCTGGCCCATAGCAGTAACATCTCCTCGAATGCTTCATGTCATTCCTCTATGTAAGCTCTGTTTGTTCTCTACACGCATTTTCTTCTACATCTGCCTTCCTTTACTCGTTTGTAATAGCCCCACTCTTGATGCTCCCAGGATGCTCTGCTCTATTGTTCTTCTCTTCAAAAGGACTTTTCAGTGCACATAGATGACTGATTTGTTTAAAGATAATAGATCATCCTTTGGGATTTACACCAATGACCTTTTAGCGCAGTCAGATGCAAAATTCACAAACTTCCTTGCACATGTCCATTTAGTTACATTGTCTGAGGGTGGTTTTATTTTTTAAGTAATCCAATTGATTGGGCAATAGTTAAAGATGTTATTTGAATTATAAACACCAAATTGAAAGTGCTGGCAATGAACAGGCAGGATGCATGGGAGGGGAGTAGCTGGGCTAATATAAGGCATTTGCCCTTTTCCGGCTTTCTTCTCCCTCCCCCGACAATCAATCTGAAGAAAGGTCTTGACCTAAAAGGTCACCTATACTTGTTCTCCAGAGGTGCTGCCTGGCCTGCTGAGTTTCTCCAGCGATTTCTGTCCTTTTGTGTATTAACCAGCATTGGCATTTCATTGTTTCAGCATTTTCTGGTTTTACTTCAGATTTCCAGCTCCCTGCAATATTTTGTACCTGTTTTATTTGTCGATGGTGAATGTCTAACCCAACATCCACCTGTTGCTCACCAGCACCTGCGACCACTATAGGCACTGATCAGGGGAATCCTGAGTGATCCCATTGATCTCCTGACTGCGTTTGTCAGGACAGCCCCACTTTGGTCATCAGTATACAGGGAACCAGCCGTTTTGAATGCTGACAGCATAGCACCTCTATTTTATACCTGACTAGCATTCAGTGGCATCTAGCTGAGTGTATTTGAGAAATGATGTTGTTTCATATTCCCCAAAGAAGAATACAGCTGGAAAACTTTGCTGGACTTACCGTGTTCACTCGCCTGCAGGAAGCAGTACACAAAAAACATTTAAGTCAGGATTTAGGAGCAGCCTCTGTCTTAATTTTGTTAAAGAAGGAACTGCAGATGCTGGAGAATCGAGGGTACACAAAAGGCTGGAGAAACTCAGCGGGTGCAGCAGCATCTAAGGAGCGAAGGAGATAGGTGACGTTTCGGGTCGAGACCCTTCTTCAGACTGGTCAGGGATCAGGGAAACGAGAGATATAGACGGTGATGTGGAGGGATAAAGAACAATGAGTGAAAGATATGCAAAAAAGTCTCGATGATAAAGGGAACAAGCCATTGTAAGCTGTTTGTAGTGTGAAAATGAGAAGCTAGTGCGACTAGGGTGGGGGAGAGAGATAGAGAGAGAGGGAATGCCAGAGCCCGAGGGCTGAGGGAGAGGTGGGAAGGGGAGGAGACAGCAAGGGTTAACAGTATTGAGAAAATTCAATGTTCAATTTTCTCAATTCTTTCATATCTTTCATTCATTGTTCTTTATCTCTCCACATCACCGTCTATATCTCTTGTTTCCTTGATCCCTGACCAGTCTGAAGAAGGGTCTCGACCCGAAAACATGGCCTATCTCCTTCGCTCCTTAGATGCTGCTGCACCCGCTGAATTTCACCAGCCTTTTGTGTACCCTCTGTCTTAATTTTATTTGCCCAAAATATGTCTGCCTGGTTGGCTGGCATTTCAGGCAAATATTACCAAAGCTCGCAATATTCATGAAGTTCACTGTCGTCTCCTCCCTCCCACCCTCTCTCTGTTTCAGAGAGAGAATGCTCCTGTTTCACTCAACCTTAAGCCTCCCGCCATTCTGTAGACTCATAGGAAGGGTATTGGCTGAGGCACATTGCTGGATAGTGGCAGCCACCCACGAATGGCAAGACTGGGAGATTATATCACTCAGCAGTATGGCAAGAGAGTTGGGAGAGGGGGTTTCATCAATTGTGGGCAATTAGAGGGTTGCTGGCCCGGCAATTGGCAAGCCTTTCCTCTTATAGAGCCAGCCTCCAAGCTGTAACATGGGTAAATACTGGTAGGTGCTCATGTTGATAGACATAAAATGCTAGAGAAACTCAGCGGGTTAGGCAGCATCTCTGGAGAAAGGAAGAGGTGATGTTTTGGGTCGAGACCCTTCTCTAGAATGGGCGGGCAAGTTGTTGCCCATTGGTGGGGTCAGAGGTGAGAGATGTTAAGAATATCAAGTCTTGTCTAACCTGTGTCTGTGAAATGTATATTTTATTTGACTTTCTGTGGACAATTAAATAGCCCCTAGGATTTAAGCATCACTGTTTGTAACAGAGGGTCAGCTGAATCCACAGGAAAGTAGTCATTTCCTGTCGGTAAACACTAGCCTCGTACTTCGCCGGTTCAGCAAATTCTGGTGTTTTCATTTAGTTGTAAAGGCAGCAGCTCTTGGTTGTGTAATTTTGTGGGGGGCTTTTGCCTAATCTGTTATGTTAAGAGAAACAGTTGCCACGTTTGTAAGTATTTAGTGGGGGGGGGGGGGAATCAAAGTTAAGAACCAATGTTTTTTCTTTAAAACTTCACCATAGAACCAATTGTTTTGACTTTGTGTATCAAGATAATCAGATTTGTGGTTTAGACCTCAAAGTGCTCCAAGTTATCTTTCCCAAAGCCACAAATGCCACAATTTTAAACTGCTGACATTAAATTGATAAAGGATAAACACAAGAAAACAGCATTTGCTGTTCCTACACATTGAAATGTTCTGTCGTTCAGTCAATGACCTGCCTTTCACCAATGTGCTGTGAATTTTTACTTTCAAAATCTTGAAGCCTTTTCTGCAGTTCGTGTGCAGTACTTCACTCGCCTGTCAGCTGCATTGACTGATATGGGACATGTTTTAACTTGTGAGTCAAACTAAAGAGGAGTGAAAATGAACGCTTTATTTATTTCTGTTGCAAAATCCTAAAATAGTGTCTCTTCACACTTCACAGCTTCAGCTATTCCAGATAACGGAAAGAAGAACTGTTTAAAATTGAAAGTCCTCGTGCGGCAATCAAGTAAGTTTCTTTAGCAGGCTTGCAAGGGTGGCTTTAGTGCATGCTTTATTGTAAGCAGTGGTTTAAAAAAAAAAACGTTTTCCTTTCTTATTGTGTATATCCTGTGTGGTATCTGTTCTGTATATAGCATTTTCTGTGTTTTTTCATCATTTTTTTTTTCTTACATTTCTTCACTGAGCTTTGATGGCAGTTGCTAACTTGTTGTTTCTGATAGTTTTCCATGGCTGAAACAAATGGACGAGTTCAGCATTACACAGCGTGGAACAATAAAAAAGGAAATAAAAAAAAATAGCAGGGAAATTAAAAATGTTACACTAACATATTTGGCTATTATTTCTATTTTTGTTATAGACAGCTGTTCGAAAACTGTAGGTGTACATGAAAGTGTTTTCGGTGCTAACGACAGAGTAGACAGTTCATTAGAACCAGCAGGTTAGTATGCTTAGAGAATCTTTTAACCAGTTCGTCTGTCCCCAACCCCAACCCCTTCTCTTAATTGTCCCTCCTTCACAGTTTGCATGCCCTGCATGGGTTCAGTGTTGACAGTTTGTTCCCTTTCCTCCCCTTTTTTTTGATGACTCTCTTCTACAATTACAACAGGACAATGCAATAACTCCTGCATGGTGTGGCAGATTTTTATTCTGTGCAGTGCTGGATATTCTTCTTGGTACAAATATATTGAGACAGGATATCCAGACGGTAGAATGCTTCTGCTGTCTTCTAACCATTATTTTACATTTGCTTCACAGAAAAGAAGCTAATTTTCAAAAAAATTGTTTTAATGAAGGAAGTTGATTTGCATAATATTCCAATAAACCTGACTAATGATTTATGAAATCAAAAGCATGACACTAACTTTATTTTAATTGGTATGTGGGAGGGAGGCAGGGATTGTTCCAAAATTGAATGGGATTCCAGTTTTCATGCACTCTAAGAAATGTGTCCATGACAGCTGCAAATATTGTCACATTGTGACATCGGGTCCCCTCAGTTTGGTAGAATTCAGGCTTCTATCTGCCTGTATCACTGCCTTGAACAGAAAGAGATGTGTCTGGAGCATATTTATGTGTCTTTGAATTTTTAATGTTGTCCTTTTCATTAAAGTCTGCCACCAACATTTATGTCTCCGAGTACATTTGGTTGTGTTTGCTGTCTGCTGCTATCAATATTTTAGCAAACCTAACATGTCAATTTAGTTATTTTGAGGGACTGAGTGGCACAGTGGATCAGGTTCACCATTCACTTTTGGAATTAGGTTTTGGATGCAACCCAGATTGATGGGATCACATTCTGTCTGGGAGAGAAATAGTATTAATATGGAGTTGTTAAAGATTGTGAATGTTCCAAAGCTCTCTGCGGCCAATAAACTATGTTTTGATCCATTGCCGCTGTTTCAGCATTGTATACCATTTACAGCACACAAGAAAGCCCTTTGGCCCGTTATGACTGTATCGGCAATGCTGAAAATGTGACTTGAGAGTTGGTGCACAGCTGGAGCACCCCAGTGTGAAGGAAACTAATAATTAGTGTATCTTTATTGCATGTTAACATGCAACATAGAACAGGACAGCACAGGACCACGCCCTTCAGCCCACAATATCTGTGCCAAAACTGATGCCAAGACCAACACTTATCTGCCTGCACACAACCCATGTCCCTCTGTTCCCTGCATATCCATATGCCTATCCAAAAGTCTTTTAAATGCCACCATCAGCTGCAAATGTATCTGCTTCGAACAGCAACCCCGGCAGTGCTTACCAGGCACTCACCACACTGTGTAAAAGAAAAACGCCCATCTCCTTTACATTTTCCCCCTCTCACCCATTAAAGTTATGCCCTTTAGTATTTGATTTTTTTCCATCTTGGGAAAAGATTCTGACGGTCCTTCCTATCTATGCCTCTCATAATTTTTATATACTCCTATCAGGGTTCCCGGCAACCTCCTGCATTCCAAAAAAGTGTAACCTGGATAAGAAAAGGCATCATGTGATTTTGTTTGAATCATACATGACCAGGCCTCAGTTGAACTAAATGATCTGAATTCCTGAGTAAAAGATTGTGTGGCAGTTTGGTTTGAACATCTTCTCCTTCTTTCGTGTGGCGCGCACAGCCTAAAATTGTTGGACGACTCGTTCTATTTGATCTTCCGTTTGCGCGCGTCGCGTTGATTGCATTAGTGGGAACAGGGCGGACCACCACGTGAAGGTTGCCATCTTCCACCCCATTTGAACATCTATCGAGATTGAATATGACGAAACAAAGACTACCAAAAAATAACAATTCTCACCTGATCCCATATTTTTACATTTCTTGGCAGAAATCAGCAGAGCTTGTTGGTCTGTTTAGAAATCAACCCCTAGAGAAGGCTGATCCTGAACACTTTAATAGTGTGTACACAAAAGGCTGGAGAAACTCAGCGGGTGCAGCAGCATCTAAGGAGCGAAGGAGATAGGCGACGTTTCGGGTCGAGACCCTTCTTCAGACTGGTCAGGGATCAGGGAAACGAGAGATATAGACGGTGATGTGGAGAGATAAAGAACAATGAATGAAAGATATGCAAAAAAGTATCAATGATAAAGGGAACAAGCCATTGTAAGCTGTTTGTGGTGTGAAAATGAGAAGCTGGTGCGACTAGGGTGGGGGAGGGAGATAGAGAGAGAGGGAATGCCAGGGCCCGAGGGCTGAGGGAGAGGTGGGAAGGGGAGGAGACAGCAAGGGTTAACAGAATTGAGAAAATTCAATGTTTAAGCCCAAAGCAGTTCCTTCTTTAACACTTGAATAGTGTTTTTATTTTTCCACATTTTTGTATTGGTACCAAAGGTATTTTTATTGCCTTAGTTAAGTGTCCCCACACAGTCAGTGACAAATGGGGGATTTGATATCCAAAGCCAACCTGTTCTCATGTAGTTCACGCAGGTACTTCGTCCAGTAATGATAGCCATAATGTGATCAGGAGCAATAAGCCCAGCCCTATCGCTTTACACTTTCCCCAGCCTCTTCCCTCGACTGCAAACCGTAAGTTATTTGTTACTTAGTTTTAGTTTATAGATAGAGTATGAAAACAGACCCTTCAGCCCACCGAGTCCAGGCCGACCTCCTGTCACCCGTCAACAATAGTCCTATGTTATCCCACTGCCTACTCATTGTAGGCAATTTTATGGAAACCAATTAACCTATAAACCCACACATGGGAGGAACCTGAGCACCCGGAGGAAACCCGCCCAGTCGTGCAAACTCCACACAGACAGCACCCGAGGTCAGGATCGAACCCGGGTCTCTGGCTCTGTGTGCAGCAGCTGAGCCACTGTGCCACCCCCAACTCTCCCAGTTGTCATCAGAGATCAGCATATCCTCCATCAGCATATTCAAATTAGACCTGCAACCTAATCCGTCCTTTTAACTAAACATGTAGATTTTTTAAATTTTTGCTCTTTTGCCATGAGTAGCGAAAGCTTTTTTTTTCATTTTAGCTCGCTTGCCATTTCTTTCTGACAATTCTTTACACATATTTATCTTTCAATGCTTTCTAACAGAGTGGCAATGATATAACTTATCTCCCTTTACTAAATTCAAAGCTCTCAATCGGAAGGAATAGCACTGTCAGCGGGGTTTCAGGTTCCCTTTATGAATGACTCTTACCCCTACAAGTGTGGTCCCTCTGCTCCTACAAAGAGTGCAGTCCACCCAAAAGATGCCATCACTCATCACAACATGTTTCAAGTAAAATGGTACTTTACAACAGTTGGACAAAATCGAACCTGGTCACCAAAAGCAGAGTATTTCCCCAAAGTTCCCATCAAGGTGAACAAAGCCCATTTTAATGTAAACATGTAAATAGATTGCAGTGTTAAGTGATTTCACTGCTGAATGAGGAAAGAGGAATGTTGTGCTCGGAATGTGCATTAGCTCAGAATCCAAACTTATCTTTGGTTCCAATGAAAGGATATTAACCCAATGTTGAGATGCCGTTTCAAGTTCTGTCATCACAGACCATCCTTATCTGAATGGAGATTGGTTGACAATGTTATTAGCACACAGCTAAATGCATATATTATCCCCCCCACTCGTAACAAGGACAGAGTGCCCCTTGTCCTCACCTTCCACCCTACCAGCCGTCACATGCAACAAATAATCCCCTGACATTTTCGCCACCTCCAACGTTATCCCACCATCTTCCCATCTCCTCCCCCGTCTGCTTTCCGCAGAGACTGCTCCTTCCGAACCTCCCTGGTCAATTTGTCCCTTCCCACCGGAACTATCCCTTCTCTGGGCACGTTCCCTTGCAACCGCAGGAAATGCTACACTTGTCGCTTTACCGCCCCCCTTGACTCCATTCAAGGACACAAGCAGTCTTTCCAGGTGTGGCAGAGGTTCACCCGCACCTCCTCCAACCTCATCTACTGCATCCGTTGCTCTAGATGTCAGCCGCTGCTCTCGATGATCGGTGAGACCAAGCGTAGGCTTGGCGATCGCTTCGCCGAACATCTCCGCTCGGTCCGCAATAACCAACCTGATCCCCCGGTGGCTCAGCACTTCAACTCCCCCTCCCATTCCGAATCCAACCTTTCTGTCCTGGGCCTCCTCCATGGCCAGAGTGAGGATCACCGTAAATTGGAGGAGCAGCATTTCGCTTGGGCAGTCTGCACCCCAGCGGTATGAACATTGACTTCTCCAATTTCAGGTAGTCCCTACTTTCTCCTCCCCTTCTCAGCTCTCCCTCAGCCCACTGGCTCCACCTCTTCCTTTCTTCTTCCCGCCTGCCCTCAGTCTGAAGAAGGATTTCGGCCTAGTTCTTTCGCTCCATAGATGCTGCCTCACCCGCTGAGTTTCTCCAGCATTTCTGTCTACCTTCGAATTTCCAGCATCTGCAGTTCCTTCTTAAAAATCTTATACATATATTATCGAGTAGCCAAACATCTCTGACCTGAAATGTCTGGACTGAGAACAGAAAATTGTACAGAATGTCAAGGAATTTAGAGGTGAGGTTGAAGACATGGACAAAGATATAGGCTTTCAATATGGTATTAATAGCAGAGAGTAAAATAGCGAGACAGAATGGTTTTGAAAGTTTAAAAAAATGAGGAGGGCATAAGCGAAGGATCTATATTTGACAGTATAGTGAAGAAAGGAGGGAACAAAGTAATTGTGTGATACAGTGGGGAAGTTGGAAACTGATAACAAATACTAGGGAATGAAGGCACTGAAGGGCTGAATATGATCTGGTGTGGAGAAAAAAACCCAGTGGATTTTGGTGAAGGCAGGATTTGAAAATATTGGATATTTATCAAAATACCATTTATCAGGTGCTGCTCTTGACGTTTTTGAAGATTTTAGTTAAAACAAACATTGCTGAAAGGATTAGATTATAAATGTAATCCCTGTGATGGAAAATACATACAAAATGTATAAACTGACAACTGGATTCACAAATTCTGAGATTTCCATGCGAAATCTGAATTTCAGATTATTCCTTCGGTCAGTCAGCCAAAACCGATCATCCTTGGTGAGGTAATACAGTGGATTAACATTAAAGCTACTATTGTGAAAAAGGTTCCCAATAGCTCAGTCTCAAAATTTAATCAAAATCATTCAATGCAAAATGCTTAATATTTTGCAAATATGTAGGAACTGTTAACCAGAGAAAATCATCTTTGGGATCTCTTACCTTTTGGGACTGCCTTCTACCAGATAGACAATATTTAAGATGAATAGAATCTTTCCAAAATGCAGTGTAGTTGGGGTTTTTTTTAAGTGTAAAATGCCATTTAAAAAAATTGTGCAGGCTGACAATTTAGACAAGGATTCCACTTGCCCAGGAAAGAAAATTCTTGTAACTTTGTTGTTTCCAGTTGATATTTCTGTACTGGCAAATACAGGAACAGTCGCTCTTCCTCCCGAAGCCGTTATCTTTTCAAACGCAAGGCTAAACAGAAAACAGATCCCACCCTACAGTAGTGGCTTCACTTTCCGAAGCGGCAATTCAAACATATCTTAAAAGAATGTACAGCCAGTGATAGTTTTTTGTCTTCCAAGCAACAAATGGAGAATATTAATATTAGTTCCTCATTTACAAAACCAAGTTTGGATGAAGAAATACACTCACTGTGCCATTCAGCTGTTGCCAGTTTCTGCCTGGTTATAAAAAAAGGTCATTGTGATCGTATTAGCAGCGACTCAGTGAGATACTCTGTTGGTTTTCTCATGCAGTTTGTAGATCTGTTTTACAAACTAAAACCAGAAAGATTGGATTTGACTAGTTTCAATTGCCTCAGATTTTTGGAATGAGTTTAATCTAAACTCTTCCATTGTAGGTATGCGTTTAAATTTTACCAGTAGCATACGCAATGATTAATTATAAAATGATGCTAAGTAATTTGATGAGAAGGCCAACAGTGGATGTGGTGCGTGAAATTATTTTTTTAATTCGTTGAGCAAACTATACAGAAATTAGTTGGCTCCTTGGCATTAAATGTCTGGCTTGTGCATTTAAATATTTCTACTTGAAGTAATTGAGGCTCCATATTGCCTCCTCTCAGCCACTGCATTTGATTTGCATTGGTTTTCCATAAACTCCATGAAAGTTAAAAAACAAAAAAGACAAATTTGAAATGCATTGTAGATTCGAATTAGAAGGAGAATTGCCAGTATGACATTGAAACGTGTTTGGGCCACGGAGCTGAGCCGACCTGTATATGTGACTAAAGCACTGAGGATTACTCTTTCATATGGCTTGCTGTAACCGCATTGCTTTCTCTCTTTGTTCTGTCTAAATAGATGATACCATCCATGAAGCTGAGCCATCGCGAGGTGACAATGATGCTCAAACAGCCAGGATATCCCCGCTACTTTTGGCGACTGTACTATTCCTTTTCTTGATGCGTTCAGCATTGTAGTGCTCAAAAATACAAGGAACCTCTCGCACAGCATGGCTGGATCAGGAAACATCACGAATTCTGTAACTGCACTTTTGAAGAGGGGGACATTCAGTTAATCCAGGCATAAGATTTATTTTCTGTCCGGAGAGTAGAGAGTAATTAAGAGGAATGATGCGTCCAAACTGATAAACCCCTGCAAAAATGCCAAATTATATTTTGAGACTAACGAATCTTATTTTCCTGTGCATTTCTTCTTTCAAAGTACCCTAAGGTGGTTTGGCTCTTGTCATCCGAGTGCAGACGAGAAACAGTAGTGGCAGATGCAGTGATTGAAGAATAAGAATATTGAGCGGAAGCCCAAGAGGGTTTTAGTCCTCCATGCAATATTGATACCTTATCACTCAGTACCGTAAGATGATCACGCAAGGCATCGAGTCACCATGTCAGAACTTTAGGGGAGATATTACAAATAGATATAACCCCATCGCTCTTGGGACTTATAATTTAACATGTGTCTGAAGAGAGGGTTCCTGTGCTTGTGCAGTAGCTAATATGGTCTGTAATATTTTGTATTTTCCGCACATTTCTTGTTTCGTGGGCTCTTGGCAGGGCTTTGCATTTTTTGTAGGAGAAGCGTGTACTTTAAATAGCCTTTGGAAAAATTGTGAATCACCGCAGAACTGAAGAACGGTGCAATTTGCAAAGGCCACTAGCATAATGCTGAACCATGTGAGAAACACAAATATAAAGGTAGATTAGAAATGCTGGTTTCATTTGTAACAAGGATAGTTTTCATGTGAATAAGGATAGACATTGTGAATAGCATAACAGTTTGGAATTTATTTTAACACCATATTCAACAAGTGAAAAGGTAATGAACTGAGAATGTAAAATACTGCATTTTTTTTATTTCCTGTAAAACTGGATTGCTTTCCAACTCTGTAATAGTGATGGAGCAATTGTATATTTTTCTGACGGCTGCAAACTACAGTTTATTATTTGACCAATTAATTTCTGACTGTTTAGACAGGACATTGCCAACATGCTTTGATAATGAATAAATTCAATATGAAACAATTACTATTACATACTTGGAGGATTCAAACACAAACTGGACACCCCTGTTATGGAGGACATTTGAGACCAACAACTTTTTGCTTGTTTGTTTTTATTTGCCTTTTTTAAAGCAGGGAAAAAAAGGATCAGTCTGTTCAGTGGATACTGTGTATCCTGTAATAGTCTATAACATTAGTGTTAGCTTAGTACATTGATTTGTACCTTGTATTGGAGGGTAAAAGGAAAAAAATACATTGTTTAAATTCTGTGTTATTAGCAACCTATGTTGTAAATAGTGTTTGATAAAGTATTAATTCCAATTCTTACACCTTTTATAATTGAATACAATAGAATTTCTGGATTTGATTGAGCAGTTTAAGCAAACAGATCTATGATGGATTGGAAGATGTGCTTCAACTAACAGTGCTGATAGCGGCGAACATGAATAGTGTAAATGCTACAGACGGCTGGAAGCGCAGGAGGTGCCTGCACATTGCCCATCTCGATGAACCAGGAGGGGAGCAAAAAAAGCTGTGGACTTGACATTCAACGTATATTGGTCCTAAATGTTTAGGAGGTGTGAAAAGGCACAATTGGCTCTGAAAGTCGAATGATTGGTGCACTTGATTTTGTTTTGTTCTCCCTGCCCCGGAAATGAAGGGAATATTTCACCGAGAGATCTTGCCTGCGCCCCCGTGCTGTACGCATGGAATCCAGTGAGAAAGAGAGAGTTTGTCCGGTATAGTTTTGCAAATCGCGTCTCCTGCTTTCCCCCTCTTTGTGTGGAAGCGGCTCCTCCCAGGGACAGAGGTAGGGGTGCATCCTATACCTGCCACCATTCACTCCCACTTTCCTGACCCACCTTGCAATGTGGCATGGAAATGGTTCGATACATTTGGAAGCATAGAAATTAATCCACTCCCCTTTTATTCACTCCACGTAGATCAGCTGTTCCCTGCTTTCATCCGAGCCTTCATTGAGCGGTGAATGGGTAAATCTGTTATATTTGGCAACTCCGAGTTTTTCCCATGCATTCGCCCCCAAACTGTTCTGATGCGAGACGAATCTTCTTACAATCGCATTGCTGCCATTGTCTGTGCAGTTTAATAAATGCTGGCATGCTGAAGGTTACTCATGGAGTCTGCTAAATCTGTTTTAGATGCTTACTCTTGACACTCCGTCAGAGTCACTCATTGTTTGTGGATATTAGAGTCCAGCCATTGTGGTCCTGTGCGCTTGAAATGCAGATTCTTTGCACTTATTGAAGAGTGCTTTTTTTGACATGCTTGTAAGAGAAAGAAACAAACCCTATGGTCTTCTGCCATGTGGATACTCTATACATCTGTTTTGTATATACACGTGTCTGAGCTATACATAAATAAAACTAAAGATGCTCATCATTTGTAATGTTCCGTGTGTTTGGCCATTAAAAGTAGGGAGATGTGTTTTAAAGGGCAAAAGACCGACTCATTCTTCATGTTCAATTTTCAGAAAGTTTGTATGTTTTATTAAGAAAATATGCCTAGGGGTACTTAAAAAAAAATCCCATAATATGCACTAAAAAAATGAAATTTCAGCATAAAAAGCTTAGCAAGTAAGCAATATTAGTCGGCTATATATATATATATATATAATTCAGGTGAAACCGAGTAGTCCTGACATCAGGTGCGACTAATGGTCCAAATAGTTTATTATATGTTATGTTAAACTTGGAATATGGTAAGTTCTACAACAGCATCTCTAAGACGAATAAGAAAAATTATATGCTGATGAAAGTTGGAAAGAAAAGGAACGGCTCGACAGCCTTCCATTCCTGCGTTGAATCCAGGGAGAACAATTCACTTTTCAGCCCGTCTGGGTGCTGGGTCCCGTAAGGAAACCCACCCAGGGTTTTCCAGCACAAAATTGCTGGCACGTTTACACTAAGAGACTTGCAGAGATGGAAAAAAAGTGATCTGGTGCAGAGGAGAAAAGTTGCGGCCTGCTTCCAGATCGCCCAGCTTTACACGGGGTTCTCAAAATTGATGGTGATTTCATTTCTCGGCGCTCAGCTGGCAAACCTTGATGCTACCAACCCGTTGAAACAAAAACTGGAAAATGAACTCGAAACTCTTTCTGAATGTATACACTTTAAACCGGGCTGTTCGATCAATATTGTGCACCACCGTTGTACCTAGGTTATGATCATATACAGCAAGACATTACATTTTGATTTTAATATGTGATAAAACGCCAACTACCGAAATTGTATCCTAAACGGGATAGGATTAGTTATAACGGCAGAATATCAAAACGCAAAATAAATCTTGAGCAGACGTTTTTGCTTCCCCGTGACCGTTTAGATCGCACTGTACATTGCAGAGACAATATTTCCCCCCAAATGAATGGATGCCGTTTCGATTTATCAGTAAAAGAGGCACTATTTTCACCATTATTGCATAGCCTTAATTTTTTTTTAAGCTATTTAACACAAATTCAGTTGTACATTTACCAAGAAAAAAAAAACATATTTTAATCAAAGGAAGTTCCTTAAATAGTACAGGACGAAACTACTTTTTTTTTTGCCAATAAAATTTGGCTTTATCTCTGGATTTTGCACCAAAGCAAAGCCCCCTCACAAAGCCCCTGGACGAATCTGTAACGTGTTTTGACGCCAGGAGATATAAATAAAAAGTTGCCTTTAATCTTGTTATTGCAGAACAAGGACGGTATGGCAAACCAAGGTGAACAGCCCAGTGAAAAGAAATCATTCTAGTTCATTACTCATCAAAACAAATTTCAGGGGAATGGACAAAATCCACACTGCTCAACATTATTGATGTTTGTGCGTAGAATTTCCACTGGTTAAAGCTGTGTTTATTTATATGCATCTTTATAACGTTCTCAGCATCTGTACCTGAATAAATTCATTATTGGTGGATCCCCACTCATGGATAAAGGGCTTGAGCCCGATCCGAATCTGGATCGGAACCTATACATTTGCAGACAATAAATGTGCACTCAATTTCGCAACATGCAAAAATATATTTCACGCAAGATAAACAATGATAATTGACAATTTTAATTGAATGATAATATTTTACAAATTAAGCCATTTTCAACTTTAAATCTCGTATATCAGAATAGGCAGCACAGAAAGAGGACCACGTTAAAGTCTGAAGAAGGGTCTCGACCCGAAACGTCGCCTATCTCCTTCGCTCCTTAGATGCTGCTGCACCCGCTGAGTTTCTCCAGCCTTTTGTGTAACCCTCGTTAAAATGCACAGGTTTCGCACGATGCCTGAAGCCACGGTGTATTCTGATCGGAAAGGTTCGTTTATACTGTTGCTGTGTGTGTTTTACAACTGGCAGTCAACACAGATTCCTCACAATGAACTGTGAAGTGCCGGGAAAGCCAATGCACATGTGTTCATTCCAATAAATGCGGGTGGGGAAAAAACCCTAAAGTTTGCACATCGCGACTCCAGAGCCCTTATTTTGGTCGGATTCGCTCGGCTACACATTTTGGAACAAACCCGTAAAATGTATTCAACATGCGAAGGAAGGAAGACATGAAGATGCTGGAGCAGCACAGAGCTTAAGTTGCCATTTCTCACCCAACGAGTTACTGCAGCACTTTGGGTTTTTTTGTAATTTGTTGTAAACCAGCATCTGTGGTTCCTTGTTTCTAAATGTATTCAACAGCTTGGTTCAGGAAATGCTAAAAAAAAAATCAATATAATTATACAACCGTTTCTTCCACACGGGTGTGATGTGAACATGAACATACACCACCGTGTCCCACCTTTCTCATTTCGTAGAGAGCTTCAATGTGTTTTTTTTTTGGTAGCCCGTGGAAATTAATTTGGCAAAACGTCTACAACCTATATCCATGAAACACAACCTTTTGCCTTTGAAAAAAATGTCAAGCAAATGTTTCATGGGTAAACGCCGGCAAGGCTTCGATAACCAGCGTGAGTTTCTACCGAGTCTACATACACACGCACAGCTAACATGACACAGAATTAGATCAACGATTTGTAACACTGGCATTTTAAGAAACGTGTCTATATTTGGGCAAGTCATGTTCAGACAACAGAAGACAGCGTGGAGTCATGTCGTTTCAATTTCACATCGTTGCATGCCATGAAACCCGTTTGTCCATTCGAGGCATCTAAATATGACTTGGGCACAAACTGAGATCAGATGTGGGACATCTCCCAGTCGCAGTGACATCGTCCCAATTCAAGACAAAACCCAGAGGCTAACTAACACCAGGTTGAGTAGAACGATACCTGTGGGATTCCCGCACTTGTGGGGAGGGGAAGAAGTGAAGGTTGGCAGAGCAAAGACAGCGAGGGTTGGAAGGCAAAGCATTTGGCGCACACGCCTTTAGCAGGAGTTGAGAACAATCTGGACAACATGAAACCGTCCCAGTGGAGGGTGGATGTTTCACAGGTCACCCAGCTCGGATGCAGAACGAAGCAGATTGATTCCCCGCTGGCCCTCTCTGGTCAAGGTCTTGGTCCCCATGCAGCCAGACTCACTCGCCCGCAGCGCCGGCCAAGCCACAGGCTCGACCCACCGAGCCTCCTCAGCTCATCCCATGGCGGAGGGCGATCGCGGAAAGGGAACAAAAACCCACCAAAAACTATTTCAGGGGAGTCGGCGAACGCGTTAGGCCAATCATTTGTTTCTGCCTTCCCTTAGCAGCACAGCAGCCGCAAGCCCGGATACATCAGATGCAATTGAATGCAATACGTTCACGCCAGCCAGCAAAGGCGTGGAGTTTAGACACGACCCCCCTTTTAATTGCAAACAATGGCAAATACAACTTTGCAAACGACTAGGGGACGTGAAGCGTGACCGCGTTCCCTTCTCCCCACTGGAGAGGAGAGAGAGGAGAGGGGAGAGGAGGGGAGAGGAGAGGAGGGAGGGGAGGGGAGGAGAGGGGGGGGGTGAGAGGTGGAGAGGAGGGAGAGGAGGAGTAGAGGAGGAGGAGGGAGGGGGAGAGGAGGGGAGGAGGAGGGGAGGGGAGAGGAGAGGAGAGTTAACTGGGTGCAGCTCGGGGCAGAGGCTGTTGCTTTCACGCCGCAGATAGCTCTCCAGTTGATCGCCCCCCAAACAGTTACATCTGACAAACTCGTGTCCCCCGCCAGCCAGGTGATAAAATGCCAGACCTCCGCCCCCCATCCCTTAAACTAGATTGAACCTCGGAGATAAGGTGAGCAAAACAAGACGAAGGGTGGACTTCATTGACATGGGACCTGCTATTTACATTGACAACATGCCAATCTCATTCACCCGGCGGTGCTGTATTTGCAATTGAGTTTAGCACACGAGCTGACCTGAACTATCTAATGATAAATAAAGCAGACACTGATTTAATGTTTTTTTTTTTGCAAAGCGCAGGCGTAAGTTAACTTTGCAAAGGTCTTCACGTACACAACGATCCCAAAATGATGTTATTTGCACATTTTATGCTTCCTTGAAATTACTTTAAAAACAAATTCCAGTAAAGGCATTCTAGAAACAGGACTCAATAGTTTGTGAGCCGTCAAAATGCAGAGTCGTTTTCTTCCATATATTTATAATGCTGTAGTTAACCAATTTGTTTTAAAAAAAATGAGATCTTGAATCCCGCTATGCCAGTGATTTATGTATTTAATATCTCACTGCAGAGACGGACCCCGGCGTTTAGAGCAAGGAAGCGAGGTCAACTCCAAATGTGTGTGTTGCCATCGGTGAACTACTCACGCATCCTGCGGGTAACACGGTCAGCTGCAGGGAACCATCGTAAATAATTGTTGGCCAAAGGAATATAAACGATCAAAAAATGTGTGGGTTGCAACGACCAGCGTCTTTACAGAACTCGGAAAATGCAGATGTTTCACTAATTATGTCCAGGAATAAATAAACACAAATAATTCAATTGTCAGGACTGCAGCTTTTTTGTCTCAAATTTAGCCAAAACTCCATCCCCCCCCCCCCAAAAAAAACCAACCCACAATTGAGAGAAGGCAAAACGCTGCTCATTTATTTTTTCCATGAGACATAGTACCACACAGCAGAGGGACAGGCCCTTGGGCCTACCAGATCTATTAGGAGCAGGATGCTAAATTAAAGTGTTAAAGAAGGAACTGCAGATGCTGGAAAGTCGAGGGTACACAAAATGCTGGAGAAACTCAGCGGGTGCAGCAGCATCTATGGAGCGAAGGAGATAGGCGATGTTTCGGGCTGAAACGTTACCTATCTCCTTCGCTCCAGAGATGCTGCTGCACCCGCTGAGTTTCTCCAACATTTTGTGTACCCCCTGCTAAATTAAATTAATTCCTTCAACCTTCCCATGGTCATATCCCTCCATTCCCTGAAAATCCATGTACCCATCTGAAAGTCTCTTTGGCACTATTATTGTATCAGTTTCGGAGTTCCAGGCAGCCAGAACCCTCTGTGAAAACCATGCCTGGCACTCTCTTTTACATTTTGCCCCCCCCTCACCTTAAAGCTATGCCTGCCCTTGACTGTTGCTCATCAACCTCTTATGTTCCAGAGAAAACAATCCAAGTTTGTCCAACCTCCTCTCACAGGTCATCCCAGATAGTTAAGGGCCTCCCCACTGTACGATGTATATCAAGAGCTTGCCCGGATTAAAAAAAAAATCAAACTCGTGGTAAGTATGTAGAATGTACGCAGGGGCTACGTCAGAGCTCGTGGATGTCACGGAGCGGGCCGGAACGCTGACGGCAGGTACTCGGGGAAACGCGGTAACTCGTGACGTTTTTTCAGCAGTGTGAAAAATGTCCACAAGAAGCCCCGAGCACCTACGAACGGCTATATCCGTAATTCTCTGAGTTTGAATCAGGGGAAACTCGGGAGAACTCTTGAATTACCTCGTACAGTGGGACAGGCCCTTAACTATCTCGGATGACCTGTCCTGGGCCTAGCGCAAATAATGGAGAGATCCGAACTGCACTTAATACACCAAATCTGGCCTAAACAAACGTTTTCTAAAGCTCAACATTATTTCCTAACTCTCACACTCAATGCCCTAACTGATGAAGGCAAGAAAACCATATTCTTACCGTCTGACATCTGAAGAAAGGTCCAGACACCTCATTTCCCACCACAGATGCTGCCTAACCTGCTGTGTTTCTCCAGCACTTGGTATTTTGCTCAAGATTGCAGCATCTCTAGTTCCTTGTGTCTCCAAGCAGATTATATATCTTATTTACCACTCTATCTATTTGTATTACTGTTTTCAGGAAGCTAGGGACTTGGAACGCAAGATCCCTCTGTAGATCAAAACTGTTCAAAATCCTGCCATTAACTGTATGCTTTCCCCTTTGAAATAGACCTCCTAACTCGCACTTGCCAGATGAAACTCCACCTGCCATTTCTCCTGTGATATCTGCAACTGATCTCTATCCCGTTGTAGACACAAAAAGCTGGAGTAACTCAGCGGGACCGGCAACATCTCTGGAGAGAAGGAATGGGCGACGTTTCGGGTTGAAACCCTTCCTCAGACCAGTTAGGGATAAGGGGGACGAGAGATATAGACGGTGATGTGGAGAGATAAAGAACAATGAATGAAAGATATACAAAAAATTAACAAGTATAAAAGAAAACAGGCTGTAAGCTGTTTGTAAGGGGAACATGAGAAGCTAGTGTGACTTGGGTGGGGGAGGGATAGAGAGAGTGGGAATGCCGGGGCTACCTGAAGTGAGAGAAATCAATATTCATATCACTGGGCTGTAAGCTGCCCAAGCGAAATATACAATGCTGTTCCTCTAATTTGCGTTTAGCTTCACTCAGAAAATGGAGGAGACCGAGGACAGAAAGGTCTGTGTAGGAATGGGAAGGAGAATTAAAGTGTCTGGCAACCGGGAGATCAGCTTGGTTCACGCGGGCTGAGCGAAGGTGTTACGTGAAACGATCGCCCGGCCTGCTTTTGGTCTCGCTGATATATAAGAGTCCATGTCTTGAACAACGGACACAGTAGATGAGGTTGGACGAGGTGCAAGTGAACCTCTGCCTAACCTGAAAGGACTGTGGGGTCCCAGGACAGAGACTAGGGAGGAGGTATAGCGACAGGTGTTGCATCTTCTGCAGTTGCAGGAGAAGGTGCCTGGGGAGGGGGTGGTTTGGGTTGGAAGGGCTGAGTTAACCAGGGAGTTGCGGAGGGAACGGTCTCTGCGGAAGGCGGAAAGGGGTGGAGATGTGAAAATGTGGCTAGTGGTGGGATCCCGTTGGAGGTGGCAGAAATTTCGGAGGATTATTTGTTGTATGCGATGGCTGATGGGGTGGAAGTTAAGGACTAGGGGGACTCTGTCTCTGTTGCGACTAGGGGGAGGGGGAGAGGGAGCAAGGGCAGAGCTGCGGGGTACTGAGGAGACACAAGTGAGGGCCTCATCTATGATGGGAGAGGGGAAGCCCAATTCCCTAAAGAATGGGGACATCTTGGATGTTCTAGTATGGAACACCTTATCTTGGGTGCAGATACAGCGTAGACGGGGGAATTGGGAATAGGGGATAGAGTTTTTGCAGGAAGCAGGGTGGGAAGAAGTGTAGTCAATATAGTTGTGGGAATCAGTGGGTTTGCAATAGATGTCAGTCAATAGCCTGAGATGGAGACGGTGAGATCAAGAAAGGGGAGGGAGGTGTCGGAGATGGTCCAAGTAAATGTGAGCGCAGGATGACAATTGCTGGTGGTGGATGAAGTCCATGGGTTCTGCAGGAGATAGCGCCAATGGAGTCATCAATGTTACGGAGATAGAGTTCAGGGATAGGGCCCGTGTACGCCTGGATTGTACAACATATCCTACAAAGAGGCAGGCAAAGGAGGGGCCCATGCGGGTGCCCACAGCTGCACCTTGGACTTGGAGGAAGTGGGAGGAATCAAAGGAGAAATAGTTGAGGGTGAGGACCAGTGGAGGGAAATTGGATGGATCTGCGTTCGAGGAAGAAACGGAGGGTTTTAAGGCCTTCCTGGAGGGGGATGGAGGTGCAGAGTGACTAAAGGTCCACAGTAAAGATGAGGGGGGGGGGGGGGTTTGGAAAGTGGAAGTCATTAAAGAGAGAAAGGCATGTGAGGTATCTTGGACATACAGTGGCTTGCAAAAGTATTCATACCCCTTGAACTTTTCCATATTTTGTCACGTTACAACCACAAACGTACATGTATTTTATTGGGATTTTATGTGATAGACCAACACAAAGTGGAGCATAATTGTGAAGTGGAAGGAAAATCATACATGGTTTCCAAATTTTATTACAAATAAAAAACTGAAAAGTGTGGCGTGCAAAAGTATTCAGCCCCCCTGAGTCAATACTTTGTAGAACCACCTTTCGCTGCAATTGCAGCTGCAAGTCTTTTGGGGTATGTCTCTACCAGCTTTGCACATCCAGAGACTGACATTTTTGCCCATTGTTCTTTGCAAAATAGCTCTCAGTCAGATTGGATGTAGAGCGTCTGTGAACAGCAATTTTCAAGTCTTGCCAGAGATTCTCAATTGGATTTAGGTCTGGACTTTGACTGGGCCATTCTAACACATGAATATGCTTTGATCTAAACCATTCCATTGTAGCTCTGGCTGTATGTTTAGGGTCGTTGTCCTGCTGGAAGGTAAACCTCCGCCCCAGTCTCAAGTCTTTTGCAGACTCTAAAAGGTTTTCTTCCAAGATTGCCCTGTATTTGGCTCCATCCATCTTCCCAAGAACTCTGACCAGCTTCCCTGTCCCTGCTGAAGAAAAGCATCCCCACAGCATGATGCTGCCACCACCATGTTTCACAGTGGGGATGGTGTGTTCAGGGTGATGTGCAGTGTTAGTTTTCCGCCACACATAGTGTTTTGCATTTAGGTCAAAAACTTTAATTTTGGTCTCATCAGACCAGAGCACCTTCCTCCACATGTTTGCTGTGTCCCCCACATGGTTTGTGGCAAACTGCAAAAAACATCTTATGGCTTTGTTTCAACAATGGCTTTCTTCTTGCCACTCTTCCATAATGGCTCGATTTGTGGAGTGCACGACTAATAGTTGTCTTGTGGACAGATTCTCCCAACTGAGCTGTGGATCTCTGCAGCTTCCCCAGAGTTACCATGGGCCTCTTGGCTGCTTCTCTGATCAATGCTCTCCTTGCCCAGCCTGTCAGTTTAGGTGGACGGCCATGTCTTGGTAGGTTTGCAGTTGTGCCATACTCTTTCCATTTTCGGATGATGGATTGAACAGTGCTCCATGAGATGTTCAAAGCTTGGGATATTTTTTTATAACCTAACCCTGCTTTAAACCTCTCCACAACTTTATCCCTGACCTGTCTGGTGTGTTCCTTGGGCTTCATGATGCCCAAGGAACATTGTTTGTTCACTAATGTTCTCTAACAAACCTCTGAGGCCTTCACAGAACAGCTGTATTTATACTGAGATTAGATTACATACAAGTGGACTCTATTTACTAATTAGGTGACTTCTGAAGGCAATTGGTTGCACTGGATATTATTTAGGGGTATCAGAGTAAAGGGGGTTGAATACTTTTGCATGCCACACTTTTTAGTTTTTTATTTGTAAAAATATTTGAAAACAATATATAATTTTCCTTCCATTTCACAATTATGCGCCACTTTGTGTTGGTCTAATACATAAAATCCCAATAAAATACATTTACGTTTGTGGTTTTAACATGACAAAATGTGAAAAAGTTCAAGGGGTATTTTGCAAGCCACTGTAGGTCGGGAGAGATTGGACCAGAGGGGATAGGATGGAGTCGAGGTACGTGGAAATCATTTCCGTGGTGGAGTACGGAGGGAGGAGGAGAACTTTTGAAGTTCTCCTCCTCCCTCCGGAGTCTGAAGAAGGGTTTTGGCCCGAAACGTTGCCTATCTCCTTCGCTCCATCGATGCTGCTGCACCCGCTGAGCTTCTCCAGCACTTGTGTCTACGATCATTTCTGTGGGACAGGAGTATTCCTTGACAGCCTTCAGTGTCCACAGCTCCACCAATTTTTGTATCGTCTGCAAAGTTTCTAACCATCCCAACATTTTTGCTCAAGTTATATAAACAATAGCAGCACTGATCCCTGCAGAACACTGGTGGACACAGATCTCCAACCAGGATAACCCCCTCCCTGCACAACCTTCTTTCTCTATGGATAAGACAGCGCTGAATCCAAATGACCAAGTCACCATGTATCCCATGCATTCTATTCTTCTGGATTTCCTTGGGAAATGCATTACTGAAGTCCATGTGGACAACATCCATGGCTCCTCCATCAACACCTTCACCCACCACCTCAAAATATCAAGTTTTTGAGACATGACCTGGTAAGAGGAAAATAACCTGGAGCTTACCTTTGGTCATCTAAGCAATCTGGAGAAGTGACTGACCGGAAGAGGATTTATTTCTGATTATAATGACATTTTACTATAAATAATACAGCACCTTATAGATGTAAAATTCTGAGTACAAAGATAGAGAGAGTACAGAGGAGATTTACGAGAATGTTGCCTGGGTTCCAGCAACTATGTTACAGAGAAAGGTTGAACAAGTTAGGTCTTTATTAACTAAGGTTAAGGGGGGATTTGATTGTCTTTAAAATGATGAAAGGGATAGACAGAGTTGACGTGGATAAGCTTTTCCCATTGAGGGTAGGGAAGATTCAAACAAGAGGGCATGACATGCGAATTAAGGGACAGAAGTTTAGGGGTAACATGAGGGGGAACTTCTTTACTCAGAGGGTGGTGGCTGTGTGGAATGAGCTTCCAGCAGAAGTGGTGGAGGCAGGATCGATTTTAACATTTAAAAGTAAAGTGGATAGGTATATGGACGTGAAGGGAATGGAGGGGTATGGTCTGAGTGCAGGTAGATGGGACTAGGGGAAAACAAATGGTCGGCACGGACTGGAAGGGCCGAGAGGGCCTGTTTCCGTGCTGTAATTGTTATATGTTATATGGTTGTGTCGACTGCCCCTAATTAGCCGATTTCTTTCAAACTTGAGTAAATCCTATCTCTAAGAAACCTCACCAATATCTTTTCTACCACTGATGTGAGACTCAACGGCCTATCATTTCCTGGATTATCCCCATTGAAACAAAGGAACTGGCTATTTTCCGGTCCACTGGGACCTCAGCTGTGCCTTGACAGGATACAAATATCTTTGCCAAGGCCCCAGAATCCCTTCTCTTGCCCTCTCACTAATTTGGGGCCCCTTCTGTACTACGTTTCAGCATTTCCGTTTTGAGATCAGTGTTAAAGTAAATTTGATATTTCAAAGTTTTCTCTTGGAAATTGCTTAAAACACAATTGCTGCATTATTTTTATTGCATCTGATCGCTTTAAGTAAGTAAGTAAGTTTATTGGCCAAGTATTCACATACAAGGAATTTGCCTTGGTGCTCCGCCCACAAGTAACAACATGACATACAGTGACAGTTTACGAATGACTCAGAAAACACTAAACATTAATAATAATAAAACATTAATGATAAAACACCATTGATCAAGCATGTGAACCAACAAAATACCAGATCAAAGGGAGGCTACAGATTTTTGGCTGTTGAGTAGAGCAACTACTCGTGGATAAAAACTGTTTTTATGTCCGGCTGTGGCAGCTTTGACAGTCCGGAGTTGCCTTCCAGAGGGAAGTGATTCAAAGAGTTTGTGGCCAGGGTGGGAGGGGTCAGAGATGATCTTGCCCGCTCGCTTCCTGGCCCTTGCAGTGTGCAGTTCATCAATGGAGGGAAGGTTGCAGCCAATAACCTTCTCTGCTGATCGGACGATTCGCTGCAGCCTCCAGGTGTTGTGCTTGGTGGCTGAGCCAAACCAGACCATGATGGAGAAGGTGAGGACAGACTCTACGATGGCCGTGTAGAATTGGACCATCATTGCCTGTGGCAGATTGTGCTTCCTCAGCTGCCGTAGGAAGTACATCCTCTGTTGTGCCTTTTTGACTGTGGAGTCGATGGTAGCCCCCCACTTAAGGTCCTTGGAGATGACTGTGACTGTGGTGTTGTTGATGGTGAGTGGGGTGAGGGGAGGGGGAGCTCTCCTAAAGTCTACAATCAATTCCACCGTCTTAAGAGCATTGAGCTCTAGGTTGTTGCTACGGCACCAGGACGCCAGCTGTGACACTTCCTGTCTGGAGGAGATTCCTCCCCATCCTGGATCAGTCCAATCAGGGTTGTGTCATCCACAAACTTGAGAAGCTTGACCAGGGCCGGATTTAGATGAAGAGAGGCCCTAAGCTATTTCACTTGTGAGGCCCCCTCTCCCAATCCCCCACCCCACGACTAGAGGACCATGACTACCTGACAGTGACAGTGCGACACTTTTAGATCCTACGGTATGTTGTCATTAAACAGTTGGTTTTAAAATACATATTGGATTCACCGCAGAGCGGGCGATGCTTTACCCGGATCGCCGTTTGAAGCTCTGGAGTGTTGGGCCTGCTGCGTCAACATCATGGAGCTGTGGTTTGCGGAGCTCCCAGCCTCGGGCCGCGCTGATTTCAACATCGCGGAGCCCTGGGATCCCTTTGCCGAGGGCCGCCAGCGTGAATCTCCGCCCAGCTCAGACTGCGGGCTTCGGGAGCCGCGGTCTCCGGTAGGGAGTGGCCGATTCGGAAGTCCAAGCCGCTGAGAATGTTCTCCCGTTCCGACGTCGGATGGTGACCCCCAAATTTCATTGTACCAATGGCTATGAAGGGGGTCCAAGAGGAGAGGGTCCATTGGAGACGGGAAAAGGGATCATCAATGGGGGCGAGGACTCCTTCCCACAGAAGAACGGTGCGAGGCGGAGGCGACGGAAGAGCTCCAAATCGTGGCGGGAGCAGAACTCATTGAGTTGGGAACGGAGGGGGACAAAGGTGAGGCCAGGGCATGCCTTAAGCCGATTGGACCGATTTCTCCCAATTGGGCCCCGTGAGTAAGGGGGCCTCGTGCCAGAGTAATTTACTCTCGGCTCGGGTAGATGTACCCTGGGGGGAGAGAGGGGGGAGAGAGAGTAGAGCGGTGGAGGGGAAAGAAAGGGGTAGATGGGGAGGGGTGTGTGAGGGGGAATGGAGAAGGTGGAGAGGGGGAGGTGGGTCGTTCCCTCACAGTCCCGGGGCAGCGCTCCCGCCCCTCCAGTCGCCGTGCTTCACGCACACAGCCCCGGCTCCACCCCTCTCTCTCCCCGGGGAGACAAGGTGAACAATACAGGGAGGGCCGGGCCGGGGGTTGGAGCAACGTTTACAAACCTCGGCCTGAGCTCACACCTGTCCGCCCGGACCCCGGCATCTGCTCCTGCCGCAGGCCCTCTCCCTCCCTTCTCTCCTTGCCTTCTTCCCTCCCTCCCTTCTCTCCTTCCCTCCCTCCCTTCTCTCCCTCCCTCCCTTCTCTCCCCTCCTCTCCCTCCCTTCTCTCCCTCCCTCCTCCCCCCCTCCTCTCCTTCCCTCCCTCCTTTCTCTCTCTCATACTCCCTCCCTCCCTCCCACACATCACGCACTGACAACTAACACACAGTTAGGATGGGGTAGAAGCCCAAAGGGTAGGATGGGGCTGAAGGCCAAAATGTAATGCCTGGACTGGTTTTTCACCAATGGTTATTGGTTTTCCAGGATCTATTTAATTAAATTACTTAAATTACTTTGGGTGTGGAAGAGCTGGGGTCACATGGTTTGAGGGAAATGGGGAAGACCCAGAGGTATAGCCACTGAGATTACCAGGGTTGGCTGACTAGCACTAGGACCCAGCGCTGTCAAACCCGGGGGAGTGGGAGTCTGCAGCGTGGAAGCTTCAGGCCCGGTGCTGTCCAGGCTGCAGGTGAGGCGACGGCGACAGCGACGGCTGCGGGCTGCTGGAGGGCGGTGGAATGGCCAGGGTCAGCGGGCAAAGAGTAGGAGGTCCCGGTGGGCGGATGGTCGGTGGGGCGGCGAGGTTGAACGGGTCCGGTGAAGCAGCGAGGTGAGTAGGCCCCCCTAGATCTCAAGGCCCTAAGCTTAAGCTTGTCTAGCTTATACGTAAATCCGGCCCTGAGCTTGACAGAGGTGTCAGTGGAGGTGCAGTCGTTGGTGTAGAGAGAGTAGAGGAGAGGCGAGAGTACGCAGCCTTGCGGTGCTACTATGCTGAGTGTTTGCGGGTCCAAGATGTGCTTACCCAGCCTCACACACTGCTTCCTGTCTGTCAGGAAGTTGGTGATCCACTGACAGAGGGGTTCAGGCACAGTCAACTCGGAAAGTTTGGAGTGTAGTAGCTCTGGCACAATGGTGTTGAATGCAGAGCTAAAATCAACAATCAAAAGCCTCGCATAGGTCCCCTGGCGGTCTAGGTGCTGTAGGATGAAGCGCAGGCCCAGGTTGACTGCATCATCCACAGATCTATTGGCCCAATATGCAAACCGCAGAGGGTCCAGCAGGGGGTTTGTGATATTTTTCAGCTTGGCCAGCACAAGCCTTTTGAGTGTCTTCATGACTACAGAGGTCAGTGCGACAGGCCTGTAGTCATTAAGACCAGTAATCCTTGCCTTTTTGGATACAGGGACAACAGTGGATACTTTGAAGCATTTGGGGATGAGATCAACTTTTTAAAAGTTTTAGTTTTGATCAGCTGAAAGCTGCTGGCAGAGTGGTGCAGCAGTAGAGTTGCTGTTTTACAGCAACCGGGTTTGATCCTGACTACAGGTGCTGTCTGTACGGAGTTTGCATGTACTCCCTGTGACTGGGTGGGTTTTCTCCAGGTGCTCTGGTTTCTCCAACACTCCAAAGATGTGCAGGTTTGTAGGTTAATTGGCTTCGATAAAATCGTGAATTTTCCCCAGGGTGGTAGGATGGTGCTGGTGTACGGGGTGATCTCTGGTTGGTGCTGACTCAGTGGGTTCAAGGGGCTGTTTCCGTCCTGAATCTCTGAAATCTAAAGTTAGAGTCAATGGTCAAACGGCACTGTCTAAAATAACCTTCAAAACACACTTAAAAGTATCCTTTCAAATATCTGCACCGCAAAGTAACTCCTGAAAAAACCCCCCAAGGCAGATCCTCACGTACCCTAAAAATCCTTCAACCTGGAGATACTAATCTAGACCCCAAAACGAGCCAACAAAGCAGCCTGGAAATTAGGCGCCAAATAATTATTTTAATAGTCCACAGTTCAGGTCCGAAATTCTCAACTGGTTAAAATTCAGCTGGGTGTAAGAAATATGTCACGGACTGCATTCAAAAAGTAGTCTTTGTGAACCATCAGGTGGGAAACGTCAAGAGAAGACTCAGATAGCTAGAATTTAGAATTTGTAGCACATAATTGGTTTTACAAACAGCCCAAGTTCAGAATGACAAATTCTATAGTTGTCTGCTTTTCATAGATTAAACCCACAGAGGAGAAAGCTTCGAACAGGCATTGTTATGCGTAAGTGAAGTCTTTGGGGCAATTGTGCACTTGTACTGATGGATAGTATCATTTGTTTGTTCTCGAGATGTGGGTGTCGGAACCAAGGCTGCATTTATTAGCTATTCCTGGTAGTTATGCAGCTGTGGGTTGCTAGGCTGCTTTTAAGAAGCATTGTCGGGCTGAATCCCAACATTCCCGCGGATATGAGTGAAACGGTTTCAAGGTTTCAGTGGCAAGTAACTCCACCAGCATTGGGTTTGTTGGTGGCGTCTGGAGCTACCTCAACCCCTCAATCTACTCCATACCGTTGCTCCTCACAACAATGGGTTGTGGTGGTGCAGAGGTAGGTTGCTGCCTTACAGTGCCAGAGACCCGCTTTGATTCTGCCTGCAGGGGCTGTCTGCATGGAGTGTGTACGTCCTCCCTGTGACCTTGTGGGTTTTCCCCGGGTGCTCCGGTTTCCTCCCGCACTCCAAAGACATACAGGTTTGTCGGTTAATTGGCTTTGGTAAAATTATAAATTGTCCCTAGTGAGTGTATGATAGTGCTAGTGTACGGTGAGTGCAGGTGGGCGCGGCCTGTTTCTGTGCTGTATCTCTAAACTAAACTAAACAATCCATTGTGAACCTTTTTTTAAACAAAAACCCTCATTCTTTTACCACACTAAACTACAGTTTCATGAACTGCTCCATAGGCATTGGGGCCTTGGTCATAACAGGATGCATGGCCTTCAGGTGAGGGCCTCACAGCTGCCCTGGGACATCGGTTTCACTGGCTTTTAACTTCACACTAAACGTCCATTCCCTTCACCTGTGGCATGGAGGATGCAGTGGGTATCATCTCCAACATGCATGTACCACTGTGTTGGAAAGAACTGCAGGTACTGGTTTACACTCAAGGTAGACACAAAATGCTGGAGTAACTCAGCGGGTCAGGCAGCATCTCTGGAGAGAAGGAATGGGCGACGGTTCAGGTCTGAAGAAGGGTCTCGACCCTAAGCATCACCTATTCCTTCTCTCCAGAGATGCTGCCTGTCCCGCTGAGGCTGTTGGCTGTTCTGCAGCTTGCCGCCAGCCAGATATGTGGGATGGCTAGGAGGGTGAAGATGGTGAGCAAGACATGCAAGTGAGAACTCTTATAAAACCATTTCTATACAGGAAATAATGTAATGCATTTATGTGCTGATGATTGCAAGTTCTTGCAAAAGTCCCTAGCAGAGAATCCCGATGCAAAGAAGTTGAGGGCAGTGGCAACTGATAGTCTCTGGCAAATTGTGGTCTCAAGTCAAGATTATTGTCATATGCACAAGTAATGTGAGATATAGGTAGAATGAAAAATCTTGCTGACAGCAGCATCACACAGACCCAGACAACACAAAACATAAATTATACATAAATTATACAAGTTAGTGGAAAAGAAAATACTGTGCAAAATAAAAGCGAAACAGTGCAAAAAAACACAACTGGAAAACAGGTTCATGTCAATGAGGGCACACAAATAGCTGGAGAAACTCAGCGGGTGCAGCAGCATCTAAGGAGCGAAGGAGATAGGCGACGTTTCGGGCCGAAACCCTTCTTCAGATTTCTGAGGAAGTTCTCCTCCTCCCTACAGAGACAACCTTAGATGCTGCTGCACCCACTGAGTTTCTCCAGCTTTTTGTGTACCCTCGACTTTCTAGCATCTGCAGTTCCTTCTTTAACGTCATGTTAATGAGTGTTCCATGACTGAGATAGGGATGTGCAGGTCATTTCAAGAAGCTCATGGTTGTAGGAAAGTAACTGTTCCAGAACCTGGTGACTTTAGGCTTTTATACCTCCTGCCTGATGGGAAGAGGACATGGCCTGAATGGCGGGGATTCTTGATGATAGATGCTGCCTTCTTGAAGAGAGGGTTCCCTGCAGCCTCTTGCAATCCTGTGCTTTGGAATTGCCGCTATAAGCTAGGATGCAACGAGTCAGGCTGCAAGTATATGCAGCTCCCTCATGTGCGCTCCAGAGGCTCCTGTGACACCAATGGCCAGATTAGATAGAGACATAGAATCAGACCATGTGGAAAATTGGCCCTTTGCTGACCACATGCCCCATGTACTGGATGCCCTTTGAGTACAAGAGCAGGGAGGTTCTACTGCAGTTGGACAGGGTCTTGGTGAGGCCACACCTGGAGTATTGCGTACAGTTTTGGTCTCCTAATCTGAGGAAAGACATTCTTGCCATAGAGGGAGTACAGAGAAGGTTCACCAGACTGATTCCTGGGATGGCACGACTTCCATACGAAGAAAGACCGGATAGACTCGGCTTGTACTCGCTGGAATTTCGAAGATTGAGGGGTGATCTCATAGAGACTTACAACATTCTTAAGGGGTTGGACAGGCTTGATGCAGGAAGATTGTTCCCGATGTTGGGGAAGTCCAGGACAAGGGGTCACAGTTTAAGGATGAGGGGGAAGTCTTTTAGGACTGAGATGAGAAAATCGTTTTTCACACAGAGAGTGGTGAATCTGTGGAATTCTCTGCCACAGAAGGTAGTTGAGGCCAGTTCGTTGGCCATATTTAAGAGGGAGTTAGATGTGGCCCTTGTGGCTGAAGGGATCAGGGGGTATGGAGAGAAGGCAGGTACAGGATACTGAGTTGGATGATCAGCCATGATCATATTGAATGGCGGTGCAGGCTCGAAGGGCCGAATGGCCTGCTCCTGCACCTAATTTCTATGTTTCAATGTTTCTATGTACACTCGTCACATCTACCTGCATTTGGCCCATATCCCTCGAAACCTATCCTATCCATGCACCTGTCCAAATGTTTTTTAAAACGCTGTGACAGTTTAACCACTTTACCAAAGTCATATAACCTACAAACCTGTACCGTCTTTGGAGTGTGGGAGGAAACCGGAGCACCCGGATAAAACCCACGCGGTCACAGGGAGGAACGTACAAACTCCATGCAGACAGCCAGCCCCCAGTAGCCAGGATCGAACCCGGGTCTCTGGCGCTGAAAGAAAGCAGCTCTACCGCTGCGCCACTGTGTTCTTCCAGAGTATCCTTCTGATCTTTTTGGTTAGTTTTAAATGTAAGCAGCAGCAATATTACATGACCACTGAAAGCTGCAGAGTACAGATTGCATACAGCCTCTTCCAAAATGCATACATTGAATGGCAAAGTTTACAAAGCCAGTTCCAAAGTTTGAAAAAGCAGACTTATACAAAATTACCTAAGAGCAGGTTGTTTTATCTATTAATGGATCTGCCTGTCAAATCTGCTGCTTCCCACAGTGCTCCACTCCTCTTGCCTGATTTTAATTGTCAGGTTCCAGAAGGCTCAGGAAACCCACGTGTAATGACTTGAAATTCAACGCTGCTGATTAAAATTGCTGTTAATGAGCATTTAACGGATTGAAATCGACACCCGCCCCCTGCATGCAGTCTGACATGCTCGGGTTACAGGCAAAGGTCAATGAATTGGAAGCTGCTCTGGGATAATATCATCCCGTGCAAAATCCAGAGTTAAATTCCAGGCCTCGGTGCAAGACTCTCGGTGCACAACTTGACCCAGTAGAGAGAGGTAATACGTTCTGTTTCTGGTAGCACTTTTCTCTGGTTCTGGCTTGTAATTTGCCAGATTTATTGAATTTCAGCTCTCCTTGTTGCAACAGTAAGAAATCTGAGGTTGATGCAGGATAGTCACCATGGGTTTGTACCTGGTGGATGGAGTCTCACAAATTTGATTGGATTTTGATTAACTAACCAAGAAGGTCGATGAGCGTCGAGGCTGTAAATGTAGCCTATATGGATTTTAGCAAGGCCTTTGATAAGGTTGTGCATAGTCAGCTGCCCTCGAAGGTTATTGATTAGTAGGACTGGATGTTACAATCGCTAAGATTCTTCACTACAATTGACATTCTTGGGGATGACCACGAGGTGGTTTTGCTACCAATCCGACACATCTTCAGTTGCGTACCTCAACGTCACTGGGTGTTTCGGCCTTTTATCACAAGACACCCTCAGTCGAGGCAGGCCCACCGCAGGGTGATCAGACCTGGGTGTGTGTCTTATGGTTAGCCTCTAGATGGTCACGTGGCAGCCCAGACAGCATCTTTCCTCTTCAGCCACAGCCAGTGACTGCTCCGTTCGGCGGCATTGGCAAGTTCTTTTATTGCCCTCCTTTGTGCCTGCCCTCTGACTCCTACTTCCCTCAGGAGCCTTGCGGTGGAACTGGCTACAAAGCCCCTGCACCCCACCTCCACTGGACACACCCTTACCCTCCAACCTCTCTCCTCTGCCTCCGCTGCCAGGTTTGAATATCAAAGCTTTTTCCTTTCATAAGCCTCGTCCACAGCCTCCTCCCAGGGGACCGTCAGCTCAATGATGAAAACACGGCGACAGGAGATGGACCAGAAAACGAGGTCTGGTCGCAGGTTGGTAACTGCGATTTCAACTGGGAACGAAAGCCTCTGGCCTAGGTCAACACGCATTTCCCAGTCCCTGCCTGCATTCAGTGGGCATGAGTTGAGAGAAGAGGGGTTCGTCCTCCGTTTCTCTCCTTCCCCATGAAGGACGGTATTTGCGGGAATGTTATCTGGGCATTGCTAGGCATGGCGTTGGTGGTAACTCTTGCACTCCAGTTCAGCTGCCAAACACCTCAGCACCTGGTTGTGTCACCAGGTGTATCTGCCTTGTGTTAGGCTTGGGATCCAGGCAGAGCTAACTAACTAGATACAGAAGACAGACACAAAATGTTAGAGTAACTCAGCGGGTCGGGAAGCATCTCTGGAGAAAAGGAATAGGTGACATTTCAGGTCAAGACTCTTCTCTAGACTCAGATACTAGATGCAGGATTAACTTCATAGTAGAAAGCAAACGGTGTTGGAAGGTTGTTTTTTGAACTGAAGGCCTGTGACTAACGGTGTGCCTTGAGGCTTACTTATGCTGATCCCCTCTTCTGTTTGTCAACAATTTGTGTGAGAGTGTACACGGCATCATGAGCAAGTTTGCGGATGACCCTTAAACGGATGGTATCGTAGACGGTGAAGATTGTTATTAAGAATTACTGCGGGACCTTGAGCAGTTGGGCAAGTGGACGGAGGAATGGCTAATGAAGTTTAATTTGGATAAGTCTGAGATGTTGCATTTTGGAAAAACATTCGCTGCAAATGGTTTGGGATGCCCTTTGACTACAAAAATGTACTTTTATGAATGTGGTCTTTTGCCGCATTCATATTTGACCTTCCTTTGCCCATGGCCTCACACTGACTCTCCTCACAACTGCTAATGTCTCCAGCAGGTGCCCTTCCTCTCGGCCTCCGATTACTTCCGTGCTTTCAGGACCGGGCCTGTACTCTTGTTTCGCTGCTGCTATGCACGTGTTAGTTTTGTCCTTGGACATTTCTTCAGGTACTTCCTTCATGTGTTTTTTTAACCTTCTGAGCCATTGAAATGTGGACCGCAGGGGCTTGCTTGGAGGCTGCCCATAAAATGGCAACGTAAATATCTGTTTAATTTGCATATATTGCAGACTCAGATATGAGCAGATCTTGGAATACTGATTTGGCCTTTTTTCACATATGCAGAAACAGTGCTAGGAACAACTGAATGAAACCTTTATGCCCAAAATATTCAAACAAGATAATCCAATAAGTCAACATTAAAAGCGCATAAGGGACTTACATGCTTTATGTGGCACCTTGCTGCTATTTTATTGATGTATCAACAGCCCTGCAGACATTGTTTGGATAACCCATTAAATGCAGCTTAAGCCTTTGCTGCCTCGTTTTCTCCCACCTTTCCGTTCTCGCCCCTCTTGCTGTTGTATTTGTGCAAGTTACAAATAACTCTAGTGTCTCGTCAGCCATCCTCTTGAGTTTTCTCCCTTTTCGGATGGCATAATCGAATTCACTTTTTTTTTGCTGAGTTCCTCTTCTGTCATTCCTTTTGCAGTTTTCCTTGGCTTTGCACGCCCGTAAATTGCCCCTGGCCTTGCCTTGCTCCTCTGACAGCTGCTTGGCATCCTGCACCCTCTGGAGCCATCAGTATTCAAACCATGGGCGTCAAGGCACAGCTGTCACTACTTCTGCTGCAGCTCACCTACCTCCAGCTTTTTTTTTTGTGTCCAACATGCTCTTCGATGACAGGAGAATAATCTTTCCAACTGACAAAAAAAAAAGTCACGTTACTAGAATATGAGTGAGAGGTGGCCCAAATCTTTCTTTTTGATTTGCCTATTTCACTGATATAATGTTGAGACAGGTTTTCAGATCTGACGGATTGCTGTCGCTCAAAGATTACTGTTTGCTTTTTTAGGGAGGATAGTTCACCAGCAGCTCTGTTATTTATTTAGACATTTGATTAAACGTTATCGTAGGCAAGTAACTTTTGGTGTAGCCAGGTTTCCTTTAACAGCGGTGGAGATAACATTAGAATTACAAATAGTATTTAAGGGTTCTAGGACTGAAATTACTGTTTTACATTTGGGATTTTGGTGATTTTGTTTTCGGTTTGAGTCTGGTAGCTTTACAAATAGGTTCAACAGTAATTTTACAGTTTGAGTGTCACAATGTTGTAGCAATGTTACAAAATGTTGAGATTTAAAAATTCAAGTCTGCAATTTATCCCATCAGATAACGCATAAAAAGAAGTTTAATTTGACACCTAATTCACTTTCATATCTTCAGTATTAAAAAAGGTATGGCCATTTTCATACTCGGAAATTAGCATCTTGTTCCCTATTGCTTTTCCATTGACTTAACACAAAAGCTGTGATCGAGGACAGTCAAAAGCCCATAACCTTCTTAAAAATTAAGAGAACTGAAAGGCATTTTCAGTTATTATAGATTGAAGCATTCTGAAACAAATATGAAACAATCTTACTTGGATGACCTGAAATGAAAGCATATAATTAGTTAATTACCTAATTGTAGCTAATTACAAAATTCAATTATTAGATCTAAACATCTATCCATTTCTTAATTAAACATTAACATTTTTAAATAGCCTAAGTGTCCAAATAACATTCACACAAGAATTCACAATATAACATAATTTTTAAATCTCATTGTCATCAATTTATAGGCCAAATGGAAGGAATTTAATGTTTAATTCCTGTAAATTAATGACCGTTTAAATCATCTTGCGAGTGGGTTTTTGTGGAATGCGATCGATTGGAACGTTGCGGCTGCAGTGAATTTGAACCCCATATCAGCAGGAAAAACACTGCCGGTTCGTATGGGGCCATAATCACATTTTTGCCAAGGAAATTTTGATTAAAGTCATCCTAAGAAGCAAGTTTATATGTAAAATACACGACCTACCTTATGTTTTGTCCCCTACGTGAGATCCGTCCCGTTGTCAGCATTGACAGCGTTAGAAGTCGCTTTTTTATTTTACTCCAGTGAAATAAATTGTCCCGCGATTAAAAAAAAAACTTCCGAGAACGCAAGTCGGAATGATTTTTCAGCATCAGCTAGCAGCCCGAGAAAATATATCTCGGACAGGCAGGAGATAACGGCATTTTACTCCTGCCCCGCCCCCCCAAAGGCGCCAAAGTCGCGCACACGGCCAGTGGCAGAACTGCAGCGCCGCTGAAGGTAATTATTGTCACATGACTAAATGGTGCAGGCGATAGAGCTGCTGCTTTACAGCACCAGAGACCCGGGTTCCATACTGACCTTGGGTGCTGTCTGTGTGAAGTTTGCACATACTCTCTGTGACTGTGTGGGTTTCCTTCTGATGCTCCGATTTCCTCCCACATCGCAAACGCATGTGGGTTGGCAGGTTAATTAGCCTCTGTGCATTGCCATTAGTGTGCAGGGAGTGGAAGAGAAAGTGGGAGAACATAGAATTAGTGTGAATGTGTGATTGATGGTTGGCACGGACCCGATGGGCTGAAGGGCCTGTTTCCATGCTGCATCTTTAAACGAAGCGAAACTAATCCAAACTTATTTTTTTGAGATGTTGATTGCTTTTGCTACTTGCATTACCTTGTTGTAAATGGACAGGCTGTGGTGTAACTACTCTCGGAGTAAGTGTGGAGAATATGCTTCCTTATTTAAGAAAGGATATTTTTGCTTCAGAGGTGTTGCAGCACAGATCCACGATTGATTTTTGGTTGTCATATGAGGAAAGTGAGCAGAATCAAGATACAGGCTCTGGAGATTAGAAGTATTAAAGGATCTCTTGGAAAAGGGATGAACTTCTCCAAGATGCGGTAGAAAATTATATGCCTCCTGTAAAATACCATTGAGTGAAAATAAATTGTAGGATTATGTGGAAAAATCGGAAGAAGGGGCGCCGAACTGACACAATGGGTTGAATGGCCCTTTTATATGACATAATATGTAAGTAAAATTTGGATAAGGATTTAGCAATTTCAGGAAGTTTCGACTCAAATTACGACAGCTTCTTGGTTAGAAACTATTTAATAGTTCAATGGTACTTTATTGTCACATATATACTACCTTGGAACAGTGAAATTCCTTTTTTGCTCACAGTTCAGTAAAAATCATACAATCGTACTTAAGTCCAAGAGCGTGGGAATAGGAGATTACATTGAGCCAGTGCGCAAGAGTTGCCGCATTTCCAGTACCATTTTGTACGATTCAAGTCCAAAGTTGTTAAAAATGCAGAATCTTAACTTGGCCATAAAGGCACGTTTGTCCTGGCAGTGGCATTTCATCGAAGTTGCAGAGCCAGCCTGGCCAAGCGACGTGACCACGTCCTCCACCATTGCGCCAACTCTTTGTGCAGCTGTAGGCCGCGTCCAATCCATGAGTTTGCCCACTTGGAGCGGCGCCTGATCAAATCCAGCCTTAGGCTGCCTCGGGGCCTCCAGCGGCCCACTGCCCTGACTCATCGACCTGCGACTGCGCCATCCCTCACTTCACACGGTCACTGCCCTGGGCGACTCACACAGCCGACCACGGAACACCCGGTTTTTCAGATGTGAGTGAATCCTATCTCTAAGAAGCTTCTCCAATAATTTCGGACTTTGTCCTGCTTGGCCTTCTGAAACAAAGAAAATAAGTTGTTTTTTGTAGTCACTGTCCCAATAATGTCCTCCCTCACCTCCACCCAGGGGACCCCAGCAATCCTTGCAGGTGAGACCTCAAGAGGCTCATGTGCACCCCCTCTAACTTCAGCTGCTGCATCCGGTGATCCTGATGTGTCCTCCAGTACATCGACAAGACCAAGTGTAGACCTGGCGACCATTTTGGCAAACACGTGAACGTGGTCCACCGAGCCTACTGGATCTCCTGGTTGCTAACCATTTTAACTGCTCTTCTCATTCCAATAATGACCTTTCTGTCCAGGGCCTCTTCCGTTCTCTGAGTGAGGCCACACACAAACTGGAGGAGCAACACCTCATATTCCACTTGGGTACCTTACTATCCAGCTTTATCTGCAATGAATTCTACAATTTTAGGTAACTACAAAACCTTCCCTATCTCCTTCCATAAACCCCCTAATTTCCCCCCTCTTTCCCCCTGTGCCCCACCTTTTGGTCTTGTTTTAATCCTCTATAAGAACTGCACATGCACTTCAAAGTACATTGTATATAACTGAGCAGAAAATTGAAGTTAATAAATAAATGGCACAGTGGACTCCATTTTGTTAAAGACATGTATTTAATTATAACTTATAGGGTTAATCCATTGGAATTTATATAAAAGAGTTTTGAAAAGTATAGAGAGAAAAGTCTGAGTTTTTAATAGTGGTAATGCTCCTAATACTGGGCCACTTTAGGTTTTGGGAAATGTATTTTCTTTAATTATTTGTTTGTTCCTGAAAAATGTTTTGAGTACAAGAGCAGGGAGGTTCTACTGCAGTTGTACAGGGTCTTGGTGAGGCCACACCTGGAGTATTGCGTACAGTTTTGGTCTCCAAATCTGAGGAAAGACATTCTTGCCATAGAGGGAGTACAGAGAAGCTTCACCAGACTGATTCCTGGGATGTCAGGACTTCCATATGAAGAAAGGCTGGATAGACTCGGCTTGTACTCGCTGGAACTTAGAAGATTAAGGGGGGATCTTATAGAGACTTACAAAATTCTTAATGGGTTGGACAGGCTAGATGCAGGAAGATTGTTCCCGATGTTGGGGAAGTCCAGAACAAGGGGTCACAGTTTAAGGATAAGGGGGAAGTCTTTTAGGACCGAGATGAGAAAAACATTTTTCACACAGAGAGTGGTGAATCTGTGGAATTCTCTGCCACAGAAGGTAGTTGAGGCCAGTTCATTGGCTATATTTAAGAGGGAGTTAGATGTGGCCCTTGTGGCTAAAGGGATCAGGGGGTATGGAGAGAAGCCAGGATACTGAGTTGGATGATCAGCCATGATCATATTGAATGGCGGTGCAGGCTCGAAGGGCCTATTTTCTATGTTCTATGTTTCTATGTTTTGAAATTCGTTTTCATGTTAGGGTTATCTATTAGGACTGAAAAGTTTTTTTTGTTTATTGTTTTTTCAACAATATTTCTCAAGTATATTTCACAGTTTGGATGATTTGAATACTCCCATTGAAATAATGGGGCACAAACTCATTGACGTTTGTCGGGGAAACTGAATGTGGAGTATTTCCCAGGTTTGCTATTTCATGCAAGTACTCCCCCATGGTGTTTGTTGGAGCCCTGAATTCTGGGAAGTATCTTTGGATCGGAAACTGCTGGTGGGAAGCTTGCCAGTGAGAAACTGGAAGCAAGATGTAATTAACCTGTCAAAACATAGTTTCGCAATTAGTTGTTTGCAAATCACAAAATAGATGCCGTAATTTAACGATCATAATTGTAGTAAATTCCTCTTCATTGTACTTAATCTGAGTTTCCCTGTGGCTCAGTGTGTTGGTCGCTCATTACTTTATTTGGGCCAGGCTCAGTCTGTTGACTATTCCTGGTCATGGTGAAGCTGCTGGAACTGGGCCTTAATGACTCTCAACGAGACACTGGAAATGTCAGCTGATCTTCCAGTTCATGATGGCTGGAGGTTTGCAGAATTTGAAGAATTCTAATCCCCCTGCCGGCAGTCCTTTCCCAATATCGCCATGAAGAATCAAGACTTGTGTAAAAAGGAAAGAAATAAACATAGAAACATAGACATTGAAACATAGAAAATAGGTGCAGGAGTAGGCCATTCGGCCTTTCGAGCCTGCACCGCCATTCAATATGATCATGGCTGATCATCCAACTCAGTATCCTGTACCTGCCTTCTCTCCATACCCCCTCATCCCTTTGGCCACAAGGGCCACATCTAACTCCCTCTTAAATATAGCCAATGAACTGGCCTCAACTACCTTCTGTGGTAGAGAATTCCAGAGATTCCCCACTCTCTGTGTGAAAAATGTTTTTCTCATCTCGGTCCTAAAAGATTTCCCCCTTATCCTTAAACTGTGACCCCTTGTCCTGGACTTCCCCAACATCGGGAACAATCTTCCTGCGTCTAGCCTGTCCAACCCCTTAAGAATTTTGTAAGTCTCTATAAGATCCCCCCTCAATCTTCTAAATTCTAGCGAGTACAAGCCGAGTCTATCCAGTCTTTCTTCATATGAAGGTCCTGCCATCCCAGGAATCTGTCTAGTGAACCTTCTCTGTACTCCCTCAATGGCAAGAATGTCTTTCCTCAGATTAGGAGACTAAAACTGTACGCAATACTCCAGGTGTGGCCTCACCAAGACCCTGTACAACTGCAGTAGAACCTCCCTACTCTTATACTCAAATCCTTTTCTATGAATGCCAACATACCATTCGCTTTCTTCACAGCCTGCTGCACTTGCATACCTACTTTCAATGACTGGTGTACCATGACACCCAGGTTTCGTTGCATCTCCCCTTTTCCTAATCGGCCACCATTCAGATAATAGTCTACTTTCCTGTTTTTGCCACGAAAGTGGATAACCTCACATTTATCCACATTATACTGCATCTGCCATGCATTTGCCCACTCACCCAACCTATCCAAGTCACCTTGCAGCCTCCTAGCATCCTCCTCACAGCTAACACTGCCCCCCAGTTTCGTGTCATCCGCAAACCTGGAGATGTTGCATTCAATTCCCTCATCCAGATCATTAATATATATTGTAAATAGCTGGGGTCCCAGCACTGAGCCTTGCGGTACCCCACTAGTCACTGCCTGCCATTCTGAAAATGACCCGTTCACTCCTACTCTTTGCTTCCTGTCTGCCAGCCAGTTCTCTATCCACATCAATACTGAACCCCCGATACTGTGTGCATTAAGCACACATATTAGCTGGTACCTTAAGGAAAGAAATAAACATGGTGAAAATAACATTTGTTTCAAGCACAAAATTGTTTCTGTATTTTCTGCTTTTGCCGGATTGGTAAAATATAAACCATTCTCATTTGGGGTGGATGGAAAAAACTTCCTCAGACAACAAACAAACTAAGTTGAATGTGAATTACATCCTCCGATATCACTGTATGCATTGTTTTGTGCATTCCATGGTTGAATAGTATTTAATATGTAAATGTATTTTAATCTTCGTAACTTGTTTGTGTGCTGGGGCACTGCCTGGGTGTCACGGATAACAATTCTGAAATTCTAACCTGTGTTTTGGAGGAAGAGATGTTAATCCTTTTGATTGTTTTGTCCCCAGTGTCGTGTTCAATTGGCAGATGTCATTGTTGGGCTTTATAGCAGTGGCCTTTAATCGTGATTTTTATTGTGGGGGGGGGGGGGGGGGGGGGGGGGGGGAGTTGCAGATCACATTCATATTAATGTGTTTTATATTAATGGTGGGGTTCAACATTTGTAGGTCTTATAATCTGTTCTTCAAACATATAGAAATAATACGCTGAAAAATTGAGTACTTTTCATATAGAAATAAAAAAATGGATTAAAAAATAATAATTTTCAGGATTTGAGCATCGCTGTTTGAGCCAAAATTTATTGCCTATCAATAATTTCTCACAGAGAGTGGTGATTCTGTGCAATTCTCTGCCTCAGAGGGCGGTTCTCTGGATGCTTTCAAGAGAGAGCCAGATAGGGCTCTTAAAAATAGCGGAGTCAGGGGATATGGGGAGAAGGCAGGAAAGGGGTACTGATTGGGGATGATCACATTGAATGGCGGTGCTGGCTCGAAGGGCTGAATGGCCTACTCCTGCACCTATTGTCTATTGTCTATTGCGCTGAAGAAGATGGTGAACAACCACCTTGAACTGTTGCAGTCCCTCGTTGAACTTAGCATACTCATACGGTGCTGTTGAATAGGATGTGTTAGGATTTAGACCCAATGCAGGTTTGGATGATATATTTCCAAGTGAGAACTATGCAACTTGGCCTTGAGGTGGCTGAGTCTGATGAGCATTAGAGATGCTAGCGGTCATAGATTTGTGAGGTGCATCTGAAGTAACCTGAATGAGAAATGGGCCTGTCCCACTTCCGAGACTTTTTCAGCGACTGCCGGCACCCTTCATAGGTCGTTGCAGGTCAGCGAAAATGTTCAACATGTTCAACACGAGGGCTCTGTACAACTGCAGAAGGACCTCTTTGCTCCAAAATTCGACTCCTCTTGTTATGAAGGCCAACATGCCATTCGCTTTCTTCACTGCCTGCTGTACCTGCATGCTTACTTTCATAGACTGCTGAACAAGGACACCCAGAGCCCGTTGTACTTCCCGTTTTCCCAACTTGACGCCATTTAGTAATCTGCCTTCCTGTTTTTGCTACCAAAGTGGATAACCTCACATTCATCCGCATTAAACTTCATCTGCCATGCATCTGCCCACTCCCCCAACCTGTCCAAGTCACCCTGCATTCTCATAGCATCCTCCTCACAGTTCACACTGCCACCCAGCTTTGTGTCATCTGCAAATTTGCTAATGTTACTTTGAATCCCTTCATCCAAATCATTGATGAGCTTATGAACGTAAACATATTGAAGATCTGAGGTACAACAGCGGTATGAACGTTGATTTCTCTAACTTCAAGTGACCCTGCATTCCCTCTCTCTCCATCCCTCCCTCACCCCAGCCGCACCGGATTCTCATTCTCACCTAACAAACAGCTAACAATGGCCTGTTTCCTTTATCATCATTACTTTTTTGCATATCTTTCATTCATTTGTTCTATAACTCTCCACATCACCGTCTACATCTCTTGGTGGCACAGCGGTAGAGTTGCTGCCTTACAGTCCCCGAGACCCGTGGTCAATCCAGACTACGGGTACTGTCTGTACAGAGTTTGTGCGTTCTCCCCACGACCTGCGAGGATTTCCTCCGGGTGCTCTGGTTTACCCCCCCCACACTCCAAAGACATCCAGGTTTGCAGGCTAATTGGCTTGGTGAAAGTTGTAAATTGTCCCTGGTGTGTAGGATAGTATTGGTGTGCAGGGATCGCTGGTCGGGGCGGACCTGGTGGGCTGAAGGGCCTGTTTCCGCTCTGTATCTCTAATCTAAACTAAAATAAGAAGGGTCTCGACCCGAAACGTCGCCTATCCCCTTCGCTCCTTAGATGCTGCTGCACCCGCTGAGTTTCTCCAGCTTTTTGTGTACCCTAAAATAAACTAAACATTGGCCAACAGGTCATTGCATATTGAACTTAATAAGGACATATGACAATGTTTCTGGAGCCAATTGATAAGTAAAGATTTCAAATGGCACAGTTAGCATAACTGCTGCCTCACAGCACCGGAGACTGGATTAGATCCTGACCTCGGGTCTGGATCTTATGTGTTTATAAGACACAAACAGCTGGAGTACCTCAACGGATCAGAAAGCATCTGAGGAGAAAGAGAGTAGGTGACGTTTTGGGTCGAGACTTTCCTCAGACGGACTATATTTCAGACAGACTCTCGTCGATGGATTCTTTGGCTGACCTACTTTTTCTTATAATCTGATATTCTTACGGGTGCTTTGTATCATTGCACCTTCACTCTACTTGGTTAAAGAGTCTGATTGAAAGACAGTACAGTAGTTTGGAATACTGACCGATGTCAGACCATGCATCAGGTTACCAGAATTCCTAGAGGAAATGATTTCTCGTTGGCATATCTGGCTGCACCTCTGGTTGGGTGTTGCGATGACAAGGCCAGACATGGCCACAGCAACCCGAGTCATGTTTGGAGTATTGTGTACAGTTTTGGTCTCCTAATCTCCTAATAACATCCTTGTGAATGAGGCAGTGCAGCGTAGGTTCACGAGATTGATCCCTGGGATGGCGGGAATGTCATATGAGGAAAGATTGAAAAGACTAGGCTTGTATTCACTGGAGTTTAGAAGGATGAGAGGGGATCTTAAGGAAACATATAAAATTATAAAAGGACTGGACAAGCTAGATGCACGGAAAAATGTTCCCAATGTTGGGCGAGTCCAGAACCAGGGCCCACAGTCTTAGAATAAAGGGGAGGCCATTTAAGATTGAGGTGAGAAAAAACTTTTTCACCCAGAGAGTTGTGAATTTATGGAATTCCCTGCCACAGAGGGCAGTGGAGGACAAGTCACTGGATGGATTTAAGAGAGAGTTGGACAGAGCTCTAGGGGCTAGTGGAGTCAAGGGATATGGGGAGAAGGCAGGCACGGGTTATTGATAGCGGACGATCAGCCATGATCACAATGAATGGCGGTGCTGGCTCAAAGGGCCGAATGGCCTCCTCCTGCACCTATTTTCTATGTTTCTATGTTTACATCTTCCTACATCCTCTGCAAAATGCCTTACAAAACGGGGTCCTTCACTATTCACATCCTCATCCCCATGTATATTAAAGCTAAAAGTCTTCGCTGAGAGTCACCTAGACATCACCTAGAATGGGGCATGGACTTGCATTCTTTTCTAAAAAAATGGGAAAAATGTGCTTCACAACTCATAAAATCCGAGAGCACATAAAGTGGCTCATCAGCCTACTCTGTTCATGCAAACCATCAGGTACCCATTTCTACTAATCTCATTTACTTGTTCTTGTTCTGTCACCTTCTATTGCATGGTTATTCAAGTGCCCATATTTAAAGATAGCAGAGTCAGGGGATATAGGGAGAAGGCAGGAATGGGGTACTGATTGGGGGATGATCAGCCATGATCACATCGAATGGCGGTGCTGGCTCGAAGGGCCAAGTGGCCTACTCCTGCACCTATTGCCTATTGTCTATTAAACGTCTTAACTGTTGTGCGCATGGCATCCTATAATACCTTCTCAAGCAGTGCCTTCCTAACTCCAATCATCCTCCGAGTGAAAGGATCTTTCCTATTTCCCCTTATTAGGATTAAGAGGTTTGCTTACTTTAAAACTCCCAAGGATGCCCTGTGGTTACACATACCTTTGCTGTGGGGAAACGTTTACCACTGCCTATGCCCTTCATGATGTTCCACATCTCTGTCAGGATATAGAGCCCGCTTATCCATTCTCCCCTCACAGTCGGGGCACTCCAAACCAGGAAACAACCTGGTGAATCCTCTCCGTACCCTCTCCAGAGCCATCACCTCAATTTTGGTCGTTTTTATTATGAGTGTGCGGAAATATTTAAGCCTCTGATGTATGTTTCTAGAATTCCTCTTGTTAAGAGCCTGGCAATTTGCTAACATAAAGATTGTTTTTCCTGTGCTCTCAGTATTTCAATACCCTGTGTACATTTTGTTGTTTAGTGCAGATTTCCGAAGGTGTATTTATAACAGGTTCTTTGTTTATTTCATGTCACTTTGTCCTTTATCTCAAACAATAAATATTACAAATCGTGTACGGATGTTTGTGGTATTTTTGGATGTTTCCTGTCACCTGCTTGTATGCTGACAAAGTGGTTGGCAAGAAGGAAAATTACAGAGTTATGTGGTTTGGAAATGCTGTCAGGACTGATTATACTGCAGAATAATGCAAAGGTTGACATATCTGGTTCTCCATGTGTATCTGCTTCATAATTTAAATGATGCAGGCATTGAGGTTAAGTGAATAATTTGCTTTATTTATTTGTAAGTGACCTGATCCTTTGGTAAGTATTGTGTTTTTTTAATCTTTTGACCTCACGTCAGTTTGTCCCATTTCCAGATCAACTGCAGCAATTCAAAGTTGCTCCCATCTACTCCATAGATTGCTTTCCGCTTCAGAGGATGGCTGCCCTTCTCAATGGTGTGGCCAGAGTTACATTGCCCAGGGTCTATATTGGTTTGTTTCAACTTTCATTTAAGTCTGGTAGTAGACCATCTAACGTGCAAAAGTCAGTAACATTAGACATACATAATTATAAATATTTCAGACTCTATCTGGAGCAGTACGAGTCACAGGAGTTCTGCGAGGTTTATCTCTAAACTAAACTAACCCCACCGTGTCCGCACCGACCAGCGATCTCCGCACATTAACACTACCCTACACACACTAGGGACAATTTTACATTTTATACCAAGCCAATTAACCTACAAACCTGTACGTCTTTGCAGTGTGGGAGGAAACCGCAGATCTCGGAGAAAACCCACGCAGGTCACGGGTAGAACGCAGAACCTGGGTCTCTGGTGCTGTGAGGCAGTACTCTACCACTGCACCACTGTGTGGCACTTGTGGTCAAAGGGGTTGTAGTCCAAAGGGAGCGTTTTATATGTTTTTGAGGTTTCTGCCCTCCTTTGGCGATCCAGTCCACCACCTTCCATTCCACATCTCAGCAACACAGACCTGGCTTTTTCGGATATTATACGCTGGTTAGAGTCAAGAATCAAGTCAAGAGTGTTTTATTGTCATATGTCCCGGATAGAACAATAAAATTCTCACTTGCAGCAGCACAACAGAATATGTAAACATAGTACATTGTAAACAATATAATAAACGAGAGAGGAAAAAAAGGTTCAGTGTGTGTGTATGTGTATACAGAAACTCACAAATACACACACACACACACACACACACACACACACACACACACACACACACACACACACACACACACACACACACACACACACACACACACACACACACACACACACACACACACGGTACATTTAAAAAAATGAAACAGGAGTCCTATTAATCCTATTATGCCAGGTGCAGCGATGGAGATGTGACAAATTGCTGGCAGTTTTATACTGCAGTCTTTTTCCGCCAGTATGATCGTGAATGAGATGAATTATAGAAAGTAAAACAACTGCAGACGCTGGAAATCTGAAATAAAAACAGAAAATGCCTGGAGCACTGAGCAGATCAGGTGAGTGGAAAGAGAAACAGCGTTCAGGTGGATGACCCTTTTCGGGAAGACATCTTGGAGGGGCTGTGTGGAAAGTCTTGTCACTGGGACAGATATGGAGGAACAGATAGAGGGAGGAACTGGGAGAATGGAATGGAGTCCACATGGATGGAGATGGTTGTTGCTCTCTGCATGCTTCTGATGGATGGTGGTTCTTCATCTCTAATACTGACCTTCTCGATCCACTGACATGACCTGACCTGCTTTTCTGCATTTGTATTTCATCTTTCACTTTTTTCTCTCTAATTACCTCCATTAACCTATCAACTAGATAGCTTCACCATCAGCTTATCAGCATGTCAGCCCTGTCAGATATATTCCCTTCTCCCTTTCTTTCCCTTCCTTTCCATCCCTCCCCAACCCCTCTGCAACTTAAAACATTAATCTTTCCACTTTTCCAATTCTACAAAGGAGCTTCAGCATGAAATCATTAACTTTTCTTACTGTTTCTACTGATTTTGGCGAGGCTGGGGGTGTTTCTGGCATTTACTGACAACATCACACACACACGCACGCACACACACACACACGCACGCACACACGCACACACACACACACACACACACACACACACACACACACACACACACACACACGCACACACACACACACACACACACACACACACACACACCCCCTCCCCCTTGGTCCTGAAAACTCCAATGAACCAATCAAAATGCCCGGTCAGCGAAGGAGATTGCCTACGGCTGCCCTCGACTGCCTGTAACTAAATAGCGACCGCACTCCACTGCACTACGAGTTTACAAGAACCATGCCGACCAAATTTTACTTGCAGAAAAATTTTCAACATGCTGAAATATTTTCCTCGATCTAGCTGAGGCCACGAGTATTCGGGAACTTCCCTCGAGCAAGGATGAGAGTTCCAGCGACCTCATAGGACCTCCTAGGCGAAGATCCTATAGCGGAGGGTCTCCACTATAGGATCTTTGCTCCGAGGACCTCGTGTCGACCATGCTGCGAGTTTGAAGGTGGAAGACACTCTTCTAAACTCACAGATTTGGTCGCTCAAGTGGGACAGCCCCTTAAGAACTGCCGAAAACCTGAACACAGAGGGCAGTGTAGAGAAAATAAGTTTAGCTTTCGTATACCTGGAGATGAGGATGTGAATAGTGGAAGGCTCCGTTACGGAAGGCATTTTGCAGAGGACGCAGGAAGATGTAAACATGACTAAAGTTGCTGTGGCCATGTCTGGCCTTGTCAGTGTAACACCTAGTCAGAAATAAATGGTGCAGGTAGATATGCCAATGAGAAATGCTTTTATCTGAGAATTTAGCTAATTCTGGTAACTGGATACGTGGTCTGGTATTGGTCAGTACTGCAAACTACTTTACAGTCTTTCAGCTGGAATGTTTAACCAAAGTAAAGGCGTAATGGTACAAAGAGCCCTCAAGAATATCAGTTTATAAGAAAAAGGTAGAGGTCAGCCAAATAGTCCATCGAAGAGAGTCCGTCTGAAAAATAGTCTGTCTGAAGAAGGGTCCTAACCCGAAACGTCACCTATCCTTTTTCTCCAGAGATGCTGCCTGACCCGTTGTGTTAGTCCAGCATGTTGTGTCTACCTTTGGTAGAAACCAGCATTTACAGTTCTTTGTTCCTACAGTCCGTTGAGCCTGCTCTGCTAGATGATAGAATCGTGGCTGATTTGATCTTGGACAGCTCCACGTTCCTGCTTGCTTCCCCAGACCAAAAATCTGTACATGCTTCACTTAAATCTATAGTAGATGGTCAAATCATTATTTTCCATCTCCCCTTTGTATTGCTTTAAAAGAACCTTTCTGCGCTCACGTATCATGGTAGGTCTGAAGAGATATGAGTTCAATTTGTTTTCCGTACATTAAAGAATTTACTTTAATTACTTCCCTGTGTCGTCAGGTGCTGCAGCTGAAATGAGGAAAAGCAAAATGATTGTGATGAAAACCGGCCAACAGGGATCGGAATTTATGAGCGCCTGAGGCGAACAGACATTGCACGAGTCACTTATTTCCAATGTTAACCACTATCAGACTTTTTTTAACTGAGGCAAAAAAAAACTATTGTTCATTACTCACCTGGGGCAATGGTTGGTGTGCTATAAGAGTTTCAATCTGCTTAGGTTGACGAGAAGCAATTTGGTTATTTACTTGGTCATGGTACATAATTTGGCCCATCTAACCTGCTCACAGTTCAGTGTGATCATGGCTGCTCACCCACATTTAGAGCCCTATTTCAGCATTCTCCCCCATATCCCAATCACGTGCAACTCTCTCCCCTCCTCCTTGAACACATTTAATAATTTGGCCTCAGCTGCCTTCTGTGCGTGAGAATTCCACAGGTTTACCAGTCTCTGGTTTAAGAAATGTCTTCTGAACTTGGTCCTAAATAGCTCGCCTTGTATCCGGAGGTTGTGACTCCTAGTTATGTACTCACCCATCTTCGGGAATGTCCTTCCTGCAGCCAGTTTCTTGTAAGCTTCACTGAAAACTCTTCCAATTATTCCTAATTGATATATGACTAATTGATTGCTGCTTGGAAATTGTGGTGCCTTAGGAAGTATTTTAGTCAATAATGAAGCTTACCATTCATGCTGATTGAAATCTGAAGGCTTGCGAATGGTAAACAAGACATCTGGAACTGCAGATTTCTTGTGCAGTTTTGGTATCCCAATTTGAGGAAGGACATTCTTGCTATTGAGGGAGTGCAGCGTAGGTTCACCAGGTTAATTCCCGGGATGGCGAGACTGTCATAGGTTGATAGAATAGAGCGGCTGGGCTCGTACACTCTGGAATTTAGAAGGACGAGAGGGGATCTTATTGAAACATATAAGATTATGAAGGGTTTGGACACGCTAGAGGCAGGAAACATGTTCCCGATGTTGGGGGAGTCCAGAACCAGGGGCCACAGTTTAAGAATAAGGGGCAAGCTATTTAGAACGGAGATAAGGAACAACTTTTTCACAAAGAGAGTTGTGAGTCTGTGGAATTCTCTGCCTCAGAGGGCAGTGGAAGCTGGTTCTCTGTATACTTTCAAGCCAGAGCACTTAAAGAAAGCAGAGTCAAGGGGTATGGGGAGAAGGCAGGAACGGGGGGGGGGGGGGGTACTGATTATGGATGATCAGCCATGATAACATTGAATGGCAGTGCTGGCCTACTCCTGCACCTATTGTCTATTGTCAGTAGTTGGAATCTTGAGCAAAACACAAAGTGTTGAAGTAACTCTTTATGCCTTGGCAACATCTGTGGGGGGATCAGTTGGCAATGTTTTCACAGGGGTTGAAAGATTGTAGTATTCTGTAAGAGCTCGAGGGATCAGGGTGATGAACCTGAAACCTCTTCATCTGTATCTAAAGGAAATGTTCCTCCAAGACAGTTCCATAGGCACTTTTAATCATTCAATGGAGCATACTGGTTTAACTTAACTGACATCGTGTATCTCCATATAATATTAGAAAGAGACCATTCAGCTCATGAGGTCTACGCAGTACTCAGAACATTTCCAACAGTCCCATTCTCCTTACATTTCCTGTAATCCGTTCTCTCTCGTATGTCTATTATTGTAACTCTTTATTTTGCTGACACCCGGGTAGTTACCATTTAACCTATCGGTTATTTTTGCGACATGGGGGGAAGGTGAAGCATCTAGGAAACCCACAAGGCTACAGAGGGAGAGTGTGCAAAATCAGACCAGCATTGTAGCAGCTGTGTGTAGCAGCACCGTGATGTTTTAACATTGCAATAGGCCTCAGTATTGATGGGAACATCAGTTCATTGGATCGCTGGCACTTTATTTTCACGGTGAAATTATTTTTGGATAGTTTACACATGCATGAATTCCCATATTTTGGCGCCATTTACAAAAGGTCCAAAGTCCGGCCCATGCGCCCGGTGTACTGGAGCGGCTTCTGAACCAGGTGAGCCCCAGGCTGCTGCAGGGCCTTCTCCATCGCCCTCAACAAGCTTGGCCCGTGAACTGACGGCCTCTCCCCGCCCGACCTCCTCTGTTTCCCGGCGGTGCCTCCTCCACCTGACCATGAAGGTAGTGCAGGCCATTCCCCAGTCCCTCTCCTACCGGCCCACTCCTCACATCCATCATCGCCAGCGGCTCCGTCCTCCTTGACTCTCTGGTCTTCGGGGCTGAGCTCAGCGGCCTCCGGGCTTTCCCCCTGCAGGCCGTAGCCCAGTGGGCCTTCCTTCGTCTGGCAAACCGGGAGCCTAGATTTTGTAGGCAAGTCTTTGGGGAAGGATTTGAGGCCACATTCTTCTGATACTGAAAGAAATATAGAACCCATTGAAACACGCTGAGGTTCACGTTATAGGAGTAGAATTAGGCCATTCGGCCCATCGAGTCTGCCATTCAATCATGACTGATCTCTGCCTCCTGATCCCATTTTCCTGCCTTCTCCCCATAGCCCTTCACCCATTCTAATCAAGAATTTGTCTATCTCTGCCTTAAAAATATCCACTGACTTGGCCTCCACAGACCTCTGAGGCAATGAGTTCCACAGATTAACTACCTTCTGACTAAAGACATTCCTCCTCACCTCCTTTCTAAAAGAGTGCCCTTTAATTCTGAGGCTATGTCCTCTGGTCCTAGACTCTCCCACCAGTGGAAACATCCTTTCCACGTCCACTCTATCTAAGCCTTTCATTATTCTCTAAGTTTCAATTATGCCCCCACTCAATCTTCTAAACTCCAGCGAGTACAGGCCCAGTGCTATCAAGCGCCCATCATGTGCTAACCCACTCATTCCTGGAATCATTCTCGTAAACCTCCTCTGGACCCTCTCCAGAGCCAGCACATCCTTCCTCAGATATGGGGCCCATATTTGTTTGCAGTACTCCAAATGCGCCTGACCAGCGTCTTATAGAGCCTCAGCGTTACATCTCTGTTGTTGTATTCCAATCCTATTGATACAAATGCTTGCATTGAATTTGCCTTCCTTACTACCGATTCGACTAGTGATGTGATTTGCAAGTGCAACTCCATTGACTTTTTATATATGTCCTACTCACCCACTCCTTTTAGTTTAATGAGGCCTGGCTGAATGTCTGTGGAATTGCAGAGGGCTCGGTCATTTGTCTTATTAGAAACGGCCACTTTTCCACATTCAGCCTGCTGTGATTTTTTTTTGTAAGGTTAGTTCACAAATATAACCACGCATGCATATTAGCTCGTCCCCCCACTGGCATTAAACTCTGTGCACAGCTCGGAGGAAAGCAAAGCTTCAAGAAACTTGTGGGAATACTTTGGTGAGTGCAGCCAATAAACTGCCGCCATGGATTAGCTGAAAGTGCCCTGGAGGTGCAGCTCATTGAACTGACTCAGTGGATTGTCCATGAATTTAAAATACACAATGAGTGTAATCAAGGTGAATTGGACCTATGACCTACTTTATGTATGCCGTGTAAAATTAGTTGAAAAATAGCGAGCGTGGTGAATAATTTACCCGAACTATTCACTGGATTCCAAATAAGCGATTAGGTTTTATTACTTTTATTAAGATTGAAAGCAAAGTTACTTATTTTGCAATTCTAATCGCTAAAGGTAAACATTCCTGTACTGTTAGTCTTGCTAAAGATTATGTGAACTTTCATTGACATTTATGGACCACCTTGTTCATTTTCATATGTTCATATGCCAATTGTTACTTCCTCACAGGTTTGCCTTCACTTTGCAGATTCCTCACCTAAGTGCCTGTCCCACATAGGCGATTATTTAGGCTACTACAGGCGACGAGGCTGTTGCCACATGGTTGCCGGGGTGTCGCCTGTACGGTCGTGAGTAGTTTCCTCAGTCGCCCAAAGAGACGGAGTGTTTTACCGGTAGCCGCTGGATTTTGAAATCTTCAAAGATTTTCGGCAGCAGTGGGCTTGGTGCCAATGAGCGTAGCTTGACTTCCCCTGACGTAGGTGCTGTCGCAGGTTGTCGCCAGGATGACGTAGGGTTGTCGCCGGTGCTGACTGGTGAATTCCATTGGCGACTATCTACGTCAACCTACTTCAACCGGAGTCATGTACCGGTGACTGAATTGTCTTAAGTTGTCTTTGGTTGTCTTGGCTTATCGTAGCTTGTCGCGGGTGGACGTAGGTTGTCGTAGGTGTGGTCGCAGGTGGACGTCCTAATGGTTGTCGGTCGCTTGCCGTACCTTGACTCCGACTAGGTGGTGGGTTGTTGTAGCTTGTTGTAGACATTGTCGTGGTTGGGGGGGGGGGGGTCCAGTCGCCGTTATTTCGGCGAGCTGCTGGAGACAATGGCGGTCGCCAGCAGTCGCCTCAGTGGGAGAGGCCCTTTAGTCCTTACAGCAAGGATATGAAACCGTCACAACCGTGTATAAATATAGAGACACAAGGATCTGCGGATGCTGGATGCTTGAGCAAAAAATAGTGCTGGAGGAACTCAGTGGGTTAGGCAGTGTCTCTGGAGGGAATGATCAGCCCTTTTTCAGGCTGATTGGTGTCGGGGACAGGAAAAAAGCCAGGAACGAGAGGTAGGGGCAGGATAAATTCTGTCTAGTGTTAGGTGGATACTGGGGAGGGGTGATTGGTCGGCGGGGTATGGCAGGTGAGGGAGTGGGACTCGGAGAGCCAAAAATACATGCTGTACCTCTAAAGTAAAAATCTTCTCTTTCACCAAAACATTTAATGCTTTATCTTTATAAACTCCCTTAGAAAAGTAGAAAAATACTCTGCTGGAGATCTGGAATATAAACCGGTGATTCTGGAAATACTGAGCAGTTCATGCCACGTCTGTGGAGAGAGTACAATTCATATTTCACTCATTATTCTTTATTCAGAATCGTAAGGTTAGTGCCCTGAAATATTTAACTCTGTTTACCTCTCTCCAGAGAAGGTGTCTGACCTACTGAGTCATGTTTCAGCATTCTATGATTTTATTTAATAAACTAGGTTATAGACAATGAATGACAGGGCAATTACAAGGATACCTGAGGGCAGCAGCCCAGGTAGACCCGGTGAATGGCATGAGCTTTAGACACAAAATAATAGAGTAACTCATCTGGTCAGGCAGCATCGCTGGAGAAAAGAAATGGGCGACCTTTCGGGACACATCACCTATTCCTTTTCTCCAGAGATGCTGCCTGACCCATTGAGTCACTCCAGCAGTTTGTGTCTATCTTTGGTGGAACCACAGATCCTAGAACCGCTCCTGCAAAATCCAATGGACTGACGTGTAGTACGCAACGGAGTGCAACTTCCGCCATTTCAGTAAACCCGACCCGATCTTTGACCCGACCCAATTTCAGTTATGCGTTCAGTTAAAACCTTGTACAGGGTGGAACTGCAGATGCTGGTTTAAACTGAAGACAGACACAAAAGGCTGGAGTAACTCAGCGGATCAGGCAGCATCTCTGGAGAGAAGGAATAGGTAAAATTTTGGGTCGACTTTTTCATCAGCTATCGAAAAAGTCGTCCTGAAATATCACCTATTTCTTCTCTCCAGAGACGCTGCCTGATCCGCTAAGTTACTGAGCGATTTCACCCTCCTCCCTCCTTACAAAAAAATAAACTTTCATTTCCCCGGACGGGTGGAGGGAGGGAACCCGAATGCTGCGAAAAAAAAACGTTTGTGTTTGTCAACAGTCATCTTAGCAAGACATGAAGTGTAAGTAGACAACAAGCTGTCTGACTGTGTGTTAGCTCGCTGTAAACATTTTTTGCTGCCTGTTTTTTATAATTTCGCTCTCTCCGCCCCCTCCCTAACTCTGGAAAGTTGCAAACCCAGCAAAGGTTGAATGTCACTCCTGTCAATGCTATTTTCTCTTGTTTAAAAAAAAACTCCATCCCACTCTGGTTTGCAGTGGGGGTGTAAATATCACGTTGCATATATCTGCCCCCAACCAAATGTAATCTTTTTTTTGTGTGTGTTTTAAAACATTGCGGGATCAGGGTTTGTTTTTAGAAAGAAGGTAGTGTAGAGGCACCAAACATGGTGAATAAAGGTGAGACGTCAGGCCGGTTCAAAGTGTTGTTTATTCTGTGGTGACACGTTACGTTGGTGCGCCAACCATATTACAATGTTGCTGTAGCTGAGCGAGGTTGTACTCTCGGGCTCAGCTACCTGTTGACTCCTCTAAGGTCTCGAGGTGAGAGACCTTAAGTACCAGGACACTCCCTCTAGCCCATGACGTCACGTGCCTGCCCTTGTATCTCCTGACGAGGGTTTGAGCATAAGTGGCCCCTGTTTAGGCTGACGCCACAGGACCCCCCCCAGAACCGGAGGAAGGAATAGCATAGTGGAGGGCGGCTCCTGCATGTGGGTCTGGGACACCCCGGGCGTGGGTCGGGACGGAGGGCTCCACGGGCACAGTGACGCTCTGCGTGGGCGATCCCGAGGTACCGAGGGGTGCGAGGAGACCGATGCAGAAGCTGCCGGACGGAAGAGACACGGTCGCATCTCCTCGACCAGCTAAGGGAGAGTGTCCTGTGAAATACGGCCCCCAGCAACGATGGGGGAAAAAAAACACCTAAATAAAATAAACAAACCTATTTCTGAACCGGCGTGGAAATGCAGCGAACACAAAAATGAACAGTAAAAAGACAAATTACAGTGCAATCAGTGTCCAAAGTTCAAATTGTCCAGTGTTCATAGTGCAGGATAGTGTTGCAGTGACAGCCTCCGGTCTGAATGAGGCGCTGTGGATGGCGGTGAGGCTGCAGTGACAGCAGCCGCTCTGACGGTGGTGCTGATGCCGGTGGTCAGGCTGCTGGGATGGTCGCAGCGGCCATTTTTGTAGTTGCATGGCCGCTTGTTCAGGAGGCCACGGTGGCCATTTTGCCGGCCGGCTGAAGCGGACTTGTCCAGCGATTCAAGACCGGTGAGGAGCAGAAGGGCGTCTTCAGCGGTTGCCCGCCCTATCGGATGGCTAGGTCCTGGGCAGCGCCCGGCGGGGCCAGGCACGGTGCAGGGCAGGGCGTGGAGCCGTGGCCGCGGTGAGGCCTGTTGCGGTGCGGCCCGGTGCGGTACGGGTGAGGTGAGGCCGGTGCAGGGCCTGGAGCGGTGGGGCCCGGTGCAGTGCAATCACTATCCTGGAGCCGTGTTCGCGGTGTGAGGCCGGGCCCGGGTCCATTGTCGGGAGCGGGAGAGGGGCAGGAACTCTCTCTCTGCTCCCAGGGCCGTCGGCAGGAGGCTGCTATGCTCGCAGCTCCTGCAGCAGCTGGTGGGGTAGCGGCGGCTGGTACAACCTCTCCGCTCCGGTGGTCTGCACCGGGCAGGTTATGCGGAGGAGCTCGGCGGCAGTCACACAAGGCCTGGAGCGGTGTGGGGGTTGGAAGCGGGGCCTGCCCCATTGCCGGAAGCGGGAGGGCAGTGGCAGCCGCGGCTTGTCAGCTCTGGTGAGCAGCAGCTGGCGAGGAAGAGGCGGCATACCTCACTGCAGGGCCGGGTTGGAGGCAGCGTAGTTCTGCAGGGCTGGGCAGACGGCTGCAGACATCAGGTCTTCTGAGGCTGCGTGCTTCAGGTGAGTCCAAATTTCAATTCGGACAGTCGGGGTCATCAATGTAGCAGCACCAAACGTGGTGAATAAAGGTGAGACGGCAGGCCGGTTCAAAAGTGTTGTTGATTCTGTGGTGACACGTTACCAAAAGTGTTGTTTATTCTGTGGTGACAATGTTGTAGCTGGGCGAGGTTGTACTCCCGGGCTCAGCTACCGGTTGACTCTTTAAGGTCTCGAGGTGAGAGACCTGAAGTACCAGGACACTCCCTCTAGCCCATGACGTCACGTGCCCGCCCTCGTATCTCCTGACGAGGGTTTGAGCATAAGTGGCCCGTGTTTAGGCTGATGCCACAGGAGACACAAAATGCTGGAGTAACTCAGCGGGACAGGCAGCATCTCTGGAGAGAAGGAATGGGTGGCGTTTCGGGTCGAGACCCTTCTCCAGACACTTTGTTTTTAGAAAACTGTGTTCTTGGTTCTTGGTTTCTTGGTCCTCCAAAATATTCCAAATGGAATTTAAACTGGAGGTCGACCTACAAAATAAATGCAACATCCTTGTGAAGGGGGAATAAATGGAGATGTGCAAGTGTCGGGATGTCTCTCTCTCTCTCTTGCTCTCTCGCAAACACATTCTGTGCGTGAATTTGCAGCTTTAAGGGCCTGCCCTACCAGCATGTGATTGCACGCGTCTAGCGCGACCAAACATGGTGGCTTGAGCCGCCGGTCTCGCGGGGCCTGTTCCACTTCGAACCGTGGAGGCGTCTGGAGTTGTGCGGGGCTGGTCCCGACATCATACTCACCAATCAGTTGGGCAGGCAGCGGGCCAAGTGAATTTGGACGTCGCACGGCGTCGGGCGGTGACGTCATCGCGCATCGCAACGCGCTGCGTACGGCGTCATAACGCTGCGTACGACGTCGAGATGTTGCTTGTGGCCTCAATGCGGCTGCGGGCCTGTCGGGCATTGCCACGCGGGATTTTGAACACGGTCAGTTTTTCGGAGCCCCGCGCGATGTCGGGACCAGCTCCGCACAGCTCCATATGGCTCCGGCGATCAAAGTGGGACCGGCCACGCGAGGCCGTACGGCTCAAGTGACCACGTTAGGTCGCGCTAGCCGCATGCAGTCGCATACTGGTGGGACAGGCCCTTTATCCTGCGCTACTTAATCCAAGGGCGCGCGGACCGACGGACGAAAGCAACGATCATAGAGCGGAATAGGTGACATTTCGGGTCGAGACCCTTCTCAGACTGAGTCAGGGAAAAGAGGAAGAAAAAGATGATTTGTGTTTGAAGACAGCATGACCAAAGCAAAGATACTGGAGTGGAGACGGAAATGGCGCTAAAGATTACCCATGACCCACGGCCCTACTGCGCCGTTTTCATCGAGTGGACTATCTTGCTCCGTTCTGGGATCTTTGGTGTAAACTAAATCTGCAGTTCCTGCCTTCACATGGACTTTAGAAGAAGGGCTTTATGGTGCAACAGTATAACATAGAACATAGAAACACAGAAAATAGGTGCAGGAGGAGGCCATTAGGCCCTTCGAGCCAGCACCGCCATTCAATATGATCATGGCTGATCGTCCGCTATCAATAACCCGTGCCTGCCTTCTCCCCATATCCCTTGACTCCACTAGCCCCTAGAGCTCTATCTAACTCTCTCTTAAATCCATCCAGTGACTTGGCCTCCACTGCCCTTTGTGGCAGGGAATTTCATAAATTCACAACTCTCTGGGTAAAAAAGTTTTTTCTCAGCTCAGTCTTAAATGACCTCCCTTTATTCTAAGACTGTGGGCCCTGGTTCTGGACTCACCCAACATTGGGAACATTTTTCCTGCATCTAGCTAGTCCAGTCCTTTTATAATTTATATGTTTCTATAAGATTCCCCCTCATCCTTCTAAACTCCAGTGAATACAAGCCTAGTCTTTTCAATCTTTCCTCATATGACAGTATGACAGGGATCAATCTCATGAACCTACGCTGCACTGCCTCAATCACAAGGATGTCCTTCCTCAAATTAGGAGATCAAAACTGTACACAATACTCCAGATGTGGTCTCACCAGAGCCCTATACAACTGCAGAAGAACCTCTTTACTCCTGTACTGAAATCCACTTGTTATGAAGGCCAACATTCCATTAGCTTTCTTCACTGCCTGCTGTACCTGCACGCCAACTTTCAGTGACTGGTGTACAAGGACGCCCAGGTCTCGCTGTACCTCCCCCTTACCTAACCTAACCCCATTGAGATAATAATAATAATAATAATAATAATAACTTTATTACGGACTCAAGGTCCAGACAAGGGGCAACATTACATTAAAAAATGCATTGCATCTCAAATATCATAAATATATATAAAATCATGGTAAATCACATAAAAACATCATAATTTATATATTTAAAAAAAAACCCCACAATACTTAAGTTAAAAATCCAAAGTAAAAAATGATCAATGTCGTATAACGAGACAACGATACCAGTGTCTCCACAACTGGGATTCGTAACGTCTAACCCTTATGTTTGTCATAAGCACATTTTTAGAGTCACTTATCCTGCAAATTAATTTATACTGTGGTGTCTTAGGATAGCTTCTAGAGTACTGATCTCATGCAGCCACAAACATATTACTGGCACTACACCATCTTGGTTGCCTTAGCAATGTTCTCAAGGCATCGTTATATGCAACCTTTAGTCACTGATAATTGTCTTTAAATAGTTAGACCACAGGTGCGCAGTGTAGAGGGGTGTGCAGTTGCTCTAAATAGTGACATCTTCACCACATCTGCACACGGATCAAATTTACGCAAGAGGATATTTGTCTGTATATACAGCATGCGTCGTTGCCTATAAATATCCTCATCATCTGTCATTTGTTCTGTAATATAATGCCCTAGATATTTTATCTTATTACAGACACTAAGATTGTTGTCAGACAATTTAAAATCAGGTATTTTAGGCTTTTATCCTCTTTGGTTCTACAGACCATAACAGCACTCTTACTACCATTATATTTAATGTCATGTTCCAAACCATACACGGTACATGCAGTAAGGAGCTGCTGGAGACTTAGTGCTAGATGGCTAAAGACCACAAGATCATCTGCATACATAATATGGTTCACTAAAATCCATCATGCACCCAGTGTTACAGGCTTTCAATTGTTTAGACAGATCATCAATATATAGATTAAAAGGACAGGGGACAAAAATTCCCCCTTGTCTAACACCATTGCTAACCCCAAATGGTGCTGAGACCCTATTGCCCCATTTTATTTGCATAGTCTGGTGGGCATCCAGTAGGCCAGTATTCTCACAATGTATTTAGGCACCCATCTTTGATGCATTTTACCAAACAGCTTTCTGTGATTAACACGGTCAAAGGCTTTGGAAGCATCAATAAAGCACATAAGGATTGAAGAGTTTTTGCCTCTATATTTGTTTACAATCTTCTTTAGGGCATATATGCATCAGTCAGTGCCATGTTTAGCTTTAAGCCAAAATGGTTATCTGTGGAGTTAACAAACTCATGTATTCTATCCAGCAGAACTATTTCTAAGACTTTTGACAATATGCTGGCTAAAGCCTGTAATTATTTAACTGCCTACTGCTTTGTCCTTAATAACCGGCATAACAGGACAGACAACATTGAGTCTGGTAACATGCCATGAATCATAAAGCCAGTAAAACAAATAGCTAGGAGAGGAGCTATCCTCATACTCGCATACTTAAGATGTTCAGCAGAGATATGATCCAAGCCACTTGCTTTGTTGTTGACAGCTTGTTCATGGCATGATACACATCATGTGACATAATCACCATCGAGTCATTACTCTCAATATTGTCCACCCTATACAAGTCACCTTGGACGCAGTTGAATAAAGTGCTATAATGTTGTCGCCATAACTCCGCGATATTAGCCGTCGGAGATTCCATCTACAGTACATGGTAGAGATGTTTTGCAACTGCTAAGAGCTCTCAATTCCTTCCAAAAATCTGTAGCATTGTTACTTAGCAGCTTCTTAGCCATGGAATCAGCCCTCATAGCTTGCTCATTTTTACAGATGAAGCGAACAGCATACTTATACCTTGCACTAGTGAGCTTCTTGTGCTCAAACACAGGCCCCTGTCTGGGTCTACTGCCATAGCCCATGCTTGCTGGCTTCACGGGCTTCAGCTCAGCTACATACTTATTCCAGAATAATCTGCCCCCTTGTTTTTGCTGCCAAAGTGAATAACCTCACATTTATCTATATTATACTGCATCTGCACGCATCTGCCCGCTCACTCAACCTGTCCAGGTCCCCCTGCAACCTCCTAACATCCTCTTCACAGTTCACACTGCCACCCAGCTCTGTGTCATCCGCAAACTTGCAAGTGTTGCTCCTAATTCCCTCTTCCAAATCATTAATATATATATGTTAAACAGTTGCGGCCCCAACACCGAGCCTTGTGGCACTCCACTCGCCACTGCCTGCCATTCTGAAAAGGACCCGTTCACTCCTACTCTTTGCTTCCGGTCTGCCAACCAATTTTCTATCCATGTCAACACCCTACCTCCAATATCATGTGCTCCAATTTTAGTCACCAGTCTCCCGTAAGGATCCTTATCAAAGGCTTTCTGAAAGTCTAGATACACTACATCTACTGGCACCCCTTCATCCATTTTACTTGTCACATCCTCAAAAAATTCCAGAAGATTAGTCAAGCATGATTTCCCTTTCATAAATCCATGTTGACTTGGACTAATCCTTTTCCTGCTATCCAAATGCTCCATTATTACCTCGTTAATAATTGACTCCAGCATCTTAAGACAGGTTAACTGGTCTGTATAAATCATTAGGGGTACGCAAAAAGCTGGAGAAACTCAGCGGGTGCAGCAGCATCTAAGTCGAGACCCTCTTCAGACCCTGATGCTGCTGCACCCGCTGAGTTTCTCCAGCTTTTTGTGTACCCTCGATTCTCCAGCATCTGCAGTTCCTTCTTTAAAACTGTATAAATCATTAGTTAGGGCACGGCTGGAGTACTGTTTGCATTTCTGGTCTCCACATGGGGAAGCAAGTCATTGCGATGCAGAGGAATATTGGCTGGGATAGAACAATCTGGCTACGAGCAGGGACTGAGCAGCATGGAGCGAGGAGATAGGCGACGTTTTCAGGGGTTGACTATGAGCATGGCAGGGGTTGTGTTCTTGGGGCAACGGCCTGATTGAGGTAAACAAATATTGAAGGGCATAGATAAAGCATCCAGTGAGAAATATTCCCTCTTTGTCGAGGTGTCCATGACCAGAGATGTGGGTATAATATCAGGGATTTGAGTAAAGAAAATGTACCCATCGCAATATTGAACACATTGCGTGATGGCTCAGTGGAGGCAGGTACTTTGAGAACATTTCACAGATATATAGATGAGCATTTGAATTGCCTTGGCATGGAGATCTCTGTCTGGGCTGAGTGCAGAGAAATGGAATTGGTGTAGGTGGGTACTTGATGATTATTATGGAGACAGAGGCTTCTCTCTCTGTTCTGCTTCTGTGGCTCAAAGTACCACATGTGGGCTGCCATTATGTTTTATTGTTGATACTCCTATGAAGCACTTGGTGAGAGCAGAGGTGGTGAGAATTAGGGAGAGAATTCGAAGGCTCCGTGTCTTAACAGCTGAAAACGTGATTGTCAATGGCGGTGAGTAAAACATGGGATGGCCGAGAAGCAGTATTGGAGTCTATTCTGAGGGCTGTGTAGATGGGTGACTTTAGTTTAGTTTAGAGATACAGTCTAGAAACAGGCCCTTCGGCCCACAGAGCCCACGCTGACCACTACTCCTGCACACTAACACTGGGACAAATTACATTTACACCAAGCCAATTAACCTACAAACCTGAAGTGTGGGAAGAATTCTGAGCTTCCTGGAGAAAACCCACGCGGGTCACGAGGAGAGCGTGCAAACTCCATACAGACAGCGCCCGTAGTCAGGATCGAACCCGACAATTCTACCGCTGCACCACCCTGCTAACTTTCGAAGGGGAGGGAGGAGGGCATAGAAGGAACTGAAAAGGAGAGAATTTTAAATTAAAAATAACCTGAAGCCAACAAAAATCAGTGAGTACATTGATGGCAGCGGAAAAGGATTTATTATGAGCTAGTTCACAGCAATGGAGCTTAGGCTGACCTTCAGTTTTGTCAGGGTTGAATATGAAAGACTAGCCAAGAATAATCGAGGCGTGGGTGAGCTTATACGGCAGCGGAATAGTGGAAGAGCTGAACATTAGAGGTGGAGTTAGAGTTCCTCAGCAATGGCAAAGATATCGGGTCAAAATTTGAGGTTAAAATGTACCCCAAGTTTGCAAATAATCTTCATTCAGTTTCAGACTGTTATCAGCCTGAGGAATGGACTTATTGGTTCGGGAATGGAGTTTGTAGTGTGGATCAATCCTCTCAGAACTTAGTTGGCAGTAATGTCTGCTTTTCCAGCATTAAATATTGATAATTTGATAATTTAGAAGCAGCAGGGTATTGAAAGAAAGGTGTTATTACTGTTATGTTATTAGTATTGTAGAGCTGGGTTTCGTTTATGCTCTTGGAAAAACCATTGGTATTATTTTGAATTATGCCTCTGAGAGGCTACATGTAAATACAAAAATGAGTGACGGTCAAGTGTAGATTCCTGGATGACTACGCATGTAATTGCGAGATGTGGGAATGGAGTCCACTGCAGGATGAAACTTTGGTTCCAAATGGATCGATAAGGCTGGAATGAGAGAATGTAATCTCCCACAGTAGGATGGTGGTGCACAGAGTCTTGTGAAGGTGGTATGGCAATTGTTGTGAAATATCACAGATGGGTTCGTTTCGATTAGGAACAATTAGTAACCTTCATCACTTTGACATAGTGATTTCAAAGTTATGCATGGGATGGAAGAAGTGTAAGCGAGATTAAGGATAAAAAATTATGAAATTCCAAATATAAATGTGGACAAGCTGAGCCCATAAACTTCTATCCAGAGGTTTTCATTTTCCTCCATTGGCAAGCAGCCACATAAGGATGATACAAATTCAAAATTGGGGATAGATTTTGCAAACATTGGCAATATCCAAACTTTGGAATAGAAACACTCCAAAACCTGCACAGCCTATAAACTGCAACAAAAGGTTGACTATTGGGACAACAACCACAATGGTTTCTCTGTTGCATTGATATGTTCCAGTGGTGTTCTCAGCATATATTTTCCGGCGTAGGCCTTCAATGTTAGCTGGGAGCTGCTGCTTCAATGGGAAGTTGGGGTGGAGCTGAGCTTTGTGATGCAAGGCCCCGTTGTCAATGCTCTGTGGAGTTGGCATTTTCAATGAATCAGCTTCAACCCGCAAACACCCCATCCCATTACGTTTGGTACCGCTGTCCTTTTGCAATAGTCAAGATGCAGACAAGTACTTCACGTATTTCCAACCACGTTCGGGTAAAAACATTGTGGGCCAAAGGGTCTGTTCCTGAGCCGTACCTTTCTATGTTCTAAACCGTACACTCCATTTGTAATGCTTATTCCAGTCCAAATGTTTCAGTTAGTTCTGGGAACTCCAGGAATCACCATACAGGTCTTGCTCCAGTTGTGCGTAAATGGTCAACAACAGACTATAAAGATAACTTGTAATTTGCATTAATGCCACCTAATTTTAATGGAAATAATGTTGGATGTTTGAATTGAATCTTAATTACTCTCATGGCAATGGATCTTTCAAGTAAGTAAATGGAATGTTAAAAAGTCCAGCAATTTTAATGTTTGCATGTCACTAGGTTCATCCAAACATGGCTGTAAATTGGATGATACAATCCACTGGGAGTTGTTGTTTGTCAGAAGCTTGCAGATTGCTTGTTAATAATTTATAGTGAGGATTAGCGTAAACGTCTTCTTAATGCAGTAAGTAATAAAATAAATGTCAGAAGCATTCCTCTGGTGTGACCAATGTTGCTGATGATGGCGATATAACAGCTAAAGCATCATCATTAACCATGAACCATTGGCAGAGATGCTTGGGTTAAGGAGGAGGCAAGTTGGTGGTTGAAACAGGTATCTTTCCCTTTTTATCTTCCCTTCAAAATCATATGTCATCAGAGGTAGAATTTATGATGCTTATTTCTTTGGTATTGGTCTTGTTATAAAAAAAAGTCTGAAAGTTTAAAATTATTTTAGTCTAGTTAGCAATGAAGCCAATTACAAATTAACTTGTCATAGACTGCTATTTTAAAACTGTTTTAAATGTAAATTTAAGTTAATCACTTTCATCAATTATAAGGTTGCTGATCACTATACTTGACCAAGTTGCAATCTTTAATGTTAGTGTATTTATGAGCGAATGCATCAGTATTAAACTCAGAAGCAATTGTGATTTGTTGAGTCTGTGGGAAATGAAAGGTGATATCGCCTCCATTTAATTTTGTAGAAATGAACTGAAGAATATGAGGTGTTATTCAGTACAAATATTGGAACAATGTATGTTCCAGATAAGTTTGCCTAAAGGACAAACATAATTTATGGACAAAAATGGTGCTGAGTTAATCGATAACTGGTTCAAATGGCTAAAATAACGTGCTATTTGTTGTACAAGTGGAGGAAAAACATACCATAGAAATTCTTAAAATGTATGTAATGATGTCCCAAAGAGAAGTTTACTTCTTGGAAGGATGTATATCTTGAGCCCAGTGCCACTAATTTGCTACACCTGCAAGTACAGTGGGGAACTGAAGACAATTGCAAAGATGTGAAATGAAAAATGAGGCTTTAGGTATGAAAGTACCAATGGACAATACATGGACAATATTGCTTGAAAATGGAACGTCTATTTCTCGGGATGTGGGCCAGTGGTTGTTGCCTTTCCCCATTCCCTGTGATGTGATGGTGAGCTGCTGCCCCCGGTGGAAATATTCCCACAATGCTGTTAGGAACCAGTTCCAGGCCATAGATTCAATGACGATAAAATAGCATTGCCTAGTTGGCGTGCAATCTGGAGACAATTTGCAAGTGTCGGTGTTCTCCTGCGCCTGAAGCACTTGCCTTTCTTTGGCGGCAGAGGTTGTGGGATTGTGAGATGTTTTTGGAGTAGTCCAGATGGATAAACGGCATACAATGTTTAAATGGTACCTATTGCAACCCTGTGCATTGATGGTGAGAGGGAATGAATGTACAAAAGTACAAAGGCACAAAGGACATTTATGATCACATACACCAACTGGTGTAGTGAAATTTGACTTGCCATATCAGCGCACAGATAAAGATAAGACACAACATTAAAGAATTTAACATTTGACTTCGGAGTCACGTGAGTGACTTCGTGAAGACCCCGCCAGGCACGCATGCGCGACATATCGTCGACAGCATGTGAGCGACGGGCAGTGAGGAGCGTTGCTCCTCTATTGCAGGGACCTGCAGGTAAGAAAACCCAACCTGCGGTCCTTTTTTCATTTTCAGGGACTCTGTTGTCAGAGTACTCCAGGCCGCTTCGGCACTGCCTGCGGACCGCGGGATGCGGGCAGTCAGCGGCGGCAGCAACAGACTGGAGTCGGGAAGAGCCCGTTGACCCAGGTGGGTCCGGGCTCACACTCGCCGGTCGGAGGGACGGCAGAGGCAGCCCGACTCTACACCGCAGCACGCAGGACACCGCGGGCTGGCGGCTTGGAAGAAGGAGTGGGGCTTGCAGGCTCGCCGTTCATGGTTAGTAACGGCAGAGCAGCAGCCCCGACTCTACACCACAGCCTGCAAGGACACTGCGGGCTGCCGGCATTAACCAGGGAGTGGGGCTTGCAGGCGACGGCAGAGCAGCAGCCCCGACTCTACACCGCAGCCCGCAAGGACTCTGTGGGCTGATGGCTTTCCTTCGCACCAGACCCGGGAGGGTCCGGGCTTACACGCCGTTCGCAGCTAGCGACAGCCCCGACTTCATTTCCTACAGCGGGCAGGTTGGGCAGCTCGTTGACCCGGTAGGGTCCGGGCTTACACTCGCCGTTCGCGCAGCGACGGCAGAGCGGCAGCCCGAATCTACACCGCAGCCCGCAGGGTCACCACGGGCTGACGGCTACGCTACCCGGAAGTCGGACAAGCCCGTGGACACGGAGGGTCCGGGCTCGGAGACTGCCATTCGCGGGCAGCGAAGGCAGAGCAGGAGCTCCGACTCAACGCCGCAGGCCGCAGGAATACCGCGGACTAACGGCTATGCTACCCTATAGAGGTAGCAGACAGAGCCGGGGCCCCGACTCACACACAGGCGGGAGCCTTGCCGTTAGCGGCAGTCTATGTCCCGCATGAGAGTCTGGTCACCATTGGAGCTGGGGGAGGGGAGAGTGCGCTCCTCCACCGGAAGCTCATAAAGACCCTCAGGTAAGATACTAACCTTGAGTTGTTTAGCTTCTGTACTAGACTTTGCTTACAGAAACAATGATGGGAGACCAGAATGAAGGCATCGAAGTCTGCCTCCCAGGGCCATGGGACTTCGGATGGGAGTCAGCGCCCACTATTCCCGGAGCTGCCCGCAACACCGGCAGCGCCCGCTCTGCGGGCCGGGATAAGAACGCGGAAACCGGGGAGCCCTGCGCAGCCAGGACCCGATTCTCCACCACGGCTGGCCATGGAGCAGGAGAGTGGTAGGAGCACCACGCAGGAGCAGGGTAGGCAAGACCCTGACTCCCTACCACTGTCACCTAAGCATAGGGACAGTGGAGCAAAGGTGCGTAAACGTGTTATTCGCCTGGCGGCACGTTCTCTCTCCCCAACTATGCAGGTCACCAGAGAGAGGACCAGGGGAAGAATCGCACAACAGTCGGTGAAGCCCCGCTGTAGGAGCCGGGGTCGACTTTCCACCGGAGCAGCCGCCAGGTCACGGACCGGTGAAGGATTGAGGCCTGGGTCTGCAAGCCCCGCATGTGCGGCCGGCACAGACTCACCGCCGGGGGAGCCTGCCAGAACGCGGGCCGGTGTAGTCTCATCTCGGTCACCGCACCCCCCTTTAGCGGCAGGATGTGACCGAACGTCGGGACAGGCGGCAAGCCCGCGCGGACGTCGGGGTACCACGCTTCGGCGGCCGGGACCGACTCATCGCCGCTCATGTCTTATCAGACTAGCGGGCCGCCTCCGCCCGGAAGACGGCGGACCAGCGGCAGGTCCGCGCGGGAGTCGCTTAGCCACGCAGAAGCGGCAGGCAGCGACATCCTGTCTAGGCACCCTTGTTATCACCTCGATGAGGTGCGGGGCGATGACAGAAGCCTCAGGGATTCTCCAGAACCTGAGGAAGTCGACTTGTCATCCGCAGATGCGGTGGCGGTCGCATGGCTCGGATGGAGCGTATCCTAGAGCACAATCTCTGCACCTGGACCAGATGTCCTCCAGTCCAGGAGACATGCGGCTGAGCCACCCAGCATGTCCACGTCATCGGTGGGGAATGCCACGGATCAGCAGCTGGCTGACACGCAAGACGGGCTGGAGCAGGAACCTACAGTACCTGAGAAAACCCAGGAGGAACTGCTGAATGTGTCTCCAAGTTCGCCCAGCCGAAGCACACAGGACGTCACCACACACCAGCTGCAGGAACAGGTCCTTACCGAGGCGATCAACATATACCAGGCCCAAACAACTGCATATCGTTGAATGTACCGACAGTCAACACGCCCATCGGGGCAACATCAGTCCGGGGATAGGGCACAGGAGCTGAAGTTCCTAAAACATCCTGAAATTGCTGACGTCGGGGATTACTGCCTTTGCCAGGTCGGTTGACGGCATGGAAATGACGGCACAGCAGGAGGATGCTCTTGCAATGTTAGTCATGAAGTTTACACTTCCCGGAGTATCGCCATCAAACCGACTCCAAACCCCATATTTGGGGGGTTGTACTAGGCATCTGCAACACCACCACCGAGACAGCTGTTCGGTGAGGACCTGCCCAGACAGGTCTAGGACCTGGATTAGGAGCCAAAGGCAGACGGGTTGATGAACCCACCTCCCTCCAGCAGGCCGGCAGTGCGCAGACAAACACCATATGCAAGACCTCGGGGGCCACCTGAAAGACCAGTAAGGACCTACACGCCGGCAGCACCTCAACACAATTCAACGGAACACCAGGAACCAGAACGTCAGGCCCGCCGGTAACCATGGAGGTAAGGGGGTCTGGTTCTCTTGGAAGTGCTGCATGTTTAACCTCACAAGTAGGAGAGCGGTTATATACATTTTGGGATGTAAGGGAGCTGATTGTCACTATCCCAGGGAACAAAGCTATAGACATAATAGAGGCATGTAACAGCCTTGCTTGTGCCAGGAAACCGACTATTAGACATACTGCTAAAATAATTGCTAAACTTGTAGCTACATTCTAGCTACATAATTGGGACGTTACACTATCTAAGCTTGTAAAGAGCAAAATCTCGGCATTAAAAGCGAATGCTGGACATTTTTACGGGCCTATGCAGCCGCCAATCAAGGCATAAATTGAGCTACAATAGTGGATTAGCTATGTTTGTGATTGTTAAATCCCATCATTACATCAACCCCATTAGTCGTGTTACAAACCGATGCAAGCACCAAGGGCTGGGGAGCTACCGACACCATTTCCAGTTGGGGTGGTAGATGGGATTTGCACGAGTCTACTTTTCTTCATTCACAAGGTATAAACTGTTTAGAAATGCTGGGAGCATGTCACGGGCTACGGGCTTAATGCACTAATCTGCAGCATACGCATGTCCGTCTTCAATAATACCAATGAGGTGGCATATTAAACCTTATGGGTGGTATCAAGTCAACATCTTGTGATGAATTGGAAAAATTAATTTGGCTCTAGTGGATTGATAGAAATATTTGGATATCAGCTACTTACCTTCCGGTTAAGCTCAATACAGTGGCGGACATCAGGTCACAAGTATTTAATAACGACATCAAGTGGATGTTGAACCTCCAAATATTTGCTAAAACTATAGCCTAATATGGAACACCAGATATCGACCTCCTTGCGTCCAGGTTGAACCATTGGATACCAACATATGTCACTTGAGAACCAGATTCTGGGGCAGTGGCGATGGACGCGTTCTCGCTACATTGGGGGGAAATGGTTTTTCTAAGCTTTCCCCCATTCTGCTTCATCAGATAGGTGTTGCAGAAAACGTAACCAGATCTGCAACAGAAAGGACCATGGACATCATACAGCAGCGTGCAGAGAGAGTCCACTAGGAAGCAGTACCTCACCCACATAAGGATATGTGAGGTTTCCATAGTCGGACCAAGACCACCTACATATCTATTGCGATCTCCAATGTGCTGGAATCCTCACGGGCCTGCATTATGATGAGTCCCTCAGTTACAGTGCCATATATAGTGCCAGGAGTCACTGTCATCCTATATCAACATTGGAGTGGGATCTCACCAGCTGTATCCACACTGAAGGGTATGTTCTATCCCTCCCCGACCTCGATATATTACCAGAGATATAGGGGGTGGTGTTGACCGTACTCAGGAGCTGGTCGCCTTTGGCGGATTTACCACTGGACTTATTCACCTTCACAGTGGTGATGGTACTGGCACTGAAGACAGCACAACGGCTCCAAACTCTACAGGAATTGTCTGGATAGAATGGTTTCGACCCACAATAAAGTCACTGCGTTATAGAAGAGTTGCTTAAACTACACAGGCCTGCGACTACAGGTCTGAAAATGGGCATCAGGAGATGGCTCAAGGTGGTTTTCGGTACAGCAGGTAAGACACTAACATTTTAAAATGTCATTCTACCAGGGCTGCATCCACATCAGCGGTGAGGACCATGGAGGTGTTCATGGATTATGTCCTCGCACTAGCGGGCTGGGCCAGTGAAGCTACATTTCAGCGGTTTTATAACAAACCTGTGGCCGCTCCCGCAACGTTGGCTGATTCAGTTTTAAGTGCTGTTCCCTAAACGTCTGTTCCCGAGTTCAGGGGTTTTATTGTTGTATTAACAAATATTATTATTTTTCAGCTTGTTCAAGTCTGAAATACGTTAACATACTTCCGCCATCAGTATTACGGCAGTGTGTGGGCATGGACGTAGTCCAGGGCATGGAATCACAGAGCTTTGAAATCTTCACAAAGTCACTCACGTGACTCCGAAGTAAAATAGTAAGATTTAACGAGCTTACCAGTTTGAAGTTTGATCTTTATTTTATGAGGAGTTGCGATTTTGTGCCCTCCGCTCCCAACCCTCTATCATAAGGTCAACTGGTATATTCGAGTTTTTTAATCTTACTATCTTCAGTCATTGTTGTTATCTGTGATTCCACATCGCTGCTTTGAAGAATTTCGCGCATGCGTGCCTGGCGGGGTCTTCACGAAATCCCTCATCGCAACTCCTCATAAAATAAATATCAAACTTCAAACTGGTAAGTTCTCATTGAATCTTACTAATAAAAATACAAACATCCCCCCACAATGGTTCCCACTGTGAGGGAAGGCAGCAAAGTCCGGTCCCCATCCCCATGTCCACCCATAGTCGGGCCTATTTGAGGCCTCCGCAGTCGCTGCTACGGGGCCCGATGTTCCAGACCGTTCTCACCGGGTGATGGTGCTCCGGCATCGGGAGAACCCTCTCAGCGGCTTGGGACACCTGGAACGGCCGCTTCCTTACTGGAGTCCGCGGCTTCGGAAGCCGGCAGGCTGCGCTGGATGGAGCTCCGCCGCTGGGATGGAGGCTCCCGATGTAAAGTTCAGCGCCGCCGCCCGCAGCTGGCCGCTCCACAGTCCCGCGGCTCCGCGATGTGTTTTTTTTTGTCGGCGGTCTTCAGCTCACCGGAGTTCCAGCGCGGCGACCCAGGCAAGGCATCGCCCGCTCCGCTCCGTGATGGCGCTCCAGCGCTGCGCCGCCACCTAAGCCGTGGTTCAGGCCAGTCACATCAGGCCCGCTGGTAGGCCGCGAGGACGGGTCGAAGATGCAGCCCAGAGAAAAGCTGCCTCTCCGACCAGGTAGGGAGCAGGAATAGCAGTTTCCCCCCTTCCCCCCCCCCCCCCCCCCCCCCCCCCCCCCCCCCCCCACCCCTCACATAAAAAAGAATAGACTCCAAACAAAACACTTTTTACACACTAAAAATAAAGGAAAGAAGTTAAAAGACAGACAGCTGCAGGCTGGGCAGCCATACCCAACTGGACGGCACCCCCTAAATGTTCAGGGTATGTTGATGGAGTGTTGGTGAAGGAGGCTCTTTGTCCTGAATGGTGTTGAGCTGTTTGAGTTGTTGTTGCAGCTCCATTTATCCAGACAGGCAGAGAGCATTCCATCACAAAATGCTGGAGTATCTCAGTGGGACAAGCAGCAAATCCGGATGGAAGGAGTGGGTGATGTTTTGGGTCGAGACAATTCCTCAGACTGAATCAGGGGAGAGGGAGACACAGAGATAGAGATAAGGAAGTGTAAGGTGTGAGAACGAGACATCAAAGGGGATGAGGTTCAAGGAAAATGTAGAATAGATCATTGGAAGTTAGGAAAAGGTCACTGTGCTACCCCTAGTGTGCCATCTCTCAGTCTCTGTCTAATCTTTGTGTGTCTGTATGTTTCGTTGTCAGCTTCATTTTGACACAGCATTTTGCATCTATCTTCGGTGTAAACCAGCATCTGCAGTTCCTTCCCACACGTATTCCATCTCAGTCCTGACTCGTGCCTTGTAGACGATCAGGATTTGGTTCTCAGCAAAAGAGTCGCATGCCATAGGATAGTCGTTCTCTAACACGCTGGCATTGCTTTGGTGTTATGCGTCTGTTCAAGATGAATTTCTGGTCAATAGAAAATCCCAAGATGTTACTACTAAGGAATTCAATGATAATAATTCTACTGAATAACAGGAGCAGGTGGTTAGACTATCTTTGGTTGAACACGGTCATTGACTGATGTGAAAGTTGTGTTTAGTTATCATTTTATTTTATTTTAGTTTAGAGATACAGCGCAGAAACAGGCCCTTCGGCCCACCGGGACCATGCCGACCAGCGACCCCCGCACACTAACACCATCCCACACACGCTAGGACCAATTTGCAATTATACGAAGCCGATAAGCCTACAAACCCTGTACGCCTTTGGAGTGTGGGAGGACACTGGAACTCCTGGGGGAAAAAAACACGCAGGTCACAGTGAGAACGTACAAAGTCCGTACAGACAGCGCCACAGAGTTTGTACCCGGATCTAGCCCAGGTCTCTGGCGTTGTAAGGCAGCAACTCTACCGCTGCGCCAGCATGCCACCCCGAGTGCCACTTATCAGTCCCTGCCTAACTTCTGTGGCCCTGCTCCACCTCTGTGCTCCTCACTCCGACAGGGGTTCTGCGAAACCCTCTCATACTGCTCCCCCGCCATTAACAAGGGTCCCAACCTGTAACATCACCTTTCTATGTTCTCCAGAGATGCTGCCTGACCCGCTCAGTCACTCCAGCGTTTGTGTCTTTTTTTTTAATACGCTGGAATCCCTTGGGTGAAGGCACAGTTAGCTCTGGAATACAGGACTTCACTACTGTAATGTTGTCTCGACCTGTAGCCTTTGTTATATCCAGTACCTGTAGCTGTTTGTTAAAGAAGGAACTGCAGATGCTGGAGAATCGAGGGTTACACAAAAAGCTGGAGAAACTCAGCGGGTGCAGCAGCATCTAAGGAGCGAAGGAGATGGGCGACGTTTCGGGTCGAGACCCTTCTTCAGACTGGTCAGGGATCAGGGAAACGAGAGATATAGACAGTGATGTGGAGAGATAAAGAACAATGAATGAAAGATATGCAAAAAAGTATCGATGATAAAGGGAACAAGCCATTGTAAGCTGTTTGTGGTGTGAAAATGAGAAGCTGGTGCGACTAGGGTGGGGGAGGGAGATAGAGATGGAGGGAATGCCAGGGCCCGAGGACTGAGGGAGAGGTGGGAAGGGGAGGAGACAGCAAGGGTTAACAGAATTGAGAAAATTCAATGTTCAAGCCCAAAGGATGCAGACTCCCCAAGCGGGATATGAGGTGCTGTTCCTCCAACTTGCAGTGTTGCTCACTCTGGCCGTGGAGGAGGCCCAGGACCGAGAGGTCGGATACGGAATGGGAGGGGGAGTTGAAGTGCTGAGCCACCGGGAGGTCAGGTTGGTTATTGCGGACCGAGCGGAGGTGTTCGGCGAAGCGATCGCCAAGCCTCCGCTTGGTCTCACCGATATAGATCATCTGGCATCTGGAGCAGCGGATGCAGTAGCTGAGGTTGGAGGAGGTGCAGGTGAACCTCTGTCGGACCTGGAAGGACTGCTTGGGTCCCTGAAAGGAGTGGAGGGGGGAGGTGAAGGGACAAGTGTTGCATTTCTTGCGGTTGCAAGGGAAAGTGCCCGGGGAAGGGGTAGAGCGGGAGGGGAGGGAAGAATTGACAAGGGAGTTGCAGAGGGAGCGGTCTTTGTGGAAGGCAGACAGGGGGGGAGATGGGAAGATGTGGAGGGTGGAGGGGTCACGTTGGAGGTGGCGAAACTGGCGGAGGACTATGTGTTGTATTTGCCAGCTGGTGGGGTGAAAGGTGAGGACCAGGGGGACTCTGTAGCTGTTTGTTGTTATCACATAGAATGAATTGATTTGCCTGTAGTGAGTTGGGATTTCAACAGGGAACAGATAGATCATCCATCGCCACATTTGGCGCATGGTTGTGAATGCTTCTGCCTTGTCTTTGCCACTCACATGTTGAATTCTACTGTCACTGAAGATGTGGGCATCAATGGAACCTCCTTTTCCAGTTAAATTTACACACTATTCACAACTAGATGTGGTAGGTGTACAGACTTGTCACCTGATCACAGATCCAAAGTTTGTGAGATTGTTCATCTCTGTCTATTTCATGCTATTTTTGATACTTGACATTCATGTGTTCAATCCAGTATTTGCAGGATCCAGTCTTGCCAATAATTTCAAAAGGGAATTTAATAAAGTCAGAATGTTGCAGCTGAATGGGGAAAGGTTTCAAGGAGTTTGTAAAATGTGTGCAGGATAGGTTTTTGCAGCAGTACATAGAGGTATCGACCAGAGAAGGGGCAGTGCTGGACCTCCTGTTAGGAAATGAGACAGGTCAGATGACGGAGGTATGCGTTGGTGAGCACTTCGGGACCAGTGATCACAATACCATTAGTTTCAATATAATTATGGAGAGAGTCAGAACTGGACCTAGGGTGGAGATTTTTGATTGGAGAAAGGCTAACTTTGAGGGAATGCGTGAGGATTTTAAAGGAGTGAATTGGGACACTTTGTTTCATGGGAAGGATGTAGAAGAGAAATGGAGGACATTTAAAGGGGAAATTGTAAGAGTACAGAATCTTTATGTCCCTGTTAGGTTGAAAGGAAATAGTAAAAATTGGAAAGAACCATGGTTTTCAAGGGAAATTGGACACTTGTTTCGAAAAAAGAGAGATATCTACAATAATTATAGGAGGCATTGAGTAAATGAGGAGCTAGAGGAGTATAAAGAATGTAAAAAGAATCTTAATAAAGAAATTAGGAAGGCTAAAAGAAGATATGAGGTTGCTTTGGCAAGAAAGGTGAAAGTAAACCCAAAGGGTTTCTACAGCTATATTAATAGCAAAAGGATAACGAGGGATAAAATTGGACCATTAGAGAACCAGAATGGACAGCTATCTGCTGGGGGATTGAACAATCTGTATTCACCAGAGTTTGAACTCTGTGAGTTAAGGGAAAAAAGTAGAGTAGCTATGGAAACTATGAGATTCAAAGAGGAGGAAGTACTGACACTTTTGAAAAATATAAAAGTGGATAAGTCTACAGGTCCTGACAGGATATTCCCTAGGACATTGAGGAAGTTAGTGTAGAAATAGCAGGAGCTATGACAGAAATATTTCAAATGTCATTAGAAACGGGAATAGTGCCGGAGGATTGGAGTACTGCGCATGTTGTTCCATTGTTTAAAAAGGGTTCAAAGAATAAACCTAGTAATTATAGACCTATTAGTTTGACGTCAGTGGTGGGCAAATTAATGGAAAGGATACTTAGAGATAATATATATAAGCATCTGGATAAACAGGGTCTGATCAGGAACAGTCAACATGGATTTGTGCCTGGAAGGTCATGTTTGACAAACCTTCTTGAATTTTTGAAGCGGTAACTAGGGAAATTGATGAGGGTAAAGCAGTGGATGTTGGCTATATGGATTTCAGTAAGGCCTTTGACAAGGTTCCCCATGGAAGGTTGGTTTCAGAAGGTTCAATCTTTGGGTGTTAATGGCGGAGAAGCAAGATGGATTCAACAGTGGCTGAAATGGGAGATGTCAGAGAGTAATGGTGGATGGCTGTTTGTCAGGTTGGAAGCCGGTGACCAGTGGGGTGCCTCAGGGATCTGTGTTGGGTCCACTGTTGTTTGTCATGTACATCAATGATCTGGATGATGGGATGGAAAATTGGATAAGTAAGTATGCAGATGATACTAAGATAGGTGGTGTTGTGGATAATGAAGTAGATTTTCAAAGTCTACAAGAGATTTGGGCCATTTGGAAAAGTGGGCTGAAAGATGGCAGATGGAGTTTAATGCTGTTAAGTGTGAAGTGCTACATCTTGGCAGGACAAATCAAAATAGGACGTACATGGTAAATGGTAGGGAATTGAGGAATGCTGTGGAACAGAGGGATCTAGGGAATAACTGTGCATAGTTCCCTGAAGGCGGAATCGCATGTAGATAGGGTGGTAAAGAAAGCCTTTGGTGTGCTGGCCTTTATAAATTAGAGCATTGAATATAGGAGTAGGGAAGTAATGTTAAAATTGTACAAGGCATTGGTAAGACCAATTCTGGAGTATGGTGTACAATTTTGGTCGCCTAGTTATAGGAAGGATGTCAACAAAATAGAGAGAGTACAGAGGAGATTTACTAGAATGTTGCCAGGGTTCCAGCGAACTATGTTACAGAGAAAGGTTGAACAAGTTTGGTCTTTATTCTTTGGAGTGCAGAAGGTTAAGGGGGGACTTGATTGAGGTCTTTAAAATGATGAAAGGGATAGACAGAGTTGACGTGGATACGTTTTTCCCATTGAGGGTAGGGAAGATTCAAACAAGAGGGCATGACATGAGAATTAAGGGACAGAAGTTTAGGGGTAACGTGAGGGGGAACTTCTTTACTCAGAGGGTGGTGGCTGTGTGGAATGAGCTTCCAGCAAGAGTGGTGGAGGCAGGATCGATTTTAACATTTAAAAGAAAAGTAGATAGGTATATGGACGTGAAGGGAATGGAGGGGTATGGTCTGAGTGCAGGTAGATGGGACTAGGGGAAAACAAATGGTCGGCACGGACTGGAAGGGCCGAGAGGGCCTGTTTCCATGCTGTAATTGTTATATGGTTATATGTTATATGGAATCCCTTGGGTGGAGGCACAGTTAGCTCTGGAATACAGGACTTCACTACTGTAATGTTGTCTCGACCTGTAGCCTTTGCCATATCCAGTACTTGTAGCTGTTTGTTGTTATCACATAGAATGAATTGCATTGCCTGTAGTGAGTTGGGATTTCAACAGGGAACAGATAGATCATCCATCGCCACATTTGGCGCATGGTTGTGAATGCTTCTGCCTTGTCTTTGCCACTCACATGTTGAATTCTACTGTCACTGAAGATGTGGGCATCAATGGAACCTCCTTTTCCAGTTAAATTTACACACTATTCACAACTAAATGTGGTAGGTATACAGACTTGTCACCTGATGACAGATCCACAGTTTGTGAGATTGTTCATCTCTGTCTATTTCATGCTATTTTTGATACTTGACATTCATGTGTTCAATCCAGTATTTGCAGGATTTAGTCTTGCCAATAATTTTCAAAAGGGAATTTAATAAAGTCAGAATGTTGCAGCTGAATGGGGAAAGGTTTCAAGGTCTGAAGAAGGGTCTCGACCCGAAACGTCGCCTATCTCCTTCGCTCCTTAGATGCTGCTGCACCCGCTGAGTTTCTCCAGCCTTTTGTGTACCCTCGATTCTCCAGCATCTGCCGTTCCTTCTTTAACACAAGGTTTCAAGGTCAGTTTATTGTCACATGTACCAATTAAGGTACAGTGAAATTCGAATTACCATACAGCCATACTAAAACAAAAGCAACAAGACACACAACCACATAAAAGTTAACATAAACATCCACCACAGCGGATTCCCCACGTTCCTCACTGTGATGGAAGGCAATAACGTCCAAACTTCTTCCTCTTTATTCTCCCGCGGTGGGGGCGGTCGAACCATCTGCAGATCGGGCCGCTCCCACAGCTGGCGATCGAAGCCCCTGCGTTGGGATGATCGAAACCCCCGCGTCGGGTCGGGCAGGGACCCACGGTTGCGCTCTCGAATGCGGTCTCCAGCAAAGGCCGCCAACTCCTCGATGTTAGGCCGCAGTGCGGACGGAGATACGATATGGAAAAAGATCGCATCTCCGTCAAGGTAAGAGATTAGAAAATGTTTCCCCCAACTCCCCCCCCCCCCCTTACCCCCACCCCCCCGCCCCTACAAAAAACAAGCTGAAGAACACTAAAACATCCATTTAATACATGCAAACAAACAGCAAAACAAGGAAGGGACAGACAAGGGTCAAATGCTTCCCTCTCTTCCCCCACCCCCCCCCCGTGATGAACTTGTTTGACCGACTTTACAATTAGTATGATTGCTTACACTACTTAAGTAACTTGCAAGAGTTGCAAAACTAAAATGAGTGAAGAAAAAAACAAATTACTGGATGAAGTCAGAGGATCAGGCATTGGGACCCTTCTTCAGTCCTGAAAGGTTGCACGTTTATTTCCCTCCACAGATGCTGCCCGACCCACTGAGTTTCCCCACCAGTTTGTTTTCTTACGAAAGATTCCAGCTCCAGCAGTTTTCCGTATCTCGGGAAATGAATAATTGTTAAGAAAGATTGATGGATCAATGGTGCTTTACTGCCATGTGTGCTGAGGTACAGATTAGGAAGGGTAAGAAAATAAATGAAAATGTAGCAACAAAGCCTGCCCAGGTGCCACTAAATGTAATTATCAGGAGAGCACAGGGGAGTTGAATTTCTACCATTTCAAAAAAATAGAAAAGTTCCTTTGATCAGCTGGGGTATGTACCAGGGGGGATGTTTTAGGTATGGACAATAGACAATAGGCGCAGGAGTAGGCATTTTGGCCCTTCGAGCCCGCACTGCCATTCACTGTGATCATGGCTGATCATCCCCAATCAGTACCCCGCTCCTGCCTTCTCCCCATATCCCTTGACTCCACTATCTTTAAGAGCTCTATCTAACTCTCTCTTGAAAGCACCCAGAGAACTTCTGAGGCAGAGAATTCCACTGATTCACAACTCTCAGGACCTTTAAATGCTTACAGAAACTAAACTTAAAACAGTACTTGTCGAGCTCTGTGGGGAACCCATCATTGCACCCCAGAATATTCACTCTTAAGGAAGGGAAAGAGTGTGGAATGTGCAATCTTTTCGCTCGGTGAGTGTAAAATGGTTTGCCATGCCAGGTGCGTGTCTTTGGGAAATTGGCTTTCAAATATTTCTTCTATTTGTCATGCTTTTTTTGTGCCTTGCGTCATTTCAAGCTGTCATTTGAGGGTTTTCTTTTAAGTTTACACTCATCAGTTACAGTCTTTGTATCTGTGCCACAGTCTTTTCATGGTTTCAATAAAAACATAATACTTTCCTGTCCAAGCCCATGCTAAATTAGAATCGCGTGAGGAAGTTAGGACTCGGTGAGAAGCCATGTCAGACTGCAACAGGAATGTACAAAGTTAAAGAAATGCCGAGAGTCTGGAACAAGTTTGCTGAGCGCATTCAGTAAGGACCGTGCAAACGGGTCTGGCTATTGAAGAGAAAGGACAACTCTGCTCATCTCACCTTTAATATTCGCAAGCTAATGAAGCAGGGAAATTACAAATTAAAAGGGGGGCTAAACAGTAACCTTCTATTAAATACTCAGGGAGAACTCAATTTAATACGTTTGACAGGCATGGGTCCAAAAATAGTAATGTGGTCCTTCTGTGAAATAAACCTCTTATGATTCTAAAGATAAGCTTCATTTCAACTTATTGCCGAGCATTCAACTTCGAATATTTCCCCTTTTATAGAAACATAGAAACATAGAAAATAGGTGCAGGAGTAGGCCATTCGGCCCTTCGAGCCTGCACCGCCATTCAATATGATCATGGCTGATCATCCAACTCAGTATCCTGTACCTGCCTTCTCTCCATACCCCCTGATCCCCTTTAGCCACAAGGGCCACATCTAACTCCCTCTTAAATATAGCCAATGAAGTGGCCTCCAACTACCTTCTGTGGCAGAGAATTCCACAGACTCACCACTCTCTGTGTGAAAAATGTTTTTCTCATCTCGGTCCTAAAAGATTTCCCTCTTATCCTTAAACTGTGACCCCTTGTTCTGGACTTCCCCAACATCGGGAACAATCTTCCTGCATCTAGCCTGTCCAACCCCTTAAGAATTTTGTAAGTTTCTATAAGATGCCCCTTCAATCTTCTAAATTCTAGCGAGTCCAAGCTGAGTCTATCCAGTCTTTCCTCATATGAAAGTCCTGACATCCCAGGAATCAGTCTGGTGAACTTTCTCGGTACTCCCTCTATGGCAAGAATGTCTTTCCTCAGATTTGGAGACCAAAACTGTACGCAATACTCCAGGTGTGGTCTCACCAGGACCCTGTACAACAGCAGTAGAACCTCCCTGCTCCTATACTCAAATCTTTTGGCTATGAATGCTAACATACCATTCGCTTTCTTCACTGCCTGCTGCACCTGCATGCCTACTTTCAATGACTGGTGTACCATGACACCCAGGTCTCGTTGCATCTCCCCTTTTCCTAATCAGCCACCATTCAAATTATAATCACCATTCAGATTATGTTGCTGGTGAATGCAGTGTGGTGTTGCAAAAGGTCTTTAGGTAAATAGTGTAATTTCCATATCCTTCTGTAGTTTAGTTCAATTTAGTTTAGTATAGAGATACATCATGGAAACAGGCCCTTCAGCCCTCCAGGTCCGTGCCGACCAAGAATCACACATACACACTAGCTCTATCTGCACACTAGGAACAATTTACAGAAGCCAATTAACCTACAAACCTGCACGTCTTTCTTTTGCTTTATTTCCCATTATTCTTCTACGTAAATGTACAGGACTGGGTGAGGAGATATAGTACAGGCAAACTTGCTAGCACTGCAACATTGGGTGGAGACTACCTTCTGTCATCAAAGGTCTTAGTGATCTGCTGGACTTTCCAAATCAATTTCTCACTTCTGGTGCGCTTGCAGTCACCTAAGCAATTGATAAAAGTTGGTTGATAGTGAGGAAGATTTTAGAGTGATTTTCTTTAATGTTGGCAGGAAACGTTGTAAAAGGCAACTGGAACAAATTGACTTGCTTTATTTACTCTTCTCTTCACCGAGTGCACGCCCACTATTGATCATCCATTCACACTCGTTTTTTTTCTCATTCACTCCTTAGACATTAGTGGCAATTAACACAAGGCCAATTCACCTCCAAACCCAATTGTCTGTGGAATGTAGGAGGAATCCAGAGCACCTGGAGGAAAGCCACGTGGTCAACGGGAGAACGTGGAAACTCCACGCAGGTAGTATCCAAAGTTGGGATCAAACCCTGGTGCCTGGTGCTGTGAGACAACAGCTCTATCAGCTGCGTCATTGTGCTGCATCACTTGCATTAACCTTTGAAACGGAGAACTTTCTTGCGTAAAATTGATATTTGGACCTATAAGCACAACATGCTAAGCACAGACTGAAGAATGTGATCATTAAAATAGTTTCACAGTAAAGTGATTAAAGTAAGTGAATGATGTAGTATTTGGACAGGCTATTGTTCGGCATAATAACTTAGTAGACGGTGTATGCAGGCACCTGCTATGGTTCTGGAATGGGGGTAAACCTGCCCAACTCCTTTCCTTCAGAGATGCTGCCTGACCCACTGATTTACTCCAGCTTACTGTGTCTCTCTTCGGTGTACACGAGCATCTGCATTTCCTCCCGACACATCTCCATTGCAAACGGACTTCAGAAAGATACAGCGCTGAATGATCATTCGCGGGAAGAAAACAGGTGACCTCCTACCAACTGATGTGCCTCATTTGGACGTTTGGAATGTGCTGAGAATTGTCACGAGCTGATGATATTGGAAGTAAAATGTGATCAGGAAATAACAGCGAGGAAAGCAACCACAAAGCAGTTGTCATGTCAACATTGTATGATATGGAGAAGTGTTCATTAACTCTGTGCCCTGGCTTGGAAATGGGATAACATTGATTAATGTGTTGCAGTGCATGTCCCACCAGCTTGGCATGCTAATCAAAAGGACATTTGCAGTTTTTCCTTTTTTGTCAATATTTTAAACATTATTTACTGTTGAATTTATGTTAGTTGTTTTTTTTTTCTTCTCTATACCAGTTAGACTTGGCCTTTTTGGAGTGAAGCATCAGGAGAAAATTAATGCATGTGAACAGTATTCTCTGGTACGATGAAATGACTGAAACGAGACAAAAAATCAACAATTAAGAAGGGTTTCAACCACAAGAGGACAGTTTTCATTCCGGGTCAATCTCACTCACTGCATGTTATCCTCAACCATTTGACATTGTTTAATAATTGCTACTCTGGAGCTATGGGAGTTCTCGGGCACTATTCTTCTTGAAGGCGCAGTTATGACATCTTAACTGAATGAGTACAAGCTGTCGTGAACAGGCCAATTAAAGCTAATTAATAGAGGCTGGATGCAATTGAACTGGTTCACATTGTCATTACCCTCAGTGCTGATTATATGTTCACCTTCAAGACTAATCTTGCAAGCTTCTTCCCAGAAGCAGTAACAGGCATTTTAGCTTCTGCCATTCTTTGTTCATTCGAATAATTGGAATGACCAAGTAGTGGGTATTTGGATGCTGACTTCTCAAGAAAATGTTGGCAAGGTAACATTCAACTTTGCATTGTGGGGCTTTGCCTATCAGGAGTGCATGCTGGAGATTATATTTCATGTCGTATTCTATTTTCTGTTGATCAGTGATGGTAGTTTTCTAACTCTGCATGTATTGCCATGGATTCCTAAGCAATTGCACAATGTTGATAGACTCTTTGTAAGAGGTTCCCTAATGCAGTTTATGAGATCAGAAGAGGGCAATAATTGGAAACGAGGAACTGCAGATGTTTACAAAAATAGGCACAGAGTAATTTTGAAATCAAACAGGTGAATGGGCATGAATAACAGAAAAATATGACTGTAGAGGCTGCATGGTTTCACCAGATGTCTGGAATTGGAAGCTCAGTTTTGGAATAAAGTGGTCCATTTCAGATGGAGATAAGCAGGAATACATTCTGATGGCTGCGAATTCTTGCAGTTCCCTACCACAGAGCTGGGCTGGAACAGTCATTCAATAAACAGTATTTAGTTTTGACAGATATTTAAGTTTCAAAGGAGCCAAGAGGCAAGGAGACTGGCAGGAAAGTGATTTTGGAATCAAGATTGGACCAGCCATCATTTTATTAAAGGGAGGATCAGGCTTGAGGGGCTAGTTGTATGTGAATACATATGGTTGTGGTTACAATAGTCGATTGTGAATGTGGATTATGTTCTTTTTCCACTGGTTCAAAATTAGAATTAGTAGCCTACATATTCTCTCTGTTTTAAGGTTGTCTTCTTCAATAATGGTAATGTGATATATTGCCATTGCCAAATACCAGTAAGGGATTCTTAGCTTTGTATTTTGATGCATCTGGGATCTTCAGTTTCATTAGCTGGGAGAAATCCATTGAGTTTAATGCTAAAATGAGCGAAGAAAGATTTCCAGATGGTTAGAACGCAAATTGCTGGAGTTAATCCAGCACTTTGTGTTCTGCTTAAGATTCCAGTATCTATAGCTCTTTGCCTCTATTTCCAGATGGTTAGCTTGGGTGTAAATGGAACCTTGCTGCTTCATAACTTTTGATATTTAAGTTAGATAATACTTAGATTTCCAAGGAGTTAATGCACTTGTGTACCAGACACTGTGGCTGATTTTCGTTTCCTTATAAAGCCTATGTGTCTGATGAGGTAGAGCTACATCGTGTATCCAGCAATGATCGATGAGTTATTTATCTCATGAGAGTTGTTAGATTTTCTTAAATGTTATTGACACGAAATCTTTCAAATGTGCTGCAACACTTGCAAATATAATGGCAGATTGCGGCATTTAACAATGATGATCAGTTTCTAATATATTTTTAAAAGGAATGATTCCTTTCCTCTGGAAACGAATTGTAGCTGGTGATCATTTTTCAAAGTAATTACTAAATGAGTGAAAAGTGGACAAGAGAGAGAGAAAAGGGAGATTGTCAGACCAAGAAAGGTCATGAGGAATAGAATTAGGCCATTCGGCCCATCAAGTCTATATAACCATATAACCATATAACAATTACAGCACGGAAACAGGCCCTCTCGGCCCTTCCAGTCCGTGCCGACCATTTGTTTTCCCCTAGTCCCATCTACCTGCACTCAGACCATACCCCTCCATTCCCTTCACGTCCATATACCTATCCACTTTACTCTTAAATGTTAAAATCGATCCTGCCTCCACCACTTCTGCTGGAAGCTGATTCCACACAGCCACCACCCTCTGAGTAAAGAAGTCCCCCCTCACGTTACCCCGAAACTTCTGTCCCTTAATTCTCATGTCATGCCCTCTTGTTTGAATCTTCCCTACCCTCAATGGGAAAAACGTATCCACGTCAACTCTGTCTATCCCTTTCATCATTTTAAAGACCTCTACTCCGCCATTCAATTATGGCTGATCTATCTCCTTCCTAACCGCATTTTCCTGCCTTCTCCCATAACCTCTGACACCTGTACTAATCAATAATCAATCTATCTATCTCTGCCTTAAATATGTCCACTGACTTGGCCTCCACATCCTTCACTGATAAAATAATTCCACAGATTCACCATCATTTTTTGCTCTTCTGGCTCGAAGGGCCAAATAGTCCACTCCTGCAGCTATGTTTCTATCTGATTGAAGACATTTCCTTCCTAAAAGAACGTCCTTTCATTCTGAGGTTATGACCTCTAGTCCTAGACTCTTCCCACTAGTGGAAACATCCTCTCCACATCTACTCTATCCAAGCCTTTCACTATTCTGTATGTTTCAATGAGGTCCCCACTCATTCTTCTAAACTCCAGCGAGTACAGGCCCGGTGCTGACAAATGCTCATCACAGGTTAACCTACTCATTCCTGGGATCATTCTTGTAAACCTCCTCTGGATCTTCTCCAGAACCAGCACAGAGGAAGAGGCTGAAAAGATTAGCTGTGTATATTAAGTAGCAAATATGGCAGTTCATGGCAAATATAGCAGATTATGTGTCTATAAATATCCATGGCTCACGTATATATCTTTCAAAGTGCTGGAGTGACTCAGCATCTCTGGAGTACATGGGCGGGTGACGTTTTGAGGGGGAGGGGGAGGGAAAGAGAGGGGGTTGTTTGGGGGCAGGGTTTGTGAGAGGTTACCTGAAATTGTAGAATTCGACATTCGTACCGCTGAGTTGTAAGGTATCCAATCAGAATATGAAGCGCTGTTCCTCTACAATGCGTGTGGTCTCATTCTGCCTGAATACAGGAGGCCCAGCACAGAAAGGGTAGGGCGGGAATAGAAGTTAAAATGCTTTCTACATTGTATACTTTAAGGTTTTGCTTTGGAATCCAAATTTTGTTTTGTTTTTGTGTTTAGTTCGTTCGCTCGTGTGTCAGACGACATATAGCTCGTTGTGTAGCCTCCCTTTGATCTGGTATTTTGTTGGTTCATATGCTGGATCAATGGTGTTTTATCATTAATGTTTTATTATTATTAATGTTTAGTGTTTTCTGAGTCATTCGTAACTGTCACTGTATGTCATGTTGTTACTTGTGGGTGGAGCACCAAGGCAATTTCCTTGTATGTGAATACTTGGCCAATAAACTTAATTAAGTTTCTGGAAACCCGAAAATAAAACTTTCATTTTTGCAGCTTTGAATCTTGTTTCACATAGATGAACATCTCTACTATGGGAAAAATATGTTTGTCGCAATCTTTTAGATAAATTAATTTATTTTTTCCTTTTTTTCCAGGTTGCCCATTGCATTCAGTCATATCTGTCATATTGTTGTGATGAGCACCACTGCAAAATGTAACTGATTTAAGAACATAATTTTTTTTTTGTTGCAGTCTTTCAAATTTATAGAGTATCCTCCTCAAACCACCAAAAACATACATTTTCCGTCTAACGCAATGATTATAAACCTTCGTAACGGTTTACTGCTGAAACAAGTAGTGATTTTCATCAAGAATGGTAACCTTCACATAACTTTTCACCAACTTCCTCCAAAACAATATTAACTTCAGATGAATAGGCAGAAGCATACTGGTCATTTATCAATTACAATTGATAATTATGGTAATTGTTGTATCATTTTACACATTATGAGCATAAAATACGCATGTGACGGATATGACTCAACATGGTGGAGATAATCAAGTTTGAAGCGTTGAGTGATGGAGATGACTAAAACTATCTTTAGGGCTGGGGCTGGGGCTGGGGCTAGGGTAATGCCCCTGTCCCACTTAGGAAACCTGAACGGAAACCTCTGGAGACTTTGCGCCCCACCCAAGTTTTCCGTGCGGTTCCCGGAGGTTCTCGGAGGTTTGTGTCAGTCTCCCTAATGGTCGAAAGTGGTTTCCGTTTAAAAAACGGTAATTTTTTAGTCAAAGCCGGTTGCGATGCTAGTTGAAGGTGGTTGCCAGAGGACAAAAACCTCCGGGAACTGCACGGAAACCTTGGGTGGGGTGCAAAGTCTCCAGAGGTTTCCGTTCAGGTTTTCTAAGTGGGACAGGGGCTTTAGTAACCCCCAATCTCCAGCTCCAGCAGCTCCATCTCCAGCTGGACACAGAGCCATCGCAGCCGTCGCATCTTCCCTTGACCTCATGTCCCTTTCCACGCCCGGCCCTCTTCAGCCCTTGTTCCCCGATGGGTGGGGGTAAACATGGTAGGTATTAATAATTAAAATATTTATTAACCTTATTAAAAAAAAAAATTCCTCTAATCTTGATAACATTTTAAATATTAGTTTTTTTCAAAAATGTATTGTCCTGATGATTCGAGTCATTTCATCAAAGTTTAAAAGTATTTTCATTTCAGATAGATCCCCCATTAAATAAATATGCTGACTTAATTTCAATAGTAACCATCGGGACATGTGGTTTTCGGGGGGGGGGGGGGGGAGGGGCATCGAACATCGGGGAAAAATATTAAAAAACAACACTTTATTCATTTAGGGTTTAAACTTTATTTATGAGGATTATGTTTATTAACAATATAGGAAAAGAAGAAATGGGATAAAATTACAGATTTTCCTTTTAAAAAAAAAAGCATTGAATAGCGGGACACCAAAGTAGACACTTACTGAAGAAACACCCTGTGGTCATTTTGCTTCAGTTACTTTCACTAGAAATGATTTGACCTGCTTTTGATTGCCTTTGCTGCTATCTTTATCACTGATTATTGGTTGATATCATCCTTCAGACTCTGTAGCTAACCACTGATACTGATGTTTCTGTAAACAGAAGAGTCTCACGATATATAGTCCAAGATCATCTTTAATCAATATGCAAACCATAGCAGTACAGTAGATCGTTAGTTGTCAGAACATCCTGACTGCTTCCACAACTGAGCAGTACAGGAAGTGTGCGTTAATATAAATGATACAGTAAGGTGGGGTTAGTGATGCTAGCCTATTATGATTGCTTGTCATACATAAACCAATCTACATCCTTCCCCCGAAAGAGTGAGTATAGTGAGCACCCATGCTGTAAAAATTAAACACGTTTGCCATATCTATCAGGCGGTGTACTAATACAGCCCGAACGTGTATGGACCAAATCCTCTCCTCCTTCACTGGAAAGATTAAAGGGAGCGGGGGACACCCGTGGTGGCCGACAGGGGGAGCATGCAGGAGTGGTAATTCCGTGGTTAGTCGCAGCCGCTGGTCGGGGTGCAGTGTTAGACGTGCTGGGGCCGGTGGCAGGTACCGCAGCAAACGGTTGGAATCGAAGTGGTGGAGCATAAGGACCGGCTGGTGGCGGACGGGGTTCCTTCACGGCAAGCAAATGTTGGCGACTTCTGTGGTATATGGTACCGTCATAGTCCACAAGGTCGACAACAGTACCCGGACGGGAATGTCCCATAGAAGTTTGTAAACGAACGACCTGGCCCGGCTGGAGAGTCGTAAGTGGTTAGCTGGATTTGTCATACGATCGTTTCTGAATGTCGTGTTTCTCCTGAATACGCTTTTGGATTGTTGCTGGCTTCAGCACCTGCGGTACCAGCCTCTGCTGAGCAATCGGAATTGGAGGTCTTGTTGTTCTGGACATCAGTCGCTGGGCTTGCGAGCCCAGGGTCCCGTCTGTAGAAATGTTCCTGAGATTTAAAAGATCAAGGTACACGTCTGAATTGTCAAGGCGTGCTCGTTCCATCAGGTGTTTTGCGCTTCTGACAGCTCATTCAGCGAGCCCGTTACTCTGTGGGTATTCGGGGCTGCTCGTGACATGGTGGAAATTCCATCGGTTGGCAAAGAGCTTGAAATGGTGGCTGGTCAACTGTCCTCCGTTGTCGGTCTGCAAACGGACAGTTTGCGCCGAATGTAGGGAAATGTTTCTTTAGTTTTCGAATGACCATCTCAGATGTGGTGGAGGTCAGTAGGTCGAGTTCAAACCAGTTTGAATAGGAGTCGACTAGGACGAAATAGTGCTTACAGCGCCATTCGAAAAAGTCTGCCGCCACCGACGCCCAGGGCAGAGCTGGTGGAGGTTGTTGCAGTAGGGGCTGCCTCTGCTGGTGTGCTGCTGGACTGGGGCAGGAGGCTGTACGGTCCCGTATATACTTGGCCATCCCGGGCCAGTAGAACACCTTCCCTTCTGTTATTGTGGTTAACATTGTGGACTTCCAAAAATTACATTGGGTTATAAATGAAAAGCTTGATTAAAGTTAATAAAAACAAATCGTTCAAAATAATTAGCAAATCTGACAAGATCTCTGGGTAGAGAAACTTATCATTTTGGATATTATTTTTTTTTAAATTATGACAATTTGAAAGAGCATGGGGAAGCAGAACTGCAAATCCTTATGGTGTGCTTGCTGCAAGTATTTTAATTGATCTGTTTCGGACATATGCCAATAAAACTCTTGGTAAAGAACCATCCAAAGATCTATTTCAGGGCAGACAATAAACAAGCTTACTGTTGGCTAAAGATGATCACGATTGCAATTATGATGAAACATATAGTGACTTCCTAATAATCTATAGCCATCAATTTGTGTCTGGAACTCTTGAAGACCATTGGCTAAACCCTTCTCAGCAGGTACGGGATACTGAAATGGCGGTGCAGGCTCGAAGGGCTTACTGCACCTAATTTCTATGTTTCTATGTAATTTAAGACCATTATGAGCATATTTTAATATTTTAATTTCCAGCTGCAGCAATTTTAATTTCCATCAAAATTTAGTCAGAGAATTTACTTGCACTGCATGGAGAAGCTTAGATAAGCCTTCAATGCTTGGAAAAATAAAAATTCAATCAAAAAAATTAATTGCTGCAAAGAGACTTTAAGAGTCTCCTAATGGCACGATTGCTATTGATTTGTGGGTCAAATTGCTATTTTTCCTTCAGAAGAATTGGATTATAGGAGCACATTATAAGCAAGGCCCACTGACTACAGTAGACCTATTGTGCAGATTCGATTTTGTGACACTAGAGCCTGCAGAATAAATGTTTTAACCTGCAATCAATTCCTATAGAAAAATAAAGAGATCATAGTCAATTTTTGATGGTTTACTTTATTTTGCCAAATATAACATTAGAAAATGCATCTGTTTCCATTTTTTTTGGGGGGGGGGGGGGAGATATATGCCGATATGTAAAACCAATCCTAATAAAATGAACAAAGATAAAGGAAAATGAGCACAAATGAAGGAAAATTGAATGAGACCACAGAAGTAGGTTACTATTTGAAGAAATAAGCAAGTAACAAAATATTTATATTCTACTTTAGACCATCTCAAAAATATGGGGAATATCATTTTATTTTGTTCATTTACGGGACAGTGGGATCTCCTGCGGTAAATTAACAGTCAAATTCCTTTCTGTACCAGTTAAACACTGCCTATGGAGTGTGACAAGCTTTCGAATTGGTGTAAGGTTTGGAGGAACTCTCTTCTATTCATTTAACTGTGGGCATCTTGCCATCTGACATCATTTTTAGCCCTTCTGTTGATGGATTTGGATAGGTGCCATAAATTCACTTTTAGCTTTATGCACGACGAGAGCATGTATTTAAAATCACCCTCGTAGAGTTCTAGCCAATTCTCTGACCCTTGATGTTCAATAGTGCATCCTCGCTCATCACCCCAATTATTTTGAGTTGGAATAGTGGTAAGTAACGTTAATTTAGTAGTTCGTATGTCGATCTCCATGCATTTTAAATCTTGCAACTTGACCTACTCAACCAGTTTAGTTCCAGCACAAGATGATAAGAGCTAAAGGGGATGGCAGTTGCAAGCTCCTTATGGATTTTATTACTTGGTTGCAGATTAATCATGAAAGCAAATGTATAGGATTTAGCAAATGCAGGTCCATCCATCGGAAATGTCACATTTATATATGACCTGTATAATGAAATAAAGGAGAAGGACAGTCAAATTCAAGCATATTACTCATTCGATCCCTAACTAGAATATGCAATGTTTGCAAGACAAATTTTGCAAGCATGATATAATTTTAAATGGGATTTCTGCTGCATTGCTAATGAAGTTATGTTGGAGGTGTGAGAATGGCTCAGATGTAATATGTAGCTTGAGCATTAGACTGGTGCACCAAATATCCATTCCAATCTTGCAGTGATGGGGCATGTTATTTGGGGAAGGAAAACAGATGAGTTTAATGGAAGTCTGGCAGATTGGGCAACCAATATGGTATTGTAATTGTTGCTTTTGGTGAATAGGAATGACAGAAAAAAATGAAAGCCTAGAGGATGCAATTAAGTCAAAAGAGTCAAAAGTCAAAAGAGTTTATTGTCATGTGTCCCTGACAGGACAATGAAATTCTTTATTTGCATAGCACAACAGAACATAGTAGGCATTGTCTACAATTATATACTTAAATTGTTTAAAAAGCCTAGTTTGTTATAGATGTCAGTGGTGGGTAAATTAATGGATAGGATACTTAGAGATAATATATATAAGCATCTGGATAAACAGGGTCTGATCAGGAACAGTCAACATGGATTTGTGCCTGGAAGGTCATGTTTGACAAACCTTCTTGAATTTTTTGAAGCGGTTACTAGGCAAATTGATGAGGGTAAAGCAGTGGATGTTGTCTATATGGATTTCAGTAAGGCCTTTGACAAGGTTCCCCATGGAAGGTTGGTTCAGAAGGTTCAATCTTTGGGTGTTAATGGCGGAGTAGCAAGATGGATTCAACAGTGGCTGAATGGGAGATGTCAGAGAGTAATGGTGGATGGCTGTTTGTCAGGTTGGAAGCCGGTGACCAGTGGGGTGCCTCAGGGATCTGTGTTGGGTCCACTGTTGTTTGTCATGTACATCAATGATCTGGATGATGGGTGGAAAATTGGATAAGTACAGATGATACTAAGATAGTTGGTGTTATAAATAATGAAGTAGATTTTCAAAGTCTACAGAGAGATTTGGGCCATTTGGAAAAGTGGGCTGAAAGATGGCAGATGGAGTTTAATGCTGATAAGTGTGAAGTGCTCAAAATAGGACGTACATGGTAAATGGTAGGGAATTGAGGAATGTTGTGGAATAGAGAGATCTAGGAATAACTGTGCATAGTTCCCTGAAGGTGGAATCGCATGTAGATGGGGTGGTAAAGAAAGCCTTTGGTGTGCTGGCCTTTATAAATCAGAGCATTGAATATAGGAGCGGGAAGTAATGTTAAAATTGTACAAGTTGGTGAGATCAATTCTGGATTATGGTGTACAATTTTGTCGCCTAATTATAGGAGGATGTCAACAAAATAGAGAGAGTACAGAGGAGATTTACTAGAATGTTGCCTGGGATCCAGCAACTATGTTACAGAGAAAGGTTGAACAAGTTAGGTCTTTATTCTTTGGAGCGCAGAAGGTTAAGGGGGGACTTGATTGAGGTCTTTAAAATGATGAAAGGGATAGACAGAGTTGACATGGATAAGCTTTTCCCATTAAGGGTAGGGAAGATTCAAACAAGAGGGCATGGCATGCGAATTAAGGGACGGAAGTTTAGGGGTAACGTGAGGGGGAACTTCTTTACTCAGAGGGTGGTGGCTGTGAGGAATGAGCTTCCAGCAGAAGTGGTGGAGGCAGGATCGATTTTAACATTTAAAAGTAAAGTGGATAGGTATATGGACGGGAAGGGAATGGAGGGGTATGGTCTGAGTGCAGGTAGATGGGACTAGGGGAAAACAAATGATCGACACGGACTGGAAGGGCCGAGAGGGCCTGTTTCCGTGCTGTAATTGTTATATGGTTATATGGTTAAATACACACATTAATTAATAAATTAATAAAGTGCAAATAACAGATGGAGGGGTATTAATGTTCAGAGTTTTGTCCGAGCCAGATTTAATAGCCTGATGGCTGAGGGGAAGTAGCTATTCCTGAACCGGGTCGTTGCAGTTCTCAGGCTCCTGTATCTTCTACCCGAAGGTAGCAGGGAGATGAGTGTGTGGCCAGGGTGGTGTGGGTCCTTGATGATGCTGCCAGCCTTTTTGAGGCAGCGACTGTGGTAGATCCCCTCGATGGAAGGCAGGTCAGAGCCGCTGATTATTATATGGGATATTTATAAAATAAAAAGCAAGATGGTCAGCTAACCCATTGAGAATTTTCCATGGATTACCCCTGACCTGGCTCCTTTGACCAGCCTTTGTCTTGTTCTTCAATTCACCCAATTAGCAAAAAAACCCAGTAAATCTCATTTTTATAATAATAAAACTGGTGCATATCAGTTATTTGCAGAAGAGTTCCAAAACTCTTCTCGCACTTTCTCCACGTAGGCGATAAGCCCAACTCCATTCCTAAAGGACCTGGAGGGACCTAAAGGACCTGGCTCTAACTTCTGTTGCATATAATCCTGGATTTGCTAGCCAGAAAAAAATGGTTTCCTCCACCTCCCAGCAATCTCTTTCCCCTCTGGTTCCATTAATGTCTTGAACTTGGGTCCACCCATTCATTAACCTTTTAAACTCAAGAGTATAAAATACAAATTTGTGTCATTTCTGTTCATAGATGATTCACTGTTGGGTTTGGAGTTTTTACTGTAATTTCACTACTCCTTCTTATAATGTGAGAAACACAATGTAAACATTAACTGGACGAGTCAATGTAAGATACCTGGATGCTGGCTCAGATCAAGCATAACTTCTATTTACTGATGTCCTGACTCTATAAACATAAAGGAAGGCATTGTAATTTTTTTTTTTTGTACGGTTCCATGACATTTTAATTTTATTCACTACTCGACTAAGTGGGACCCTTTGGGTCCCATGTTCACACGGGAGGGCTGGTCCCCTGACGCAATATTTCACCTCTCACCAATTCCAATATTGGTGGCCAGTGCGGGGGGCTTTCTGGAGCGCTGGTATGGGTTCTTGGGGTGGCAGCTCAGTCCCTCAAGCCTGATGTGCTGGCAGCTCACTCACGGCTGGTGGGCTGGCAGTTGACTCATGGCTAATCCTTGAAATTCCATTTCAAGCAGGGTGCAAGGCCACCAAATTCAAGTGCAGTTTCATAACACTTCAAGCTGGATCCAAGGCCACCAAATTCAAGTGCAGTTTCAAGACACTACAAGCAGGGTGCAAGGCCACCAAATTCAAATGCAGCTTCATACCATTTCATGCAGGGTGCAAGGTCACCACACTCAAATGCAGTTTCATACCATTTCAAGCAGGGCGAAACCACCATAAAACCACACAAAACACCAAACACACAGCTCAGTAGACATTCAGTGTGTTCAGTTTATTCACAGCTCAGACAGAGTCGTGACCTCTCCCTCCCCCATCATGCAGAGACTGTGCCACACCCACACTTCCGGGTTTTATAACCCCTCCTCCTCCCACCGGAAAAGGTGTGGCCTTCATGACAGGAGAGAGATTCTCAACATTATTTAAACACTAATAACACTTTTATTTTTCATTGATGGGAAGAATCCTCTGCTCCTGCTGAGCGGAGGGGGCCTGAGTAATATGGCCAAAAATCACAGCCGTAAGTGGTAGCGTTTTATCTAAAATCAATATACAGTGTAAACAGGAAGTTAGCCAAAGCCCCCAAGCCACCATTTGCAGTGGTGCCTTTTCACTTCAACACAAACCCCCCAAACAAACATTTTCAGGCAGTGCCTTTTTACTTCAAACCAACCATATTTTCATTTTCAAATCACATTAAGGGCACTCACTGTTGAGTAGACATGTGTCCAGTGCTATTCAGAGCTCAGAGAGATATGACCCTCTGGTTCCTCCATCTTGCAGAGACGGAGTGAGGCACACCACTTCCTGGTTTTATAGTCCCTCCCCCTCCCTCCAGCAGGGGCAGCAGAGAGAATGAGGAATTTGTTAAAAACATTAATATCGCTCTGATTTTTCATCGATGGGAAAAATCCTCTGGTCCAGGAAGGCGGAGGGGGGCTCTGTGCGAGCTTGGCCAAAAATGACGGCCGTAGGTTGCGGCGTTCTCTCGGAAATCACAGCACAGCGAGCCAAAAGCGGTCAATGTCAGACTTTTAGTAGGATAGATATAGATATACAATACCATTTGGAACATTTCTGTCACCAGCTTTTCATTAACGTTTAGCGTTTGGTTTAGCGATACAGTGTGGAAACAGGACCCTCGCCCACCAAATCTTCACTGACCAGCGATCGCTGCACACTAACACTATCCTACACACACACTACGGACAATTTACAATTTTACCAAGCCAATTGGCCTACAAACCTGTACTTCTTTGGAGTGTGGGAAGAAACCACGCAGGTCACGGAGTGAACATACAATGTGCGTACAGATAGCACCCATAGTCCCGATTGAACCCGAGTCTCCGGCGTTGAAAGGCAGCAAATCTGCTGCGCTGGGTCAATAAGATAATGATGGACCAAGAAGCCAAAGCTCCCTACTGGTTTTTTAATGATTAGGACCAATGATAAATAGGACCAGATTTGTAAGCGGCCTAGAGGTAAGAGCAAATGGTTACACTTAGCCAGAATTTGATCACATATTGTCAAATATTGCATGAGTTCGGAATCTCAAATGTTTTTTTTTTAAGTTAAAAGACTTTTGAACAGATAGGAAGTGTTTGGAGGATATGGGCAAAATATAAGCAAGTGGGACTAGCCCAGCATGCCAGCTTGGTCACCATGGACAAAGATAGCCAATGGGCTTGTTTTCATGTTGTATATCTCTTTGCCTCTTTTTGACTCTGCCGCATAGACTTTGGATAACTGCTACACGTGAAGGACTTTACAAGTCAATTTATATAAAGTCAATTAATGGATTGGATTGTTTGTGATTTATGATACTTCGGACAGCTTTATATAAAAAAATACAGTGAAGATGGTCAAGCTTTTTTATTGAAGGGAGAGACTAGAACGCATTTACATAGCTCCACTGGAACAGCCCAAGAAACCTTACAGCCAACTCAATGGAAATGCCATTGAAGGAGGCAACTTGGGCATAACAAAGTTTCATAAACATTCATGAGCAGAAAATCAATTCTAGGGAAAGGGAAACAAAGTAATGTCTCGAGGTGAAGACTGTCAAACTGCATGGGAGGGAAAACGAGTTGGTTTTAAATGCGGAAAGGCTGGGGATGGGATTATTACAGAATTTTTTTTTCTGATAATATGAGTCTAAGGTTATCATAGAAATAATTTATGGGTGTGGTCATGACTTTGGCCTCTCCATTCCAGAGATTCATTATTTTTTATCCATCCTGACACCACCCTTCTGAAATGGAAAATTTGTTTTTCTTCCTTGCACGGCAAAGATTCTTTCACCTGAAATGTTAACTCTGTTTATTATCCCATAGACATTGCTTGGCCTGTTGAATGTTGCCAGCACTTTGGTCCCTTTTCAGATTTATTTGAGTATCAGAACATCTATTCCTGTGATTTAATCGAGTGATATTGATGAAATATCCTTTTTGTTTAAATGAGCTGTTGAGGGTTTAATTTCAAGTTTAATCTGAAAGATAGTAGCCCCAGCAGTGAAGCATTCCATTTACATTGGAATCTCAGTTTAACATTAGTTTGCCGAAGTATCTGGAGTTAAATATGCAGTCGTAAAATATTTCGAAGCCTGGGTTGTTACTCGTGGATTGCAGAAGAATTAAATTAGCATTTAATACTCTAGCAGAGAGACAGCACAGAGTTGATGGTCAAAACACTTCAGATATCAAATGACACTGCTAACATGGAAAATTATGAAATTATACAGCAGATGCTAAATTGGACAATGAGCCTCAATGAATCCTGGAGCATCAGAGCTTTGTGGTTACTAAAAATGAAGAGATATGGGGATTAAATGATTGACTTGCAAAATATTCAGCAAGACTTTTGATGAAGGATAAAATGATCGATTTTTATTTCCTTTTTATTATTGTGTTGTGATACAGATTAATAGCTACCTATCTTGCCCAAGTGTCTATTATTCATGTGTCAATCTAGGTAGTGAATATTATCAGGCTAGTTATCTAGGGAGAGGCGGGTAATTATGTATTTTTGAATGATTCATGTTGGCACATCTGTTTGTAAACAAATGCTAAAATATTTGCCATATTTTTCCATGAAGACTGTGTACCTTTCAAAATTGCCCTAATTTTACTAAGAGGAATGATTGATGTGCTTAATGTAACTGAATGTGCTCCAATTTAGGTCAATTCCTGTCTTATTTTCCCAAAAGAACCAAACAAACATCTCTTCCAGTGTTAAAAAATGAAGAGGAGCTGGAAGCAAATAACTGTGGAACATTTCCAATTAATTCAAATTATGGAACGAGCTACCAGAGGAGATGGTTGAGGCAGGTACAATAACAACATTAAAAAGTCATTTGGACAGGAAATGTTTAGAGGGATATGGGCCAAACAAGGTAAATGGGACCAATGTAGATAGGGCGTCTTGTCAGCAGAGACGAATTGTGGGTCTATTTCGGTGCTGTATGACTGGATCCATGACTTTAGTTCCAGGAAAATTGGCATGATCATCTTTTCTCTGTCTCGTTTGCCGACTGGCCCGCTGCAGACTGCAGGAGTACGTGCTGAGGGACGCACTGAAGCTCGGTGCAGCCAACGCCAAGGCTCGGTGGGGGAGGGCCACAGTCTAAGGTCCTTCCGCTGCTGGACATGGGGGGCACGGTATGGTGGAGACGCCCCTCAAAATAAGGGAAGGTATCCCACGCCATTGTGCCACATGAGTGGCACGAGTGGGGGACTGATTTGTGGAAATTCGGGGAAAAGAAATGTCTAAACTGTATTCATCAATTTGTACAGCCTACGAAAATGTCGGATGGATTTTCCGCAAGGTTCAAGTATTGTATATATTTATCATTTGAATAAAGTATATTTTGAAATTAAAAAATAAAAAGTATGTGATATCATACTGCGTTTGCATATTCTGTTGTGCTGCAGCAAGTAACAATTTCATTGTTCTATCTGGGACATATGACAATAAAACACTCTTGACTCCTGACTGGATTGAGGTGAATATGACTGTTTTATGACTGACTTTGCACATTGGTGAGGAATGAATCTTCAGAAAAACAAAGCATCCAGAAGCAGCCAGACAGAGCACAGGATATTAAAATACACTTGGTATACAAGCTTGACTAAATTTACCAAATGAGCCGACAACAGAGGGAATCGGGAATGCTCAACAGCTGAAGGGTCTTGAACATTTGCAATGTTGAAAAACCCACTTTCGCATTGACGCCCTTTCTTGCAAATTGTTAAGATGTAGCAAAGGTATTTTGTTTTATTTCACAATTAAGCAATTTACAACATATCCAGACAATTAAAACCACACCAAAATTAGTACGATGTATTTCATTTTCAGCCACAGCAACGTGAAGGTGCGTTTCAGATCTAAGATAAGATAGCTGACTGCAAAGATCTAGTTATCTCTGTGCATGGATTTTAATCTTTCCTGATGCTGATGGCTATCAGCTGTGAGATCAGAACAATTCCTGGCAAGCAGCAAGACTCACGAAGAACGCTGCATAGCCAGTCACTGGGATACATTCTCATAAACTGCAAACCTGGAGTTAAAAACACAAGTTCAAACTAAATTTATTTTATAAAAAATAAAAAATAAATAAAAAAATATTACAGGGTGTGGAAGACTGGAATGTACACATCATTTCAGAGTGCAGTTCGAAATATAACCTGTAAACAATGAAAATTTGTAGGAAGGAACTGCAGATGTCGATGTCGGGCAGAGCTATAGTGGTGACTCCATTATCCGAGGAGCAGACGGGAGATTCTGTGGCGGCAGACGAGACGTGAGGATGGTCTGTTGCCTCCCTAGTGCCAGGGTTCAGGATGTCACGAGCCCAATTCAGAACATCATCGAGAGACAAGGTGAACAGCCGGCAGTAGTTGGGCATGTAGGCACAAACAACATCGGGAAGAAGAGGAAGGAGTTCAGAGAAATGGGAAGAAGACTGAAAGGAAGGACTTCTAGGGTGGTTATCTCTGGATTGCTTCCAGTACCCCGTGCTAGTGAGGACAGGAACAGGGAGTTAGGGGATCTGAATGTGTGGCTGAGGGGCTGGTGCAGGGAGCAAGGCTTTAGATTTATAGACCACTGGAATCTCTTCTGGGGTAGGGGTGACCTGTACAAAAAGGACGGGATACACCTTAACTGGAGGGGACCGACATTCTGGCGGCAGGTTTGCTAGGGCTACACGTGTGGGTTTAAACTAAATAGTGGGGAGGAGGGATTGACAACTTGGGAGTATAAAGATGGAGTTGAAGGGGAAGTGGCTACATGAAAAATTACAAAAGATTCTTGAATTAATGGGATGGAAAGCTTGAGAATGGACAACAGAGTAAGGTCAGGGCCAAGTGCGAGGGGGGACGTGAATACCGAGGTCAAAGTGTTGCATATGAATGCGCGAAGTATAAGAAATAAAGTGGACGAGCTTGAGGTTCAGTTAGAAATTGGCAAGTATGATGTTGTGGCAATTACAGAGACATGGCTGCAAGAGGGCCGGGGCTGGGAACTGAATATTCAAGGGTATACCTCCTATCGAAAAGACAGACAGGTGGGCAGAGGGTGTGGGGTAGCTCTGTTGGTGAGGAATGAAATTCAGTCCCTTGCGAGGGGTGACATTGAAACAGGAGACGTGGAGTCAGCATGGATAGAACTAAGGGTAAAAATACCCTAATGGGACTTATCTACAAGCCCCCAAACAGTAGCCTGGGTATTGGGTGCAAGTTGAATCAGGAGTTAAAATTGACATGTGGCAAAGGGAATGTTGTGGTTGTTATGTGCAGGTAGACTGGTGAAAATCAGGTTGGTACTGAACCCCAAGAAAGGGACTTTGTAGAGTGCCTTCATGATGGATTCTAAGAGCAGCTTGTATTGGAGCCTACCAGGGAGAAAGCAATTCTGAATTTAGTGTTATGTATGAACCGGATTTGATAAAGGAACTTGAGGTTAATGAGCCATTAGGAGGTAGTGACCATAATATGGTCAGGTTTAATCTACAATTGGAGAGGGAGAAGGGTAGATCGGATGTGTCAGTGTTGCAGTTGAATAAAGGGGATTATGAGGCCGTGAGGGAGGAGCTGGCCAAAGTTGACTGGAAAGATACACTTTCATCAGGGATGATAGTGGAACATCAATGGCAGGTATTTCTAGGAATAATACAGAAGGTGCAGGATCAGTTCATTCATAGAAACATAGAAACATAGGAAGAAAGATTCCAAGGAAGGGGCGACCGTGTCCGACTCAAGGGACTTTCTCATCTCGTCAAAGGGCTGTGACCCCTTGTCCTGGACTTCCCAACATCGGGAACAATAAAAAAATTTTGTAAAAAGAGAAGTATAAACAACGTCTATCCAGCAAAGACAGTCCTGACATCCCAGCGCACTCCCTCTATGGCAATAATGTCAAGAGGATTCCAGGTGTGGTCTACCATGTTTAAAGCTAACACCTGCAGAAATGACATAACTAAAAAGGCAATTTGCCCACGGGGAGCAAAAGATGAGGTACCGGAGGCCTTCAATGCTAGTAAATAGCCAAGAATATAATTGTGAAAAGGAGCTTCCTGTTTGCCATTCTTAGTAATAAGCTTCTTTATGTATTGAGAAGAGGAGAAAATTAGATTAAGACCCAATTGAAGACTCTAGAGTTTCCCCAAAAGGTGAATTTATTATGGGGAACAAGGAAATTGCAGATGAGTTGAACAGGTACTTTCGATCCATCTTCACTAAGGAGGACGCAAACAATCTTCCTGATATAGTAGTGGCCAGAGGATCTGGTGTGACGGAGGAACTGAAGGAAATCCACATTAGGCAGCAAATGGTGTTGGGTAGACTGATGGGACTGAAGGCTGATAAATCCCCAGGGCCTGATGGTCTGCATCCCAGGGCGGGAAGTGGCTCTAGAAATCGTGGATGCATTGGTGATAATATTTCAATGTTCTATAGACTCGGGATCAGTTCCTGTGGATTGGAGGGTAGCTAATGTTATCCCACTTTTTAAGAAAGGCAGGAGAGAGAAAATGGGGAATTATAGACCAGTTAGCCTGACATCGGTGGTGGGGAAGATGCTGGAGTCAGTTATGAAAGATGAAATAGCCACACAATTGGATAGCAGTAACAGGATCGGTCCGAGTCAGCATGGATTTACGAAGGGGAAATCATGCTTGACTAATCTTCTGGAATTTTTTTAGGATGTAACTAGGGAGATGGACAAGGGAGAGTCAGTGGATGTAGTGTACCTGGACTTTCAGAAAGCATTTGATAAGGTCCCACATAGGAGATTAGTGGGCAAAATTAGGGCACATGGTATTGGGGGTAGAGTGCTGACATGGATAGAACATTGGTTGGCAGACAGGAAACAAAGAGTAGGGATTAACGGGTCCCTGGTGGGCTATTAACAATATACATCAATGATTTGCATGAAGGGATTCCAAGTAACATGAGCAAATTTGCAGATGACACAAATGGGTGGCAGTGTGAACTGTGAGGAGGATGCTATGAGAATGCAGGGTGACTTAGACAGGTTGGGGGAGTGGGCAGATGCATGGCAGATGAAGTTTAATGTGGATAAATGTGAGGTTATCCACTTTCGTATCAAAAACAGGAAGGCAGATTACTATCTAAATGGCGTCAAGTTGGGAAAAGGGGAAGTACAATGGGATCTGAGGGGTCCTTTTTCATCAGTCTATGAAAGTAAGAATGTAGGTACGGTTTAGGCAGTGAAGAAAGCGAATGGCATGTTGGCCTTTATAACAAGAGGAATCGAATATAGGAGCAAAGAGGTCCTTCTGCAGTAGTATAGGGCCCTAGTGAGACCACACCTGGAGTATTGTGTGCAGTTTTGGTCCCCTAATTTGAGGAAGGACATTCTCGCTATTGAGGGAGTGCAGCGTAGGTTTACAAGGTTAATTCCCGGGATGGCGGGACTGTCATATGCTGAGAGAATGGAGCGGCTGGGCTTGTACACTCTGGAGTTTAGAAGGATGAGAGGGGATCTTATTGAAACATATAAGATTGTTAAGGGTTTGGATACGCGAGAGGCAGGAAATATGTTCCCGATGTCGGGGGAGTCCTGAACCAGGGGCCGTAGTTTAAGAATAAGGAGTAGGCCATTTAGAACGCAGACGAGGAACCACTTTTTCTCACGGAGAGTTGTTAGCCTGTGGAATTCTCTGCCTCAGAGGGCAGTGGAGGCCGGTTCTCTGGATACTTTCAAGAGGGAGCTAGATCGGGCTCTTAAAGATAGCGGAGTCAGGGGATATGGGGAGAAGGCAGGAACAGGGTACTGATTGGGGATGATCAGCCATGCAATGATCAGCCATTGAATGGCGGTGCTGGCTCGAAGGGCCAAATGGCCTGCTCCTGCACCTATTGTCTATTGTCATGCTGGCTTCTGAAGAAGGGTCGACTGAAGAAAGGTCGACTATTCCTTTTATCCAGATGCTGTCTGACCCGAGTTACTCCAGCTTTCGGTGTCTGATTTCTGTGTTCTGTTTCTCTGACTGAAGCATTATTGTGCTTGTCATACTCTTTTTAAAATTATTTAAAAAAAATAAATAAATAAAATGTGCCGTCAGGTTTCTTGTTATAATTGAGCAAGGTTAGCTTTACTATAATGAGACGTGTAATACCATTTTGGAGGCCTTAAGAACTTGAGTATATAATCTCCAACTGTAAATTCAGTGAGCTTTTCATTGAATCACTAGGTTGTGAATGTCACTAGCATGGCTGACATTTATTGTGTGTCCCTAATTGCCCTGGAGTAGATTGAGCTGTGATGATCCTGTCAACTCTGCAGTTCATCTGGAGAAGATATTCCCACATTGCTGTTATGGCAATAGACAATAGGTGCAGGAGTAGGCCAATCGGCCCTTTGAGCCAGCACCGCCATTCAATGTGATCATGGCTGATCATCCCCAATCAGTACCCCGTTCCTGCCTTCTCCCCATATCCCCTGACTCTGCTATTTTTAAGACTCACCACTCTCTGTGAGGAAAAAGTGTTTCCTCGTCTCCGTTCTGAATGGCTTACTCCTTATTCTTAAACTGTGGCCCCTGGTTCTGGACTCCCCCAACATCGGGAACATGTTTCCTGCCTCTAGCGTGTCCATGCCCTTAACAATCTTATATGTTTCAAGTATCATATATCTTATATGTTAAGTAGGGAGTTCCAAGATTTGCATGAAAGAATGAGAGTCGAGATCCAGCATGACTTGGCGGGCTACTTGCAGGTGAAAGTGTTCCCATGTGCCTTCCTCCTTATTCTTCTTGGTGGCACTGCCATGGGTTTGGGGAATGCTGCCGGAACAAACAAGCCCAGTGGATGTTGTGTAGATGGGATATATTGCAGATCTGGCGTACAGGTGACAGTGGTAGTAATTGGTTTTGCTGATCAGTGGGTTCGTTTGTCCTGTTGCAACTCGACTCCATTCTTAATATCGTCCATGTTGCTTAGTTTGTTTGTGGATGAGTGTCTTGAAGTGAGTGCCTGTATTGGAAAGATGCAATACTGAATTAATGCTTCCATTAATTGCAGAATAAGCAAGATGAAAAATGCATTAAAAATCACTTTAATGACAATGCTTGAGATTATTGAGCTGAATTCTTTATTTGTGAATACAAAGTGGGTTATAAGTGTATGTGAGTGTTTCAGAAAGGTATGGGGGAAAAAAAACAAATTTAATTCTGGGCAGTGAAAAACGAAATAGTGTAAAACTAAAGGGACTCAATATAATGGAAATGATTGATTGCAGTGGCAAGGTTAGTACACATCTATTGACAATTGGATAATTGCAGTTGCAATTCAATCCGACTTGTTTGTATACTTACTGCTGGCTTTTAAGTAATTGGCTGCAAAATTCAGCTCTGAGTCACCTGCTATTTGGATACTCGAGCTACTGATTTGGTGCTAATTTCATATGAATTGCAGGATAGGTGCAGCCTGCCATATTGGATCAGAGCACCTTTCAGAGTGCACCTTCTCTGTTACCATACCCATGCCAATACGATTGTTGGTGCTGGATGTTCAACGTTGGGAATTCTCCAGGTTTGGCCTTGAGTCGAGCACAAATTTCATGAAAATTCCTGGAGCTTTGGCTTGAAGTCCAATTCCTGTAATCAAATTCCCAGGGAGCAATGTGGGGTGACTTGAGGGCTTTGGATAATTTATTATCATTATAAGGATTGGGAGCAGAAGTAGGCTATCTAACCTTTTTTGCTGGCTCCATCCTTCAACATTATGGCTAACTTACCTCTGCTCCATTTTCAACCTTATCCCCAAATCTTGCATATCTAGAAATGTATTTTAGTCCACAACACCTCTTGAGTAAAGCATTCCAAAGGTTCAATAAAATTACCAGTCTCAAATAGCCTATCCTTTAACCCAAAATTGTGTCCTGGATCCAGACTTCTCGTTTAGTGGTATAATTTCTCTCCCTGCATCCAGCCTGTCAAGCCTGATAAGTATGTTGTAATCTCAATGAGATCACCTCTCATTCTTCTAATTTCTGGACTATACTGTCCAACTCTACTCAATATCTCCTGATTTGGCCAACATTCTATCTTAGTCCATCGCAGGCTCGTTTCCATCCATTTAGTAAATTCTCCCACAGGCGAGCCTGCATCATGGGCTGCGTTCCTGAAAAATGTATTGCATTTTTATTTCCTGTCACACCAAGCTGCATCATCTGTGCATGCATCGAGAAATGCAAATTAAGAAAATGTACATTTTGTGATTATGGTTTTTTTTTTTGTTTATAATTCACGAGAACAAATTTTATTGCTGAGGTCAAATCTTTGGGTGGTAATTTCTGAATCACTATTTAAGAAACGCTGTGTTTTTCTCATTCATTTATCAAAGTGGATGACCTCCGTTTCATATTCTGCTTGGTTTACTGTCATTTACGCCAGCGTGCAAGGCTAAACTGTATACATACTGTAATGGCAAAGCAACAATAAATGCAAGGATGGATGCAAAACAGCATCATGAAGCGAACATGGCAATGCAACCTGAAGTAGCGGAACAAAAACCGTGAAGTACGATATCAGAATAATCGAGTGAGATTGCGTTAAGAGAAAGCGTGCATGCAAACTTAAGGGAGTGTGAAGGAGGCGACTAGTTCGGGTATCTGGTCGCAGTGGGGAAGAAGCTGGTAAGTGTACAAGTGGGCATGCGAGCTCCTGTATCCTCTCCCTGAGGGAGAAGAATTCAAAGGGAATGGCCAGGGTTGCAGGCATCCCGATGCAGCACACAATGGATTGGATGTAAGAAAATGACAGCCTGTGATTGATGGTGCTGTGCACACCATTCACCGCAGCTTCAGATGGCTCGGGGCACTTGTGGCTGCTGCCATCCTTGGCTGAGATGCATCCCATCAGAATAGTTTCTACAGTGCATCTGTGAAGGTTTGAGGGAATCCTCGTGGACATGCCAAATGTCTAAGGAAGTAATTGGGCTGATGTGCTTTTTTTTATCACCAGATCACTCTGAAGGGACCAGGTTGGGTTGCTGACGAGGACCGCGAATCTGTCAGCCATGTCTGTTGCTGAGAACCCTTCTTATCTTCCTCCTAACTATTCCACTTGTGATATCATCACCACCACAAATGCACCCTGGTCTCTATGAAGGCAAGCATGTCAAATGCCCTTTTCATTTGGGCGTTGAGTACAGGAGTTGGAACCTCGTGTCACAACTGTACGAGGGCCACACTTGGAGTATTGTGTGTATTTCTGGTCTCCCGGCTGAGGGAAGGATTGTATTAAGCAGTGAAGGGTGCAGAGATGATTTACGAGGATGTTAGCGGACTGGAGAGCTCGATATGCAGGAGAAGCTGGATAACCTGAGACTTTTATCCTGAAGGTTACACAAAAAGCTGGAGAAACTCAGCGGGTGCAGCAGCATCTAAGGAGCGAAGGAGATAGGCGACGTTTCAGTCGCTCCTTAGATGCTGCTGCACCCGCTGAGTTTCTCCAGCTTTTTGTGTAACCCTCGATTCTCCAGCATCTGCAGTTCCTTCTTTAACACTTTTATCCTGAAACTTGGCAGAATGAGGCTGACTTTTATGGAAGTAGATAAAATGTTGAGGAGCATAGATAGAAACATAGTAACATAGATAAGATGAATAGTTAGTCTCTTTCCCAGGGTAGGGGTGTATAAACATAGTGTCGTTTTCAGATCGGGGGAAAGATTTCAACACAACCTGACGGACACCATTTTTCACACATTATGTGCCCTGTATATGGTACAAGTTTCTGGAAGAAGCTGTTAAGGTGGATGCATATACAATGCTTAAAATAAATGTTGACAAGTATATGGCGAGGAAAGGTTCAGAGGGTTAAGATTCGAATGCCAGCAAATGGTATTGGGCTAAGATTGACAAATTGATCAGCATATATGAGTTGGACAGTGCTACATGACTCCATGGTAGATTTATCAAACGTGGAGCATCCTCAGTGTTTCATGGGGCGTGCTTCTTTTTGTGTTCCAATGAGAGTTGATGCTGTGTGATATTCATGCTGCATGGTGCAATAGAGCTGCAAGCTGCTTCTGGTGATATCTTGTGGTTGGAGTGTTTTACTATACCTAAAAGTTGAATGTTGGGCTTCCATTATCTGCATTCAATTGTTAGACTGCAGAATTCTCTGTTAAAAGCAAAAGTCTACAGGAGCAATCCATCTGAAATAGAACTGGAGCCACTCATGTCAGGCAGCATCTGTCGTGAGTGAGATGGAGTTGACCTTTTACACAGATTGCAGGTTAGTTTGTCTCCATGGTAAAACGTCATGTAATAAGTGACTATTCTGAATGTCCACGTTGAGAGACAACTCGTGTTTAAACACGCCTAATAATTTTACATTCGGATATTTTAAATCCACTATTTTGTATTGAACAATGTTCAAACCTACTCGGTGAAATTGGTTGTATATTATATATGGTTTGGTTTCATCAGTCTTAGTCTGACATAATTGTCAAACAATTTGTGAACCGTGTGTTTCAATATCAGTGAACAAAATACATAGTGGGAAATCGGGGCTTTGTTGCGAACTGCACAATCTGCCATTATCCTCCCGGGAGTGCGACTGAATGAATCACAAACATCCAATGGCCTGACACACTGCAGATGCTGGAAATGTAAACCAGCAACAGAAAATGATGGAAGTATTTACAGTAGCACATCAGGGTGTGTCTGTGGGGAAACAGGATCAGTGTTTGAGTTCAGCTGCCTGACCTGCTCAGAAATTCTGACACCTTGTATTTCTTGTTGGCCATGCAGCATAGAAACATAGAAAATAGGTGCAGGAGGAGGCCGTTCGGCCCTTCGAGCCAGCACTGCCATTCATTGTGATCATGGCTGATCGTCCCGAATCAATAACCCGTGCCTGCCTTCTCCCCATATCCCTTGACTCCACTAGCCCCTAGAGCTCTATCCAACTCTCTCTTAAATCCATCCAGTGAATTGGCCTCCACTGCCCTCTGTGGCAGGGAATTCCATAAATTCACAACTCTGGGTAAAAAAGTTTTTTCTCAGCTCATAGAGACATAGAAAATAGGTGCAGGAATAGGCCATTCGGCCCTTCGGCCCTTCGAGCCTGCACCGCCATTCCATATGATCATGGCTGATCATCCAACTCAGTATCCTGTACCTGCCTTCTCTCCATACCCCCTGATCCCTTTAGCCACAAGGGCCACATCTTAACTCCCTCTTAAATATAGCCAATGAACTGGCCTCAACTACCTTCTGTGGCAGAGAATTCCAGAGACTCACCACTATCTGTGTGACAAATGTTTTCCTCATCTCGGTCCTAAAGGAATTCCCCCTTACCTTAGACTGTGACCCATTGTTCTGGACCTCCCCAACATCGGGAACAATCTTCCTGCATCTAGCCTATCCAACCCCTTAAGAATTTTGTAAGTTTCTATAAGATCACCCCTCAGCCTTCTAAATTCTAGCGAGTACAAGCCAAATCTATCCAGTCATTCCTCATATGAAAGTCCTGACATCCCAGGAATCAGTCTAGTGAACCTTCTCTGTACTCCCTCTATGGCAAGAATGTCTTTCCTCAGATTTGGAGACCAAAAATGTACGCAATACTCCAGGTGTGGTCTCACCAAAACCCTGTACAACTGCAGTAGAACCTCCCTGCTCCTATACGCAAATCCTTTCGCCATGAATGCTAACATACCATTTGCTTTCTTCACTGCCTGCTGCACCTGCATGCCTACTTTCAATGATTGGTGTACCATGACATCCAGGTCTCGTTGCATCTCCCCTTTTCCTAATTTGCCACCATTCAGATAATAGTCTACCCTCCTGTTTTTGCCACCAAAGTGGATAACCTCACATTTATCCACATTATACTGCATCTGCCATGCATTTGCCCACTCTCCCAGCCTATCCAAGTCACCTTGCAGCCTCCTAGCATCCTCCTCACAGCTAACACTACCCCCTAGCGTAGTGTCATCCGCAAACTTGGAGATGTTGCATTCAATTCCCTCATCCAGATCATTAATATATATTGTAAATAGCTGGGGTCCCAGCACTGAGCCTTGCGGCACCCCACTAGTCACTGCCTGCCATTCTGAAAATGACCATTCACTCCTACCATGTTCTGTCTGCTTCCTGTCTTGCCAGCCAGTTCTCTATCCACATCAATACTGAACCCTCAATACCGTGTGCTTTAAGTTTGTATACTAATCTCTTATGCAGGACCTTGTCAAAAGCCTTCTGAAAATCTAGATATAACACATCCACTGGTTCTCCCTTATCCACTCTACTAGTTACATCCTCGAAAAATTCTATAAGATTCGTCAGACATGATTTACCTTTCATAAATCCATGCTGACTTTGTCTAATGATTTCACTACTTTCCAAATGTGCTGCTATCGCATCTTTAATAACTGACTCTAGCAGTTTCCCCACTACCAATGTTAGACTAACTGGTCTGTAATTCCCCGTTTTCTCTCTCCCTCCTTTTTTAAAAAGTGGGGTTACATTAACTACCTTCCAATCATCAGGAACAACTCCAGAATCTAACGAGTTTTGAAAGATTATCACCAATGCATCCACTATTTGTGTGGCTACTTCCTTGAGTACTCTGGGATGCAGACTATCTGGCCCTGGGGATTTATCGGCCTTAAATCCATTCAATTTACCCAACACCACTTACCGGCTAACCTGGATTTCACTCAGTTCCTCCACCTCATTTGCCCCCGGTCCCGTGCTATTTCTGGCAGATTATTTATGTCTTCCTTAGTGAAGACAGAACCAAAGTAGTTATTCAATTGGTCCGCCATATCCTTGTTCCCCATGATCAATTCACCTGTTTCTGACTGCAAGGGACCTACATTAGTTTTAACTAATCTCTTTCTCTTCACATATCTATAAACACTTTTGCAGTCAGTTTTTATGTTCCCTGCCAGTTTTATTTCATAATCTATTTTCCCTTTCCTAATTAAGCCCTTTGTCCTCTTCTGCTGGACTCTGAATTTCTCCCAGTCCTCTGGTAGGCTGCTTTTTCTGGCTAATTTGTATGCTTCATCTTTTGTTTCATCTATCCCCGATTTCCCTTGTTATCCATGGATGCACTATCTTCCCTGATTTATTCTTTTGCCAAACTGGGATGAACAATTGTTGTAGTTCATCCATGCAGTCTTTAAATGCCTTCCATTGCTCAGTCTTAAATGACCTCCCGTTTATTCTAAAACTGTGGCCCCTGGTTCGGGATTCGCCCAACGTTGGGAACGTTTTTCCTGCATCTAGCTTGTCCAGTCCTTTTAAAATGTTATGTTTCTATAAATTTCCCCCTCATCCTTCTAAACTCCAGTGAATACAAATCTAATAGGACTGGCTACCACTTAACCATATAACCATATAACCATATAACAATTACAGCACGGAAACAGGCCCTCTCGGCCCTTCCAGTCCGTGCCGACCATTTGTTTTCCCCTAGTCCCATCTACCTGCATTCAGACCATACCCCTCCATTCCCTTCACGTCCATATACCTATCCACTTTACTCTTAAATGTTAAAATCGATCCTGCCTCCACCACTTCTGCTGGAAGCTCATTCCACACAGCCACCACCCTCTGAGTAAAGAAGTTCCCCCTCACGTTACCCCGAAACCTCTGTCCCTTAATTCACATGTCATGCCCTCTTGTTTGAATCTTCCCTACCCTCAATGGGAAAAACGTATCCACGTCAACTCTGTCTATCCCTTTCATCATTTTAAAGACCTCAATCAAGTCCCCCCTTAACCTTCTGCGCTCCAAAGAATAAAGACCTAACTTGTTCAACCTTTCTCTGTAACATAGTTGCTGGAACCCTGGCAACATTCTAGTAAATCTCCTCTGTACTCTCTCTATTTTGTTGACATCCTTCCTATAACTAGGCGACCAAAATTGTACACCATACTCCAGAATTGGTCTTACCAATGTCTTGTACAATTTTAACATTACTTCCCTACTCCTATATTCAATGCTCTGATTTATAAAGGCCAGCACACCAAAGGCTTTCTTTACCACCCTATCTACATGCGATTCCACCTTCAGGGAACTATGCACAGTTATTCCTAGATCCCTCTGTTCCACAGCATTCCTCAATTCCCTACCATTTACCATGTACGTCCTATTTTGATTTGTCCTGCCAAGATGTAGCACTTCACACTTATCAGCATTAAACTCCATCTGCCATCTTTCAGCCCACTTTTCCAAATGGCCCAAATCTCTCTGTAGACTTTGAAAATCTACTTCATTATCCACAACACCACCTATCTTAGTATCATCTGCATACTTACTTATCCAATTTTCCACCCCATCACTTCTGTGATTTCCTTTTTTTTTTAAACCATTCCTCTGTGGCACAGCTGGTAGCCTCACAGCACCAGAGACGTGGGATCAATCGTGACCTCTGGTGTCTGATTGGTGATTGCACTTTCTCCCTGTCAACCGTGTGGGTTTCCTTTAAGTGCTCTGGTTTCCTCTCGCGTCCCAAAGGTGTGTGCTTTAGGTTAATTGATCTCTGTAAATTGCCCCTAAGTTGTGGATGGAAAAAGTGGGATAACATAGACCTTTGTGAATGGGTGATTGCAAGTTGGAGTCCAACTCGTCCATAGTGCCAAAAGCCCTATCTAAGCTCGTCTTATTTGCCCATGTTTGATTTGTATCCTTTTAAACCTTTCCTATCCATGTATCAGTCTGCTTTTATAGTACCTTCCGGAATACTTCCTCTGCGTAAAAGTCTCTGTATAATCTTGCATTTGGTCTGATTAAGCTCCAACTACTATTTTACCACCCATGTGGATTAGTTGTATCCTTTGACATCTTTACTCGCTTTGGCAAGTTTTGTATTTCTATTCAATATTGGTAACGAATCTCCCAAAGAATAGGTTCCCTAGCCTGATGCAAGTTATCTGATATGTGTTTTGAAAGACAAAGACAGACATATTTCCAGGCAAATTATTTTTATTCATGTGTTGAAGAGAGAGAGTCAAATGGAAATACATTATATATTCAAATAAGTATGTGAAGAATACTTTTATTGCCCTGGGTCTCACTATTGCTAATCTACTTGTTCGCTCCAGATAAGAGTCAGTTGCAAAAAATATTAATGACTCTGGACATGAGAAAGAAAGTATAAAGCCATACAAAATATCTGGGGCATAAATTAGACTCCTTTATCTTAGCACCAGTTCCATTCAAATTTAAATCAATCCCAGATTTTACTGGAAGTTCAGAGCAAGCAGGCTGACATGGCAGGAGACTGAAAAGACTGGATACAACATTGTCTTAGAAAGTGATTAGAAAGTGAACTATCTTTAAACTAGTTTTTTTCACAATCGGAAAGTGCGATTGCAAGAATATACTGTGTTGAACAACCTGGTCAGGCTGAGAGAGGTTTGGGGAGGAGGATATTTGGAAAAGATACTAGTTATTCATTTCCTCGAGTTTGGCCCCAAACAATTATACGGAATAAGATTCCTGCAATGTTGAATTTGGACTTGTTGGCTGAGTGCGCACTGTATAAGAGTTATGGGTCGGGTTCAAAACTGATAGGGGAGAGCGCACTTTACGTCCGAACATCATCTCCGCTGGAGTTCGACAGCTAGTGCAGTTTGGAACGATACTACAGTTTGATTCGATATTGCTGTAAGAAATCGCGCAATGCCAATTGTTTCAATTTATTTTCGATTCCTACAGCACGTTTCATGGCCTGCTTGAAAATGCCGACAGGCCGCTCTGCCTCACCATTTGAGGGTGGATGAAAAGGTGCTGATGTCAGATGCACAATTGAGTGTTGTTTGTACCAGTCACCGAACATTTGCGATGGAAATTGGGGTCCATTGTCGCTTACGATTGTTAAGGGCAATCCCCAAATGGCGAACAAATCGTAGAGTGCATAAGTGGTTGTTTCGGTGGTTGGATACTTATTCATTTGGAGAACATGTGGCCATTTCGTGGGTCCATGACAACCAGCCAGTTGCGGGGACGGGCCATGTGGAGGTCTTTTCCGGCGGATTCGGCGCTGTTTCGGCACATGGCGTGCAGTCCTTGCAGTGGTCGGCTATATCGGTCTCGATATTCGGCCACCACACGTGCATGTGGGCGAGCGCCTTCATTCGCACAATTCCAACGTGTGTCTTGTGCAACATTTTTAGAATTTGCAATCGCAGTTCCATCGGAATGATCACTCGATCATCGCGGAGCAGAATGCCATCCTTCGAGGAGATTTCAGTTTGCGCATTCTGGAATGAGCGGAATTCCTTGTCCAGCTTAGGACTGTTCGGCCACCCCTGAGTGACAAAATGTCGTACCTTCGACAGAATGGGGTCTGTGGTCGTATAGTTGGCGACCGTCCATGAGGAGACGGGGAAATCGGCGATGACCCGCGTGTTGAGCAAGGTCACATCCGTCTCAATTTCCATAATTGCCTCCTCTTTATCGAATGTCAGGTCGGGTCCAATCGGTAGACGAGACTGTGCATTGGCATTGGCCTGCTCGGCAGACTGTCGGTAAATGATGTGGTGATCATATCCCTTCATGATCGGGGCCCAACGTTGTAGACGCAGCAACGCCATGACAGACAAACTTTTCTCCGGACTGAAAATAGTCAGCAGCCGCTTGTGGTCGGTGATGAGCAGGAAATGTCACCCACTTAAATATTGGTGGAAATTCCGGACACCAAACACAGTCGCCAGTGCTTCTTTCTCCACTTGATTGCAGTTTTTCCCGGCTGTCGTCAGCGTTTTGGATGCGAACGTAATTGGTTCTTCCTTGCCGCTCGCCGCTGTTTGTGAGATTCCAGCTCCAAGACCGCTCGGCAATGCATCGGCGGCCAGCAAGATCAGCTACGATGGGTCATAGTCGACCAAACGCGTCTTCTGGGCGAGCATCTCCTTCAGTCTGGTGAATGCATGTTCACACACTTTGGACCAGAGCCATTCAACGTCCTATTTTTGCAGGTTGTTCAATGGTGTGCACAAAGTCGAAAGTGCCGGTATGAACTTGACATAGTAGTTCAACTTGCCAAAGAAACTTTCAAGCTGCTTCCCAGTTTCGGGCATCGGCAACTTCACAATGGCGTCCAGTCTTTCTTCGGATGGCTTCAGACCATTTGTCGAGATCACATGCCTGAGATACGTGACCTGTTGTCGGACGAATGCGCACTTGTCCACGCGCAGCTTCATGCCGTACTTGTTCAGTGCCGTGAGGACCTGTTTTGGGTTCCGCAGGTGTTCTTCCTCTGTCCGGCCGGTGACAATGACGTCATCCCAGGTAGGCGACTACGTACAGAATCCCGGCAGCCAGATTGTCGACCAGCTTCTGGAAGATGGCCGGCGCCGGTCCAAACGACAATCGGCTGAATCTGAACAGTCCCTTGTGCGTGTTGATCACCAGCAGGTTTTTTGTCTCATCGTCCAGTTCCACTCGGAGATATGCGTCGGACATGTCCAATTTTGAGAAGTACCCTCCTCCTTGTAGATTGACGAACGGCTCGTCCACTCTTGGTATGGGTGGTCAATGTGGTATAGAGGGTATACAGTGTGGTCGCCACAGATGCTTCTGAATGACAACTATGGGTGTGGCCCAGTTGGAACGGTCCACATGGGTGATAATTCCCATTTCTTCAAGACGGCAAAGTCCTTGTCGACGGCGTCCATCCGACTGAACGGAACTGGTCTTGGTTTGAAGAACGTAGGGACGGCATTGTCTTTGAGTATGAGCCGTGCCTTCATCCTTCGTGCAATGTCCAAGTCCAGGTGCGAACACGGCCCCAAACTGGTCTAGAACCTTTTGCAGGCTGTTCTCGCACTTGCAATCCGTGGTGGATGACAATAGAAACATAGAAACATAGAAATTAGGTGCAGGAGTAGGCCATTCGGCCCTTCGAGCCTGCACCGCCATTCAATATGATCATGGCTGATCATCCAACTCAGTGTCCCGGACCTGCCTTCTCTCCATACCCTCCCCCCTTAGCCACAAGGGCCACATCTAACTCCCTCTTAAATATAGCCAATGAACTGGCCTCAACTACCCTCTGTGGCAGAGAGTTCCAGAGACTCGCCACTCTCTGTGAGAAAAAAGTCTTTCTCATCTCGGTCTTAAAGGATTTCCCCCTTATCCTTAAACTGTGACCCCTTGTCCTGGACTTCCCCGACATCGGGAACAATCTTCCTGCATCTAGCCTGTCCAACCCCTTAAGAATTTTATAAGTTTCTATAAAGATCCCCTCTCAATCTCCTAAATTCCAGAGAATATAAACCAAGTCTATCCAGTCTTCCTTCATAAGACAGTCCTGACATCCCAGGAATCAGTCTGGTGAACCTCCTCTGCACTCCCTCTATGGCAATAATGTCCTTCCTCAGATTTGGAGACCAAAACTGTACGCAATACTCCAGGTGTGGTCTCACCAAGACCCTGTACAACTGAAGTAGAACCTCCCTGCTCCTATACTCAAATCCTTTTGCTATGAAAGCTAACATACCATTCGCTTTTTTCACTGCCTGCTGCACCTGCATGCCTACTTTCAATGACTGGTGTACCATGACACCCAGGTCTCGCTGCATCTCCCCTTTTCCTAATTGGCCACCATTTAAATAATAGTCTACTTTCCTGTTTTTGCCACCAAAGTGGATAACCTCACATATATCCACATTATACTGCATCTGCCAAACATTTGCCCACTCACCCAGCCTCCAGCATCCTCCTCACAGCTAACCCTGCTAACACTGCCATAGTTGATCCATTGTAGATCAAGGCGTTCATGTCAAGCTTGAAAGCATGGACCCAGTCGATGGCGCACACGGATGTACCTTCTTTACTAACGATGATCAGCAGCAACATCTGTGTCATACCATTACAGGAAACGGTGACAGTGCATTTGTCTTTCAAGGGAATGGGCTGTCGTGCGTATCCGAAAAGGCGGATATTGGCCGGTTTCAGTTACAGCAGGCCGTTGCCGCGCGGAATTTTTGAACACGGTCAGTTTTTCGGAGCCCTGCGCGATGTCGGGACCAGCTCCGCACTACGCCATACGGCGCCGCCGATCGAAGTGGGACTGGCCCCAAGAGGCCGCACGGCTCAATCAACCACGTTAGGTCGCGCTTCCCGCATGGAGTCGTGTGCTCGTGGGACAGGCCCTTTACTTAGCAGCTCGGCCATCTTAGCACACTGCAGCACATTCTTCAATGAGGCATCCGATTCCTTGAGAATCGCCTGCTGGATGAATGCGTGAAGGGGATGTGGGTGTCATGGAACACCAATCATTGAAAGTAGGCATGCAGGTGCAGCAGGCTGTGAAGAAAGCAAATGGTATGTTAGCATTCATAGCAAAAGGATTTGAGTATAGGAGCAGGGAGGTCTACTGCAGTTGTACAGGGTTTTGGTGAGACCACACCTGGAGTATTGCATACAGAGAAAAGACATTCTTGCCATAGAGGGGGTACAGAGAAGGTTCACCAGACTGATTCATGGGATGTCAGGACTTTCATATGAAGGACTAGATAGACTACAGAATTTACTGAGTCTTATAGAAACTTACAAATTCTTAAGGGGACAGGCTAGATGCAGGAAGATTGTTCCCGATGATCATAAGGGGTTCTAAGGAAAGGGGGAATTCCTTTAGGACGAGATGAGGAAAACATTTTTCACACAGAGAGTGGTGAGTCTGTGGAATTCTCTGCGCAGCCAGAATTGACTATATTTAAGAGGGAGTTACATGTGGTCCTTGTGGCTACCAGGGGGTCCTGAGTTGGATGATCAGCCATGATCATATTGAATGGCGGTGCAGGCTCTATTTTCTATGTTTCTATGTGCCTGCAGCCCATGACCAGTCTATCCCCGCAACGCATTGTCTTGGCACTTTTTGCTGCATTGAGCTTTAAAATCACATGCCTTTGCCTTGGTGCGAAGTTTGGCAGGAAATTCGGTGATCGATTGCCTTTCCTGTTGCACAATCCGGTAGAAGTGGAGGTGAGCTGCGAGGAAATTTCGACTTTCTTCGAAATGCAGCTGCAAAGCTCTTGTGATTTCAGCACATGAGGCTTCAGTTACTTCTTCTGTAAGAAAATTTTGGAGCAGTGCAAAAGTTTCTGGAGACATTGATTTTCACGAGAGCCTTCTTCCTCAGGTCAGTCGTAATTGGCATTCTTTCAAAATAAAACTCAGTGAGCATTAAATACGACAACCATCTTTCTCGCACTGGATCGAATTGCGGAGACATGTTAGTTTAAGTACACTACAGAATTCAAAAAAAAAAAAAAAAGAAAAAAAAAATAATCGAAAAATGGGCTCTTATCTGGGTCTTTCGACACAATCCGAAGTATCCCACTTCTGACACCACTTTTGTGTTCTTTTTCTAGGTCTGCACAAAACTTGAGAGTCTACAAGGTACAACAGAAGTCTTTATTACATTACGCAATGCTGGCAGCAAGACAACTCAAAATGGCTGCACACTCACACTGTCTACAGACAGGAAAAACTATATACAAAACATCTCCCTTTGTCCTGTGCAGCACCACCTGCTGCACGGGAGGAGCAATGGGTTCTCCCACCCCTCACAATCCACCAAATATCACAAAAATAATTCCCGAACTGACCACAGACCCTTTAGTTTCACACTGAGTAACTAAATAATCAATCAACTTGCCAGAGGCATGCTTTTACATAGACTGAGTGAAATGTTTATTGGTCCTGCGATCAGCTAAAAACTTAACTTTGTTAATTAAAGTCACTTAAAAATTTAAGGGCGCATTCATTTTATTAATTCATTCACTGATTGAGAATGTGTTGTACGTCACATCATCATCTGTTGCTCATCATAAATTTGATTACCAAAGTTACCATCGCTGGGGCTCCCCAGGTTATCTAATGGTTCTGCTCTTGAATTGCATGTAAACTTAATTTTCTGTAAGTCAAAAATGAACAATTTCCCCTGAAGCCGTCGTGTGAAACTTTTACCCTTGACGGTCCTTGATTTGCAAAGAGTAGACTCGTTGAAGGTACGTGCAGGCGATTTTACGCGCAAGAACTTTGATCCGATTGTTGCCTGATTGGAGTGTCAGTGAGAAAACGATCGGAAATGTGATAAAGTGTACTATGCGGAGGTGGTGCAGAGTTCATAATGTCGGATCTTACCTGAAAAGGCTTTTGGAGAAGGTATTGCCTTTTCCTATGGGTGATCTTTGCATTGGTTTCTGCTGGTGATTTGAGTAGTATACGGATGCTTGTCTGCATGGAGTTTGTACAGTCGCTCCATGACTGTATTGGTTTTCTTCCGTTTCCTCCCACACACCAAAGACGTACAGTTTTGTAGGTTAATTGGCTTGGTATGAATGTAAATTGTCCCTAGTGTGTGTAGGATAGTGTAAGTGTGTGGGGATAATTAATGTGCGGGGATCGCTGGTCGGTGTAGACTTGGTAGACAGAAGGGCCCGCTTCTGCGTGGCATCTCTAAGCTTTATATAAAAGAAAGATTTAAAAAAGTATACCCTAGAGCAGGGGTTCTCAACCAGCGGGGAATTCCCCCCAGCGGGGAATTCCCCCCAGGGGGGGAATTTCAGGTTTTCAGGGGGGGAATTGGGACCACAGATTAGCAAACTCAAACTGTTAGAAATAAAGGATTTTCAGTATTATATGCATATTATTTGGAATGCACTTTTTGTGGCGGACAATCTTGGAAATGAGGGGGGGAATGACATTCCGACATATGGTGAGAGGGGTGCATGGGGCGAACAAGGTTGAGAACCACTGCCCTAGAGCAAAGTCTGGGAGTATTTGTGTAAAGTCGGAATTTGATAATACAATACAATACGGTTTTATTCGTCACATTGCACATAAAGTGCAAGTGAAATGAATTTGCCAGCAGCGGTACAATGATAAAGAACACACAATACACAAACACAAACATCCACCACAGCATTCATCAGTGTGGTGGAAGGCACGACATTTGGCCAGTCCTCCTCCATTTTCCCCCGTGGTCGGGACCTCCACCCTCCGCAGTTGCCGCTGCGGGCGTCCAGATGAGTAGACAAGTAAAAGTCCAGTTAAGCGCAGAGTCGGCTCTTCCCCGCCGGAGACCGCGGCTTTAGGTTGGTGTAGGCCGCAGGCCGGCGGTCGCAGATTTAAAGTTCCCGCCACAGCTGGAAGCACTGCAGACCGCAGGGCCGGCGGTCGATGCTCCCCTCCAGGGGTGATGGTAGGTCCACGCCGGACTCCGCGCCAGCTGGAGCTCTGCAGACCGCGGCTTCAGGCTGCCGCGGGCCTCCGGCGACCCCCGGCGATGGCTTGCCCGCTCCGCGCCGAGAATCCACGCTGCGCCCGCCGCTGAAGCCCCGGGCACGTCTCCGGGAAAGGCCGCCCGATCCTCAATGTTAGGCCACGTGGGAGGTGACCTGGGAAACGTTGTCTCTCCGTGGAGGAGGTGACCAAATTCCACGCGGCGTTGAATGGCAGGAGAGGCAATCGATCTGCACACGCACGGTTTTTAAGATTTTTAAACCTCGCTAACTCTTACCAGCTTCCACTGATCGGAATGAAACTTGGTGCAATCGCAGCACAGGAGAGCGGTGAGTAAGCTGGCGAAAAATCATAGCGCTATCGTGTACCGTTTTTGTGCAAATAGAATGACCGCCCGACCGGAAGATAAGATCAGAGTATTAGTTATGTATAGATAGAGATTTCCATTGTTCAAATTTATCTCTGTAAATTACAACAAAGTTGGGCATATCTCTTCCCAGTTTCTATGTGTCAATCTTTCACTGCAGCCAATGCCTAGAATTCATTTAATTGGAAATAAGCCACTGTTGCTTGTTCCAGCTACTTTGCATTTCCTGGAAAGGATTCTTGTTTGTTTCTCCTAGTGAGTTGAGACTAAAGTTTACACAAATTGGTGCATGTTCAGAAACATTAATCGCATCAATCTCTGCTGTCATTAAATTTGGAGCTGCATGTTTGGAAAGTGTAATGCTAATCCGAAATGATTGTTGGAAACCACAAGCAAAGAATATGTTTTATCTTTACAAGATTTAAAACAATTCCAGGGTTGTATTATCCAATCTATCACATTGATATCTGTAATCCTAGAAAAATGAATCTGATATCACTGATCTTTCTATCGAAAACAACACTTGTGATCCACTCATATTTCAAGCATCACCAGGAGCAAAGATTGTCACCGGTATTATGGGGAGAAAGTAGTGGAATGGAGTTGGGAGGGAGAGATAGATAGCCATGATTGAATGGCGGAGTAGGCTTGATGGGCCAGATGGCCTAATTCTGCTATCTCTTATGAACACAGTGGCATCCCTGGAGATCATGGGTAGATGACAATTCAGGCTGGGACTCATCATCAGACCTGACCCAAAACGTCATCTATCCATATTCCCATCGGCTCTCCGGCACCCTCAAACCTAACCGAGAATCTCCTTCCCCCAATTCCTGCACGCAGCTGGTCCACATCCCCTGTGACTTCAGTCAATGTGTTAATATGATCCTCTTCCTTCCGTTAACTGAGCTCCCTCCGCATCAACTCTCCGCCTCCAATTTTGAGCAGATTTACAAAAAAAATGCAATAGTTCAAGAGAAACTCTCTCCCTGGAGCACAACCCCACAATTTACCATTCTAAATCACATATGTTCATTCCTGTAGGGCCTCGGTCAGAGACATCTACCACATCTGCATCTTGCACCCTTCATTTCCATTTAAAATCTATCACCTACTAACAGCACTTCCTTCCCTCTTCACCCCTGAATAGTTTGCTGGGCCAAATTGCTTCCTTTTATTTATAGCTGTCAACACTCTCCCTACTGTTGATCTGCATGATCAATCTCTTCCCTTGAAGCATGATGCCAAATTGTATAGTAATTAACAGATCTGGCTGGACAACATCAAGTGCTTTTGTTCATTGCTTAACGCTGGTAAGTCCATCAACTATTCTGGGATCATCCTGCAGAATAAGAATAGCTGCTCCCCCCCCACCCCCCCCCCCCCCTCCCTACCACAACAATTATCTTGCATCCATCACTCCTGGCCCATCACATTCATCACAATCAACAAGTGCGCCTCATTAATATTGAGGCCATCTGTTCAGCCATTGTTCTCCCTATTTCTCCACACATACCATGCCAAGCCTATCCCCAGATCTAACCTGGAACTCTGCATTCTCCTTTTGCCTTTAATTTTCGGAGCTCCTCCTGTCCATGCGATTCAACCCCTGCATCCATCAGAATTAATTAGTGTAATACTGAGAGACCTCAAGAAGCAAGGTCTTGTGGATCATCGGCACTCGACCAATGACACGCTTTTGTTCTTGTTCCCACTATTCCATTTCAATGTATTGCCCCATTTCCCTGTATGGCTTTCTCATTCCTATTTTAATTTGACAGCTAGAATGTGGCATTTTGGGTTGGGCATTACACAAAGAAAGGCACTAAAGCCTTGGAGAAGATACAGGAATACTGTATTTACTGGAATGAATGGTAATATGTGCTGGCAAGACTCAAAAGGAATTATTCTTCAGGAAGAGGTTGTTCAAAAATGCAAAGTTTCGTTTGAATGAATAAAGGGTGTTTGTTGGAGATAACTCAGTGGGAAAGGCATGGATGACGTTTTGGGTCGAGACCCTTCCATTCCTTCTCTCCAGAGATAGTGCCTGTCCCGCTGAGTTACTCCAGCATTTGGTGTCTATCTTCGGTGTAAACCAGCATCTCTGGAGAGAAGGAATGGGTTGTTCCTTCCTACATGAAGAGAAATTGTTTCTGCTTGCAGGATATTCTGTAGAATACAGAATGTCTGTGGGCAGTGGGCAGGTGCTATAGACCTGCACGGGAAGGTAGACGCTCCCACCCCCACGATTCTCGGGGCTGATGGTGCTCGTCAGCCTGGGAAGGCAGTCCATCTGGGGGGGGGGGGGGGGGCGCGCTGCATGGGCACCAGCCTGTCCTCCATATGACATCGCCCAGGCTCGCATCCGATCACACATCATCGTAAGCGACGCTACTCTAGCCGACGTTTGGAGCAAGCAGCCAACAACTAGGATGCATCACCCATGGTCAGTCATGGCCGAGGGGGGCCTATGTAGGGTTCCTAACAAGCAAACTGAAAAGGAGTTGAAGTGAAATTTAATATCCAGATAATAACTACAAATACACAGCTGTAACCTTGGTTCCAAATGTAATACCTTTAACCCTAGTGAGACATCATTTCTCTTATTTCCATTTAACTCGCCTGTCCATTTGAGTCCTAAAACAACTACACTGGGGGTTCTTTACAGAGGCAAATCAATCTGTTGCTGCTGGTTTACCAAGAAGCCAAAAAGCTGGAGTAGCTCAACGGGGCAGGCAGGATCTCTGGAGAGAAGGAGTGGGTGATGTTCGGGTCGAGACCCTATTTCAGACTGAATGAGAGTCTCGACCCAAAACATCACCCATTCCTTCTCTCCAGAGATGCTGCCTGTCCCGCTGAGTTACTCCAGCATTTTGTATCAATCTTCGGTTTAAACCAGAACCTTTCTTCAGACTGATTGTAAAGGGAAGCGGTATTGGTAGAAGGGAAGAAGAGATAGCTGGAAGAAAGGCCAGGGTGGGGCTAACTTAACAACTAGCGTGTTTTTGGAAAGCGAGACAAGACCAGAGCATCCAAGGGAAAGCCACACAGTTGGAGAACTTCCAAACGTTGCATAGATTGCACTGGAGGACATGGTCAAACCCTGCTTACTGAGCTATGGGCCAAGTGTGCTCCCTGTACTACTCCATTTCTGCTTTGGAAAGTAGGGCCCATATAAGTTAGCAGGATGTTTAATATTATTTGCCTTGAACGGGTGAAGATAAATAATGGAAGAATCGACAAGGAGCGTTTGGATCCATAAAGCATTGTAGTTTAAGAGTGGGATTGATCTGCTTGGTTGAAATACATAATGTACAGGTACTGGAAATCAAAATGTTTGGTATTTAACAGATCAGGCAGGATCTCTGGAAAGTGTACAAAGTTGAGGTTTAAGGTGGTTGATTTTTCATCAGAATAGACTTTAGACATACAGTGTAGAAACCGGCTCTTTGGCCCGCCAAGTCTGTGTCGACCAGCAATCACCCCATATACTAGTACTATCCAACACGCGAGGGAGAATTTACAACTTACCAAAGCTAATTAACCTACAACCCTGTACATCTTTAGAGTGTGGGAGGAAACCGGAGCACCCGGACAAAACCCATGTGTTCACCGGGAGAATGTACAAACTCCATACAGACAGCACCTGTGGTGAGGATCTAACCCGGATCTCTGGTGCTGTAAGGTAGCAACTCTTCTGCTGTGCCCTGACCAGTATTTTTTGTTTTTAGTTTAAACATCCTTTATTAACTGCTGCGTTTTAAAACAAGTTTATTCTTTTCTTATTGTGACTATTACTCCATATCTACAAGAAATCTTCAAGAATTGATATCAACAATTGAAGCAAAATGAAATCACTCATGGCCTTTTAGTTTCCTTGGTGTTGAGACCTGAGAGTTCTGTTTTAGCACAGTTCATCCTGGAAAGACTAATAGCTTCTGGAGAATGCCACTGCTCCCAGGACTATGACACGTCAATAATTCTTATTTGCTCAGAATCTATCACTTTTTTTTGCAGAGAAGCGTGTGTGCTTTTCAGCTAAGTGATATGATGTTTAAGACCGCACTGATGTTATTTTTGGAATTGGGTCACCTTTTATGAATTGCCATAAATGCAATCCATTCGGAGCATTGATTAATCTTCGCTAGGGAGGTTTGAACTGTTCAACCTTTACGTGCTTGCTTGCTAACTGAGGTGATCAGAGTTGGAGATGGGTGACAAAGGTTTTTAGTGCACTAGACAACATTTTAGCTCACTCTATCTATGCTGGCTCATTTGAAAGGCTTTTTCCCTGTAGCCTTGCACATATTCCCTCGTTATTGCTATCGTTATTTTGCTACCCTCTAAAGTTTTTAGAAATATGATATGTCCTTTCCCTTCCCAATCAGGAAAAGTAAGATGGATCACAGAGGCAAGGGAATTATTATTCTTGCAGATGGAAGAGGCAGAGAAAATTGATTAGAATTTCAAATACTAATGGATCTACTTTATCTTCAGTGTTTTGGCATTCGTATAGCAATGGTTTGAGTGAAATTCAAGAGCATTGTTCAGCACAAGAGCCTCCATTTCCAGGGATCTAGACTATTTGAATAAAGTCAAGAAAATCTGAGGTAGACTTGATTCAATTATTCAATAGAAATTTTTTTCAAGACATTTTCTATTCAACTGGAAAATAAATCATCTTGCAAATTTGAACTCCAGTAGAAACTATGGGAACAAAACAACTGTTATAACAGTGCATGTAATAAAGAGCATCAGTGCAAAAGAAAAAAGATTTTTCACCTTGTGTAAACTCTTTCATAAATGGATCCATCCTAGAATTAAAGCTATATCTTTTTGAAGATCACTAGTTATAATGATAATTTTTGTTTATAAATAGTACATTTTTGTTTGTGCAGAAATGAAGGGTAGTCCAAGAAATGCAAAGAATTATAAAGCTTTTAAGGGTTTTTGTGTTGCATCCATAACAATATTTGTTTTCAAATATGAATTTGCTATTGGCAGGATGTTAATTCATCCAAAGAGATTTTAAATTGAATGATCCAAATCTAATCATTTACCATCCAGAAATGAGCCGTAACTGCCTTAATTTTTAAAATTCTGTTATTATAACTCTCCTCTAAGAATTCTGCAAGTTATTTCTTAAATAATTTTGCATAAGCTTTCCAGTATTGCTGCAATACATCTTACATTTTTGAAAAAATATTTTTAGTGATATCTAAAGTTTTACACCAGTAAGGTCATGGGAGAGCAAAGTTTCACTTATTGGTTATACATTCAGTTAAGCAGCAATAAGGGTGACTACATTATTTGAAGTGCATAATAAATCTTAAGTGACAATTCTAAATAGGCATGGCAGTCATGTTATGGTTTCTGCCGATCATTTTACAGTGAATGAGGATTTGTATTTTTATCCATTATTGCTCCCAATTCTCCGCCTCAGAGGGTGGTGGAGGCAGGTTCTCTGGATGCTTTCGAAAGAGAGTTAGATAGGGCTCTTAAAAATAGCGGAGTCAGGGGATATGGGGAGAAGGCAGGAATGGGGTACTGATTGGAGATCACATTGAATGGCGGTGCTGGCTCGAAGGGCCAAATGGCCTACTCCTGCACCTATTGTCTATTGTCTATTGATTCCCCAAAGTAGTTGGAGCCCCTTCTTGTGGATGTAACCATGGCATCTGTGTCCAGCTGGCCGAGCAGGTGGAACCTTGAGGATCCCTGGATCTTTCTTTGATTAAATCTTTACACGGCAAGCTTTTGTGCAAAAGTTCACAAAATGCTGAAGTAACTCATTGGGTCAGGCAGCATCTCTGGAGAACATGAATAGGTGATATTTTGGGTCGGGTCCCTTATGTAGACTGTTCTCCAGTGATGCTGCCTGACCCACTGAATTACTCCAGCACCTTGTGCCCTTTTGTATAAACCTACAGTTCTTCATTTTTCGGCTTATACGCAAGCTTTTTAATGTTGGTATAGGGTCTCTCTTCCTTTCAGTAACAGTGAATATGATAATATTAAGCTGAGTGGAGCTTTGGAACTGGTGCTGCAAATCAGACTTGGTGCCATCTGGATCACTCTAATCAGTTAATAGTCACACATAATAACTACTATACTTCCCTCAAGAGGAGAATACCTAAACAATGCTGAATATCCAAGTGGGTCAGGCAGCATCCATGCAGAGAGACATAGCTAATATTTCTTGTCAAAGTCCTTTCATTACTACATCAATTATGTTATGAAATGTTTACTCATCACTTTGACCCATGACCTTTATTGATGTAACCTCTAAATACACTAAAGTTTCATGTCATGCCTTGGTAACCCTGAATATTATAACCAATTAATTATTGGTCATTTTACTTTCCAGATGCAGCTGGTGCCTTATCCACAATATTTGGAAGCTAATAGGCTAGCTATATTATATATATTATATTTATTAATACCCATTTCTGATACTATCTGGTAAGAAGGACAATAAGTCAACAAAAACTCACATGGAGACGAACATTCCAGAAGGATTTGGAAGCCCGGGACGCGAGCCTATCGAGGATGGAAGACGTTGTACATAACCAAACAAAATGGCGAATGCTAGCTGCCCAATGCACTCAACAGTGTGGGAGGAACTAAGTCTAAGTCTAAAGCACATCCCTAACAAGGTGATCATCCCTTTTCTTGTTCCTCAGCTCCACCCATATAGCCTCACTAGACGAACCATCCGTTATGTCACCTCTGAATGCAGCCGTGACATCCTCCTTAATCAACAATGCAACTTCCTCTCTTTTTTTCCTTCCCCTGTCTCTCCTGAATCTCCTGTACCCCGGAACATTGAGCTGCCAGTCCTGCCCCTCCCTTAACCAGGTTTTAATCATGGTTACATCGTCCCAGTCACTCGTACCTATCCACACGCTAAGCTCATTTGCCTTACCGTCAAGTCCCTTGCATTAAAATACGTGGAGTTTAAACAAACCCTCCTTCCTTGCTGTCTGGCTTTTTGCCTATCCTAGCCATGAACATTTCCCACACCACCCTCCATACCAACTTCTAGCCTCTCCTCTGCCTCTGTCCTGCACTCGATCCCACGCCCTTGCCAATCTAGTTTAAACCCTCCTGTGTGGCATTAGCAAACCTTCCCGTTAGGATGTTGATCCCCCTCCAGTTTAGGTGCAACCCATCCCTTTTATACGAGTCACCCCTGCCCCGGAAGAGATCCCAAAAATACAAATCTGAATCCCTGCCCCGTGCACCGACTACTCAGCCATACATTCATATCCTCTATCTTCCTATTCTTACCTTCACTAGCACTAGGCACTGGTAGCATTCCTGAGATCACTTCCCTGCAGGTCCTGCTTTTCAGTCTTCTGCCCAATTCCATAAAGTCTTGCTGCAGAACCTCCTTCCTCTTCTGACCTACATCGTTTGTGCCAACATGCACAACAACCTCCGGCTGCTTCCCCACACTCTTGAGGAAGTCATGCGGCTGCTACGAGACGTCCTGGACCCTAGCACCAGGCAGGCAACACACTATCCTGGACTCTCGCCTGTTGCCGCAGAATCTCCTGTCCGCACCTCTGACGATGGAATCTCCCACCACTATGGCTCTGCCTGACGTCACTCTCCCCCATAGTGGAATGTCAGCATGATTATAACTTTAATATTCTATTGACAGTTTTCTGTAACTGTCTCAATAATGAATGAATTGAAGGCATTAAATCCAAAGTAATCTCATTTATCTATTGTAATTGAAGCATTACATACTTATGGGCTGGTTGTTCTGAGTAAGAGGCATTCTGTTCATATTAAAAATGTTTTATAAGTTCAAGGTTCAAATGTATTTGTCACATGCACCATAAGGTGCAGTGAAATGAATTTACCATGCAGCATTACAATTAAAAAAGGACATAATACACAACATAATTCAACACCGACATCCACCACAGCATTCTTCACTGTGGTGAAGGGCAGTACAGTTCAGACAGTCCCCCTCCTCCTCCTCCCTTGTTCACCCGTGGTTGCGGCCCGGAGCTCCCAAAATCGGCCACCTCCTTACTGGAGACAGCAGCTTCCAGATGTTGTAGGCCACAGGCCGGAGGGATCGCCCGCTCCACGCTGAAGGGTCTGCTCCACGCCTGTCGCCAGAGGCTCCAAGATGTTGTAGGCCGCAGGCCAGCGGTCGGAGCACTTCTCTGGCGAATCCCGGCAAAGGGGTCGTCCCGCTCTGCGAACCGTGAACCTTGATGCAGAGGGATAGTTAATGGTTGGCACAAGGGACAGTTTCTGTGCTGTCTGATTATTTTGAGGCACAAAAGGCTGCAGATGCTGAAATCTGAAGAAAGAATCTGCTGGAGGAACTCCACTGCTCAAATGGTATCTGTAGGAGGAGAAAGAATCGTTCAGGGTCCTGTTGCAGGCTTTTGACCTGAAATATTGGCACTCTTTTCCTCCACTGATGCTGCTTAATCCAAAGAGTTCCTCCAGCAGTCTGTTGCTCAAGAATTCAATCTGTTTGTGTACAAAAACATACTAATCTATTAAGACAACATCTTAACGCCAGCTGTCCCATCTGCACAGATTCCCTCTGCAGGGACCAACAAACCACCTGCAAATGTGCAATGTGACAAGATGTTTGAAACATAGCTGATCGGAACTCGTGATATATGTACTTTATTCTCTATTTCTATTTATTTTTTACCACACACTGAATGGACGCTGGTTGTGAAACGCTTTTTCGTTTTCCTCTGGGTATGCAAATACTCAGAAAAATGATAATAAAGATATACAATACAATAATGCCATTTAAGTGATGGTCTACCTTCCCATGCCATTTGTGAACAAAGTTATATGTAGACTGTGCAGGAAGGAACTGCAGATGCTGGTTTACACCAGAGATAGACACAAAATGCTGGAGTGACTAAGTGGGACAGGCAGCATCCCTGGATAGAAGGAATGGGTGACGTTTTGGGTCGGGAAGAAGGGTCTCGACCCAAAATGTCACCCACTCCTTCTATCCAGAGATGCTGCTTGTCCCACCAAGTTGCTCCACCACTTTGTGCCCTATTATATGTGGACTTTTCAGATATGCTGCAAATTACTTTGTCTACGTGGCAAGTTGGAATGTTATACAACCAAATTTATGTACATCACCCATTAGCAAAGACTGCCTGATTTCATTCTGTATGGTTAATGTTCTGCGCTCAAATTGTCGAATGGATAACCTGATATACTCGACGCTAAATACAATTGCAAAATTATATTTGCAAACCCTCCAATGTGGGAAGGTCGTTGCTAATGTAATATTCCTGGAAAGGCCAGGCCAGAGGGATATAGCACAGAAATAGGCACCTTGTTCCCCACATCTTCACTGACTATTTACACTAATTCCTTAAAAAAAAAATCTTCCCACATCCTACACGCAAAGGATAATGTACAGTGGCCAATTAACCCACTAACCCGCATGTCCTTTGAGACATGGGAGGAAACGGAAGCACAAAGAGGGAGCCTATATGGTCACAGGGAGAACATGCTCGCATATAACTCCACACGGACAGCACCCAAGGTTAGGCTTGAACACGATGAAACAGTTGGTACTACTAGTCATGGCCCTGTGCAGCTGGATTAGCCATTTGTATATGGTGGTACTCCTTTTCTGGTGCACATTTACACTGCCACATTATGGGATGTTCTAAAATTGTTTGCTTATATCCTGCTCGTTTCCAACCGTCAATTTTAAACCATGAAGCCTGGCAACAAGGGACATAAAGAAAACATTTAGAGATTGTCGTTCAATATAAATGGATTTGCTTCTCTTTTAATCAAAGTGATTTTGTCAGGTAGTTGTTTAAATGGAATTAACTGCAGTCTTTCAAATGGGAATCTTCAGTCCCTGTGCTCCAATGCTCTGTCAATCCTTTTCTTTGCATCTGCATTTACATTTGCTACTTTGTATTTTGGCCCAATAGGTTTATGCAAGTGATGATGCTTTCCAAAAATCTCCTCCCAATCCTCCTCACCTAATTGTATTGGCATATTCCTTCTTTTCTTATTTCTTCCTATATATATATATATATATATATATTTCCTATATCTTCTACATTTTAACAATAAATGTTTTAAAGAAATTCTTCATTTTCAATGAATGTATTGTCCATTGAGAGATAAAATCTACATGTGGGGGGAAAAAAAAATGTTGCTATGACTACTGAAAAGATGAGAATACTTTTGGATTAAAAAGAGAAGTGTATGATGTTGACAGGCATAGTCTGCCCAAGGATCGGGAACCCTTAGGAACCTGCAAGGACAACCAAAGAATCTGTGAAGCGGGATAACATTTAAAAAAAAAGGGAATAAATTAGCAAGACCATCACTTGGCAAGAGCAACCTCCTCTTTCAATAAGATGGGATAGATCTCATCAGGTCCTGGGGAATTTATCCATCTTCGTTCCATCACCTCCTTGAACTCAAACTGCCCGAGCATATTAATGCACCTCACACTGATTTTGCTATTAGTCCAGTGCTCAAAGTGTTCATTTATTACCTTGCATCATCCTTATTCCAAGCACAAACTCATTTATTTATCCTTGAATGGTCATACCTTCTCTCTCGTTACCCTCTTTTTTTTAAGGTAGGTGTAAAAATGTCCACACGGACAGTTTTTAGGGCCCCATTAACCTGTGCTGTTTACTTTTGTGATTGTAGATCAGTACTTGCAATCCATCCACTCTGCTCAATTTAAATACTTATTTTACAAGAAGTATTTGGCCTCCTTATTCATACTATCAAAATGAATCTTGTCAAACTTCACTTGCCATCACACTCAATCTGCAGGATTATTAACGTTTTTCTGTATCTTGTAGCAAACCTCTGTGTTAGCCTATGACATGAGATGGAGTTCGCTGAAGGCTTATTTTCCATTGTAGCCATGTCTGCTCAGTGTATTATTTGACAGAAGTCAATTTAATTATCAGATGCTCTCTAAATTAAATTTCTGCTTCCTTCATGTTTGGATGGTTGGGAGTTGTTAGAAGTCATGTTAATTTCTTGGTCGGGTGAAAAGCCTGACATCTGATTGCAGAGCCCACTTTAAGTTGAATTGGGCCTCAATCAAATTTTAATTAAATTCACCCTGGGTTTGGTGCCCCAGATTTTCTGCAATCAGATGTTTGGCAGAACCCACCGCAGTTCAGGAGGAATCTGGGGGTAGTTCCTAACCTCTCATCTTGAAAGGCTAATTATGTTAAGTACAACTCCTTGTGGGGAGTTCCATTGCCAGGTACTACTCATTAATTCAGATGCTGGACCTGCCAAGGTGTTATGACTTATTTGCGGTTCTTCTTTCTCTGGGAACTAACTAGCTGAGTGCTGGCATGGAATGTTTTTAAGGCTATGAAAGGAATAGACTGGTAGATATGGGGAAGTTATTTCCACATGCTCCTTGATACACTTCAGCCTTTGAGTATGCGATCGTTCATAGATTTATCATTTCATCCTCATTATTCACATCATCATGATGTTTATGAATGAATGTGTACAGAATACCTTTGGATATTGGATAAGAGGACCAGCCTAAAGTAGAGATTGGTTGCTCATGTCCCACAGCCTGAAGAAGGTGATCTGAACCTGGAGCCCTCTTCATAAAGCCTACGGGCAGGATTATAGCCAATAGGTGGAGGAGTAGGCCATTCGGCCCTTCGGGCCAGCACCGCCATTCAATGATCCGCTTCAGCATCGAAGGGACCAATCCCAACTGTCTCCGAAAGGCCAGTGCAGGGTCTTGGCAAGGTGTTTAACAGCAGCCTGAAGGATATAGCATCTGTCCAGGCAACCTGTCAGTAGCTGGAGAGTTGGTTGAGAGCAGTGGACCGGTCTGGGGGCTTCCCGGCAAGTTCAAGGCATGGATTTACCAGCATGGTATCCTGCCAAGGATACTCTGGCCACTGCTTGTCTACGGAAGTCCCAATATCCATCGTAGAGAGATTGGAGAGGAAAGTCAGCAGCTTCCTCAGGAGGTGGCTGGGACTGCACAGGAGCCTTAGAGCATCGCCCTTTACGGAAATAACACCAAGCTCCAGCAGCCCCTGAAGTCCCTGGAGAAGGAGTTTAAATTGACTTGGGCCAGAGAGGTGATGCTGTGCAGGGACTCCAGCGACCCCAAGGTGGCTCAGACAGGGGTGGAGGTGAAAACTGGGAGGAAGTGGAGAGCCGGCGAAGCCGTGCTGTTAGCGGAGTCTCGGACACGCCACAGAGTCCTGGTGGGAGCAGTGACTCGGGGAAGAGCTGGCCTAGGAGTCTTCCCAACTCCCCAGTTTGACAAGGCCAAGAGGAAGGAGAGGTGCAGGCTGATCCAGGAGGAAGTGAGGGCAGTGGTGGAGGAGGAGAGGTCTACTGGAGCAGTTGGCTTGAGGCAGCATGGAGCCTGGACAAGGTGGGTAGCAGGCCATGAACCGTAAAGTCACATGGACTGAGGTCTGGCAGGCTGAACCACAGCACATCAAGTTCCTGGTCCAGGCAGTGTATGATGTCCTGCCCAGCCCATCAAACCTCTTCATCTGGGGCAAAGCGGAATCTCCGGGTTGCCCGCGATGCTCAGGCAAGGGGGCGTTGGAACACATCCTGAGCTAAGCCCAAATGCCCTTGGGCAGGGCCGGTACACCTGACGTCACGACCAGGTTCTTAACCCCATTGCAGAAGCCATCGGCATGGGAATCAGCAGCTGCAGACGAGCACGGCCCTAGGGGGTGTTGCACTGACAGCAGCCTCTGCCTGCAGCCCGTTTGTTTTTACATCTTTTTTTTATTTTTAGTCTGTTAAAAATCTGTCTTGGGGGGGCGGGAAACTTTAACTTTTCTATGTGGGGGAGGGGGATGTGTTTATTATCATAAGAACGGGTATGATGAAAAGCTTGCTTTGGGGTAGAGAAACAAGGAGACTTGGACAACAAACGGAACATAAATTATCTCTAAGTTCTGCATAAATTATACATGACAGTGAAAAGTAAAAGACTGAAACAAGACATTAGTGCAAAAACAGAATTGGAGAGAAAGTCCATGATGGTGCAAGAGTATTAGAAACGTAGACAATAGGTGCAGGAGCAGCCCATTTGGCCCTTCGAGCCTGCACCGCCATTCAATATGATCATGGCTGATCATCCAACTCTGTATCCTGTACCTGCCTTCTCTCCATACCCCCTGATCCCTTTAGCCACAAGGGCCACATCTAACTCTCTCTTAAATATAGCCAAAGAACTGGCCTCAACTACCTTCTGTGGCAGAGAATTCCAAAGATTCACCACTCTCTGTGTGAAAAATGTTTTTCTCATCTTGGTCCTAAAAGATTTCCCCCTTATCCTTAAACTGTGACCTCTTGTCCTGGACTTCCCCAACATCGGGACCAATCTTCCTGCATCTAGCCTGTCCAACCCCTTAAGAATTTTGTACGTTTCTATAAGATCCCTTCTAAATTCTAGCGAGTACAAGCCGAGTCTATCCAGTCTTTCCTCATATGAAAGTCCTGACAACCCAGGAATCAGTCTGGTGAACCTTCTCTGTACGCCCTCTATGGCAAGAATGTCTTTACTCAGATTTGGAGACCAAAACTGTATGCAATACTCCAGGTGTGGTCTCACCAAGACCCTGTATAACTGCAGTAGAACCTCCCTGCTCCTATATTCAAATCATTTTGCTATGAATGCTAACATACCATTCGCTTTCTTCACTGCCTGCTGCACCTGCATGCCTACTTTCAATGACTGGTGTGCCATGACACCCAGGTCTTGCTGCATCTCCCCTTTTCCCAATCGGCCACCATTCAAATAATAAAAGACTATTCTGTTGTTGGTGTAGGATTAGGGCTGTGCAGGTCAATTTACAAACTTGATGGTTGTAGGAGATTTGACCAACAACAGTGGTGTTTTTAATTTCTAGAGGCATTATAGCTGCGCTTAGCCACACAGCCATGGGTGTAAAGAAGGTAGGGTAGTGGACTGAACACACAGCCCTTAAGTGCACCTGTGGTGATGGTCAGTGCGGAGGAGATGATGTTACAGATCTTGCATTGATGCTGCTGGTGATATTTAAAGCCGTGTCAATGTTAGCAATCAAAAAACACTGGGTAGCAAGGTATGGGGATGGCTTTGATGGTCAATATGTTTGATAGTGAATGAAACAAGAATAACAGCGTATCAGTCAAACGGTGACATTTTTGCTATGGAGAGATTCGTAATCTGGAATTATTGAATAATATATTCAACTTCAAGAACTGGTCATTATAAGATGAGTTTTCTGCTGCGGAATTAATTTAATTTTCTCTGCCATTTGAAGAATAATGACTTTTTCCAGAGCGATCAATCACTATTGGAATGCTTTTTTTTATCTATTGTCAAACAATGTTACAAGATTTTGAGATTTAAAAAATCAAGTCTGCAATTTATTCCATCAGATAAAGCATAAAAAGTTTAATTTGACACCTAATTCACTTTCATATCTTCAGTATTAAAACATTTATGGCCATTTTCATACTCGGAAATTAGCATCTTGTTCCCGATTGCTTTTCCATTGACTTAACTCAAAAGCTGTGATCGAGGACAGTCAAATGCCCATAACTTTGTTAAAAATTAAGAGAACTGAAAGAAATTTTCAGTTATTATAGATTGTTTCATATTTGTTTCAGAATGCTTCAATCTTACTTGGATGACCTGAAATTAAAGCATATAATGAGTTAGTTACCTACTTGTAGCTAATTACAAAATTCAATTACTAGATTTAAACATCTATCCATTTCTTAAGAAAAGGTTAACATTTTTAAATAGCCTAAGTGTCCAAATAACATTCACAAAATAATTCACAATATAACATGATTTTTAAATCTCTGCCATGAATTTATAGGCCAAATGGAAGGAATTTAGTGTTTAATTCCCGCAAATTAATGGCCATTTAAATCATCATGCGAGTGTGATTTTGTGGAACGCGATCATTTGGAATGTTGCGGTTTGCGGTGAATTTAAACCCCATATCGGCAGGAAAAACACTGCCGGTTCATATGGGGCCTAAATCACCTTTTCGCAACGTAAAATTTGGATTAAAGTAATCCTAAGAAGCAAGTTTATATGTAAAATAAACGGCTTACCGTTATTGGTCCCGTACGGGAGATCCGTCCCGTTGTCAGCGTTGACGGCGTTAGAAGTCGATTTTTATTTTACTCCAGCCATTAAATTGTCCAGTGATGTTTTAAAAAAACTTCAGAGAACGGATGTCGGAGCGATTTTTCTGCAGCAGCTGAACAGGCTGAGAAAGATCGACTCCGACAGGCAGGAGAAAACGGCATTTTAATCCCGCCCCCACTCAAAGGCGCCAAAGTCGCGCACACAGCCAGCGGCAGAACTGCAGCACCGCTGAAGGTAAGGTTTTGTAACATACCTACATTGTCAAGCTTTTGGATTGGTTTTCATTATGCTATATTCAGAAATCAAGCATCCTGATAGGATACTGAGTTGGATGATCAGCCATGATCATATTGAATTGCGGTGCAGGCTCGAAGAGCCTAATGGCCTGCTCCTGCACCTATTTTCTATGTTTCTATCTACTATATGTTTTAGTCTGTGCACTCTGTTGATAAATTTGCTTTTGGACAGATGAGTATTATAGTCCCAGTTTCAGCAAGCTGTGTCCAGAGATTTGAAGCAAATCTACCTATTTTGTCAACAAAATAGAGAGAGTACGGAGGAGATTTACTAGAATGTTGCCAGGGTTCCAGCAACTCTGTTACAGAGAAAGGTTGAACAAGTTAGGTCTTTATTCTTTGGAGCGCAGAAGGTTAAGGGGGGACTTGATTGAGGTCTTTAAAATGATGAAAGGGATAGACAGAGTTGACGTGGATACGTTTTTCCCATTGAGGGTAGGGAAGATTCAAACAAGAGGGCATGACATGAGAATTAAGGGACAGAAGTTTAGGGGTAACGTGAGGGGGAACTTCTTTACTCAGAGGGTGGTGGCTGTGTGGAATGAGCTTCCAGCAGAAGTGGTGGAGGCAGGATCGATTTTAACATTTAAGAGTAAAGTGGATAGGTATATGGACGTGAAGGGAATGGATGGGTATGGAGGGAATGGAGCAGGTAGATGGGACTAGGGGAAAACAAATGGTCAGCACGGACTGGAAGGGCCGAGAGGGCCTGTTTCCGTGCTGTAATTGTTATATGGTTATATGGTTATATGATTCATATTGAACGTGTACCAGCAATGGCCAATGGATACCTAATGCTGGTTAAAGTTTAATGATGGTTGATCAGATGACGAGGGATAAAATTCTCAGCTAATTAGTTTAGTTTAGAGATACAGCACAGAAACAGGCCCTTCTGTCCACCGGGTTTGTTCTGACCAGCAACTATCCTACACCCACTGGGGACAATTTTTACATTTGCCAAACCATTTAACCTACAAACCTGTATGTCTTTGGAGTGTGGGAGGAATCCGAAGATCTCGGTGAAAACCCCAAGACAATTAGCCTTCAAGAGTTATACACTGATTCCCAAAATCTGATTAAAAGTGAGTCGTGGAATCCTGTATCACTTTACTTTTGGACTGACCCTTGAATTATAATACCTGTTTTTGTAGCAGCAAGCATCTCAACTATCCTTGCATCAATACAACCTGGTTGCTATGACTTATGCATGTGGTGCAAATGATCATGCCTCATTCTTTTCCCAAAAGTCTGTCTGCGGTGAGCCCTGGAACATCTAATGTTATCCACATCATGGCCTGAAACATTGGCCCATTATAAAAGTGCATCAACATCACAGGGTCTAATTTATGTTCAGAAGTCCCAGGATATGGTGTATCTACGTAAGCATACATTTATGTGGAGACACCATCCCCCAATTCCCAATGGGTTTTACAGTTTCTCCCCACCCCCTCATTTTACTTGCTGAAAAAGTTCAAAAACTAATCAATGTAGTCCCTCGATGTTCCATTGTAATTAACAGTGCATTTACTGAATTCAAAGCTGTTAGGATTGCTATTGCCACTTTGTTGCAAAAAAAATGCTGGATGTGCAGAGCGTAATAACAGGAATCATAACGGGAACTAATTTGAAAGAGGCAACATTGCTTCTGGGCATCACAAAATCCAGTTCTTATCTGAATTCTAAATTTTCTTGATTGATCAAAGCTGTCCATGCTTTAGTGCTGTGCAAACGTGCATGTTAATTATGCTTATTTCTTGCACTGCTAGACACTCTATGGTAATCCAGAAAAATGGGTAATTTTTGAAATGCGGTGAAATTACCTCCAGAGGAGACAGTCTTCTGCAGCATTATATGAAATTGCATTCTGATATCAATCGGGGGGTAAGAGATAACAATCTAGCTAAAATCCATAGCTCCCAGCTGTAAACACATGATATAGTATGCAAGCTCAACAGAATTACTTTCTGAATAAGCTTTGTCCTAATACCAATAAATTATCATTATTTATTCCTTTATTTTGTTGGCTATGTCTCCACTGCATAAATAGATGATAAAATTATCTCTTAGCCATGTTTTGGCTGGTTCACTGCAAAGCTTCAGAATTTTATTTCCGGATAAATTTGGGTGCAATTTGCTGCTGGAGAATTGCAAAGCTCTATAACCTGACATGATGCCATTTTTCACTAATGCCTCCATTAGTAAGAAGCTTAAAATCAGTCGCCAAAGTCGAACATCAATTAAAGTGATTAAATAATTAGTGCTGAAGGGTGAGGGATCTCTCCATTAAGATACTAAAGAATGAATATGGAAGAACAAAATTGTTGCTCAGGATTTTAAATGTTTTAATAATACATACACACTTCATACATGTTATAATTAAATGACTTTCTTTGCTCTTCACATACTAACTGATCTAACAGTATCCCTGATCAGTATTTTCTGAGGTATGGCTAACATTGATTATTCAAAAATACACCATTTAAAAGAAATGTTATTTCATGTTTTCTTCCATCCAGAATTTAAACAAAAAAAACAAAGCTTTGGAGATATCAGCCAGGTAGTATTAGTTGCGAGGAAGAAATTGAGTTAGCATTTCTGGTCAGAGAGCTTGCATTTAAATGAGAAAAATAGATAAGTGGGTTCCTTCATGTTGTAAAAGGGTGTGGTGGAGGAAGGGAGAATTTGGGGCTTCTGGATATGCAGGGAATGGAGGAATATGGATGGTGTGCAAGTTGAGAAGATTAGTTTAAATTATTAGCATCATGTTTGCCACAGATACTGTGGGCAAGGGGCCTGTACCTGTACTGTTCTGTTCTATGTTTTAGAAAATAAAGAATGAAAGTGTGATCCACAGCGGAATTCATGACAAAGGGATTTTGTACATCATGCTTTATATGTTATGAGATAGAAGGAGACTTTTCAGCTGATTGAACCTATCTTGGCTTTGAGAGCAATTCCATTCCTCTCCCTACTTCTCAACTATACGTGCTGGAAAACCTGAAATAAAGACAAAATGCTATAATCTGAGCAAGTCAGGCAGCATTTTTGGAACGAAAAACAGAGTTAATGTTTCAGGTCAAATGCTTTGGTTGTAAGCCTTCAGCCTGAAATATTAATGCTGTTTCTCTTTCAACAGATGCCGTCCAAGGCCTTTAGTGTTTCCAGCATTGCCTGCTTGTATTTCGCTTATTTCCCTGTAACCTTTTCCCTCCCACGTGCCTTTCAACTCCCCCTGTATCCTCCACCACACACCTCTACAAGCGTAGTTTATAGTAGCCAATTAATCTACAAATCAGCATGTCAGCGGAATGTGGGAGGTAACCAGGGAGACCAATACGTTTCTAGGAAGAACAAACAACCTCCACATATGGCACTGGAGCGCAGAATTGAACCCTGTGCCAATGTGCCACCCATGCCCGATGATGCAGAGCGAAGGAAGGTGGTAGTGGAACAATAAGGGAGCAATGTCATTCTGAAGGGAGTGTCCTGGGGAAGCAGAATACCTTTAAATCTGGCAATGCTGTAAATCTGAAGGTCAGATTCACTGATTATCTGCAATTGATGAGCTCTATATTGAATCTGGAAGGCTGTCATGTGACTAACGTGCTCTGCCCAATCCAGCACAGGCTGAGTGCTTCCTACCATTGAAAACATCTACACGAGAGGCTGCCTCAAACAGATGACATCTTTCATCAACCACCCTTGCCATCTTGGCCAGGCCCTCTTTATCACTGCTAACGTCCAGCCAGATGTACCAAGGCCTGAGGTCCCACACCATCAGTTTCAAGGACAGCCTCTTTCTTACCACCATCATGTTCTTGAACTGACTTGCACAGCCCAAATCTGATGGAACACCAAACCATCCCTTGCAATACTATGGACATGTTATCTAGTTGTGCTTTGCGGTTTTTTTTTTAACAGTCTTTATCCCTTCACTGTCTTGTAGAATTTATATGCAATTTGTTTATTGTGTGTTGTCTAAGTCTATGCACCCGTGATGTTGCTGTGTGCAAGATTTACATTTTACATGTATGGTGAAGTAAAGAGACAATGACAATTAAGTTGACTTAACTCAAATGCATACTTTATCTGAACAGCTTAGGAAGTGAAAGGCAGGGTTTGCCTTTCTCTGGGTTTGCCTACTCTGCTAAACAGTTGCCCAATTCATGTAAAAGGAGGAGGTAAAAGGAAATGCGCTGCCACATTTTGGTTGCATGGGAAGATGCTATGGCAGTGATGAAGAAAGAAAGTGAACTATCATTATCCCAGAGGCAACAATCCTTCAGAATGCTAAATGGGAAAATGTATCTAGTGGTGGGGTGGATCTGGACGTGTTGGGTATTTCAAAAAGATGATCATCTGTTGTGATATGGTTCTGTGTGGGAAGAGAAGGGGTTAGAACAGAAGTGTGAAGGGGTCTGATAATTATAGAAACATAGAAAATAGGTGCAGGAGTAGGCCATTCGGCCCTTCAAGTCTGCCATTCAATATGGTCATGGCTGATCATCCAACTCAGTATCCCTTACCTGCCGTCTCTCCATACCCCTTATGCTGAAGAAAAGGATGCCACATATGAAGCACTGGTATGGACGGGTGGCATCATCAAAACATATGTGATGGAAATGGAAATGGAAAATACAAGTGGAAAAGAGATTTGAAAGAGTGGAGTGATTACATTGGATGACTGCAGATTTTCTTCTGGGACCTGTACGGAAAGGGTGGCCATGCTCCAGCAGCATAGGAGATATTTTTCTCCTTTTTGGGCAAGAGAAGCAAATGGCACCAATACAGACATCAACAGTGGAAATCGAGATGAGGAAAGGAACGATAGGATTGAAACAGAAAATGTTCCACCCATTCCACAAAGATGTGGCGTGCTTGTACATCAGTCACTGAAAGTAAGCGTGCAGGTACAGCAGGCAGTGAAGAAAGCGAATGGCATGTTGGCCTTCATATCAAGAGGAGTTGAGTATAGGAGCAAAGAGGTCCTTCTGCAATTGCACAGGGCGCTAGTGAGACCACACCTGGAGTATTGTGTGCAGTTTTGGTCTCCTGCTTTGAGGAAGAACATTATTGCTATTGAGGAAGTGCAGCGTAGGTTCACCAGGTTTGTTCCCGGGATGGTGGGACTGACAAGAATGGGTCGACTGAGCTTGTATTCACTGGAATTTAGAAGGATGAGATCTTAGAAATGTATAAAATTCGTAAAGGATTGGACAAGCTGGAAGCAGGAAAAATGTTCCTGATCTTGGGGAAGTCCAGATCCATGGGTCACAGTTTAAGAATAAGGGGTAGGCCATTTAGGACTGAGATGAGGAAAAACTTTTTCTCCCAGAGACTGGAATGTTTTGATTCTGTTGTGGGGGGCGTTTGTATTGAATTCTATAATGTGTTGTGTCATTTTTCTTTTTTTTAATTTTTTTCTATGGATGTACGGAAAGGTAATTATTTATTTTATGTAAAGCACTTTGGTTTCAACGCAAGTTGATTTAAACGTGCTATATAAATAAAACTTACTTACGTACTTACTTACAGAGAGGAGGGCTGGATCACTGACCGATCTGGAATTTTCACAATAAGTTTAGTGGCACATGAAAATGTTTAGAATGTTATCAGTTTCTCCATTGTGAGTGAATGCTGGGTATATTGCTATCAATTTAGCTGTAATAACCCAATCAATTAGTATGATACCAGCACTGAATGCAGCAGGTAAATATGGTGGCATTATGCATTCCTTGGATTGGTGTGTTCTACAGGGAAACATAGACAATAGGTGCAGGAGTAGGCCATTTGTCCCTTCGAGCCAGCACCGCCATTCAATACGATCATGGCTGATCATCCTAAATCAGTATCCCGTTCCCGCTTTTTCCCTATATCCCTTCATTCTGTTAGCCCTAAGATCTATATCTAACCCTCCCTTGAAAATATCTAGTGAATTGGCCTCCACTGCCTTCTGTGGCAGATAATTCCACGTCTAATATCGGGCACAAATAGTCAGTGGTTAAACTAAATGTATTTCTTCCTGTAATGTTACCAGAATTGACAGAGAGAAAACACATGGTGCTACTTTAAAAAAAAAAAAGAAATCAAGGCTGCTTCCATAAATAAACATAGAAAGTGAACGTTGTGCGTCTAGACTGAATTAAAACAAGATTTAAATACTTGAAGATGAGGCGCTTAGCAAAAAAGGCCTAGTGTAATGTGGTTAAAAAAATTGCTAACAGACAACTTGCTTGTGTTTCGTATTGTACAGAGTTCTCCGAAAATGGAGCAGGAAGCATCCGTGAAAGGCCAGCTCTTGCCTGCTAATGAACCTCTCATTAATGAGGAGCGTATGCCCCATTCTGAAGCTACCAAACAAACTAAAAAAGTGGATATTTATCACCCAGCTAGCCCTAACATTCGTCACCTTAATGAACAGAAGATGTTCAAGGAGCTCCACAGGCCTATACTCAGTAGAGAAGTGGGTAATAAATTTGAATCCATAGGGAGGCCTAACATAGTTCCTATATGCCCTGGACAATAGCAATTGTCACCCCATTTTGAAAGTGATCATAAATATAATGTGGAGGAATTGGTCACAATTTTTAAACATGGGATCCTATTGAAAGAGAAATTCTCAATGAACGATATTTGTTTATTTTTCAGGAAAAAATTGCAAGGCCAAAAGACTTTTAAAATCAGTATTTCTGTAAGGGGATGCTAGAAACCTAACACTTCTGCTTTTAGCCCATGGCTGGGATTCTCAAGTTCACATGTCAACATGGATAAATTGAAATATTTTCTATTGCTATTTATTTTCTTCCCATGACAAAGCAACAACCCTGTACCCAGCGCTGAGTTAAAGAGCTGGCATTTGCACTGGTTAAGTGGCTCGCCATCTGTTTAGTGAATGTCAACAGGATAACTATTCACTGGTGTGGGGTGATTGTGTTTCTTAGCTGTCAATAGTAATTAGATTGTGTTTTTTGAGGGAAAACATTGTAACAATTTCTAGTGTACCCATAACTTTGAGTTGTCTTCCACCCCAGGGACAGAAACTGTAGCCCCAAATGCTCTTGTTTATTTTATTTTAAGGGATAATAGAGACATAGAAACATAGAAATTAGGTGCAGGAGTAGGCCATTCAGCCCTTCGAGCCTGCACCGCCATTCAATATGATCATGGCTGATCATCCAACTCAGTATCCCGTACCTGCCTTCTCTCCATACCCTCTGATCCCCTTAGCCACAAGGGCCACATCCAACTCACTCTTAAATATAGCCAATGAACTGGCCTCAACTACCCTCTGTGGCAGAGAGTTCCAGAGACTCACCACTCTCTGTGTGAAAAAAGTCTTTCTCATCTCGGTCTTAAAGGATTTCCCCCCTTATCCTTAAGCTGTGACCCCTTGTCCTGGACTTCCCCAACATCGGGAACAATCTTCCTGCATCTAGCCTGTCCAACCCCTTAAGAATTTTGTAAGTTTCTATAAGATCCCCTCTTAATCTCCTAAATTCCAGAGAGTATAAACCGAGTCTATCCAGTCTTTCTTCATAAGACAGTCCTGACATCCCAGGAATCAGTCTGGTGAACCTTCTCTGCACTCCCTCTATGGCAATAATGTCCTTCCTCAGATTTGGAGACCAAAACTGTACGCAATACTCCAGGTGTGGTCTCACCAAGACCCTGTACAACTGAAGTAGAACCTCCCTGCTCCTGTACTCAAATCCTTTTGCTATGAAAGCTAACATACCATTCGCTTTACTAATATTACATCGAAGTACAATGCAGTCACGGCACAGAAGTAGGGGAAATGAACGAATAAATGAATACGTTTATTGGCCAACTATTCACCTACAAGGAAATTGCCTTGGTGCACTGGCCTTGCACAGTGAATCTCTTCCTCCTTTTCCATTTCTGCCCGTTTCTCTCCTCATCCCGCCATGAATTGGCATTGTCCCTCTAACTTCCTGATATTGCTCCTGGGGCAGAAACTGATGGTTTAAGGCTACCGTCACTTTGAGAAACAATGTACACCTATGTTGCTATATAGCACCATTGTCTCTTGCTCCCAGATACCTTCTTAGTACAGTATTATAAATTTAAGGATAACATGAAGGCATCACTACTTTTACTTTACTGATTTGAGTCTTATGATCTTGGGTGCCAAATCAATCACGTTTATAGATACCCCCAATGTTGTCTTGTTGGAACAAACTGATCAAAATTCCATACTGAAGCCATTGTATGCTTGTATGCTGAAACGATCGTGTTCTGTGCTCTTTATTATTGCGACCACTGTAGCATTTGGTGCACGTGACAAATAAATGTATCTAGTAAATCTTCTCGTACCTCTGCTCTCCAGATTGACATAACTGTCTTCAAAATGTGACATTGCTACTAATAGTGAAGATACAGATACTGTGTGTGTGTGTGTGTGAGAGAGAGAGAGAGAGAGAGAGAGAGAGAGAGCAAGGTGCAATGCAGTTTCCATCAGTTTGTTCTAACAAGACTACATTAGGGGTATCTATAAACATGCCTTGTCTTCATCTCGCTTGTTAACTGTACTTTCCCATGATGATCAAAGGAGGGCTGTATCTGCCTCTGATTACAACCTAATGCTATTTTGTCATTAGAATGAGATCTAATTTCCTTGTTTCACTTCTCCTTTTAAAGGCCATATGTTAATGTATCTCTCTATACAACTGAGCAGTGCATGAGTGGTTATCAGTTTCTTATAAAATGCACCCATAGACATTACTCAACTTAAGGATGTCTACCTAACTAAAGCCACAGAAAGGTCAGATTCTTTGTACAGATTCTCTACTGAAAGCAACAAAAAAAAGTTAGGAGCTGACTGGTTAACTCAGTGGGACTGCATCACCCTGCAAGTAACTCATGTAATGTTATATGCACACAGTGAATTACCTTGTAATATGAAGATAGGTGTTCTGTTTTTGTGTTTTGAGAACATTGTAAGATCATTTTGTGATGGGACAACCAATGTGTGTGGTGGGGTGGTTTATCCAAGTCTTTTATGTGCAGGTAGTGTGCCGACATTGTATTGTCTGCTGATTACCATGAATGTCGCTAACTGCTATTGACCGGCTGCCTGCTTTATCATGGGATCAATACATGAATGGTGAACACCACCCAAAGCTTGCTTGCAGCGGTTATGAAAACCCCGCTCTAAGAGTGTTCTGCAGCAAGTCAGCCCCAGAATCACATCAACTAACTTCCCTTACAACACCGATGCAGATTTGCATGAATATTCCTAATGCAGAAAAGACATGTGTCAAGAAATCTGTGCTGTAACAGCAACAAGGATCAACCATCTCGGAGAGTAAAATATTCCTCTTACAATATTAGACCAAAGAGGAATGAGGAGAGTGCAAAATGAGCATTTATAGCAAGATTATTTTTAACAGTGGAGCTGGAGCTTCATGATAAATAATGTCCTTAAGTGCCAGGAGCCATTTCTAATGTGGAATGAGATTAGAGATCCCACAAAGTCAGCTGGGTAAGTATTGCAGTTGTAAGTGCCATTAATCTATGTGCTCTCTAGGAGGTGCAGCATCAAAAAGGCAGCCAGCATCATCAAGAACCCACACCACCCTGACCACGCTCTCATTTCATTCGTGCCATCAGGAAGAACATATAGGAGTCATAAACTGAAACATCCAGGTCAGGAGCAGCTACTTCCCAATAACCATCTATGAACAAAAATACTATGAACTTAACTCCGAACTACAAACTGCATTGATTGTATTATGGACTTGTGGCATTTTTAACTATAATGTGCTATATTATTTATATTTAAACATCTACTGAATACTATGTTTACATACCTGCAAGTGTAGAATTTAATTGATCTGTTTTGGGACATATGACAAAAAAACACTCTTGACTTTTAACTTGTGTACATCACAGAAATGGTCCACAGCAGCTTAGTAGAGGAATCTGCAGCATAGAAGGAGACCATCCAATTTACAAAGTCTATTCTGGGCAACAATAGGGCTAGTTTGTTTATTCCCACTTGGGCTTTCAGTCTAGAGCTCTTCTCTTCCGGACACCCTGTAAATGTGCCAAAACCTTTTGCCTTCATCTTTGTTCTAGGCAGTGGAAAATATTTACTCTATTTCCCTTTACTCCTTCCATCAATTAACTTAAATTTATATCCCTTTTGTTGTTGTCCTTTCGGCCAAGGGGAATAAATCTTTCCTGTCCGTTCTGTCTTGGCCTCTCTCTATTATATATACCTCAATTAAATCTTCCATTGGTCTCCTTTGTTCCAAAGAAAACAACCATGGCCATGTTAATCTCTGCCCGAAACAGTAATTCTCCAGTCTTGGCAATGTCCCCAATGAACATTGAATTCTCTTTGTACAGGAGACCATTCAACCCATTAAGTGCGTACAAGCTCCCAGAAGAGCAGGATCGCCAGACCCGTTTCACCTTCATGGGCCTGCAATTGTTGTTAACTTTCAAATCTTTATCCACTTGCCCCATGTAAGCTACATTTAGATCTGCATTTGACAGACTTCTATTGGCATTGCATTCCAGAACACACATTTTTACTGCATTGAAAAAATGTATTCCTCGAGTTGTTTCCTGGAACTTTGCTGGTCATTTTACATCAGTGACCACTGGTTCTTGACCCATTAGTAATGGGAACAGCTTCAATCTATTTATCCTATCAAAGCCTGTCAAGATTTTGGACACCTCTATCCAATTTCCTCTCCTCATTCTTGACTCCAAAAGAACAATACCAGCTTCTGTAATCATTCCTTTGAACTGAAATTCCTCATCCTGTGGAACTATTCTGGTAAATCTATTCCGCAACACTGCTGCAGTCTTCAGATCCTTCAAAACAGCGACCAGAATTTAACCAACACTCTACTTGTGGACCTTTCAGTTCTGTTTAAAAGTTCAACAATGCGTTCTTTCTGTAGTGCTCTCTGGCTACAATTTCTCAGTTGCCCTGCCACACTTGAAGATTTATGCCTGTATACACCCAAGTTCCTCTGCTCCTGCAACAATATTAGAAGTATAATATTGAGCCTATATTGGCTCTCATTCTTTCCGCCAAAATATCATTTTACAACTCTATAAATTACATTTCATCTAACACTACCCACCAAACCAACTATCCACATCCTCTTGTGGTTTGCTATTACAGTTGCCTTTTGCCACATTTTCAATCTTTGTCATCTGAAATTTTTCAAATTTTACCCTGCACATCCACCACCAAGTCATTAATAAATAATATGAAAATTGTGATCTCTGCACTGATCCCTGGGGAATATTCCCTTCAATCTGACAGACAACTCTTCGATCTCCAAAGTAAGCTCGTATTCATGCTGTTCCTGATCCAATTATTCCATCGGTTTGAGTTTGCTGATTAGTCTTTTAAGTGAAACTTTATTGATAGTCTTCTGAAAATCCACATAGAAAATATTCACCTCATTAACCTTATCAATGCCAAATGCTGGAGTAAATCAGCGGGACAGGCATCGTCTCTGGAGAGATGGAATGGGTGATGTTTTGGTTCAAGACCCTTCTTCAAGGTCCTGATGAGGGGTCTTGACCTGAAACGTCACCCATTCCTTCTCTCCAGAGATGCCGCCTGTCCCGCTGAGTTACTCCAGCATTTTGTGTCTACCTTCGATTTTGCCAGCATCTGCAGTTCTTTCTTAATACTAAACCTTATCAGTCCTCTCTAATCTCATCAAAAAACATCTAGGTTTCAGCTTGCAAAACTGAAAACCAGATCTGTAAAATCGATAGTTGTGACTCAAAACCTTTTTCGAAAGGGAAACTTTAGTCTGACTGAAGTAAAAAAAAAATGAAAAGAATATTTATATAAATGGAAATCTATGTTTTCAGATAATTTCCTTCTATCTGTAATCTCGCATTTCATTTGCAACCAGTTAAGTAACACTACCTCTGAGTAAGTGACATGGGCTTTACCAAGAGAAAATAAAATATCAAAATCTTCAAACGAAAGGAGGAAACAGAAAGAACATTATTCAAATTTAAGAAAACTAAGCTGCCGGTTTTGCATATCATCTAAAATATATGGGCAGTGGGCACATACATTTAAATGGGATTTAAGAGAGAGAATTAGATAGAGTTCTAGGGGCTAGTGGAATCAAGGGATATGGGGAGAAGGCAGGGACGGGTTATTGATAGGGGACGATCTGCCATGATCACAATGAATGGCGGTGCCGGCTCGAAGGGCTGAATGGCCTCTTCCTGCACCTATGTTCTATCTTTCTAAAATGAATATTGAGGGGAACAAAACCCGTCTCCAATTGTTACAAAGCAGAGCTGCACACCTTAAAAGATTTAAACTGTGCTTTGTCTTAACTAGTTAGATAAAATCTGTGTTTGGAGAGGCTAAAGGAATATCATTCAAACTGCATAACTATCCAGTCCAGTTAGCATCCTGCCAGCCCAGGCTCTGCATTTCACCCTGCATGCGACCAATATGCATATTAAGGTTTGCTGGTCAACCTCTTGTATTTCTTTAATCTGTCCTTCTTCATCCAATTAGCTAATCGGACCTTGAATGGTAATGTAGCCCAGGGTTTTCCTTTCTACAGGATTCTTCCAACATTTCTGTAAACCATGAGAGGTGTGCATACATTAAGAGTAGAGGGGGGAGAGGCCCATCCGCATTTTCCGCTTACTCACCATTTCCAGAATTGAATTCCGCAGTCTCTGTTTAATAAAGTTTCCTTCACTCCTATTATAAATCTATTGGATTTAGGTATCATGCATAATATAAAACAGCAGTCTATAATACCAAATATACCTTCAATAACATTTTGTTATATGCAGATGTACTTTTATACATTACTAATCCCCAAGTTATTATTCCAAATGTTTTAAACATTATAGAACAATTTGGTTCTTTTTCTGGATATAGAATAAATTGGAACAAAAGTGAAATCATGCCAATAAAAGAACAAGACACTTCTCAACTCCAACAAATTCCTTTCAGAATTATTACTGAAAAGTTCAGATATCTTGGAATTTACGTGACTAGAAAGTATTCCTCTTTGTTTAGGAATAACTGTGCATAGTTCCCTGAAGGTGGAATCGCATGTAGATAGGGTGGTAAAGAAAGCCTTTGGTGTGCTGGCCTTTATAAATCAGAGCATTGAATATAGGAGTAGGGAAGTAATGTTAAAATTGTACAAGGCATTGGTAAGACCAATTCTGGAGTATGGTGTACAATTTTGGTCGCCTAATTATAGGAAGGATGTCAACAAAATAGAGAGAGTACAGAGGAGATTTACTAGAATGTTGCCAGGGTTCCAGCAACTCTGTTACAGAGAAAGGTTGAACAAGTTAGGTCTTTATTCTTTGGAGCGCAGAAGGTTAAGGGGGGACTTGATTGAGGTCTTTAAAATGATGAAAGGGATAGACAGAGTTGACGTGGATACGCTTTTCCCATTGAGGGTAGGGAAGTTTCAAACAAGAGGGCATGACATGAGAATTAAGGGACAGAAGTTTAGGGGTAACGTGAGGGGGAACTTCTTTACTCAGAGGGTGGTGGCTGTGTGGAATCAGCTTCCAGCAGAAGTGGTGGAGGCAGGATCGATTTTAACATTTAAAAGTAAAGTGGATAGGTATATGGACGTGAAGGGAATGGAGGGGTATGGTCTGAGTGCAGGTAGATGGGACTAGGGGAAAACAAATGGTCGGCACGGACTGGAAGGGCCGAGAGGGCCTGTTTCCGTGCTGTAATTGTTATATGGTTATATGGTTATATGGTTTAAAATAAACTTCCCACCATTAATCACTAAATTGTATGCCTACATCCAATTTTGGAAAACACTTCCTATCTCCCTTATTGGTAGATTAAATGCCATAAAGATGATATTCCTTCCACAACTTTTATATTTATTCCAATCAATACCGATATATCTCCCCAAAAGCTTCAAAAAAAAAATGATTCTATTGCCACTAACTTTATTTGGGACTACAAAACACACAGAATACACAAAAGACATTTGTGCAAATCCAAAGAAAATGGGGGATTAGCTCTACCTCATTTTCTTTTTTACTACTGGGCAACTAATATTAAAAATATAACTTTCTGGTTGGACGATACATGTCAACATGTAAATTGGTTAAAAATGGAGAGGGAAGATTGTTTGCCTTTTTGTATAGACTCGATCCTCCTATATCCAATACATTTGAATAAGTCAACGTGTGAGCAAAATCCGATAATACATAGTACTATCCGTATCTGGAAACGGCTGAAATTCAGTCTTAAATTGAGAAATATGTCTCGCCTTCCTATTTTACTTCGGAGTCACGTGAGTGACTACGTGAAGAACCCGCCTCACGCTGGCAACGGCATGACGTCAACGCTGACGGCGCGAGGAGGAGCTGCAGTAAGGAGCAGCTCCTCGGCAGCGGTCGGAACGGCCCGCAGGTAAGTGAAGTTACACCGGGGCGTTTTTTAGGTTACGCTGGGTGGCTCCAGCAAAAACGAAACCAAAAGGAAAATTTAGAGCCACGTTAACGTGCTGATTGAGCACTGATTATTAAAGAAAAATGGAGAAATCGGAAAGAAGTTTTCGCGGGTAAAAAGATGTTCCCGGGGTGAAAGTAAAAATACGGGACGCGAAGTTAGTGCGGACCCGGTTCCGATACCGTTGGCCGCCGATGTACCCGATAGTGAGTTTCCAGATTCTCCAGAAATAATGATCACGTGGAAAATGTTCCTAAAAAATGCAAAAAGAAATCTGAGAGGCCCGTGGTTTCTGATGACTCTGATATTGAAAGACCTCCAGACAATAAAACTATGTGGCTAAAAATGGAGCATATGGAGAAAGTTCTCCAAACAATAATGAGACAAGGGTCAGAGTACCCAGATGAATCCCAAAAAATCCCTGAGGGGTTTGAATATGATGAATATGGCTGTGGGCCAAGCTGGGAATATGATACTCCGGACCCAGGATTTGGGCTGGAAGAAGTCTCATGGGATGATATCCCAATTGATTTAGGGCTGCAGAAGGCAGACCCTGCTGGTGGCTATATGGCTTTTGAAAGCACACCACAAAGTAAAAAGAAAAGGCCTAATGTGCCTGGGATAGCACAAGATTTTGCTATACCTGAAGGAAGTGGTGAGGCTATGGAAGAAATCCTAGCTGCAAACATAAATTATATGGTATCTCACCAACTTCACAATTCTGTGATGAATGAAACATCAGAATTATATAAAGCTCCAAGAAATTGTGCCTCATTGGAAGTACCTACGGTGAATCCGATGATATGGACGTCTATGACTCCAAGTATGAGAGCCCTAGAAGTGAAGTTTCAAAAGGTGCTCAAATTAATTTCTGCTGCCATTACGGCCTATGGCAGGCAAATGGAGAATCTGGAAATGGAAAAGATTCAAAAGGATACTTTGGGCTTATTATGTAATTCATTCTATGAAATTAATTGCATGAGGAAAACGGCGATTCGGCCCATATTTCACCCTAGATTTGCAAGCCTGTGTCAAGAAAGTGGAGTTCAAGCTCCTGGGTATTTGTTTGGAGAAAATCTGCCGAAACAGCTGAAAGAGCTGGATGAAGAAGCTAAATATTTTAGCAATGTTAAACCTTTTGTTTTTGGACAAAGAAGGGGTTTTTTCGACCCGAAGGGGTTTCGATTTCCGTTATAGAAGCAGAAGTTTGTCACGAAAATACTATCGTGCTGTGCAGGCAAGTGCTTCCCTGTATTCGGGAAGAAGGAGACCACCACGCTCATACGCAGAGGTATTAAAGACTTATGTACTTAAAGAAACTGTGGATGACTCTCCAGTTGGAGGGAGATTGCAAAAATTTTATAATGCCTGGCTTAACATTACTTCTGATCGATATGTATTACAAGCAGTTTCGGGAGCCATTATTATTTTTAAAGAAGGGGTTAATCCTCCTGTACAGAATAGACCTGCTTATGCTTATGTGTTTTCTGCAGAGGAAAGAATGGAGATTAATGTGGAAATTGACAAATTATCTGGGAAAGCCGTAATTGAAAAGACTTATGAACATAAGCATCAATTTGTCTCTAATATATTTCGAAGAGATAAAAAAAGATGGTGGTTGCAGAATTATTCTGGACCTTACAGATCTGAATAAGTTTGTAGAATACAAACATTTTAAGATGGAGACATTCAGTACTGCAAAATATCTTATTTCAGCAGGGTGTTATATGGCTAAGATTGATTTGAAGGATGCCTATTATTCTGTAGCAATTCATCAATGCTTCAGGAGGTATTTTAAAATTTAATTGGCTGGGACAATTATGGCAGTTTAAAGCTTTACCAAATGGATTGAGTTCGGCTCCTAGACTCTTTACAAAATTGTTGAAACCAGTTTTAGCCCAATTAAGAGCACAGAAACACATTGTTATGGATAATCTGGATGATATTCTGATCATTAGTGATACTCAAGAGTCAGCTGAGCACTCAGTTTCAGTTACTAAAGCTTTGTTTGAAAAGCTAGGGTTTTTGATTCATCCAATTAAGTCCCAGCTGCAGCCAGCACAATCAATTAACTTTTTGAGGTTTGTAATTAACTCAGTGACTATGTTAGTTACTTTGCCAACAGAGAAGGTCAATGACATCTTGATGACTTGTAATTACCTCATTCACAAACCTTATCCCTCCATCCGAGAAGTGGCAAAAACCATTGGGAAACTGGCAGCAGCATTTCCGGCAGTGGAATTTGGTCCATTACATTATCAAAATCTTCAAAGGGACAAAACAAGGGCTCTTAAGGAGAAGGCAGGTCACTTTGACAGGCCTATGCAATTAACAAAAGAAGCCGTGTTGGAATTACAATGGTGGGTTGAAAATGTCCCACAAGCTGCTAAGAATATCATGATTAAACAACCTGAAATGGTTTTACAAACGGATGCTAGTGCTCTCGGATGGGGGGGCTACAGATTCGTCCTCCAGTTGTGGAGGTAGATGGAAAGCTCAAGAAGAAGCGTTTCTTCAAGTTTATGGTATTAACTATTTGGAGTTATTGGGTGCTTTTTATGGACTTATATAAAAGCATATTGTTGTGCTAAACAAGGTCTACATGTGTTAATACAGTTAGACAATAAAACGGCTGTTGCATACATTAATCACATGGGGGGAGTTAGGTCAGTATCATGTGATTGTCTGGCCAATGAGATATGGCAATGGTGTATTGGTCGCCAAATATGGATTTCAGCAAGCTACATTCCGGGTAAGGACAATGTGGTAGCAGATGAAAGGTCCAGGATTTTTAAAGATAATACGGAATGGATGCTTAAGCCAGCAATATTTAAGAATATTGTAAACCAATTTGGGTTGCCAGAAATAGATTTGTTTGCATCTAGGCTTAATCATCAGTTGCCTACTTATGTGTCTTGGGAACACGATCCAGATGCAGTAGCAGTAGATGCTTTTTCATTACACTGGGGAAAGATGTTCTTTTATGCTTTTCCACCATTTGCTTTGATTCAGAGATGCTTGAAGAAGATAGAACAAGATTCTGCTTCTGGATTGTTGGTAGTTCCAAATTGGCCAACTCAACCTTGGTTTCCCAGTAATGCTGAATATGATTAAAGAACCATATATGTCGATTCCTAACTGTAGTGATATCTTGACTAATCCGGTAACTAAAGAGATTTACCCATTGTATGCATATATGAATTTGTTAATCTGCAGGTTTTGACCAGACCACTACAGGAGCTGGGATTGTCGGACCAAACTATGAAAGTTATGGTTGCATCATGGCGCAATAGCACACAAAAGCAATATATGACACATATTAAGAAATGGGAAGACTTTTGCACACAGTCAAATATTTCTTATGATACTGTAAATATTGTAAATGTTTTGGAATTCCTTGCCAATTTGCATTTTCAGCAACATTTAAGTTACAGTGCCATTAACACTGCACGCAGTGCTTTGTCGTCCTATTTAGGGCTTATGACTGATCAGAGATCAATTGGGTCGCATCCATTAATATCTAGATTCATGAAAGGAATCTTTAATATTAATCCACCCAAACCAAGATACACAGAGATTTGGGATGTGAGCATTGTACTTACGCTACTTAGACAATGGACTCCAATTGAAGGGTTGACATTGGAAAGATTGACATTGAAATTAGTCATGTTAATGTCACTGGTCTCAGCTCAAAGAGTGCAAACTTTACAAATGTTGCGTTTAGACTGTATGCATGTGACTACAGATAATGTTGTGTTCTATGTTTACGAGTTAATCAAACAAAGCAGACCAGGGAGATCTGGAACAAAGGTAACCTTTCAAACTTATCATATTGATCCTGCTTTGTGTGTGGTTAAACATTTGAACGAATATATTAAAGTTACTGACACCCTTCGAGGAAATGAAAAAGCGTTAATGGTTACGCACAAAAAACCACACACAAAAGCTTCAGTTCAAACTATCTCAAAATGGTTGAAACAGGTGTTGGTTTTAGCGGGAGTAGACACTGATGTGTTCAAATCTCACTCCACCAGGGCGGCAGCTACGTCCGCGGCGAAGGGGCGGGACGTACCTCTCGAGCATATTTTTAAAAGTCGCAGGGTGGAGTAGAGAAGAAACTTTTTCAAAGTTCTACAATAAATCTGTTCACACTATGACAAGCTTTGGACACGCGGTGTTGGGAGCACTATAATCACCTGCTTTGTTTACTATTAATTGCTATAATCAATGGTGTAGTCACTTCTATCTTTTATCACTTGTAATCATTTTCCCTCAGATATAAGGAGGGTTATTATATGGTCTTTAAACCATTAAAAAAGTTCATTGTGAAATGATCTAACATTAGTCTGGTTTCTCATGTATGTGTTTACTTAGCCGGACTGTCGTACGGATTGATTCTACGACATAAAAAACACAGAAAGCTTTAAAATCTTCACGTAGTCACTCACGTGACTCCGAAGTAAAATAGTAAGATTAAACAAGAACTTACCAGTTCGAAGTTTGATCGTTATTTTATGAGGAGTTACGATGAGGGATTACGTGCCCTCCGCTCCCACCCTCATAAAATAAATGATCAAATGGTAGTTCTGAGTCTTTTATGAGCCTTACTATGTTACTCCGGCTTTTCATGCCGCTGCTTTGAAGTATGCCGTTGCCAGCGTGAGGCGGGTTCTTCACGTAATCCCTCATCGTAAACTCCTCATAAAATAACGATCAAACTTCGAACTGGTAAGTTCTTGTTTAATCTTACTATTGCAAACAATCCCTTGTTTAAACCGTCAACTTTATATGCGGTGTTTGTTCAATTGAAGAACCTGGGAATCAATACTGTGGGAGACCTCTATAAGAAGGGGACCCTCTCTTCTGAGATATATAGGCGAGCATGGGAGGACGAGCTGGCTTTACCCATTTCGAAAGATATATGGGAGGAAAGCCGACAATACATACAGTACTGTTCTTTAAATGCCAGGCATTGCCTGATACAATTTATATATTGCATAGGTTATACTACTCAAAGACCAAATTAAACAAAATCTTCCCAACTATCTCTCCTCTCTGTTATAAATGTCACTTTCAAGAAGCCACCCCAACTCATTATTCTGTATCCTGTATAAAAACACAAAACTTCTGGACGGAAATATTCAATATCATCTCCAAAACACTTAAAATTCAATTGGAGCCAGATTCAAATAATAATATTAGGAATGCAAGAGGGCTGCCCTAATCTAACAATATTTCAAAGACGCTTCCTTGACTATGGTTTAATAACTGAGAAAAAACTTATACTGAAGTGCTGGAAAAAGATAACAGTCCCCACAGTGAAGATGTGGATCACAGAAATGACCGAGACACTACATCTAGGAAAAATAAGGCTTGTCTTGACTGACAAACCAGATCAATTTTTCAAAATATGATCTCCTTTTCTTCAACAACATAATGGTTGAACACAAACTCAAAACCGACGCTAGGGTCGGGTGAGCGGGCGTACAGAAGGGTAGTGGGATATATCTCAGCTTCTTTCACTTCTTCATTAGTTCTGGGGATTTTCTTTTTTCTTTTTTGTGTCTTTCTCGAAATTCTTTCTTTTCCTTTTCTTTTCTTCTTTCTTTTCCTTTTTCCTTTTTCCCGATTTAGTTATTATAGGTATGTTACAATACTTACCTTCAGCGGCGCTGCACTTCTGCCACTGGCCGTGTGCGCGACTTTGGCGCCCTTTGAGGGGGGGGGGGGATTAAAATGCCGTTATCTCCTGGTTGTCCGAGATATATTTTCTCGGGCTGCTAGCTGATGCTGAAAAATCGTTCCGACTTGCGTGCTCGGAAGTTTAAAAAAAAATTGTGGGACAATTTAATCGCTGGAGTAAAATAAAAAAGCGACTTCTAACGCTGTCAACGCCGACAACGGGACGGATCTCACAAAGGGGACAAAACATAAGGTAAGTCGTGTATTTTACATATAAACTTGCTTCTTAGGATGACTTTAATCAAAATTTCCTTGGAGAAAATGTGATTACGGCCACATACGAACCGGCAGTGTTTTTCCTGCTGATATGGGGTTCAAATTCACTGCAACCACAACGTTCCAATCGATCACATTCCACAAAAACCCACCAGCAAGATGATTTAAATGGCCAATAATTTACGGGAATTAAACATTAAATTCCTTCCATTTGGCCTAAAAATTCATGACAATGAGATTTAAAAATCATGTTATATTGTGAATTCTTGTGTGACTGTTATTGGACACTTAGGCTATTTCAAAATGTTAATCTTTTCTTAAGAAATGGATAGATGTTTAGATCTAGTAATTGAATTTTGTAATTAGCTACAATTAGGTAGCTAACTAATTATATGCTTTAATTTCAGGTATTTCAAGTAAGATTGTTTCATATGTTTCGGAATGCTTCAATCTATAATAACTGAAACATTCTTTCAGTTCTCTTAATTTTTAAGAAAGTTATGGGCTTTTGACTGTCCTCGATCACAGCTTTTGTGTAAGTCAATGGCAAAGCAATGGGGAACAAGATGCTAATTTCCGAGTTTGAAAATGGCCATAACTTTTTTAATACTGAAGATATGAAAGTGAATTATGTGACATATTAAACTTCTTTTTATGCGTTATCTGATGGGATAAATTGCAGACTTGATTTTTAAAATCTCAAAATGTTGTAACATTGCTTGTTAAAATTGAAGCAGTACGAAAATTGTATAACTGTTATATCGCTTACTTTTTCTTTGTACAATTGCTTCTTATAAAATAAATAATTAAAAAAAAAACAAAAAACTGCACTGTTTACCTTAAAGAAACACCAATTAAATGAGACAAACTCTGCAGTTTGGAGAGTTTCATGGAGGTACATCCATGCCAGTTACACGATTTCTCAGGAAATTGTATGAACGAATTAGGAGACTTTTCAAATAATTGTCAAATTAAACAATCTGGGATTGACAATTACATTTGTTCTTTCACAATGCTGAAAGTCTGTAATTCTGAAGATGGACAGGCTTCAGAATAGGAAACAGTGCAAGCTTGTGATAATTCTGGAACTCGCTCACTCCTGCTGTAAGGGATAGACAAGCCCGTGAGTTAGCATTCGGCAGCAGTACGGGCTGCCTCAGTGTTAATACTCAGATGTGGATCTGTCTCCCTTTTAACTTTTCGTTTCTGTGGAGAACCACACGCGAACTCAATTAGAAGGGAAAAGTGGACAGCTGGAAGCTTATTTCATTTTGTATTCGGCTTCTCTTCTCATGAGAGATCCTGTCGAGAAAGAATGGGAACCAATACGAGAAACTTCAACTATGACTATCAGGAGCAGTTAATCCACTCTGCGCTGACTTGCAATGAGTAGCCCGAATAATTGGCAGCAGACTACTGATACAATGGAACTCAGTGCAGCCCTGCAGAGCACTGATTTGTTTTAGAATTCTTGGACCTCCATAGACGCACTCCACAATTTAAAACAAAATCAGTGTGAACTGCTTGCTCCTTAGTTAATCTAGTTTATTGTCACATGTATCAAAGTACAGTGAAATGCTTTTGTGTGCTAACCAGTCAGCAGGAAAACAGTACATGATTACAATTGAGCCATCCACAGTGTTCAAATACATGATAAAGGGAGTACCGTTTAGTGCAAGATAAAGTCCGATTAACGATAGTCCGAGGGTCTCCAATGCGCTAGATAGTAGCTCCTGACTGTTCTCTAGTTGTTGATAAAATTATTCAGTTGCCTGATAACAGCTGGGAAGAAACTGTCCCTAAATCTGGAGGGTTACACAAAAAGCTGGAGAATCTCAGCGGGTGCAGCAGCATCTAAGGAGCGAGGGAGATAGGCGACGTTTCGGGTCGAGACCCTTCTTCAGACTGGTCAGGGATCAGGGAAACGAGAGATATAGACGGTGATGTGGAGAGATAAAGAACAATGAATGAAAGATATGCAAAAAAGTATCGATGATAAAGGGAACAAGCCATTGTAAGCTGTTTGTGGTGTGAAAATGAGAAGCTAGTGCGAGGTGTGTGTTATCACGCTTCTGTACCACTTGCCTGATGGGAGAGGCGAGAAGAGGTGGCGATCGGGGTGTGACTTGACCTTGATTATGCTGGTGGCTTTGCCGAGGCAATGCGAAGCATAAATGGAGTCAAAGGAAGGGAAGGTTGGTTTGTGTGTGTGATGGTCCGGTCTGGACTGTGTCCACGATTCTCTGCAATTTCTTGTGGTCTTGGATGGAGCTGTTCCCAAACCTTTATGAGAGAGGTACGTATCGTGCTCCCAACTCCACAGATACTTCCCCGGCAATCAATTGCTCAAGAGTCCAGAGGCCACCTGCAGATCTGGTGTTGTCGAAGGGGCAAGCTGGGTTGAGCGTTGTGACTACGCTGCATTGGGACGTGGGTCTTGGGCGGCAGCATCTTTGGCACGGTATTGACCATGGCGGGACTGGTGGGACCTGCTCCATGTGCTGACAGATCACCCAGATCCTCATCTCACATTGCATACGATGAAAACACACACATGCCTTTGTTTGGCTGCAGGCCACTCCTCTGCCTGGAAATATCTCTGTGTCTCTGTGCCCCATTCCTAAGTAAGTATTAGATTGTAAACATGTCCTCTACATTACAGGCAAGGAGAGGTTGGAACAGGAATAAGCTGCAATGCTGAATTGGAGAGAGTGTCTCATTTGGCTTATCGAGCTGATGATGCTTGGCCACAGGTAGTTTGGGTGCAGTCCCAGACAATAGTGCTTATCAAAGGGTGCGATTGCTTGATGAGAGAGCGTCTGTTCTTTCTTGTGCTGAGGCTGTGAAACTGAATTTAAAAAAAAAAATCATCTTTCAAACTGCAGGCTAGTCTTCCATCCATTAAACGGTCATTTTAAAGGCCGATCCAATCCTTCAGGGAAGGGAGCTTTGTTTCTGATTATTCTCAGCCCTCAGAGGGAGACGAAGAAAATAATGAAAAAGGTTAATATGCTGAAAAAATGCTGAAAGCCTGCTGAATTCAAAAATAAAGAGTGGTCTATATAAAAGGGAAACGTCACCTCCCGCCCCTGAAAAATATCTACCAGGGCATGTAATTGGTAGGAAGAGGTTTGGCAACTATTCTGGAAAATAATTTCGACTTGGAAGTGTAGGGAAAGGCTAGTATACCTGATGTAGTCGGTAATGGTAAAATATTAATAGAAGCAGGGATGGTCGATGTGGTGAGAAGTGGCAGGCAGGCTGCACTGGAAAATGTGGCTATGTTTGGAATGAATGTTAACCTGGTCCTAATGGCTTGCATTGCAGATTTCTAGGGGTGTGGGTGCTGGCATGGTGGAAGAACTAAGCTCATGGCAAGGCAGGAGGCAAGGGATAGTAAAATGGCAAATGCAACATAATTGTTCAAGGAAAGATATTCCCAGTAGCTCTTACTGCCTGTCCCGCTGAGTTACTCCAGCATTTTGTGTCTACCTTTGGTGTAAACCAGCATCTGCAGTTCCTTACTGCATAGTTTAATCCCATTGGCGGGTAAGGTTCTGAGAATGATAATCAAAGAAAGACACAACAGGAATTTGGAGACGATTGGAGGGAAATCCAACATGGATTTGCAGATGTGCAGGAAGGAACTGCGGATGCTCGTTTAAACTGAAGATAGACACAAAATGCTGGAATAACTCAGTGGGACAGGCAGCATCTCTGGAGAGAAGGAATGGGTGACTTTTCCGATCGAGACCCTGCTTCAGACTGAAGGGTCTCCACCCGAAACGTTACCCATTCCCTCTCTCCAGAGATGCTGCCTGTCCCACTGAGTTAGTCCAGCTTTTTGTGTCTATCATGGATTTGCAGATGGTATTTGACTATCTCAGTATAACTCTTGTACGCGGTTGGCTTGACACCACCTACTAAGTTCTTTATCTCCTTCCTGTGATGTCATCTCATTGTTTGAGATCTGGCTACCCCGGTGGTGTCAATTGCAAACTTGTAAGTGGAATTAGAAGAGGATTTGGCCATAATCTTCAGGATTGCAGGTCATTAAACCATCTCAAATCATTAATTTTACAATTTAGTCACCTCCTTAAATTGGGCGCATTCTGTTGGGTGGGAAAATGCTGTGAACAATGACCCAGACGATTGTAAACATGTATGGATAGACAAGGGGAGATGAGCAGTGTGTGTTTAAAATTATCCATATGTTCCTCGTGGCAGGTTGGTCAAAAGTGTAAAACCCCATGGGATTCAGAGGACTGGGTCAAGTTGGATCAATGACAGGAAGCAAAGGGTAATGGTTGATGGAAGTTTGTCAAAAAAAGGCGGATACCAGTGTTCAGCATTCAAGGGATGTGATGGTAATTTTTCAAGTCCAAAGAAGAGCCCTGACCTAAAATGTCACCTGTCCATTCCCTCCACAGACACTGTCTGACTCTCTGAGTTAATTTAGCACTTTGTGTTTTGCTCAAGATTCCGACATCTGCAATTCCATTGTGTGCCCATGGACATTTCACAATTTGTTGGAAATTTATCAGATTTTGTATATAGAATCTAGTTTGGTTGGCTGTGTTGGATTGCAGAATTTTATGCAACGGCCTTTGGAAGAATTCCCGCTTATCTATTCACCACTGACATTGTTACTTTGTATAGCACATACAGATTAACCACATTCAGCTGGCAGTCTGTCAATTCAGTCTGAAGAAGGGTCTCGACCCGAAACGTCGCCTATCTCCTTCGCTCCTTAGATGCTGCTGCACCCACTGAGTTTCTCCAGCCTTTTGTGTACCCTCAGCTGGCAGATAGTCTGGTTTATGAAAAATCAGGATTAGCAAAAGCAGCTTGTATTTACATAATAACTTTACATCATAAAACATATTAAAGTATGTCACAGAAGTGTTGTCAAGTAACATTTGACATTGAATAGAAAACTGAAAATGGAAATAGGGGGAAAATATGGAGCTGGAAGAAAGTATTCACATACAAGGGCAAAAGATTTAAATGTATTTGTGACAGGAGCAGGTATATACCAGAGGCATTAGGAAAACTGGGAAATAGTTGGACGTGACAGAATTAACCCTGGGTCAGACTAGGCTCATGGGGCAACATTTCTTCCCAGTGTCTAACCATTCTTTGCAACTAACCTGGTTTTCCAGAATGGGGCAGATTAAATAAGAATGGTTATTATTGATCATGCCTTTTACTTATGATGGTGTAGATTGATGTTAACCAACCACACACCAGCCAGCATCTCTAACTCCACCCCACTGTAATACTTATACTAACACTTGTTTCCTAGCACGGACAGTTGGAGCAGCCAGGATGTACTGACAACTAATCATCCTTCATGCTGTTAAGTTTCAGTGCTGATTAAAGATGTATGAATCACATACAGAGTCTGGAGGGCATTTACATGGTGTCAGGAGTGGGTTTCGAACCCACGCCTCCAATCGGAGACCACAGAAGTGAAACAGTGTCATGAAGAGGGGTGATCTGAAAGAGTTGTATAAAACCACAAGGGGAATAAATAGGATGAATGCATGGTCCTTTATCCAGGAATCAAAAACCAGGGAACATGGGTTTAAGGTGGGAGGGGCAAGATTTAATAGGAAATTGAGCGGCAACATTTTCACACAGAGATTGGTAGGTATGTGGAGTGAGCTGCCAGAGGAGGTCATTGAGGCAGGAACTATAACAGCACTTAAAAGACATGGACTGGTACACAGAGGAATATGGGCCAAACATGCAAAAATGGGATTAGCGTAGGTGAGGCAAGTTTGGCCAAATGGGAAGTTATGCCAAATGCTGCATGACTCTTTGACTCCAAGAAAAAGACCATTTCAGAAAGCTGAATGTCCTCTCAGATAATATTAAAGTTGTCTGGAACTTAGTTATTGGAAGTGCTTATTGTCTTAAGAAGGCAAATTAGGGCTATTTTTCTCACCAACCTATCACTCTCTGCGTGATTAAAACAAAAGTCTTGCCCTGCACATCTAGCCCTATACTTGCCCCCTCTGACCTTGATACCCTCTAATATCCTCTCAAAGCAGGCAAAAACGTTTCTGCACCCCCTCCAAAGCTCTTTCTGCACCCTTCCTGTAATGAGATGACCAGAACTGCACACAATACTCCAAATACAGCCTGACCAAAGTTTTATAAATCTGCAGATAGACACAAATGCTGGAGTAACTGTCCAGCATCTCTGGATAGAAGGAATGGGTGACGTTTTGGGTCATGATCCTTTTTCGGTCATCCACCCCTTCTATCCAGAGATACTGCCTGCCCTGAGTTACTTCAGCAATTTGTGTCTATCTTTGGTGTAAGCCAGCAGTTCCTTCCTACACATGTGATACATTTGCAGCATGACATCCTTACACTTATACTTAATACTCCAAAAAGGATTGTGAATCTTTGGAATTCTGTACGCTTGAGAACTATGAATGTTGACCAGGTTCTCAGCCTAGACTGATAACAGGTCATTATGTAGAAATGTGAATTTGAGATAGAGATTCAGCACACAATGAATGCTTGAAATGGGTGGAGCAGGTTTGCTAGACGGTATGGCTAACTCTTGCTCCATGTCAAAAGTCAAACAAATTTTATTGTCATTTAGAAATACATCGATATATGCAATTCCAAACGAAATTCCGTTGCATTTGTCTCCCCGTGCAACACGATAATAAACAGAAGGATAAAATGGATAAAAGGATAAAATGGATAAAAGGATAAATAGACAATGGTGGCAGCCCATTACATGGCATTCAGGAGTCTGATGGCTCGTGGGAAGAAGCTGTTGCAGAACCTTGATGTTCTGCTCCTTATGCTACGATATCTTTTGCCCGAGGGCAGCAGAGTGAACAGTCCGTGATGGAGATGTGTGGGGTCCTTTATAATACTGCTGGCCTTAGACACGCAACGTTTGGTCGCAATGTCCCCGATTGAGGGGAGAGAAGTCCCGATGATTTTTTTCCTATGGAGATGCTACTCTCAGTGGTAGTCAAGGTCATCACAGTTCCTGGCTCTTTCCAAATGCCTGCAAACATATTGATGGAAACCGTTTAATCAATCAAGCAATGAGATACAATGCCGACTTTTTTACGGGGCATTTGGAATCCAGCTATTGCAGTGAAGGCTACAGCACCAAACATATTGGTCATTGAGACACTTGTTTAAAAATAAAAACAATTAATCATGCAATGTAAAGGAGAAATTGCATTGAATTATAACTTTGAGGGGAATTATTAACCCTGCCGGAAAGTGGATAGAAATTATTTAAATTACTAGATAGTATCTGTAAACTTATAAAGGTGTGGTTAACTTTTCATGGGTTCTGATGAAAAGCCATTGTTATGAAATATTGATGCTGCCTTGCCCTCTGCACAGGTATCATAAGACCTGCATTTTCTTTTTATATTTTCAAGAAAAATGCTGCATTTGTGTTCATTTTACCAAGGGCTACAAAGAAGTTAAAGCCCTTTGGAGTTGACCTCTTTGGAATAGGGGAGAGTGAAGTCGTAAGTCTTCTTTCAGCCCTGACCTAGGGCAACCTGGTTGATTTTGTTTGCTTTCACCCTGCCCAACCTTGCTCCGCTTCACTCATTGATGCGCAGAATGTATATAAAAGGTTTGATAAAAGGCTATTGGGCAGAAAGGTTAACTTTGTTTCGCTTTTCCTGAAGTTGTTGTCCGGTTGCTGAGAATGGCTAACACTTTCTGTTTTTATTCCAGACTTTTAACTTTCACAGTTTTATTTTGCAGATTCTCTTACAGACATATGTGTGCTCTCTTACCTTACAGTGGTGTCCAAGTTCAGTTTAGAGATGCAGCACAGAAACAGGCTCTTTGGCCCACTGATTCTGCACCGATCAGTGACCCCCGCACATTAACGCTATCCGACACACACGCATACAATTTACATTTGTAGATCTCGGGGAAAACCATGCGTTTACAGGGGAGAATGTACAAACTCCATACAGGCAACAGCTGGCGTCGGGATCGAACCTGGGTCTCTGGCGCTGTAAGTCAGCAACCCTGCCGCTGCCCCCAAAGTACTTCTTATGCCTTAAAGCAGATAACACCGTTGCTAAATGTCCTCTATTGTGGTAATGGTCCTCAGTTCTTTCCAATTAACTGTGCTTCTGCCTGCCATCTCTTTCTTGCTCCGTCTCAATCTCCACTCAATCAAGAGGCTGAAAGCAATCCCAGCACTGGACCATGTGATTGCAAATGCCGATTTGGCTCTGCTGCAGCCGCCTTCCGATTTCCCGGTTTGCAAGAACCGGCCATGAACTCTGACATCTATTTCACTTGGTGTGGATTAACAGATGATGTGCATAGTGCATTTTCAACTGATCTTTCCCCTTTGGACGGCTGCTTCTTTTGGTCACTGATCCTGATGTTTATACTCCGCTGGAGAGTCTTGGAAGGCTTGATTATGTTAAACCTCACATAAATGTAAACTGTGACCGAACAGGTATTATGCACAATTTGACACACAATAGTCTACAATATAGTAATTTCATGATAGATATTCAATGGATGAGAAGCGGATAAATTTAAAATCACTAGTTTTGCTGCTTTGCGCAATCTTGGCGGTTACACAATTTACCAGATCACAAAACATTATGGACCTGTTCACTACCATAGGCTTGCTTTCTGATTGTGTCATCTGTGCACAAATGTCTTGTTTTTTCTGCATAGTCTTTTTCATTATCTTGTAGAATTTATGTGTCACTTATTTTTAATTTATGTTCTTGTATGCTGTCTCTGTGCCTGTGATGCTGGTGCAAGCCAGGTTTTTATTATTACCTGCGCCTCACTGCTCGTGCACATGACAATAGACCAGACTTGCCTTGACATTGGTGAGGCGAAAACTAATACAAACAAATTCATTTCTTCGGGACCCAACAATGGAACACTGTCACTGGTTCAACTCCTCCATGTCAGCTTTCTCCTGGGTGCCTTCACAAACATTGATTCATCCTTTTTTTTAAACCCATTGCCTTTCACTGTGCTTTACTGCTTTCCCATTCAACGGGAATTCTCAGAGCTCTGCGTTCCTACTTAATTCAGCTAAAAAATGCACAAGTAGCAAGGAAAGAGGCTGAAAGGGATGTGTACAACTGGGGACAAAAGACGGGATCCTGGTGCACCGGCTGATCCCACTGATGAAACTGGCCCTTCCAATAGTTCTTGCACTGACCGGTCAGTATCTGACCCTTCTCACTTGCAGATTTTGTTCACGCAATACCAACAAAGGGAAATGTTATTTTAGTTCTGGATATTCTCATATAACCATATAACCATATAACAATTACAGCACGGAAACAGGCCCTCTCGGCCCTTCCAGTCCGTGCCGACCATTTGTTTTCCCCTAGTCCCATCTACCTGCACTCAGACCATACCCCTCCATTCCCTTCCCGTCCATATACCTATCCACTTTACTTTTAAATGTTAAAATCGATCCTGCCTCCACCACTTCTGCTGGAAGCTCATTCCACACAGCCACCACCCTCTGAGTAAAGAAGTTCCCCCTCACGTTACCCCTAAACGTCCGTCCCTTAATTCTCATGTCATGCCCTCTTGTTTGAATCTTCCCTACCCTCAATGGGAAAAGCTTATCCACGTCAACTCTGTCTATCCCTTTCATCATTTTAAAGACCTCAATCAAGTCCCCCCTTAACCTTCTGCGCTCCAAAGAATATCTTGAACAACTGCCCGTCACTCATTTACTGCAGACAATCTTATGCAATATCATTTAAAATCATTGTTGTGTTGTGTTGCCTGCCAGTCTGTTCATGTCCCAGGGCTTTCATTTGGACTTATTGCAACAAATCAACATGGCTTTGTGCAGGACAGGTTCTGTCTCACAAATCTGATTGTGCTTTTTTATCCGGAGGTAATGAATATGATTAATGAAGGTAGAGTAATTGTTATTGGGATCATAGATTCATGCAGCTCAGAAACAGGCCCTTTTGCCCAACTCATCTTTGCTGTCCATTCATCTCTTACCTTTGTCCACCATCTGCCTATCAAACCCCCCCCCCCCGTCACCTGCCAGGCTTTGTCCTGCCCCTCCTCTTTTAACAGCTTCCCCCCCCCCCCCCCTCCTCCACACAATCAGTATGAAGAAGGGTCCTTTCAAGTTCACAAGTTATAGGAGTAGAATTAGGCCATTCACCCCATCGAGCTTACTCCGCAATTCAATCTTGGCTGATCTCTGCCTCCTAATCCCATTTTCCTCCCTTCTCTCCATAACCCTTGACACCCGTTCTAATCAGGAATTTGTCTGTTTCTGCCTTAGAAATATCCACTGACTTGGCCTCCACAGCCCTCTGTGGCAATGAGATCCACAGATTAACTACCCTCTGACTAAAGCGGTTCCTCCTCACCTACTTTCTAAAAGAGCGTCCTGATCCAAAATGTCACCTACCCATGTACTTCAGAGGTGCTGCCTGACCCACTGAGTTACTCCAACACTCTATCCTTCCTTTAAACCTATGTCCTCTGGTTTTTGATGCCCCTACCCTGGATAAAAGGCTATCTGCATTCACCCCATCAATTTCCTTCATGATTTTACACACCTCCATAAGATAACCCCTTCACCCCTTAGTGTTCTCCAAGGAATATAATCCTGGCTTGCCCAATCTCTCCCTTTAGCTTAGGCCCTTGAGTCATGGCAATGTCCTCGTAAATATTCTCTGCACTCTTTCCAGCTTATAGATACATAGAAACAGTGGAAAATAGGTGCAGGAGTTGGTCATTCGGCCCTTCGAGCCAGCACCGCCATTCAATGTGATCATGGCTGATCATCCACAATCAGTACCCCTTTCCTGCCTTCTCCCCATATCCCTTGATTCCGCTAGCCCCAAGAGCTCATTCTAACTCTTTTGAATGCATCCAGTGCATCGGCCTCCACTGCCTTCTGAGTCAGATAATTCCACAAATTCACAACTCTCTGGGTGAAAAAAGTTTTTCCTCATCCCAGTTCTAAATGGCCTATGCCTTATTCTTAAACTGTGGCCCCTGGTTCTATACTCCCCAACATCAGGAACATGTTTCCTGCATCTAGCATGTCCAATCCCTTAATAATTTTATATGTTTCTATAAGATCCCCTCTCATCCTTCTAAATTCCAGTGCATACAAGCCCAGTCGTTCCATCCTTTCATCACATGTCGGTCCACAAGAACTCTGCTCCCAGAAAATCTCAGACAGAAAATTGGTTGGCCATCCCGGGAATTAAGTGAACCTACGCTGCACTGCCTCAATAGCAAGAATGTCCTTCTTGAGATTAGAAGACCAAAACTGCACACAATACTCCATGTGTTGTACAACTGCAGTAGGACCTCCTTGCTCCTATACTCACATCCTCTCATTATGAAGGCCAACATGCCATTAGCTTTCTTCGCTGCCTGGTGTACCTGCATGCTTACCTTCAGTGGCTGATGTAGAAGGGCACCCAGGTCTTGTTGCACTTCCCCTTTTCCTAATCTGACACTATTCAAATAATAATCTGTCTTCTTGTTCTTGCCACTAAAGTGGATAACCTCACATTTATCCAAATTATACTGCATCTGCAATGCATCTGCCCACTCACCCAACGTATCCAAGTCACCCTGCATCCTCATGGCATCCTCTTCACAGTTCACACTGCCACCCAGCTTTGTGTCATCTGCAAACTTGCTAGTTACTTTTAATTCTTTCATCTAAATCATTAATATATATTGTGAATAGCTGCGGTCCCAGCATCAAGCCTTGCGGCGCCCCACTAGTCACTACCTGCCATTCTGAAAGGGAATTACTACTCTCTGTTTCCTGTTTGCCAGTCATTTTTTTAATCCATGTTAATACCTACCCCTAATACCATGTGCTCTAATTTTTCCAACTAATCTCCTGTGTGGGACCTTATCAAAGACTTTCTGAAAGTCCAGATACACTACTGGTTCTCCCTTATCCATTTTATTTGCTTAATAACCATATAACCATATAACCATATAACAATTACAGCACGGAAACAGGCCCTCTCGGCCCTTCCAGTCCGTGCCGACCATTTGTTTTCCCCTAGTCCCATCTACCGGCACTCAGACCATACCCCTCCATTCCCTTCACGTCCATATACCTATCCACTTTACTCTTAAATGTTAAAATCGATCCTGCCTCCACCACTTCTGCTGGAAGCTGATTCCACACAGCCACCACCCTCTGAGTAAAGAAGTCCCCCCTCACGTTACCCCGAAACCTCTGTCCCTTAATGACATCCTTCCTTTGGAAACGTGACCAAAAATGAACACAATATTCCAAAAGCTGCTTCAACATCTTGTCCAACTGTAAAATAATATCCTAACTTCTCTACTCTATATTTTCAGAATGAACATTAGTCTGGCATTTGACTAGGAACTCGTCCACGATGAGTTGGTAAGTTGGATATAAACTGGCTTTCCAGTTAGTAGTGGTGGATGGTAGTGGTGTTTCGCTGATTGGAGGTTTATGATCAGTGGAGTTCTGCAAGGATCAGTGGTGGCACCTCTGTTTGTAATATGTAATAAAAGAAAACATAACATTGATGTACAGGAGATCTTTGGTTTCAAGTCCAACGCTCCCTGAAAATGTCAACACTGGGTTTTGGGATGGTAAAGAAGGCGTATGGCATGCTTAGTTTCATGAAGGATTAAAGCAGGTTCTAGATCAGTTGAGCAAGTGGGCAAAGGAATGATAAATGGTGTTTAATGCAGATAATGGGAGATATTACATTTTAGGACGTCAAACCAGGCAGGACCTTAACAGTGAATAGCAGGGCCCAGGGGAGTGTTGCAGAGAAACGGGATCTTGGAGTGCAGGTACATAGTTCACTAAAAGTGGCATCACAGGTAGATAGGGTGGTCAAGAAGGCATCTGGTACATTGGCCTTCATCAGTAAGGGTACTGAGTATAGAAGTTGGAATATTATGCTAGTGTCGTAGAAGACCTTGCTGGGGCCACATTTAGAGACTTTGGTCACCCTGCTGTAGGAAGGCAAACCTGGACTTTATTCCTTGGAGCGCAGAAGGCGAAGGAGTGATCTTACAGAGGCATGGAAAATCAGAGAGGAATAGATATGTTGAATGCATGGAGTCTTTTATCCGTAGATGAGGAATAAAGAACCAGAGGACATAGGTTTAAGGGGAGAAGGGAAATATTTAAGTGGGAATGTGGTAGAAGCAGACAAGAGAGCAGATTAAGAAATATTTAGACAGCCACTTGACCAGGCAGACGATGGAGGGGTATGGACAATGTGCAGGCAGATAGGATTAGTTGGTTAGTGCAGACATGCTGGGCTGTAGAGCTTGTTTCTGCTGCACTGTTGTATATTCTAGGAGAAAACGGGTTTCTTTTCAGAATGGCAGGCAGTGACTAGTGGGGTACCGCAAGGCTCAGTGCTGGGACCCCAGCTATTTACAATATATATTAATGATTTGGATGAAGGAATTGAATGCAACATCTCCAAGTTTGCGGAAGACACGAAGCTGGGGGGCAGTGTTTAGGTGTGAGGAGGATGCTAGGAGGCTGCAAGGTGACTTGGATAGGCTGGGTGAGTGGGCAAATGCATGGCAGATGCAGTATAATGTGGATAAATGTGAAGTTATCCATTTTGTTGGCAAAAACAGGAGGGTAGATTATTATCTGAATGGTGGCCGATTAGGAAAAGGGGAGATGCAATGAGACCTGGGTGTCATGGTACACCCAATCATTGAAAGTAGGCATGCAGGTGCAGCAGGCTGTGAAGAAAAGCGAATGGTATGTTAGTATTCATAGCAAAAGGATTTGAGTATAGGAGCAGGGAGGTTCTACTGCAGTTGTACAGGGTTTTGGTGAGACCACACCTGGAGTATTGTGTAGTTTTGGTCTCCAAATCTGAGGAAAGACATTCTTGCCATAGAGGGGGTACAGAGAAGGTTCACCAGACTGATTCCTGGGATGTCAGGACTTTCATATGAGGAAAGACTGGATAGACTCGGCTTGTACTCGCTAGAATTTAGAAGATTGAGGGGGGATCTTATAGAAACTTACAAAATTCTTAAGGGGTTGGACAGGCTAGATGCAGGAAGATTGTTGGGGAGGTCCAGAACAAGGGGTCGCAGTTTAAGGATAAGGGGGAATTCCTTTCGGACAGAGATGAAGAAAACATTTTTCATACAGAGAGTGGTGAGTCTCTGGAATTCTCTGCCACAGAAGGTAGTTGAGGCCAGTTCATTGGCTATATTTAAGAGGGAGTTAGATGTGGCCCTTGTGGCTAGAGGGATCAGAGGGTATGGAGAGAAGGCAGGTACAGGATACTGAGTTGGATGATTAGCCATGATCATATTGAATGGCGGTGCAGGCTCGAAGGGCCGAATGGCCTACTCCTGCACCTATTTTCTATGTTTCTATGTTTCTATGTTTACAGTGAGCTGCAGTCCTCCTGACAGAACGCAATCCACTTTTCACATCATTTTATTTTTTATTTTCTATCCACTCTTATTTTTCTTCTCTAAATTCCAAGGCTCTTTCTAATCCTGCAAAGAGCCACATCACCAGCAGAACGCGACTGCCGAACCTCGCCGTCCTCCGGGACCACCTAACTCCATCGCCGCACCGGGCCCATCCAGCATCGCCGTTGTACTGGGCCCGCCGAAGACCACAGCCGCACCCGCCTCACCTTGCATCGCCGCCGGACCGGGGCTCCCCGAACATGGCCGCCGCACCGCACCCCACTCATCTCGCCGCCTCACCGGTCGGACCGACCACCCGCCCACCGGGACCGCCAACGCATCGCCCGCCGACCCCGACTCCACTGCCCGCGGACTCCTACCTTCGGGCCCGCCGACCCACGACTCTCCACCGCCCTCCAGCAGCCCGCAGCCGTCGCCTCACCTGCACACTGGACTCTGCAGTGGGCCTGAAGCCTCCACGTTGCTAGCTTCTCCCACCACTCTGTCTTTAACGGCACTGGGTCCTAGTGCCCGTCTCCCCAGCCCCAGTAACCTTAGTGGCTATTCCACTGGGTCTTCCCCATCCCCCCCCTACCATGTAACCCCTGCTCTTCCCCACCCACACCACAGCCCCCATACCCCCCCACCCCCCCTGACCACCCTCCACCCCCCCACCACACTACGCTCCGTCCTCAGTGCACTCACCTGCCTTCCTCCGGCCACAACCCCCATCCTTGCCGCGTGTTCACCATCCCCCGGACCTCCCCCTCTCCAACACCGAACGGTCTGTCCTCAGCAGAGGTCTCACCTTTGTCCCCTCCGTCCCCACCTCAATGAGTCCGCGACCACCACGACTTGGAGCTCTTCTACCGTCGCCTCCGCCTCACAGCGTTCTTCCACGGGAAGAAGTCCTCACCCCCCACTGATGATCCCTTTTCCTGTCTCCCACGTACCCCCTCCACTTGGACCCCCCCTCGTAGCCTTCCGGCTCTAGAACTATTTATCCAGAACTGCCGTCGGGACATCAACCGCCTCGACTTCTCCACTCCCTGTCTCACTCCAATCTCTCCAGCCCTGAACGTACTGCCATCGACTCACTCCGTAACAAACCCAGACTGGGTTATCAAACCCGCCGACAAGGGAGGTGCCGTGGTAGTCTGGCGCGTCGATCTCTACAAAGCGGAGGCCGCGCGCCAACTCTCGGACACCTCCTCCTACTTGCCCCTGGACCATGACCCCACTGACGAACACCAGGCCACCATCTCGAGCACCATAACTGACTTCATCAGCTCCGGCTCCCTACCCCCCCGAGCCTCCGACCTCATCGTTTCCCAGCCCCGCACGGCCCGATTTTACCTTCTCCCCAAAATCCACAAACCCAACAGCCCTGGCAGAACCATTGTCTCTGCCTGTTCGTGTCCCACCGAACACATTTCCACATACCTTGACTCCATCCTATCCCCCTTTGTTAAATCCCTCCCCACCTATGTTCAAGACACCTCAGACACTCTCCGTCGGCTCCGTGCATTCCATTCTCCAGGCCCCCCATCCACTCATCTTTACCATGGACGTCTCAGTCACTCTACACCTCCATCCCCACCAGGACGGTCTCAAAGCCCTCCGGTTCTTCCTCGACCAGAGGAGCAACCCATACCCGTCCACTGACACCCTCCTCCGCCTAGCGGAGTTGGTCCTTACCCTCAATAACTTCTCTTTTGACTCCTCCCATTTCCTCCAAACACAAGGCGTAGCTATGGGCACACGCATGGGCCCCAGTACGCTTGCCTCTTTGTCGGGTACGTCGAACAATCCTTGTTCTCGGCGTACCAGGGCCCCATCTCCGACCCTCTACCTCCGTTACATCGACGATGCTTTGGTGTCACCTCCTGCACCCACACACAACTGACTGACTTCATCCATTTCACCACCAAAATCCATCCGGCACTCAAATACACTTGGACTATTTCCCTACCATTCCTTGACCGCACCATCTCTATTGCAGGTGATACGCTCCTGGACCGACATCCACTACAAACCCACTGACTCCCACAGCTACCTGGGACTACTCTTCTCCCACCTGCTTCCTGTAAGGACTCCATCCCTATTCCCAATTCCTCCGTCTACGCCGCATCTGCTCCCAGGATGAGGTGTTCCACACCAGGTCATCACAAATGTCCTCATTCTTCAGAGAACGGGGATTCCCCTCCCCCCACTATAGATGAGGCTTGCACCAGGGTCTCCTCCATACCCCGCAACACTGCCCTCTCTCCCTTTCCCCCACTCGCAACAAGGGCAGAGGTCCCTCTGGTCCTCACCTTTCACCCCACCAGCCGGCAAATACAACACATAGTCCTCACGCCAGTTTCGCCACCTCCAACGTGACCCCTCCACTCGCCACATCTTCCCATCTCCCCCCCATGTCTGCCTTCCGCAAAGACCGCTCCCTCCGCAACTCCCTTGTCAATTACTTCCCTTCCCTCCCCGCTCCACCCCTTCCCCGGGCACTTTCCCTTGCAACCGCAAGAAATGCAACACTTGTCCCTTCACCTCCCCCCCTCCACTCCTTTCAGGGACCCAAGCAGTCCTTCCAGGTCCGACAGAGGTTTCACCTGCACCTCCTTCAACCTCATCTACCTCATCCGCTGCTCCAGATGCCAGATGATCTATATCGGTGAGGACCAAGCGGAGGCTTGGCGATCGTTTTGTTGAACACCTCAGCTCGGTCCGCATTAACCAACCCGACCTCCCGGTGGCTCAGCACTTCAACTCCCCCTCCCATTCCGTATCCCGACCTCTCGGTCCTGGGCCTCCTCCAACGGCCAGAGTGAGCAACACCGCAAGTTGGAGGAACAGCACTTCATATTCCGCTTGGGGAGTCTGCATCCTCTGGCTTGAACATTGAATTTTCTCAATTCTGTTAACCCTTGCTGTCTCCTCCCCTTCCACCTCTCCCTCAGCCCTCGGGCCTTGGCAAGTCCCTCTCTCTCTATCTCTCTCCCCCACCTAGTCGCACTAGCTTCTCATTTTCACACCACAAACAGCTTACAATGGCTTGTTCCCTTTATCATCGATACTTTTTTGCATATCTTTCATTCATTGTTCTTTATCTCTCCACATCACCGTCTATATCTCTCGTTTCCATGATCCCTGACCAGTCTGAAGAAGGGTCTCGACCCGAAACGTCGCCTATCTCCTTTGCTCCTTAGATGCTGCTGCACCCGCTGAGTTTCTCCAGCCTTTGTGTACCGACAATTGCTTCCACTCTGATAAATGATCATTATATCATTTATTTGAGATGATTATAGAGAATTATCAGTTAATGCGAACATGATGATTAGCCAAAGGCCGAAAAGAGAAATCCGGGGACCATAATTTATGCAATTATTGCCAGACGGACAGTTCCAAATGAAGCTAATCAAATAACCTATTCACTGGCCAATGTAGGCAGCCCCTATAGGCTTAACATGAAAAAGTTGACAGCAATGTAATGAACTCCCATTAAATGTTTTGACAACTGAATAAAACAGCACCATTTTGAACTCTAAAAATGTCTACAAAGCAAGAAGACCATTAAATCTTTGGGGCTGCTGAGCGAGAGGCTGTATCGATATGTTTGTGAGTTAAAGGCCCACACGCCATTTTCAAGTGTGTTGTCTAAACTTGTGCCTCAAAATATATTTTGTGATAATGTGACATGAGCGTGAATCATCGCAGCGATGATAGAATGCAGAATACTTCTGAATGCAGACATTGTGGAAACCAGATCTTTTTGATTTTTCAATGACAAAATCCACAAAACTAAAACAAGAAGATTTATATTTGCACCCAAAGGCATGTTTGCACTGAAGGATCCTGCAGAGTAAGTTTACAAGGCTTCCAGAGTACACAATGACCAGGCCAATGAAAGTTTCCCTTTGTAAGAGATAGGATCAAATGATTGATTCATTCTGAATAAATTGTATGAAGTACTTGAATCTGAAGGGGGAGGCTGACTCTACTCTACCTCATATGGGTTATATCTGATAATTTTGAGAGCTCAATCGTGGTAATTCCTTGGAGTATCAGAGGCAATGATACATAATACGAGCTCTTAAAAATTCATGACCTAAGCTACAGGACATCACTGCTGAGCTGGAGCCAGTCTAATAGTATGTAGATCAGAGATTTGGAGCAATAGAGTCATTGTAGAGCTCTGCTGATGATTAATTCTCACATCAGAAGATGAAATGTGAATATAGTTGCAATTTATTTTGGGTGCATTTGCTTCTGCCCTCATTTTGCCTGCCCATTGAGCAACTTGGCCCCAAAGGAGCAACTTTCTCAGTCTTTGTTCAGCCATAGTTGGTGACCCATAATACTTGAGGACCATTCTCACTGTGGCAAACCAATTCCCTTACACTTTTGGGTTTTAATATAACATTGTCAGACGTTACTCATCAGAAATTCTTTGCTCCTGCCCTTCCATCAGCAGAGATGCGTTCAATTAAGACAGTCAGTAAATTTCCTGCCGACGGCAACAGTGCGTGGCACTTGTCTGAAATGCAAACTGTAGGCTTCTCTCTGTGCAGAACAGAAGCCAGCCATCACTTTGCCTTCCAAAGAGATTCTAAACTAGGAAATGGTCAGAGGGAGTTGACGCTCAACGTGATATTAGAATGAAGGGAGAGGGTACACTTTCATTGGAAACAAACAAGGCCATTGAAAGTAAAAGCACAAGCGTTGTTGAACAGCTCAGTAATTGTAGAAGCTTTCTGTGGAAAATTAACACTTGCGGGTAGGGAGTGGATAACATGGAACTGGTCTGAACGGGTACTAATAGCTTGGCATTAGGGCACTTCAGCGTGTAGTTGTAAGCGCCTGGCTTGGAAGAGCTGGGCGAAGAGGATGTTTTATGATGGGTCATGTTGCTGCTCAAAACCTCACCTTGAAACAAAATGATCCTTGCTGATGTTGGCCTTCTGTGGCAAGATAATGATGGAGCTGCTTGAAATCCAAAACATTTTCCCTGGTAAGATCCCCAGGAATCATACCAGGGAATACCAGGGAATGATTCCTGGGGATCCCCCATGATCTGTAACCTGTATTCCCGGTGTAAGTGTCGGCTGATGAGGTGTGCATCAGCCTTTTGCAGTCCGGCACATGAGTCGCCCCATGCCCTTTCCTCACCATTGTTCCAAATGGTTCCATTCTTACATTTCCAGTCTGGCCGAGGGAATAATCTGCATCATCCTTACATTATCATGATAATCTAGGTCATGGTAATCTATCGGTCGGTGGGGGCGCTGCGAGACGGCTGCCCTGCCAGCAGCGTGTTCGTTATTTCTACTTTTTTTGTATTTTTTAGTGTACAAATGTTTGTTTTAGTGTCTCTCGGTGTGTCTTGTGTGTGTGTGTGTGTGTGTGTGGGGGGGGGGGGGTTATGGAGGGACAGGGGGAACCACTTTCGGTCGCCTTCTCCATGGAGAGGCAACGTTTTCCATGTCACCTCCCTCGCGGTTTAACACCATGGATTGGAGCGGCCTTTCCCGGAGTCGTGCCCGGAGTTTCAGCTTAAAACTTCCCTTGCATTCAGATCCCTCACCAGCAACAACCCTCTCTTTGTAACCTCCTCAAGCCATCAAAACATTGAATGATCTGCATTACTTTAACTAAACGTTGATCCTCAAAAGAACTGTTGTCAATCCCCCACTGGCAGTTGTACCTTCAGCTATCAAAACCTTCAGCTCTGGGATTCAAACCTCAACCTGTCTGCTTCTCTTACTTTTACAAAGCCCCTAATATTTACTTGGACCAAGTTTTAAACTGTCAGTCAATAACCGAGTTCGGTATTCCAAAAAAACGCAAGGAATCATGGGATTTGGCAACGGTCGTAAGCGATAACGGTAAATAGATCTCAGTGTTATAGATACAGTGAGTATACTTTTGGTCCAATTTTTTTGTCTTTTTTCAGTGGTAGAGAGTCTGGGGAGACGGGGGTGGGGGCAGGGGGGGGAAAGATTGGGGAGGACTGGGGGGAGGGGTGCCGGGGGGGGAGGACCGGGTGGGTCGGTGAAAAAGATTGGTCGGGGGGGGGGGGGGGAGATCCGCAAGCGTTGCCTAACCGTTACCAGTCCCTGGTCCACCCCACCTACCCCCCACTCGGAACGTCCGGACCGACGGGACACCGGCCCCCAGCGCGGAGAAGCGCCAACCCCAACACCAGTGGCCCCAGGCCCACAGCACCCACAGCCAGCGCCAACTCCAGCCCAACCCTGCCCCAAATCCAGAGGAACCCGCTCCCCGATGGGCACTTACGGCGACAAGTGGCAGCTCGCCCACGGCCTCAGTCCCACCCCAAGTACAAGCCATACCTGGGGTAACGGCTCCTCCTCAGGGTTGTGGATGAAGTGGCAGCGGGTACCGTAGGGGTAGAATCCGGTGGTGTGCAAAGTCCAAGCAGCAGCGGCTCCGGGTTGCCCGGTTTCGAGCAGGGCCGGCGGCTGCCCATCTTCAACAGGGCCTCGGTGTCGGACGGAGGGGAGGGGGGGGTGGAGGTGGAGGGCTGCCGGGATCAACCCGGCGGGATAGGCAGAGCTGAGCTGGAGCGCCGGCTGCAAGTCCGGGGGCCACCCCGCCAGCCCAGGGCCACCCCGGACTCCTCCGGACAGGGACGGGACACCGGGGAGGGGACGAGGACCCCCCAACAGCAACTCAACAGCACCCGCAGTGACGGAGAGCCGACCCCAACCCGTTTACGGACGAAACGCAAGCCTACACACGATGCAGCACCACCGTTGCTAAGACTGTTTTATAGTTAGTGACCTATGACCTGGGCATGCACAGTCCAAATACCGAACTCGCTTATTCTCTCTTTGTGTGACTTACTGCAAAATATTAGTTACTAATGCTTTTGTGATTTTGCAGTGCACGTATTGCTCTGAATATTCCCTGGAAACATTGCTGCACCAATTCTGCTGGGCAGAATTTCAGGGTCCACTACTTCAGATCTGTCAAAGGTTTATGTGCAATAGTTCTACATGTTTTTCACCAATACTGATGCTGTCTCTTCATTGTGTGGCTCCAGTTTCTTTCTAGTTGAGCTTCTGATATTCAGTGTTTGTGCCCTTAATACTTTATTTTCCAATTGGATTACACAAATTTACTAACCTACTTGGTCCAAGATAGCACCACAGCATGGAGACTCTGCATACCGGTCGGTCCCAGAAGGGGACCTGCTATTATCCATTACAATCATACCACTCTTTTAAATCTTTATTTCTATGCACTGCGGATGGCTTGATTGTAATCATGTAATTGTAAATTCATCGATTTTGATTCATGTGATTGTAAATCCTTCGAGGGGATTTACCGCAGTCGCTGCCTCAAAGAGGCTGGCAGCATCATCAAGGACCCACACCACCCTGGCCACACACTCATCTCCCTGCTACCTTCAGGTAGAAGGTACAGGAGCCTGAGAACTGCAACGACCAGGTTCAGGAATAGCTACTTCCCCACAGCCATCAGGCTATTAAACCTGGCTCGGGCAAAACTCTGAACATTAATAACCCATTATCTGTTGTTTGCACTTTATCAGTTTATTTATTCATGTGTGTATATATTTATAGAATGGTATATGGACACACTGATCTGTTCTGTAGTCAATGCCTACTATGTTCTGTTGTGCTGAAGCAAAGCAAGAATTCCATTGTCCTATCAGGGACACATGACAATAAACTCACTTGAACATGAACTTGAGTCTTGATTAGATAGCAGGCAAAAATAAGCCAGTTCAGTTTAGTTTATTGTCACGTGTGCCAAGGTAAAGTGAAAAGCCTTTGTTCTGTGCCGACCAGTGCCAATCAGTAGGAAGACAATACATGATTACAATTGAGTGATTCACAGGGCACAGATACATGATAAGGGAATAATGTTTCGTGCAAGATAAACCAGTGAAGTGCGGTCAAAGATAATGCAAGTCATCAATGAGGTAGATTGTAGTACAGGACGGCTCTCTAGTTGTGGGGGGGGGGGGGGATGGTTCAGTTGCCTAATAACAGCTGGGAAGACATTATCCCTGAATCTGGAGGTGTGTGTTTTCACACATCCATACCTTTTGCCCGATGGGAGAGGGGAGAAGAGGGAGTGGCCAAGACTTCCACTGTACTATTCCATAGTAATAAACAACACTATGATTATTATGATTTTGAATGAGTATCTTGTATGTACAATGCAAAATGTAACCACAGTTATGTTTAAGAAGGAACTGCAGATGCTAGTTTAAACCAAATATAGACACAAAAAGCTGGAGTAACTCAACGGGACAGGCATTATCTCAGGAGAGAAGGAATGGATGACGTTTTGGGTCAAGACCCTTCTTCAGACTGGTTAGGGATAAGGGAAACAAGATATAGATGGCGATGTGGAGAGATAAAGAACAAGGAATTAAATATATGTAAAAAGTAATGATGATAAAGGAAAAAGACCATTGTAAGGGTGAAAATGAGAGGCTAGTGCGACTTGGGTGGGAGAGGGGTAAAGAAAGGGAATTCCGGGGCTACCTGAAGTGAGAGAAATCAATATTCATGCCACTGGGCTGGAAGCTGCCCAAGCAACATACTGTATGAAATGCTGTTCCTCCAATTTGCTTTTAGCCTCACTCTGACAATGGAGGAGACCGAAGCCAGAAAGGTCTGTAGGAATGGGAAAGAGAATTAAAGTGTCCAGCAACCAAGAGATCAGGTTGGTTCAAGCGGGCTGAGAGAAGGTGTTCTGTGAAATGATCGCCCAGTCTGCGTTTGGTCTCATCAGGGCCGGATTTCAACAGTCAGGAGTGTTCCAGTCGGTGTGCGGCTGCAAGTTTAACAATGTCAGAACCAACTCCGACTGTGCCCGACCTGCCTGCTTCAGGGGAGAAGAGATAAGGCTCCGGGTGGGGTAAAGGATGGGTGGGAATGAGTGGCCACCCCAGCTACGATACGCGGAATAGTCCTTTCTATAGTTAACCCTACTCACAGTCTCTGATGGGGCTGGTCTGCCCACCGGGACCTCGCATGCTTTGCCCACTGACCCTCGCCACTCCACCGCCCTCCAGCAGCCCACAGCCATCGCCTTACCTTCAGCCTGGACTCAGCACCGGGACTGAAGTCTCCACGCTGCAGACTCCAACTCCCCTGAGTTTGACTGCGCTGGGTCCTAGTGCCGGTCCCCAAACCCTGGTAACTTCAGTGGCTGTTCCACTGGGTCTTCCCCATTCCCCTCAAACCATGTGACCAGCTCTTCCCCATCCACAATACAGTCCTCATACTCCCCCTACCCCCTGACCACCCGCCAGCCCCCACCAGACATCGCCTCGGCCTCTGTCCACTCACCTGCCTTCCTCTGGCCCCAACCCCCATCCCTGCCGTGTGTTCACCATCCCCCCCCTGACCTCCCCCTCTCAGATACCAAACGGTCTGTCCTCAGCAGAGGCCTCACCTTTGTCACCCTCCGTCCCCACCTCAATGAGTTGGAGCTCTTCATCCGAGGGAAGTCTTATGACAATGCTGCCAACATGGCTGGTAGGTACAAGGGTATGTAGCAAAAAATCCTCCAAAAAACAAATTTGCAAGATTTATTCCATGCGCTGCTCACTCATCAAATTTGGTGGGCCGTCCGGCTGTTGACTGCTGCCTTGATGCAGTGAACTGTTTTGGGATTATCAATGACATTTATACCTTCTTTTCATCCTCCACAAAGAGATGGGCAGTTCTAAAATCTTTTATGCGACCTCAGTCAAAAGTGCCTAAATATTTGTCAGACACTAGGTGGGAGCCACATGCAAAAGCCACAGAAGCTCACAGCGCTATCACTGATGCCCTCAGTCATTTGTACTCTGATGTTAATGTGAAGGGTGATATCAGGCTTCAAGCTAATAATCTTCTGCAGAACATAGAAGAACTGGAATTCGTGTTTATGCTGCATTTTTGGACCCGTCTGCTGGGTCATTTCCACAAGGTCAACAAAGCCATTCAGAAATCCAATCTGTTATTGAGCACTTGTGCAAGTTTGGTACAGCTCACTTCAGGATTTTGTAAGAAAAATTAGAGAAGATTTTGATGAGCTTGAGCAACAAGCAAAGGCCACCTTGCCAGATGTTAACTATAGAACTGTCACAGGGAGACAACGAGTAATGGGATGATGTAAGTGCACCTGGTCCTGATGCGTTAGGTAAACTCTCTCCAGTTTAGGATACAATCATTTATTCCAATACTAGATGCACTTGAAACCAATTTAAAAAGAAGAGGCACTGTGTATAGTGAAGTTGCACAACAGTTGTCCTTTCTTGCTAATCTGACCACATCTAAGCAAGAAATTCAGCAAGATGGAAGCATACCCAGAAGATCTTGACCTGAAAGTTGCTGATGAATTTTTGCTCTTTCACTCGTATGTGAGACAAAGCCTTAGGCCTACAGAAGAGCACTCTCTGCCTCATACAGACCGTTATCAAATAATATACAAGGAAACAATTCAGATGGCCTTCCCTAATGTGGAAGCAATCTTACGGCTGTTTCTTAGCTTAATGGTCACCAACTGCTCGGGAGGGAGGACTTTTTCAAGAGGCAAAAGAATTAAAAATGAATTAAGGTCCACAGTGTCTCAAGAGAGGTTGTCTGCACTGAGCATTCTGTGCATTGAGAGTGACAAACTTAGATAAATAGATCTTGGTGAACTTCTGGATGATTTTGCTATGAAGAAGGCGAGAAAAAAAAATCATTTTTGCTCTTAGTGTATTTGTAGTTTCTTTATTTCTTAATATTCCACATTCAATTCAAGAGACACTTATTGTCACATGCACCAATTGGTACAATGAAATTTGGGGGTCGCCATCCGACGTCGGAACGGGAGAACATTCTCAGCGGCTTGGACTTCCGAATCGGCCACTTCCTACCGGAGACCGCGGCTCCCGAAGACCACAGGCTGAGCTGGGTGGAGATTCACGCAGGCGGCCCTCGGCAAAGGGATCCCAGGGCTCCGCGATGTTGAAATCAGCGCGGCCCGAGGCTGGGAGCTCCGCAAACTACAGCTCCATGATGTTGACGCAGCAGGCCCAACACTCCAGAGCTTCAAACGGTGATCCGGGTAAAGCATCGCCCGCTCTGCGGTGAATCCAATATGTATTTTTAAACCAACTGTTTAATGACAACATACAGTAGGATCTAAAAGTGTCACACTGTCACTGTCCGGTAGTCATGGTCCTCGAGTCGTGGGGGTGGGGGATTGGGAGGGGGGGGGGCTCACAAGTGAAATAGCTTAGGGCCTCTCTTCATCTAAATCCGGCCCTGGATCTCACCGAGGTATAAGGGAACGTACCTGGGGAGGGGGTGGTTTGGGTGGGAAAGGATGAGTTAACCAGGAAGTTGAGGTGGGAATGGTCTCTGCGGAAGGCGGAAAGGCCAAAGCTATGTTGTTGGTTTCTGATAAGAACGTACAATGGTGCTCATGTTGCCTCCTATTGAACCACATGCCTATCATATCAACTGTGTTGGTGGGCACTGGCTGAGGTCCATTCATTTGCAAGGCAGATATTCAAGGTTTCTTGTGTATAAGAAAGTGGGATTAAACCCACTTTCAGGCATCAAGCTGTTATGGATTTAGTAAAGAAATCTGTAAACGCTGTATTGATTTTTTTTTCAAGAACAATGCTTCAACAGAGAGACAGTGACATAAGACAAACCATTTATTTTGCATTAAAATACTAAAAATAGAAAGCCTTGTGAGAGAAAGAGATGAACAAATGTCTTTCTTCAAATACAAAATAAAATAAAAGACAGAATCTGAAATCCCATTTAATTTAAATTGTCAAAAGATTGAAAACTCTAAAGTACTTTTGAGCTTTTGTCATTTTAGTTACAGTAATACAATAGCAAATACTCAGAGCCTACAGTAGGATTTGAATGTCAACTATTATATTAAATGACAGCTTTCAGGAGTAGACTGGTTTAAACCAGACAGCTTTTATTAAGGCAGTTTTAATGACCTTTTAATAATAAGCATTTCTTGTTTTGTCATGGAAGGTATTTACATTTTTTCAACACATTGCTATTACCATTAGTGGAGGCCTTACTGGTTAACGACTGCTTTAACGTATTGTTGCAGTTCTTGCATATATTCTTGCAGTTGACGATTTTGTTTTTTTTTTGTGTCCAGGTTATCTACATCAACACTGTACAACTATTTAATCGTAAAAAAAAACACTTTTGTTCAGAGCTACATTGAACAGATAGAGCATAAACGCAGAAAGGTTAAGCACAGGCCCGTCAGCCCAAAATGTTTGTGCTGAATATGATGCCATCTAAACTAATCCCATCTGGCTGCACATAATCCATACCTCTCCATTCCCTGCATATCCTCGTGTCTATCTGAAAGCATTTTAAACTCTATCGTGGTACCTCTATAGCGTATATGAGTCTACCACTACCGGTGGCATCATTTTCCAGACACTCGCCGCCCACCTGTGAAGGAAAAACTAGCCCTGCACATATCCGATAAATTTTGCCCCTTTCACTTTAGAACTATGCCCTCCAGTCTTTGACATTTCCACCAGTTCTAACTGTCTACCTTATCTATGCAGCCCAAGAACTCTTATAATGTCTCTCAAGAAGTTACAGTAGTAGAATTTGGCAATTGTTGATTAATTAAACAGTTTCAACCAATGAAGCATCATGGTTTGAGATTTTAATTTGGTTTTGTCTGAATTATCCCAAGATTTATAAACCTAATATGGTCCAGGAGGCATTTCACCAAGCTATCCCTGTTACTGGAGTCCACTTTTTCATGATTCCTTTGGGTTGGGGTTAACATCTTGTATGTGAGAAGTGGAAACTGTTCTTCCAACAGAGTCTTGGCCAGGTCCTTTGTTTCCCCTTTATTGTTTGTAATTTAATGGTTCCTTGTCCCTTGATTTGAACTTGATAATATACGTTTTCCATGCCTTAGTACTGTAAATACGCTCTTCTCCAGCTTATCCCCCAGTCTAGTTCAGTCAATAATCACAGAGCCAAGCACTGGGACAACTAAACTACAGCAGGTTTGATCCTTGTCTCTGCCTGGTCAGGCCCTTCAGCCTCTGCACTTACAGAAGATCGACCTCGATTTAAGACGGAGCCACCTGTTATAGGTCCAAGAACCTTGAGGGGCCTAACCACACAGGGGGTGGTCTCTTTACAATCCAATCAAACATATTAATTACATTAATACATTATTGACAGTTCCCCAAACCAATTACAGAGTCTCCCATACATTGTTTCCACGAGAAGCTTCTGGAAGGAACCTAACTTAATTGAATAATGCAACATTTACCCTGGAACTCAAACAAACCTGCCAGGGCTTAACACTTTGGCCAATCAACAAAGAGCAGGGCAACTGTCTCGCAACATTATTTACATGATTTACAATCCTTTTACACTAATCCCATCAACTTCATGCATTTATATTACTTTGGAGGTCCTCTGCAAAAATCTAATTAATTGTGTCAATTGAAGAGATACTCATACATTTCTTATCTGCAACATTGATCTGGGACCTAGACTTACTGGCACCATTCAGCAGCTTGTCTTGTTATATACAGAAACACAGACTTGACCAAAATGGCCTAGCCATGCATAAATCCTCTGCTAAATTTTGGTTCTATTCCTACTTCGTTTTGGCCAGGATCTACAGTACTAGTTAATGAATATATATAAATCTGAATAAATATTTGTAATAATATTAATTGCTATGCCATTTTTAGCTGTGAGAAGCCATATTTTTGTTTCAAATATCACTACATTCACAATGTAGAAATATAAAAATATCTAATAATTTAGATTCCACTGCTTCACCTGAAGCAGAGAAACCTAATAATAGAGGTTATCCCTGGATAAAACACACCTCTAGCTGGTTCTTTCTGAAATAGCTACAATATCATCTTCTATTCCATATTGTGAAACACTGCACAGCTATGTCCAGTCCACAACATGCAAGATAAATCCAAACTAAGCATTTACTTAGTTTTGGTTTTTAGTTTTAGAGATACAGCGTGGAAACAGGCCCTTCGGCCCACACCGGGTCTGCTCCGACCTGCGATCCCCGCACATTAAAACTATCCTACACGCACTAGGCACAATTTACATTTATACCAGCCAATTATCCAGCAAACCTGTATGACTTTGGTTTGTGGGAGGAAACCAAAGATCCCGGAGAAAACCCACGCGAGTCACGGGGAGAACGTACACACTCCATACAGACAGCACCCATCGTGGATGAGAGGGGATCTTATTGAAACATATAAGATTATTACGGGTTTCGACATGCTAGAGGCAGAAAACATGTTCCTGATGTTGGGGAGTCCAGAACAGTGGCCACAATTTAAGAATAAGAGGTAAGCCATTAAGAACGGAGATGAGGAGACACTTTTTCACATAGAGAGTTGTGAGTCTGTGGAAATTTCTCCCACAGAGGATGGTGGAGGCCGATTCTCTGGATACTTTCAAGAGAGAGCTAGATAGGGCTCTTAAAGATAGCGGAGTCAGGAGATGTGGGAGAGAAGGCAGGAAAGGGGTACTGATTGGGGATGATCAGCCTTGATCGCATTGAATGGCGGTGCTGGCTCGAAGGGCCAAATGGCCTACTCCTGCACCTATTGTCTATTGTGTATAGTCAGGATCAAACCCGAGTCTCTGGCGTTGTAAGGCAGCAATTCTCCCGCTGCGCTGCCATTAAATGATTTACTTACTCTTGGCCAACTTTCAACCATCAGTAGAGTGGTGGGTGAGGTTGTCAGTGGTTTTATCAAATAGGACAATGGATATGGATGACGGTGATTAAAACAATGAGTGCCAATGCTCAGTCTAGTTTTCACCTGGAACAAAGAAAGTGCTGGAATAAATCAGCGGGTCAGGCAATGACTCGGGAAGACGCGAATAGTTCACTTGGAGCAGTTGGTTCCGGATCTCAGTACAATTATGTTCAAAATAATTGAATACAGAGGTAAGAGTTAATGGCTTTGATATCAAGACAGTATTTACCCCAAAATGGCATTGACAAGCCTCAGCAACTTGGGAGGGAATGTTTTCCAGTGGGTGCAATCCTACTCTATAGTTGTTACAGAGGTGGGAATTTTTCATCTTTCAGCTCCAAGCCCAACATTTAGCTGCATCATCAATGAAGAGGATAGTTCAACGTCCTACTGTGTGCTCTTTAACGCAGAAGTATTGATCATGTTTAGGTCCATTTCTGTATGTTCTTTCTTTTTTTTTCACGTTATATCCATAGTGATTGAATTTAAAATAAATTGCTATAATATTTTTGCACCTCTCTACTTGGAAAACTTTATTGTCATTCAGACCTTGTGGTCTGAACGAAATTTTGTTGCCAAGCTCTAACATCATGATATGATTCACTATTCTTCATTTGAATCTTTGCTGTTCACTCTTTTCCCCAATAGAATCTATTCACAATGGAATTAAACAAATTGCTTTGTTATTGCCTTTTTATTTGTTCTGTAAAATACAACATTAAGTCCAGCAAAGTCCGATTAAAGATAGGCACAGACAGGAAGCAGCATGTGAGGCTGGGAAAGCACATCTCGGACCCGCAAACCCTCAGCATGGGAGCACCACCAGGCTGCGTACTCTCCCCTCCCCTCTACTCTCTCTACACCAATGACTGCACCTCCACTGACTCCTCTGTCAAGCTTCTCAAGTTTGCGGATGACACAATCCTGATTGGACTGATCCAGGATGGGGAGGAATCTGCCTACGGTGTCACAGCTGGCGTCCTGGTGCCATCGCAACAACCTGGAGCTCAGTGCTCTTAAGACAGTGGAATTGATTGTAGACTTTAGGAGAGCCCCCCCTCCCCTCACCCCACTCACCATCAACAACACCACAGTCACATCTGTGGAGTCTTTTAAGTTCCTGGGAACTATCATCTCCAAGGACCTTAAGTGGGGGGCTGCCATCAACTCCACAGTCAAAAAGGCACAACAGAGGATGTACACAATCTGCCACAGGCAATGATGGTCCAATTCTATACGGCCATCGTAGAGTCTGTCCTCACCTTCTCCATCATGGTCTGGTTTGAGCCACCAAGCACGACACCCGGAGGCTGCAGCGAATCGTCCGATCAGCTGAGAAGGTTATTGGCTGCAACCTTTCCTCCTTTGATGAACTGTACACTGCAAGGGCCAGGAAGCGAGCGGGCAAGATCATCTCTGACCCCTCTCACCCTGGCCACAAACTCTTTGAATCACTTCCCTCTGGAAGGCGACTCCGGACTGTCAAAGCTGCCACAGCCAGAAATAAAAACAGCTTTTTTCCACGAGTGGTGGCTCTACTCAATAATCAAAAATCTGTAGCCTCGTTTTGCTCTGTATGTTATGTCGTCACTGCGGGCGAAGCAACAAGGCAAATTCCTCATATGTGAATACTTGGCCAATAAATTAATTAATTAATCAATTAATTAATTAATTAATTAATTAATTAATTAATTCATTCGTTCATCTGTAGACGTTGGTGAGAGGACAGCATCCCTAACTGCTTTGAAAACAACAATAAAGATCTCAAAATTAGGAGCCACTGTGATCAGGGATCCCAGGGTGATTTTTCAACCAGACTTGGTCTGAGATAAGAAACTAGCAAGGTTTTGAACAAGAGTTTTGGCTACGTAAATGTTTGTGTAAAGTGTGAGTCGGGAGGCTGACCAGGAGATTACAGGGATAATTAATTCCAGAACTAACGAGACGAGGATGATTTTCATAATTTCTCTGGATATATCCTGAATTATTTTCAGTTCTTCTTTATTTTAGTTGTTTGAGGTTTCCATTCTTATTTTATTCCAAGTATATAAAGGCAACAAGGGATACTATGCATCACTGACATTCATCTAAACCCTATTGTAACATCAGTAATTGATGTTACCCATCATCTGTTTCTGTTAATTACCTTCAACCTGTAAACACTAATGGACTTCATCTCCGTTGCCCTCTATTCTTGGTTCACTGGCTAACTTGTTCTAATAACTTTTTGTCTGCAGCCTTTTAATGCAGCTGTTATACTGTTTATAATTAAAAGGATTAACAGCTTCTTTCGATAGAGCAAATGGGAATGAGCTGAACAACACGTCAAAAGCAAAGGTTGTGCAGTGAAACTACTGAATACTTTACATTTCGTTTGTGTACAGAGGAATGGAACTGTTGCAGCTTGTTGGTATTTTAAACCCTGCTGCATGTAATTATAGGCTATCGTTCTTAAGGGCACGGCCTTTAAAAATATTTTTAGAAAACGAATTGCATTATATTTTAAGTGCACAAATGATCATGGTTACCTCATCCTGAACATTGGCTGAATTTGCAGATTAAATATCAGGTGGAACCCAGCACCTCTCTAAAGTAAGGTAGGTCAGATCATCACTGGAGGGCAATTTTTCTGTGTTTGCTGCCAAGATATCCTCGTTGTGGGGCGAGAATAGCATGAGGTAATGACACAATTTGTCTCCTGGCCCACAGATGCTTTGTGGCAACAGTGAGACCTAATTAATAATTTGCCACAATTCTTTTTTCAATCTTTGTTTAAAAATAGTAAGTAATTTATTTCCAAGGATCCAACGTCAGCAGTGTGAAGGGCCGGTCCCACTTTCCCGAGTTACTCACGAATACTCCCGAGTTTTCCCCTTGATTCAAACTCTGAGAATTATGGTAATAGCCAGCTGTAGGTACTCGGGGCTATTTTTTTTAACTCATGGACACTTTTCAACGTGCTGAAAAAACGTCCCGACTTAAGCCCCTATCCCACTTTCCCGAGTTACTCACGAATTCTCCTGAGTTTTCCCCTTGATTCAAACTCGGAGAATGTCCGTAGCGAGTCTGTAGGAGTCCGTAGATATTTCGTAGTGGCTCATAATGCCAACCGTACTCGGGGCATCAGGTAAGTCGGGACGTTTTTTTTCAGCATGCTGAGAAATGTCCACGAGTAAAAAAAATAGCCCTGAGTACCTTCGGCTGGCTATTACCGTAATTCTCAGAGTATGAATCAAGGGGAAAATTCGGGAGAATTCGTGAGTAACTCGTGAAAGTGGGACAGGGGCTTAACATAGCGTTTTTTTAAATCAGTTTCAGGGCTGAGAGTTCTTACTTTATTTATATTTGCAGGTGAGGTGTTTTATAAATACTTTTTCATAATAGATTTGGCTCCAGGCGACGTAAATAACCTGGACTGCGATTCTTAAGAGTTTTAAGAATGCATGATCAACTCTATCAGCCCAATCTGTTTCCCAAGTACATGGATGTACAAGTGTAGATAGTAAAAACAAACAAAATAAAGTTCCATTTAGTTAAGCAAGGTGACGCATCCAACAATGTAACTTTGTCAGAAAGCTTTTTACTTGAAAAAGCTTTTCCCTTAGTAAGGATATATGGATTCATTTTTAGTGGGCTGCATGTTAAGCACTCTGTCTATTTATTAGGTTCAAATTGTGGGCCAAACGGCTTGTCTCTGTGAAGTACTGTTCTGACAACATCATAAACAGTAATGGATTTAATAATGGATCATCCTATGCCTGATCAGCTCCATGGCTGGTCCCCTTGATGAAATTGAGAGATTTATTTTTCTTCGGAGTCACGTGAGTGACTACGTGAAGAAGGCCGTCCCCACGCATGCGCGTCATTACGTCTGACGTGTTGCGCATGGACTGACTGGTGGGCGCGCGGCTCCTGCCAGCGGTAAGTTTTTGAACCTGGAAGGTGTGTTTTAACTTATTTCTAGGGATGTGTTTTGTTTTGCAGGATTGCCTGCTGAATTCGGGGCGAACCAGCGACATTTCAATTTGGTCTGGAGGATATTTCTTATGCTGTGTTTTGCTTAAATCAACTGTTTCAGCCATCCAGTCTAATTTAAGTTGATACCAACTGGAAGTTGTGGTTTATCGTGTTTACCTTTAACTATTGATTACCTGTGATTCCGCCCTGGGGCAACAGATTGGAATTAATTGAAGCCCGTAACAACCTTGTTATCAAGCAGTCTTCTAGTTATTAAGGGTAATTGGCTATAGCAGCTGTGTTTCAGCTGTGCAATTGGGTCTTGCATCATTAGAACTTTCAATGTGCAAGCATTAACCTCTCAAGTGCCATATAGGTCATTGTTAACAGACCTATGCTATTATCAGCTGAAGCTACCATGGTCACAATGATGGTCGAACTACATTCCGTATTGCTCCAGTAGTTTGGTCATATTATCTTCAGTTATATTACTTACACGTGCTAGAACTAAGATGGACAATTACGAATGCCATCTCTAGTAACGATGGAATTTGCATGAATCACCAATTCTTCAGATTGGTATTAACTACCTATAGACACGAGGTGTATACTATGGGTTAAAGGGTTATTGTGCGAATATGCAAAACCTGCATGCTTAGTTCCAAGTTGATACACTGTGGTGGTGTCATATGTTAGTCACATGGATGCAATCAAGTCAAAAGTCAAAGTATCCTGTCATAATTTACCCAACCTTTTTTGGCGCTGGTGTATCATCATGCAAGGTCAATGATAACACAGTATGGATGTTGGATCACAAAGCATTTTCGGATCTATGGCTCTGTGGCACCCACTATCGCTATGTTTGCATGCAGGCTCATTCTCGCTACACAGGGGAGGAATGTTCCTTTATGTGGTTCTCCATTTTGCCTCATCAGTCGGGGCTTGCAATATTCAGCAAGATCCCGCATTCAGGTTTCTCGGACTGTCTGACTGGCCTACGCAGCCATGGTTTCCCGCAAATGTAGGGAATAATATAGAACCTTATATGCGGTTCTAAACATAAAACTTTGCTGGTTCCGCCTGGGATTCGGGGAACCATCCTCTACGTGATTAATCAATTTATTGCTTTACAGAACCTGAGAAGACTTATAGCGGAGCAGGCTGTCATGTGTGTCTCAGTGCTGTATGCAGAGATAGCAACCAAAAAAGTAGTACTTTGCCTCTTCAGGAGATGGGAAGTGTTTTTCTGTTAAATGTTATGTTACATATAGTACGGCACAGAAACTGACGTCTTAGAGTTCTTTCCTATGGGTTGTTGACAATAAATTATGTTATAGTCCCATTAACTGTCCCCAACGTGCTTCTCCTCATAGTTGCTGCAGCAAGTGGGACCCGCTCTCTCGGGTTTCACCATCTGGTGTCCAGTATTTAGGATATCATTAACACAAGTTCTTCCAGACCCAAGTACACGGAAGTATGGGATATTGACATTGTGTTAACATTTATTCACTATGGGGCTCCAGCTATATCTCTATCTTTGGTTCAGCTCTCATAGGTAGGTTATTCCCTGGCGCTGCCCTCAGCGCACGGGTCCAGTCATTACATAAATTGCGAATGGACAGGATCATTACACCTGCAATATCATAATTCATGTTTACATACTCCATGCACTTTCGGTTACATGTGGT